>JAAGEH010000304.1:26452237-26511757 GCA_011751065.1 Lasiurus cinereus
TGTACATACACATCATTATACAGTTGTCTAAATCCCTAGAATGTATAGTACCAAGAATAAACCCTAAGATAAAATATAGACTTTGGGTGATTGTGATATGTCAATGCAAAAAAAAAAAATCTGGTGAGTGATGTTGATAATTGGAAAAGGCTATATTTGCGTGGGGTCATAAAGCATATGGGTAATCTCTTTGTCTCCTTTAAAATTTTGTTGTAAACCTAAAATTTTTCAAAAATATTGTTTAAAAAGTCTGAAACACACACACACACACACACATATAGCACAATTATATTAAAATTTTAGAAGTAAATAATTTAGGACTAAGAGTTAGTGAACTAAGTTGTCTATGACTTGAAGTTTAATGTATGTTTAATTGAAGAACCAACAGAAGAAAAAAAAATAACACCCCCCAAAACAAAACTGTCTATATAAAAGGAAAAATGGCTAAATTTTTCTAACATTTGCCAGAGATAAAATAAACATAATCAAGTAGGAAACAAATAGAATTATATCTGAATGGCATTAGGAGTCATGTTAAGGTAGTGGAAGGAAAAAAAAAATGTCCAACTTAGAATTTCTAATTAAATTGTACTTCAGAAAAGATTATTATGTCTTACTGAGCCTTTTACCATTATATAGTATTTCTCTAATAAACTTGTTTACTCTAAAGTCTACTTTATCAGATATTAATATAGCCACATTGAAAATACTAATATGTGCATAATATACTTTTAATATTCTTAAATTTAAACCTATCTTTTTTTTGTAAAATATAAGGTGAATTTCTCATATTCATATTATTGGGTCATTTTCTTAAATGAACTTTCTCAATCTATATTTATATTTAGATTTAATGGCATACTTTAGTTTCAACACACATATATGTCTCTAATTTGGCAAATGAAAACATTATTTTCAAAGAAATTCAGTGACTGGCCTAAAATGATACATATAGTACCAAAATTAAAATATGATCAATAACTTCTAAACTTACTCCTGTTTTTTTCTTCAAAAATTGCACATTATATTTAACACTAATATGAATATGCATTACTATAATTTTGATTAATTCTAAGGATTCCACAAAAATATACAGTTAATATACAACTGTTCTTACACTATATTACTGTTTTCACACTATATCTATAATAATAAAAGCATAATATGCTAATTAGATCAGACATCCTTCCAGACAAACTTCCAGATGAAGCAGGGCTCGAGAGAACCCTGGGTCCTGGGTGTCAGAGGAAATCTGGTGCCAGCAGCTAGGAGAAGGAAGGCCTTTTTGCACAAATTTCATGCATCGGGCCTCTAGTAAGTATATAAGCATACTTGTTCATAAGATAAATATAGTTTTTGAGTAATCTTCAGTGTTTAAAATTGATCCTTTGGTTTAATTCCAGATATTACTTCCACATAACCCATAAAAGTAGTACAATTTAGAAAAAATACATATAACATTAAATTTTTAAACTTGAATAAGTTCTATGAAATTTATTTAACCATATAAATTTACTTGATACAAACATTTTAATTGAGGAGTTTTGACATTTAAATTATATAAAAAAATTCTTATATACCAGAAGAGAAGGGGTTAGTGGGTGGTCTAAAAGAAGAAGTCAATATATTGTAATAAGTTTACACTGTGTTCACATTGTAAATACAAATTTTTTAATCATCATATTGTATATTATATACCTGAAAATAACACAATTAATATGATTGTATGTCAACTACACTTAAATTAAAAATAAATTTATTTTGTTGATGGTTTCTTTTGCTGTACAGAAGCTTTTTATTTTGATGTAGTCCCATTTGTTTATTTTCTCCTTAGTTTCCATTATCCTAAAATATATGTTGAAAAAATACTTTTGTAAAAACGTAATTTTATTGACACAGTCTGACAGTTCTCAGTTTCATCTATGATCCATGTAAACCTAAATGTTAGAATGATTTTATTAATTACATGTGTAAACAAACCTTAGCAAAACAAATAAAGAGAATAATTATATACAGGTGTTCCTAGAAATGTATACACACTTCAATACCTGATAACTCAATTTTGAAAATGAAATGTATTTTAATAAACACTGTCTTTGTAATTATTTAAAGTGTGTGTATATATTTTGGGGATACGTCCTATATATATATATGTGTATATATATATATATATATACATATATATATATATATGGGATATATATATATATATATATATATATATATATATATATAGCTTGACCATACATATCCTTTTAGAAAGGATATGGAATAATTTTAAAAATAATGTAGTAAAATTCTGAAAATTATCATTATCAGACTTCAGAATCACTGACACTTGTGATTTTTCATAAAAGATATAAAATATTCTGTTAATAGACTCCTTTATATATTAAAAGAGGAAGCCATCATAATACAGTTACTGAAACTGCAGTTCCTGGAATCAAACTGCCTGTGTTCAAGTAATTTCTTGTCTAATAACTATGTCAGTGACTTTGGATTACTTACTTAATTTTTTGTGTGTCTGTTTTCTATATCAATGATACACATTTTAAATTATAGAATGATACTATAGTATTAATATTTATATTTCTTTATTCTAAATCATAATTCAACTAGAGGCCCAATTGCCAAATTTTTGTACCAGTGGGGTCCCTCAACCTGGTCTGTGAGATTGGACCAAAGCCAGCTCTCTGACATCCCCCAAGAGGTCCTGGATTGCAAGAGGGCACAGGCCAGGCCAAGAGAACCCTCTGGTGCACAATTGGGGCTAGGGAGGGTTGCAGGAGGGACGCAGGAAGGACACCAGGGAGAAACCAGGTAGGACTCCAGAGCATGTCCAGCCCGTCTTGCTCAGTCCCAATCGGCCAGACCCTAGCAGCAAGCTAACCTACTGGTTGGAGTGTCAGCCCCTTGGTGGTCAGTGCATGTCATAGTGACTGGTCAACTGTCAGCTCACTGATGGTCAGTGCACATCATAGAAAGCAGTTAAGCATCCTTAGCATATCATTATCATATTATGCTTTGATTGGTTGCATGGACGACCAGACAACTGGACACTAGCATATTAGATTTTTATTATATAGGATAATTTTTGAACATATCTCACAAGGCAATTGGAGCATTTCATGAGATAATTTACATATGAAATTCTCTTAGCATCCTCCTCACAGGTTATAAACTGTTTATGTAGTTAGCTGCTATGACCATTTTTAAAGCAATTTCAAATATCGCTCCCTGAATTTTGCTGAAGTAATTATAGTTTATTGATTTCCATTTTGATGATTCAGAATTTTAAATAATGTTATTTTGGGCGTGTATATGTGTATTTGTGTACACTTTTTAAAGTAATACTATCAAAGTTAGGGAAATCTCTAAGATATTATTGAAACCAGAATATATGAAACATTGAGTTGCCTGATGATCCATAACACTGTTATTTTTCCATGGATCAGCCCACCCTTCAGTGAATTTTAAAGGTTTGAATGCAGCCAGGCAGTTCTAAATGCAGAGTTCTGTCAGTATTCTTGCTGTTAGGTTACTGGGCCATGACCAAGCTATAAAAATATTTTAGACATGAGTGAAGTGATAGAAGTACTCATGGGGAATTGCTGTGATATCCTCCTTTCTTAAAATGAGAGGTTCCAAAATCAGTAAGATAACTCAGAATGTTAGATTTGGCCCCCTCTTCACTAAAACAAATTTTAAAAATTCAGAAACAAAATGTAGAGTGACTCCTATTTTATTAGCCATTCGTATTTACAATGAGATGTAAAAAATGGAACTTTCTCTTTCCTAGTACTTGGGTGTTTTGAGTTGAGGACAGTCAAGCACCATTTAAAAAAATCACAGTATAAAAATTATTTTTTCTGAAAATTAACGAAAGTAAATTTTTGTTTCATTCTGCTTTTAAATTCTTGCCTATGAATACACCATCATATTTACTGTATTCATTAGTTTTGATCTATTCATTAAGAAAATTAATATTTTTGAATTAACTTATTGTTGATAATATTATAGATATATCTTATTTTTTTCTACCATATTGCCTCCATGACCCATTTCCCACCCATCCCAGGCCTTCACCACCCTTTTGTCTATGTTCATTTTTTTTTAATTCCCATGAAAATTTTGCCACTGGCCTTAACTGGTTTGGCTCAGTGAATAGAGCATTGGCCTGCAGACTGAAAGGTCCCAGGTTCGATTCTGGTCAAGGGTATATACCTTGGTTTCGAGCATGTCCCCAGTGGGAGGTGTGCAGGAGGCAGATGATCGATATTTCTCTCTGATCATTGCTTCTAACTCTCTATCCCTCTCCCTTTCTCTCTGTTAAAAAAAAATTAATAAAATATGCAGTTATTTTAAAGAAAATAAATGTTTGCAACTGATGAGGAGTGTTTTTTAAGTAAATTATCTTAATATAAATTAAATATAAAGCTATCACAAGTACTAGAAGTACATTGATATATATTTAATAAAATTATATTTTCTTTTAAATAAGCAAAGGTAGTGCCTTTCTGTCTATAATAATATAATTTGAAGCTATTTTCTAAATGCACAATGTAAGTGCATGATTTATGAAAGGCTACAATAGTCATATGAAATATCACCATATAATTTAATTATGCTTTATGTGGATCAATGTCATTTAAACCAATATAGGAATATTGCATCCTTTAATTAAGTTGGTCCTTATACTTCTGTGCCAAAATATCTTTCTAAGTCAGCCAAATTGCTAAGTGTATTGTGCTTATCCTTGCCACTTGATACATAAGATAATCCAACAATTGTTCTATTAATTAGGTTTACATTTAATATGAATTTATCTAAAACATAGAGCTTTAAGAAAGAAAGGCAAAAAAACTCCTAAATATCATTTAATAATGGCACTCATAGGTCAGAGTTATGTATAGCAATTTTGTGCATAGGACTTAACAGAATATACTGTAATTTTTTTATATTAAGATAAAAAATTCATAATTTTGTCAAATAAAATTTTTTCTCTTTGTTGTATATTAATAAATAAATTATATCCTATACCTTGAATGGCTGATCTTCATGTAAACATGACAACTCCCATTTGTATGTTTGGATTTCCTGACTTTTTTCCTGACGTAGATACTGAGGTCATAATGGACATTTGCTTTACAACCTCTGAGGGAATTCTTCACAGCTGTTTTCTGGCCTTCCATTCAAATGCTTAAAGAATTTTGGGCTGAAAAACCATTTCCTATCAGATCCAAATCAATCATCTCTTTGCATAAATGGTATTTGTTCAAAAGTGTTGAATTGAATTGAAAGGTTTTATTAAAATGCTTTCTGGAAAAATTAATAAAATTACTAATTATAGATTGTCAAGATAATCTACACTAATAAAAGAGAAACATGCAAATTGACTGTCCTTCTGCTATGCCCACCAGCCAATCAGGAACAAGTATGCAAATTAACCCAACAAATATGGCAGTTAATTTGCATATGCAGGTGAGGAGCAAAGACTGAAGAAAGTGTAAAAGGAAGCCAAGTGCTGCTGAAGGGAGCAAAGTGGCAGAGAAGGGAGGGAGGCAGAGGAGAAGAGAGGAGGTGAGGCCACAGAAAAGAGTGCTGAAAGAATACAATGTAAATAGTTGCTCTGGCCCCAGGAAGCCCTATTCTTGCAGGAATAGGCTAGAGGAAGCCCTATTCTTATAAGAATCTTCCTGCAACAGGCCTCTATGTCTTAAAAAAAGTAATTTCATTAGAATGTTGATAATTAAAAAACTATTAATCAGACAGTATTTAACAAAAAATAAATATAAAAGACAATGACTCCCCAAGGAATCACATGATTAAAAGTGATGGCTGCCATGTCTAAGAATTATTACAATAATGCCTTTAAAATAAATTATTTAAATATTTTTGTCCCATTGGACTGAAAGAATATTTTAATGAAACTTAATGACACTGTGTTGAAATAAAACTATAAATGTTTTAGAACATATTTATAGTACATTGTTTTAGAGTTTGAGAGGAATCTCAAGAATGTATCAGAGAACATGTGGAGAGTGAGAAGGTTATTGAAAGAAAATGATAAGATGGAATACTGTAACAAAAGACCAGCTATGTCAGATACCCTGGGTTTTTTTCTTCATGAAGTCTTTTAGGCAAAAAATACTTTTCTTGAATGTTTTTCTCCCTTCTCTCCTTCTTTACTTATTGTCTCTTGTTTATTTTAAGGAAGCACTTGGCTTCCTTTTACACCGTCTTCAGCCTTTGCTCCTCACCTGCATATGCAAATTAACTGCCATATTTGTTGGGTTAATTTACATACTTGTTCCTGATTGGCTGGTGGGCATTGCAGAGGGACAGTCAATTTGCATGTTTCTCTTTCATTAGTGTAGATTATCTTGACAATCTATAATTAGTAATTTTTATTAATTTTTATGTGCCATTTTATTCTTAAAAGAACATATGAGAGTAAAAGCTAAAGTGAGTCAAAACCCATTTGGCTCAGTGGATAGAGCATCGGCCTGCAGACTGAAAGGTCCCAGGTTCGATCTGGTTAGGGGTCCTGTACCTTGGTTGCAGGTATATCTCTAGTAGGAGGTGTGCAGGAGGCGGCTGATTGATGTCTCTCTCTCATCAATGCTTCTAACTCTCTATCCCTCTCCCTTCCTCTCTGTAAAAAATCAATAATATATATATATTTTTTTAAAAAAAGCTAAAGTGAGATAGGAGGGACAGCTGAGGTTGGGAATTATCTTATTCCGAGATTATGCTCATTAATAGTAGGGCAATGTTAGTAGTGTTATTATATCTTGCATATGATAATTATTTAATGTTAAAAACTAATATCTAAAGCATTATATTTCTTTATTCCAGTGACATTTGAAATAAATGCATGCTAAAAGGTATATTATTTATCATACTTTCTTCTACATTAATGCATATATTTTTTTAAAAGCTAGAGAATGTATTATAAACTTTTCTTTTTAATTTTCACCTTGAATATTATTTCACTGGAAGTGGAGTCTGAAGTTTGTGTTGCTTCTTTGAAACTTTTAATGTTTCCAATTTATATCCTCAGACATAACAGAATAAAGGAAGACTATTTAGGGTATATCTTATCAAGGTCAAGAAATGTAGAATTTTGGATAAAAAATTTTAGAGTGTATATAAACACATTTTTTCTTAGAAACCAAATGTTTGTATTCTTATTCAGAGATTACTGTGCTAGAAAGCCCTAGAAATAGCTGAAAAGCAAGATGGCAGAGCTTTCAGAAAGAACATTCTAGAATTAGTTTGGTAGCAATAAAGAGATTACCTAGTTTGGTAACTAGGGTGACTTAAGAGAAATCACTTACCAGTGAGGTTACACTAGAATAATTATTATAACTATCCCCATCTATTTCTTTCTGTATAACCCCACTAAAATTTTTGTGAAGTATAATGGAAGGTACTCTTCACAACAATTTGTCAAAGCATTCTCCTAAAGACATAAACCACATCTTGAAGACATTCATTGTGATTGACATTGAAATGTTCTAACAGAGAGATCCAAGGGGATTCCTTCCATAGCCAAACCATGTCAGTACCCTTAAGTTCTAGAGATTTGTTTTCATTGTCAAAATTGATCAAGTCTAATGCAACAAAATAAAAACTAATCAAACATTTTCTATAACTTTGTCCACAGACCAAAACCTGCAGCACTAAATCAATGAAAATTTCCTGTAGGGCGACAGTAAAGAAATTAGATTTAGATATATAAAGTCAAAATCCTACAGTTTTTGTAAGTATTTGTCACAAATGAAATCTGTTTTCTATCCTTATATATCAAAGAAATGTCTATTTAACTTTGGTTATTTATTGTCATGCACAGTAAAACTTCCTATCTTAATGCTTAAACCAGAAATTCATAACTTGTCCATTAAAATCTTTCCACAACTCTACTCCAAAGTAGCTATTATTCTTCCTTCTCATTGAATTTTAGTTTTAAACATTGTGAACAAAATTTACCACATATACTTTTTATCTTCTTGATTTAGTGTTTTGGGCCTTCCTAATCTATTTCCCTTAGAATATTAATCCTCCTTAAATCCACATTTTCCAAGATGGAAATCCCAATTTAAATTCCTCTGCCGCCATGAAAATGTTTCCCCTGTCAGAATCAATCTAGTTCTCTTCTAAATTCCCATAGCCCTGGAAAAATATCTGTATCCTGCTATATATTATTTTGCATCCTTTGTTACAATATTGGGTAATGTTTGCTCTTACTTTCAGTTTGCATATTCTTCAAGAGCAGAAAAAGTACATGCTTTTGTATATATTTACATGTCCTTCACCCAACATAGTTTCACACATATGTTTGTGCTTCACAAAGAAATTGGTATTTGAACCTCTGTCAAAATGAGGTATCTATTAAAACAAAGCTTAAACAAGAAAACTCCTATAAGATTTCCATTTCCCAGAAAGAGTCAGACTTTCAAGTGAGTTTGCTAATTTATCACAAAATAACAATCATTGGTAACTCTTATATAGAAATACTACCTGAGACAATTTCCCTTTTAAAAAATCTTAAAGGTAAGGTTTTCATAGATCACTGTTATTCTTATGTTTGATCCACAATTTTTCAAGTCTTAAGCAATTGACTCTCTACCTTCAGTCATTCTAAGGGCACTTTTCTCTCTGGATATATGTTCAGAGGCCTTCTACCTTAGAAAACGTCTACACCTTTGAAGTCTCAGAAAAATTTCTAGTAGGTTGTATTTTTCTATTCACCAGAAAACAATTAATTTTTCTCCAACTTATATGCATTTTCTATATCATAAGTTTTAGAAAATATGTTGTTGCATTTTGTTTATAAATAGTACTATATAATGAATCTTATTTAAACTCTTCTCACTACTTATTACTACATTCCTCGCCACACATACAAAAAGAAATAACACTAAGGAAAGAGAAGCATGACAGAACAAGAACTAGATTTACTGCAAAAAGATAAATATAAAAGTTTTCTATCTAGTCCCCTGATCTAATTACAGTCACATCTCAGTTGGTTTTCTTAAGTAGGAAGAGGGACAGAGAAAAAGCAGCCTGCTATCCAACTGCTTCATATATAAGTCCTACAGACATAATGTTTGTGTCATCCCAGAATCCATATGAAATCTTTAACCCCCACTTGTGACAGTATTAGGGTGTGGGTCACTGGGAGGTATTTAGTTAATGAGAATAGAACCTTTCTGAATGTGATTAATGCCCTATTAAATAGAGCCCATCACACCCTCTGCCATGTGAGGACACAGATAAGAGAGGGCAGTTTATGAACCAGAAACTAGGCTGTCACCAGACACTGAATCTGCCAGCACATTATCTTGGACTTCCCAGCCTCCAGAACTTTGACAAATAGATTTCTGTTGTCTATAAGCCATTCAATCTATGGTATTCTGTTGTAACAGTCCAATGGACTAAGACAATAAGTACAGATGTGACACAGTGCTGTCCATTTTTGTATAAGACCATTTGTTTCTATTGTCCCTTCATACTTCACAGACACTTTTGTATTTTTCTGATATGTCACTGTTTCACTGAATTAACGGATTCCACTAACAATACATTAGTAAGCAGAAAATGTATTTCTTTTATATATTATTTTTAAATTCCATCATAATCTACACATCTTTTGAGAAATTAATCTATGGTCTGAAAAAGTCACCAGGTAAATTAGACTATGCATTGAGCATACATGAGCAGAAGAAAATTTTACCTTTTAATACATAAAATGATATTTACATAATATATCTAAATAAAGATATGCTTTTTATTTATTTCACTAATTTGCTTTCCATGTTAAACCTTGTTTTCTTTAATTTTATAATCATTAAGCTTTCCAATCTCCAATTATTAGAGGAATTATTTTCTGTTATACATAAAATCTTGCTGTCAAATAATGATAAATGGCCACCTTTAAAAAGAAAAAGGAAAACCAAAAGCAGATCAACAATAAGGATGAGCACAGGAGAAATATAATGGCTTAAGGTCATCTTAACTTACTAATTTAGACCTAAAAGTCAATAAAAGCTTAATGTTCTGCAAAGCATCATCAAAACAGTGTTTACAGAGCCTTGGGATTCTGTTTTTTAGGAGATGACAAAATAACACAATACTAGTTCTTTTATAGGAAAAATAAGTGGCCAGAGAAAAAAGTAAGAGGTGAAAAAAGAAATTGGAGCAGAAATTAAAGAAGCAAAATAGAACTAAATTCATTTTAATAAGAATTCACTTTGCATCTATTCTGTCAAATACTATGTTAATTGCTAAAAAAATGAATAATTAAAAATATATGTTAAGATCCCAATCCTCACCAAATGCATAATGAAATAGAGAAAATTGTCAATAAAAATGATAAAATAAGAGCTAAAATAAAATATTTTATGCAGATACTAAAGTAAAACATATATGAAAGTCTTTTTAAAAAGTACCAAAATGAATATGTGCTTTTAAAATTGAATTTGAATCTAAAATAGCACCATAAAGAAGATGAAAGGATTAGCTAAAGAACATATATGCATATCAATGGACACACATAATAGTTTGGTGAATGTCAAGGAAGTGGTAGGTAAGAGTAGGTGGCAAAAAGCAGAAGAAAGGGAGACTCTTGCAATTAGATCAACATTAACAAATTTGAATTAAAAATAAATTAAATAGCACCATATTTACAAGGCTTAGCCTTGGGTTTAAGGTGATCCTAAATTACCAGAATAGACATAAAAATCAATACAAGTCTAAGGACCTGGAAAGAGTATCCTTACCTGTAAATATGAAGTCAGTAGTGCTATCGTTCAGATGACAAAGTAGAACAATATTACCTTGTAATAAAAAGAAAACAGTTCTAAAGCTTCAATATTAATCAATTTGAATTTCTTTGGAGGTTTGTATTATTGTTTGTGTGTGTGTGTGTGTGTGTGTGTGTGTGTATACACATTCACATGACAGAACATATGGATGTGGTTTAGAGAGTAGACTAAGAAAATGTTCTGTTATCTTTTAGTTTTATAGTATCTCTTGAATAAAATGTTTGTAAACAAAATATAGAAATTAGATATTTAGAATCACATCATTTTATGTACATTTTTATATCTTAGAGATCATTTATAATGATACCATATATTGTTCTATTTTTATTGAATTTATTGGCATAACATCCTCTGTAATAATGAGGTAATATGCAAATTGACCCTCACACAGTAATGCCATCACAAGATGGTTGCCCTGCTAGCCCCTTCCCCGGCTCCATATCTGATCAGCCTCTCACACCCCCATGAGGTTGGGGCAGCTAGATAACCTTCCTATCTCCCCAAGGTCCCTCACCCAGGCCAGCCGCCACCCCATGCTTTCCTGGGGTACCCCAGGCAGGCTGCAGGCATAGTGTTAGTCAGAGGCAAAGGTTCTGGCTGTCCCTGGATTAGAGAGTCCAGAATACCTCAGCAGTGACCAAAGACCAAGACCGAGTGGAAAGGTCCCTGCCGGCGCTTATGGCTCAAAGTGCTAGGAGGAAGTGGAGCATCTTGAACCTGCAACCTTGGCATCTGTACACCAAGCCTTGGGGCACACTACACCAGTGGGTGAAAGGGGGAGAGCAGGGAGTTGAGTTGCGGAGCTGGGAGGGCCTAGAGTCTTTGGGAGCAGCCTGCGTGCTCAGGCTTGGTCAGCTCTGCCACTTGCCTTTCAGGTGCAGCTAGCCCTGAGCTGGTTGTGCTCAGAGAAGCAGCTGTCACTGGGCTCAGTTAAATAAGAAAAATCAAAGAGCCAAGAGTAAATATCCTTCCAGCCACTTCCTATGCCTCTGGGCCAGGAGGACTGGGGATGGAGGTAATAGAAAATGGCTGCTGCTTTGCATTTTATAATGAAAAGATGCCTACTATGTAGGGAGGAGAGCTGATTCATTTCCAGTAACACCTGGCATGTTCCCTGCACCAGCCCTGAAGCCTGACAGCACCTAGCAAAGGTGCATCTGCACTGCCATGTTGGCCGGGATCCTGGAACATTTGGAGCAAGTTTGAGCTGCATAGATTTAAAAAAATAAATAAATAAAAGGTAAAGTTTGAAAAACATCTCTTTGAGGTCAAATGGCACTATACAAGGCAGATTACAGTATCTGTTTTTTGTCTTCTGTGTTAATTTTGAGGCAGAATGTAAATAGGTTCATGGGAAAAGCAGGAGAAAAAAAAAAAAGGTAAAGGGAGAGGATCCTGCCGTCCACAGCACTGAATGTAGTTTTTTGTTTTTGGCTTTTTCTTTTGTTGTTGTTTTTCCTTCTGTTCTTCAAGTCAGCATATGACATTTAAACCACTTTATGGCATTAGGTAATGAGGTAATGCTTCCTCTATTAAGAGCAAGTAGCAGCGCCTTTCTTATGAGTCACATACATCTAATCCATTCAAATGGAGCATGCTGAGTGGAGAGAATGGTATCTGTCATTATATAAAGAACTTGGTATTATGATGCTATCTGGCTACAAATCTTATTTATTTTTCAATTTACAGAATGTAGACAAATCAGGCATTGAAAATGAATGTGTGTGCTTAAGTGCATGACTTTATTTTCATCCATAACAACCAAATGACTGGTCACCAGGGGGTGCATTGATAGGTCCCGAGGTGCAATGGGTCTGGGTTCTAATGGTGTGGTGGGTCTGGGTGCGGCAGCGGGGCACTGGCCAGGGCTGGGGTACCTGAGGCCACATCCCCCGCTCCAATGTTGGGACATGAGGCTGCATCCCCCGCCTGGCAGGGCTTGATGAGGATAGGGCTGGCTGGGTCTTGGTGTCACCCAATGGGTGTGGGTCCAGCTGGACACTTCTATTATAAAGAGCAAATAGCAATATTAAAATATTTCTACTAATTAATTCCCTTTTAATGTACACAAATTTTGTGCACTGGGCCACTAGTTGGTTAATAAAATTATGTAGAACTTTTTATTAGGAAATGTTTCAAACACAAACTAAGATAGAGGGATTTAACAGTAAACTTCTATGAATTCATCCCCGATCTTAAATCTTACTCTATTTATAGGGAATACTTTTTTCCTCCCAAATATTGTATTTGTGAGAGCCATTTCACTTCATATGTGATTATGTAATTGTTTAGGCACACTCAGAACATATTTTATTCCATAAATTATTATTACCTCCCTTAATTTTATAGATGAAAAACTTTAATTCAAGAGACATAAAGTAATTTTATATGTCATATGGTTAGTTAATGGCAGAATTGGGATTAGTATCTGATCCTAGTGCCTCATCTTGTCATTATACAGCTGAATTTTAGAGTGTGATAGAAAAAATGAAGTTTATTAATGGGAAATAGTAGGGGAAAAGATGAGATATTAATGAATATAAGGGATCACATTCTATTTTCAGCGCTCAGCTCTGAGGAGCTGTTGCAGTTCCAATGCTACAAACTCCGCAGAACTATCATCTTACTAATAATAGAGAAATATGTCAATTGACCATGCCTCCACTATGTCCACAGGCAATCAGAGTGAGTATGCAAATGAACCCAACAAAGATGGAGTTTAATTTGCATACACACCTGGGTCCCAGGAACCTTCTCAGCACCCAGGTCACTCCCAGCCAGCCACTGGAGGGGCCGAGCCTGCAATTGGAAGGGTAGGGGGTTGCGCTTCCCAAGCCTAAAGCCTGGGGTTTGGGAAGAGGCCAAGCTTGTGACCAAACACAGACCATCTGGAAGTCAGTGCTTGATAACTCTTTTATGTCAAATTTAATACCCTACCAACAATCTTAGATTACCCTGTATATATTAGTGGAAAGGTTTATTTGCATTCTTGAGTAGGCACTGAGCATGCCTAGTGCTAGGCTGAATTTAGCTATAGGGCAGCTGCTATGGGCATGTTTCTGTCTGTTACCTGGGTCCTGATCTGAGCTGGGCCAGATCTCTCTCTGTTACCTGGGTCCCGATCTGTGCTGAGCATGGGAAGCAAAGTAGCCATGGGGGCAGACCTCCCTCAGAAGGGGTGAAGGTTCAGACCCCTGCAAGGTTGGGGGATGAGGGTCTGTGCCCTACCTCTATTTATCCGCAAGTTCTCTCCTGATGGCCCCTCTGTCACTGTGCCTGTCTTATATTGTTCCTTCCCTGAGGAATCTTACCCATCTCTGGCTAACCAGTCATCCTCTGGGGCCAAGAAAAGCTTATCTTCTTATACTGATTTGTCACTTGCTCATTTTTAGAAAGACGCACTTATCTCCTGCCCATTTCCTGACAATCTAGGCACTCACCAGCCTTATTTTTTTTCCTCTTTAACTGGAATACTTCTACAGGGGCAGTCAGCTCCAATATTGCCAGGCCCACTCTGTTATTTTACCCAAACATTTACTTACATCACATCTTTTTTTTATTATTATCATTTTATAAAACTTTCAGTTTTATAGAAAACTTGCAAAAATAGTGTAGAGTTCCTGTCTATTCCTAAGCTAATTTCAGTTTCCCCTTCTGGCATTATTTGTCAAAGCTAAGAAACCAGTATCACTAACATTACCATGAACTAAAATCCAGTTGTTATTTGGATTTTATTAGAGTTCTTTTTGGGGGGTAGGGAAGGGAGGCAGCATCCAACTTAGGATATTACAATGCATGTAGTTCTCAGGGCTCCTTACTTCCCTCTGTAGCAGCAGTTTCTCAGGTTTTATTTTCCATGACCTTGCCAATTTTGAAGAGAACAGTCTAAGTATTTCATAGAAGGTTTCTTAATTTAATGTTTTCTTATCTTTTTGCTCCTGATTAACTTTGGGTTGTGGGTTTTGGGCACATCTAAAACAGAAGTGAGGTGTCATTCTTATCACAGTATATGAGAAGATAAGTGATATCCATATAACTTCATTAGAAGATCACTATTGATTACTTGATTCAGGAAGTACTTAGCAGGTTTCTCTATTGAAAGTCACCATTCTTCTTTCCCATACTCTTTTATTTAGAAGCAAATCACTCAGTTCAACCCACCCACAAGGGAGATCAGAATCAAGCTCCATGTACTGGGTTAATGTTATCGACATATATTTTTTTGGAATTCTTCTGGAAGAAATTTTCACTGAGTGGCCAGATTATTATGACCACCTGACATTTGTAGACAAATTAGTTGTACATTGCATCCTATGGGATATGGAAGCTGAAGGCATGTTTAAACACCTTTGCTGACTGCAGTTACCAAGATAAAATGTCTCCAATTCTCACAGGAACACAAGGATTGGATAGTTGAGCATTGGAAAAAAGTCCTGTGGTCCGATGAATCATGTTTCCAGTTGTATCATGCAGATGGCAGAGTGAGAATTTTGCAGAAACAGCATGAAAGCATGCACCCCACCCCCATGCATGAGTACAACCCTTCAAGCTGGTAGGGGCAGTGTTATAGTTTGGGGCATGTTTTCCTGGCATGATTTGGGCCCTTTAATTCATGTGTCTGAATAGCACAACATACTTAAGTATCATTGCTGATCAAGTTCATCCTATCATGTTGATAGCATATCCCAATGGAGATGGCTTATTTCAGCAAGATAATGTGCCATGCCACTGAGTTCATATTGTGCAGGAGTGGTTTCAAAAACAAGAGGCTGAGGATTGATTTAGAGATAAACCAGTTCACGCCAGAGCCCAGTGAGGAAGCGTCTTGGTCTGATCCAGCTGCTCGGCAGAACTCTGAGGAAAACCTACCACCAGATGGATGCCGTCTGTCATCATGGGTAAAGGAGACCCCAACAAGCTCCAGGGCAAGATGTCCTTATATGCCTTCTTCGTGCAAACCTGCCGGGAAGAGCACAAGAAGAAACATCCCAATTCTTCTGTCAATTTTTCTGAATTCTCCAAGAAATGTTCTGAGAGAGGGAAGACCATGTCTGCAAAGGAAAAATCAAAATTCAAAGATATGGCAAAGAGTCACAAAACTCGCTATGACCGGGAGATGAAAAATTATGTTCCCCTCAAAGGTGACAAGAAAGGAAAGAAAGAAGATCCCAACACTTCTAAAAGGACTTCATTTGCCTTCTTCCTGTTTTGCTCTGAATATCGCCCAAAGATCAAAAGTGAATACCCTGGTTTATCCACTGAGGATACTGCAAAAAAAAAAAAAAAATTGGGTGAAATGTGGTCTGAACAATTAGCCAAAGATAAGCAACCATTTGAACAAAAAGCAGCTTAAATGAAAGGAGAAATGTGAGAAGGATATTGCTGTATATTGTGCCAAGGGCAAAAATGAAGGGGGAAAGCAGGGCCCTGGCTGGCCTACTGGCTCAAAGAAGAAAAATGAACCAGAGATGAGGAGAGGAGGAAGATGAAGAGGAAGATGATGAAGAAGAAGAAGAGGATGAAGATGAAGGATAAAGGTTGTCTTGTAATGATGTGTATGGAGTATGTGTGTGTGCTCTCAGGCAATTGTTTTGCTAAGAATGTGAATTCAAGTGCAACTCAATATTAGTTTCAGTATAAAAACTGTACAGATTTTTATATAGCTGATAAGATTCTTTGTAGAGAAAATACTTTTTAAAAAAAAATGCAGGTTGTAGCTTTTTGAGGGGTTAATACTTACAGTTAGATTTTAAGGCTTCTGATGTTAAATGTTTCTAAATATTTAATGTTTTTTTAATTTTTTGTGTATGGTAGCACAGCAAACTCAGGAATTAGTATCAGTAGTAAATTTTGGGTTTTCTACATTGTTGCATGTTTTTAATTTGTAATAAAATTATGTATATTAAAAAAAAGAACATGAAGGAGACTTTACCTTGCTTAGGTGGCCCCCACAATCACCAGATCTCAATCCAATTGAGCATTTGTGGGACGAATTTAAAAGAGCTATTAGGCAGCTGGTTCCACAACCATCAAATCTCACAGAACTAGACAATGTTATTCATCAGGCATGGTGTCAGATTCTTCACATAACCTTTTAACATCTCATAGAGTCAATGCCAAGAAGAATTGCAGTAGTATTGAAGGTAAAAGGTGGCCCAGAGAAGTACTGAAGGGATGGCCATAATGATCTGGCCATTCAGTGTATTTATCCTTCCTATTTTATGTATTTAGTCATCTATTTATCTTGGTATGGACTTCTGAATACATTATTTATTTATTTTTTGTCAAAAGTCCCACCTTTGACCACTGAGAGAATTTCATGTTTGGCTCTTTTTGAAATGCCCGTACTTTTGCTTTTTGTGCACTCTTTAATTTACAGTACTATAAGATGCTCCAGGATCACTTTTTATTCTCTCTGTTTCAGGTTTGAACTTGGCATTTTTCTAAGGATCCCTGGTTCTTTTTATTTGAGAATTATATATAGAATTCAAAAATCTCTGGGCCAGGTGTGCACATTTCTACTGCAATATATATTACCATTTTAATGAGATGATCCTGTCTTACCTACTTGCTACTGAAATATTCCCTTCCCACATCCTCATTTCAAATTTTCATTATCTTTTTGTTGCTTGCTTCCCTTTTGTAGCACAAATAACTTTTGAATATATTATGGAAGTTACTTAAATATTGTAATTAGATCTACTCTCTATTTTCTCCTGGCCCTACAATTTAAGTTGTATGAGGGCAGGGATTTTTTTCCCCCTTTGGTTACTATAATATATCTAGCATATACAGGGTGAGGCAAAGTAGATTTATTGTTGTGGCACGTGAAACATGGATTTTATTCTTGAATTATTATTTATTAATTATTGTATTATTTTATGTACAAACAGGTATAAGCCTAATTTTTCCCAAACTTGTAGAACAATATCTGGCCCAAAGCTAGTAATAAATAAATATTTGATAAAAATTATTGACATTGCAAAAGAAATTGAAAATCTAAAACACTTTAGGTCTCACCAAATATTAAATATCTTAAATTATGCTAAATTTTAAAAAATAAATATAATTTTTAAAAGTCCTTTATTTAATGGTATCCAAAGAAACAAAGAATTCACACTTCTAAGATTATTGATTAACTTACTGGGTTAACATGTTATGATGCACAAAATTGTACATAATGGTGCAAATTATTTCCCCTTAGTAGTATTTATGGCTATTTTCTTTCAATACATAACCAATTTAGTATTGAAAACAGCAATCAAAACCAACTTCTGTCACTAATGAAATGTCTTATCCTTTGAAAGAGACATCTTGAAAATGGCTAAAGAAAGCTGTCATTTTTTCATGGTGAAAACACCTTGACAGCTGTAGCGGCCAGCAGTGGCAGCAGCAGTGGGGTGATGGAGGTGGTGCCTTCCCCTAATCAGCCCAGTCACCTACCACAGAGGGAGGCCAAACTGCTCTCCATGGGCCTAAGCCACAGTAGGACATTCCCTGAGGGCTCCTGAACTGTGAGAGGGGCAAGGCTGAGCTGAAGTACCCCCACCCCAGTGCACAAATTTCATGCACTGGGTCCCTAATCCTATACTATAAAGAGCTGATATACTAATTAGACTGAACAGCAGGATGACCATCCAGATAACTTTCTGGATGACCATCCAGATGACCTTCCAACAAAGTTGTGACCACAAGAACCAAGGCAGTCAGGGCTGCAAGGGCTGAGTTCCTTGCATGAATTTCATGAATCAGACCTCTAGTGTGTCAAATAAACATTAGAAATATAATAGCAATGATTATCTGTATACCTTATCTTAATTTAGTTAAAACAATCAAAAAGGTAATCCAAATATTAACTTAAATTTAAGTACAAATCTTATAGTTTTAATTTGAAAAAAAATGCAATAGAAGGAATTGTGCAAACTACTACATTAATTTGGTAGAACTGTACATTGAATTTAAATCTGTTTTAAACATGAGATTATTCAATAGGGTTTAAAGATGGTGGCACAGGAAGATCCAGAGTTCACCTTCTCACATAGACACAGCAAATCTACAACTACATATAGAAGCCTTCTCTCTAAAAGGGACCTAACACCTGGATGAACTGAAGTGTCACTTTTAGAACTCAAGTGGCTGAAGTCGCCTAAGCCGTCACTCTAGCCTTATAACAGTTGTCAAGGACATAGATAATTAAGCAGCTCCCTTTTGAGCACACTAGAAGAATGTGATAATCACCTAGAATGCAAATTGGCAATTTAAGTGAATGTCTTTTAGAGTTATTAACATAAGATATATGTTGTTTTGCCTAGGTTTACAAAAAGGTTTCATGTTATCTTTGTTATATTTCTTAAAAATGTGTTCAAAAATTTATCAAACAAAAGAATGTTAATTACTTAATTTCTTCAAATTAAGACTTATAATTAAGTTGAAAATGAACTCTATCATTTTAGGACTGAAAGATGCAAGGCATAAAGATATATTTTGTGAAGGACAAAAATTGAACATTTTTTTCTAAAGATAATTATGTATGAATAAGTTTTGTAAAGGCCAACCAGAAGGTTTTTGGAAGTTGCTAAAGGGTTGTGTAAATTGAAGAAGGATGATGAAGAGGGAAAAAGCAAAATGAAAAGCAGAATTGAGGAAGTGAAAAATGGTGAGAAAAGGATATAAAACAAAGGAACTATATATTATAGAGAGGAAGGACATTGTAAAAAAGAAAAATGTGAAAGTAAAGGAAAGTCATGTAGACTGGTTATGACCAATGAAAAGGCCCAGAATTCCCTTTAATTGTTCAAAGCCAATTGCTATTTCCCCAAAAGAACCTCAGTTAAAATTGACAGTGGAGAACAAATTGGTTTCTTAGTCGAATATCTACAAAGTTCTGATATACTTTCATTCATAATTCTGATTGTTACCTTAAAACGTTGTCACAAAATAATTTCTTTGTCAATTGTATTATAATCACATCTATAAACCTGTAATTTAAAGTTGTTTTGTCATTTAGAGATATTCATTATTTTACTGTGATGCATTTGCAAAAATGTTATGTTTCCAGAAAAATTAATAAAAAGGACTATGACTTATACTAAAATATGAGTTTTTTAGAATAAATTTCAAATCATACCTTTGGGCTAGATAAAGATTTAAACTCTAAAGAACAGCTGGATTAATGAAAATACTAGCAAATAATTAGGATAAAAAGAAATTGATTTTAGGACTAAATGAACTAAAGATTATTATTCTTATGTCTAAGTTCAAAATATTTCTGATTTTAAACCTGTTTTGTATTTTCCAGCTATAATGACACTTGTTTGTTTTCTTAAAGCATTTTTGTGAATTGTACCGTAATAAGCATACCTTAATATTTATTCTTATTTGTGTTTATGCAAATAATCAGGCCAAATTGAGACATAACTTAATGCAGTAAATAATCTTAATTTAGCTATCTTTTATATAAATTTATTTAAATTTATAAATTTATGTAAATTTATATATTTATATAAATATTTTAAAGGGAAAAGTGTGTTTCAATAAAATATATAACACATAATTGTGGATATTTAAGATAATCATTCTATTAACAAAAGAATACTTTGCAAATTAACCATCACTCTGCTATACCCACAAGCCATACCCACCAGCCAATCAGGAGCAAGTATGCAAATTAACCCAACCAAGAGGGCTATGGCCATGGAGAGAGCAGGAGGCTTGGCTTTCCCTGGTAATGGAGGAAGTCAAGCTTTGTGCACACCCTGGCTGGCCCAGGCCTCCACTTAAGGCTACAAAGTTTCAATTATAGAAGATAAATAAATCCCAACAAAAATGGTTGTGGCCTCAGAGCATGCAGGAGGCTTGGCTCTACTCAAGACTACAAAGTTTCAACTGTAGAAGATAAATAAATCCCATATGCCAGGGCCTCCATTTGGGTCACTGGGGTATGTGGCCAGCCTGAAAACCACCACACACCCCTCAGGAAAACCACCACACACCCAGGCCACCCCACACCTCAAGAAAACGCCCACCCTGATCCAGGACACCCTTTAGGGCAAACCAGCTGGCCCCCATGCATGCACCAGAACTATATCCTATCTAATAAAAGAGTAATATGCAAATTTACCATCATTCCAACACACAGATGGCTGCCCCCATGTGAACCCAAGATGACCACCACAAGATGGCCTGCAGGAGAGGGCAGTTTGGAGGGACAAGGTCAGCAAGAGAGGACATTTGTGGGATATCAGGCTAGCAGGGGAAGGCAGTTGGAAGGGACCAAGCCCTCAAGAGAGGGCAGTTGGGGGCAATCAAGCCTGAAGTGGAGGGCAATTAGGGGTGACCAGACTGGCAGAGGAGAGAAGTTGGGGGTGATTGGGCCTGCAAAGAAGGGCAGTCGCAGGGACCAGGCCTGCAGGATATGGCAGTTATGGGTGACCATGACTGTAGGGAAGGGCAGTTAGAGCCAAATAGACTGGCAGGGAAGCAGTTAGGCATCAATCAGGCTGGCAAGGAAGTGGTTAAAGGGTGATCAGGTAGGCAGGCAGAAGCAGTTAGGGGCAATCAGGAAAGCAGGCAGGTTAGCAGTTGGGAGCCAGCAATCTTGGATTGTGAGAGGGATGTCCAACTACCTGTTTAAGCCTGATTCTACCTGGGGTCCCAGATTGGAGAGGTTTCAGGCTGGGCTGAGGGACACACACCCCCGTGCATGAATTTAGTGCACCAGGCCTCTAGTTGTATGTATAAGAAGGATGTGTAAATAGACTTTAGCAATTGGAAGCTTCTATTCCAAATACAAAACTAAAATTTTTATATCTTACAAAAAGTTCAGGCATTTTATGCTAAATTAATGTCCCAAGGCTCTCCTACACATTAGTCAGAGAAAATTCCATGGAAATGGAAAAAAATTGACAGTAGGAAATTGTAAACGCCCCACACCCTCATTCATTGGAGTTGTTTTGGTAAATACTGACTCTAAATAACATGTAGCTTGTAGTTGAACAGAATGTTTGGATAAGAATTCTAGGAACTAACTTCAAAAGATATAATCTCCGACCTCCAGTCTTTCCAGCTCTGGAAGATTTGTTAACCTTCAACTGTGAATCCAGGTTGATGCACACCAGACCATTGCTTGATGATTTTCAAGATTCTTATCAGAATGGAAGGTGCTGCTCTGCACATAGAGAACTTTTAACTCCCTCCTCTTGATCATATTGTTCTGTTTTCCTTCTCCCTCCTTTAAAACACCCTGCCTGCACTGAGATGTTAAAATGTGCTTTGGGAGAGAGGTTCCCCATCTTCTCAGGTGGTCAGCACTTGAATAAGCCATCTTCCCTTACACCAGCACCTGACTCTCAAGTATTGGCTTTTGAAGTGGCAGGCAGCCAAACTGGACTTTGATACCAAGACCTAAAATCATAAAATGTCTAGCAGAAAACAGATATTAAACTCTTTAACAAAGTCTTGGCAATATATATTTTAAAAATATGTTTTCTCACACAAGGTCAACAAAAATAAAAAGTAAACAAATGGCACTATATCAAACTAAAAGTTTTTATATAGTAAAGGAAACAAAATGGAAAAGCAATCTGCTAAATATGGGCAGATAGTTGCATGATATATATGATAAAAGGTTAATATTAAAAAGATATAAATAAATACAATCTATAATAATAAAAGGGTAATGTGCTAATTAGACTGGGAAACCTTCTGGGAGACCATTCAGATTTCCTTCCAGAAAAAGCCAGCTTGGCTGGGCTAAGGCAGAGTGGTTTAGGACCAGTAGGCTAGCAGGGAGGTCAGTTGGGAGTGAACAGGCCGGCAGTGGGGGGCAGTTGGAGGCAAGAAGGCTGGCAAAGGTGCAGTTGGGAGCTAGAAAGTCGTCAAGGAGGGGCAGGAGTCGAGAAGGTTGGTGGGGGGCAGTGGGTGTAAGCAGGCCATCAGGGGAAGCAGTTGGGGGCGAGCAGCCCAGTGGGGGCAATTTGGGATGATCAGGATGGCAGGCAGGTTAGTGGTTAAGAGCCAGCAGTCCCAGATTGCAAGAGGATGTCCCAATTGGAGAGGGTGTAGCCCTGGATGAGGGATACACCCCCCATGCATGAATTTCATGCACTGGGCCACTAGTTCAATATATTTAAAAAAAAATCTGATTTAAAAATGGGCATAAGGCTTAAATATACAGGTATCTGACAAAGACATACAGATGGCCAACAGACACATGAAAAGATGATCAACTAATCATCAGAGAAATGTAAACCAAATCTATAATAAAATATATCTTCAAACCTATCAGAATGACTATTATTAAAAAAAGACGACAAATGTTGGCAAGAATGTGGAAAAGGTGGAAAGCTTTTGCACTGTTGGTGGGAACATAAATTGGTTCAGCTACCATGGGATGAAAAAAAGTATATAGGTTTCTCAGAAATTCCAAAATAAAGATACTGTGTAATCCAGCAATTCCATTTCTGGGTACATATCTGAAGAAAATAATAACAGTAATTTGAAAAAGCCAAAGTATGGAAGTAACCTGTGTTCATTGATAGGTTAATGTACAAAGAATAAAGAGGTGATATTACTTTATAACTATATCTATATTAAGAAATATTATGCAGCCATAAAAATAATGAAATATAATCATAAGCAACAACATGATGGACCTAGAGGTATTAACATAAGTGAAGTAATTCAAAGAAAGATGCATACTATATGGTTTTATTTGTAAGTAGATCCTAAAAAGTAGATCAATTAACAAACAAAATAGAAACAAATTTACAGATACAGAAAACAAACTGACAATTACCAGAAGTAAACGGGGATGAGGGGGGATGAGAAAAATAGGTGAAGGAAATTAAGAGGTTAAAACTTCCATTTATAAAGTACATATGTCTCAGGGATGCAATGGATAGCAGAGGAAATATGACCAATAAAATTATAACAAATTTGTATGGTGACAGGTGGTTACTAGACTTAATGTGGCTTTATTTAATTAGGTATTCCAGTGTCAAATAACTATTTTTACACCTGAAACAAGTATAATATTGTGTCAAATATACTTTAATAAAAATAATTTAAAGAAAAAGCACTTGACATTTCTGATTTTGCTCATTCAATAATTATAGCCTAATGGGAACAGAAATCTACATAAATTATTTTATATTGTGATTCCTAGTTTTACATCTGTTTTAATTATCTAAAAACACACTTTGAAAATTCAAACTCAATTACAAATTCTATATAGTAAAGAGGTAATATGCAAA
Organism: Lasiurus cinereus; assembly: GCA_011751065.1. Taxonomy (NCBI): domain Eukaryota; kingdom Metazoa; phylum Chordata; class Mammalia; order Chiroptera; family Vespertilionidae; genus Lasiurus; species Lasiurus cinereus. Next base: position 26,476,320 of record JAAGEH010000304.1, read on the forward strand.
TTGACCATCATTCCAAAACACAAGATTGCCATCCTCATATGATCAAAGATGGCCATCCCCATGTGGACATAAGATGGCCACCACAAGATGGCCAGCAAGAGAGAGCAGTTGTGGATAATCAGGCCAGCAGGATAGTGGAGTTGGAAGGTCCCAGGCCTGCAGGGGAGGGCAGTTTGGGGTGACTGGGATGGTAGGGGAGGGCAGTTGGTGGGGGACCCAGGCCTGCAGGGAAGGGAAGCTGGGGGAGATCAAGCCTTCAGGGAAGAACAGTTAGGGGTGAACAGGCCAGCAAGGGAGGGCAATCGGGCTGCCAGGGGAGCAGTTAGGTCTCAATTAGTCTGAAAGGGGAGTGGTTAGGGGGTGATCAGGCTGGCAGGCAGAAGAGGTTAGGAGCAATCAGGCAGGCAGGCAGGTGAGCAGTTGTGAGCCAGCAGTCCTGGATTGTGACAGGGATGTCCCATATTGGAGAGGGTGCAGGCTGGGCTGAGGGACACACACCCCTGCCCCCATGCACAAATTTCGTGCATTGGGCCTCTAGCAATTAATAAGAGAAGAAAGAAAAAAGTTATGCTTTGGAATCTTCACTCCAGAATAAAAAGAAAAATAAAGTGTGAAAAGATATAAACAAAACAGTGAATATGAATTTAACTGGAAATAACCTCAATCATTTTAATATATTATTGATATTTTCATGACACTTTGTCATAAATCATGTCCCAATAAATTATGTTTTCTTTTTATGATTAAGCTTGTTGGTAATATTTTAACAGTACTTAAGATAATTTTCTTTCTTTTCCATCTCTCTTTATATTTGTCAACAGCTCATTCATCTTAATTTTCATCCACAAACATACTCAACATACACAAGTACATACATACATGCATTGCCATTAAGTCACTAAGAAGAAAGCTAGTGGAAAGACAAGGTTGATTTTAAATCTAACCACATCTATCTGAATATTTGATGACCAACTATATGCTTATAAGTAGTATTTATTTATAAGTAAAACATGTATAAATGTTAATTTGCATCTTTAAGTGCTAATAATAATCTATAATAATAAAAGTGTAATATGCTAATTAGAACAGATGTACTTCCAGATGAAGTCAGGGCTATGAGGGAAGCCCAGGTCCCAGGTGCCAGAGGGAAACCGGTGCCAACAGCTGAGGGAAGGAAGGCCTACTCTTGCTTGAATTTCATGAGTGTATTGAATCCTTTAGTATTTCAATCCTAATATGTAAAAACCTTGGGTCCATAACATCTGCAATGACTGGAGACTTGACTTAATGCCCAGTCTGCGCACACAGCAGGCTCTGATGGGTGAGGACTTGTGGCAGCGGAGACAGGGACAGAGGAGGCAGGGCTGGCACTCACACTCACTCACAACTGCATACATGCACAGACACACACAGCGCCCATCAGCTCATAGCCTTTTCTCCTTTTCTTTACCTCCCTCCCAGCTTGCTTTCAGAATGAAGAAACAAAACAGACTGGGACTGAAGAGGCCTTGATGGAAGGGAAGGTGGGTAGAGGTAAAGCGGCCCCCACTGGCCCTACCCACTCCCTAATGGGAAAGAGGAAGAGGGACACAGGGAGACAGGGAGGCCTGGAGGACTAATCAGAAAAACAAAGAGAGGCAGAAACTGCACAAGATCAGGCTGATAGAGGAGAGAAATTGAGGCAATCAGGCAGGCAGGCAGGCAGAGGCAGTTAGGAGCCATCAGGCAGGAAGGCAGGTGAGAGGTTAGGAGCCAGCAGTCTCAGATTGCAAGAGGAATGTCCAACTGCCAGTTTAGGCCCATAGGGATCAGGCATAAACTGGCAGTTGGACATCCACCAAGGGGTCTCCAATTGGAGAGGGTCCAGGCTGGGCTGAGGGAACATCCCCCATTGTGCATGAATTTTGTGCACCAGGCCACTAGTAATGTATAAAACCTTTAGGAAACAAATCTCAAAAATAAAGATCAAGCTTTAATAATATTGGCACTATTTCTTCCCCTAAAAGTATATATAATGCAAGATAAAAGACAGATTCTTTAAGAATATAGATTTATCCATTGCTGAAAAAATTAGATTCATGAGAAAAATAGTTTAGAGTTATAACCAATGGTATGCTGAAGTATGCTTATGATAGCTGAATAAGTTCTCTGACTTCCCACCTACCTCTATTTTATATCTTTAGTGAAATGTTAATAGTTTGAAATAAACCACAGTAGGATTATCTGCACAATGAAAATTGGTAAACACTACAAATTATGGGTTGGTGTTTGTGTAGAGAAAGAGAGAGAGAAAACTGACTGTTAAAAATTAGCCAGCACATTACTGAATATCACTTGAATCTTGCACATTTAGCAACATAATTATCTATTATTCAACCTCTTTCCATTAAAAGAACATTTTTTTCTTTAAATATTATTTTTTTCTTTTGTAGACATAGAAGAACCATTAATTTAATAATGTGATTATTGATAAAGAAGTACTTTTGTTTTGTTTAAATTGTGGAAGAAGTAATGAACCACAGGTTAAGAATATATTTTGCTGTTTGACTATTCAAGTTTGAACTAATAATATTTTAGGAATCATGATATTTTTAAAACTAAAAGTGCTACTTAGGAATTTTTTAGTCACTACTCATTTTAGTTCACTGACTGTAAGAAATTTTACAGTATATCTGCTTGATGAATTTTTCCACTTCAGGTAGCTTTTAGAAGACAGAAAAAAAAAACAGATAAAAACCAATATTTTTTTATTTTTTTGTTAATCCTCACCTGAGGATATTTTTCTATTGATTTTTAGAGAGAGTAGAAGAGATTGAGAAAGACAGAGACAGATGGATGTAAGAGAAACTCATCCATTGGTCACTTGAACAAGCATCTGACCAGGACCCAGGACAGGGAGGAGCCTGCAACCAAGGTACCTGCCCTTGATCAGAATCTAACCCTTTAGTCCGCAGGCCAAACTCTATCTATCCACTAAGCAAAACTGGTTAGGGCTAAAATATTTTGAAACAGAAACATGGAAGACAAGATATCTAATGATCAATTACTAAATATGTTGTAATTACAGGTTTGCAGAAAATTTAACCCTGTGTTTCTCCCTGTAAATAATGATTCAGTATTGACTATTCAGTCCTTGAAGAAGCTATACAAAATGTAACTACCATAAATTATGAGAATCGACCATATCATGAAAAATTAATGTAGTGACATCAATGTGATAGGTAAAAGGAATTTTGTGGAGAACTATTAATTTTCACAAAAGCTTTTAATGTCATTAAGTGATATCAATTAAATAAAATGCATATCTATATATCAAAGAGGCTAAGTGACCATCCAACCAGTAGCTATGATGTGCAATGACCACCAGAGAACAGATGCTCAACACAGCAGCTGCCAAGCTATGATGACCTGGCAGCAGTGGTTCTCAGGTGACACACCCCTGAACCAGAGAGGAGGGAGCCCAATTCCTGGGTGCAACACTTAAAAACCGCATTATAGCAATCCAGGATGCCTCAGGGGATGCTGGAGAGCCAGTTTCAGCCCAAACCCTGCAGGCTAGGCTGAAAGATCCCGTTCAATCTACAGACGCCTTTAAAGCTGTGGTACAGCACCAGGTGAGACCAGCTGGGGAGGAACAACAGGAGGTTGGATCCAGGGCATGTCCAGCCCATCTCACCCAGTCCTGCCCTGCTGGCCACTTTCTAATTAATTTCCTTTCAATGTGCATGAATCCATGCACTGGGACACTAGTATCCTATCTAATAAGAGAGTAAAATTGATCATCACTCCAACACACAAGATGACTGCCCATGTGGTCAAAGATGGCTGCCCCCATGTGGACACAAGATGGCCACCACAAGATGTCTGGCAAGAGAGGGCAGTTGGGGCCAATCAGACCTGCAGGGGAGGGCAGTTAGGGGTGACTGGGCCAGCCAAGGAGGGAAGTTGGGGACAACCAGGCCTGCAGGGGAGGATAATTCGGGGGGCAGGCCTGTAGAAAAGGGCAGTTAGGGGGGATCAGGCCTGCAGGGGAGGGCAGTTGGGAGAGGACCAGGCCTGTAGGGGAGGACCAGGCTGGCAGGGGAGGGAAGTTGGGGGAAATCAGGCCACCAGGCAGCAGTTAAGCATCAAACAGGTTGGCAGGGGAATGGTTAGGGGTGATCAGTATGGCAGTCAGGCTGGCAGTCCTGGATTGTGAGAGGGATGTATGACTGCCCATTTAGGCCCAATACCAGTCAAAGATTCCTCAAGGAGTCCCAGATTGGAGAGGATGCAGACTTGGCTGAGGGACACACACACACACACACACACACACACACACACACACCCCTCCCCAGGCAATAATTTTGTACACCTGGCCTCTAGTTTTATATAATAAAAACCTTATATGTAAATCAATAAAATGGTGGAACAACTGGTTGGTGGGGGATGAAGTGGACAAGTGTTGGTGCCATGCCAGCCATAGCAGGTGCCAGCAGGCAGAGAGAGGGTATGGTGATCCAGGGGCAATGGCAACCATTGGTGGTGCAGAGGTAATCAGGGGGTGAGCATGGACAATCACCGGCAGGCACCATCCCCTAACGACTGCACCTGGGTGATGGTGGAGCAGAGCCAGCTGCTCACTGGCCAGCACCATCTCCTGATTGGCCCACGAGTCACCTCCTGCAGACAGAGACCAAATGGAGCGGGCATGATCCATTAGTCGGATAATCCCTAGGGCTCCTGATCTGTGAGAGGGTGCAGGGTGGGCTGAAGAACACCTTCCCCATGCCCCTGTCTGAGTGCATGAATTTTGGGGCAGCAGACCTCTAGTTTATAATAAAACTTTAACAAATGATATGAAATAAATTTTAAAGCCATCATAAATTTGTTAATATGAGAGCTATCTATGGCCCAAGATAGTCCTAAAAGATTGAATAATTATGAGAACTCTTGTTCTTGATAATCAATATCAGTTCTGTATACTATAGTTGATATAGATAATTATTAAGATTATTCAATTCAGATAAAAACTATCAGGGATAGAATAGAAAAATAAAGGAAAAAAATAGCAGTCTAAATCTTCAGGTCATCTTTATTTGAAATATAATAAACTTCTACAACTTATGTAAATAAAAATATTTTTCTTTATTATATTAACATTTAATAGGAGGAAGGAGTAAAAGTAGGAGCAGAAGAAAAACAGCTATAATATACTGAGTACTTACTATGAACCAGGTGTTTTCCTTTGTCTTCATATATATTATTCTATTTTGTCCACTAACTCCTATACTAAGTAGATTATTCTAATGCCTCACTGATACACATAAGACTACTAGATACCAAATTGATCATCAAGCCCAAAATTATACAACTGGTGAGGAAGAGATTCCAAATTCAAAGGCAAGTAGGCCTGACTACATGGCCAGAAAATTAAGACATAAGCAGATGATACCTTTTACGTACTTGATAAAATTTTATTATATATAAAAGTTCCCTTTTCAAACCTAATCTTCCCCATCCAATATGCCAAATGATCACATATATGGAATATACCCAACAACAACAACAACAAAAAGCAAACAAACTTATTACTTCCTACCCACTCTCACTAATTGTCCCTGCTTTAGGACAATTGTGACTTGAAATGTTTCATTACTTCAGTATTCCACACTGTTAATTTAAGGGATAGAGAGTAGTAATGCATACAATTAGGCATGAATTTCACTAAGAGTACAGGTTACTTTAAAATAAAAATTTCCATATATTTTTTGGGTAAGTTAGTAATTTTTTAGAATGACTAAATATATAGTTGTTAGAATGGTTAAATATTTTATGAAACTATTTAAAGAAACAGCATGTTTTCAACCCCCAGAAAAGAAATCCACATGAATTTGGTACAATTATAATAAACACTGTATTCAGCAAAATTGATAATAAAACAAGCCTTTCTCAGAATATAAATACCAGAACTACAACAGCCAGTGCTCTACTCTATCCTTCATAAAATTTCCTTATGATGTTTTTGTTGGTTTTGTATGTTCTATACATCATTTTAGTTATTACTCCTGTTTTTCTGTTCATAGTGAGTGTGAAATGTCTCCCTCATTTTGTTTGAGGCAGGATTTCCACATAACCCAACCCCACTGGAGATCTTTCCAATTTTTCAAAGAAAAAAAATTTTGAAACTCTGTTTTATAAATCCAGTGGGACCTTTAGCTCAAATATTACTGTAGTGTTTTTATTTTAGTTAATATTGTTCAGAGAAGACCAAAATAGGTGATCAAATGCCATTCTTCCCAAGGGAATCATAGCACGACAAATTCATGTTTTCTGGATTTGTGACAAGTAGCAAACTCTTTTATAACTACAGATTGCACCATAGGTATTAGTGACACTGTTATATCCCTTCACACACTCTCTCCTGAATAATTATAGGGCGTCTGATTTTCATTCTTTCTGTGCCCGTTTTTATAAGCTAAAGACAATCAACTTGGTTACACTGAAATAAGTTTTACAAAAACAAGTTCCACCTACCTCTTCAGCATGTCCAACCATGTTTAGTCATGGATATCTGAAGTGAAATAAAGGGCATAAATGTTCTTTCACCTTCAAAGAAAAAATACTGCAACTGATTCCCTCCTGTTTTGTTTTGTTTTGTTAGTTTGTTTTGTTGTTGTTGTTGTTGTTGTTTATTTTATTTTATTTGTGTGTGTGTGTGTGTGTGTGTGTGTGTGTGTGTGTGTGTCTCCTAAGCAGGAAAATCTACAGCAAAACATTCACCAATTTACTGCCCTCTCTAAAGTTTCATGGCAAATTAGGCACAGCTGAAACCAATGGAAGTGCTCTCCTGGAAAGTTTCTGAGGGTTTTATTCTCCACACATGGAATTTGCCAGGAAATCTCAGTTACAGCCTGGGCTTTGCCAGAGGGTCTAACTCTCTCTGAGGAGACTCTCTTGTAACAGGGATGAAGACCATCCCTGCTGGATTCATTCTGATGTAAGTCAGAGGATAGAGAGCTGACATGGTCTAAAGAGCCTCCATCCAGATATGTAGAAGGATTTAGCAGCCACTGTGAAGTGTTAATTAGAAACAGGTGCATTGAATCTTTCACCAACAGCTCAATTTCTGCCCTTTACACTTTACTGGTATGCAAAGTATTTAGTGGTGTGTTTCAATGTTTGGCAATTAGATGAAAAAATGTAGATATATGACTAAAACAGAAGGGATGATGCAGTGAGGAAAAAAAGTGTTTCCTAGAAATAAAGTCCAAGATTCAAAAACACATAACAATGAGCCCCTTTATGAGTTCATATAAGTCATTAATTTGTAAGAGGGAAATAACTTATATTACCCATAATTATACTAAATTAGCAGATTCCTTAGACGAGTGGTCGGCAAACTTATTAGTCAACAGAGCCACAGTTTGCCAACCACTGCCTTAGACAATGACCACATTCAACCTGCAATAGTCATTATCACAAACTCATACAAATACTTCCACTTGTTTTCAAACACTGACACACATATCTATATATATAAAAGCCTAAGTGACTGTACCACCAGTCGACCAGTCACTGTGATGCACACTGACCACCAGGGGGCAGATGTTAAACACATTAACTGCCCCTTAATGGTCAGTGCACTCCCATAGCCAATCTCTGGTGGTCCCTCCCCGTCACTGGTCCTAATTGGCCCTGATAAGGACTGGGCAAGAAGGCCCCTCCAGCTCCAATTGCCAGCCAGGCTGAGGGACCGCACCCATGCACAAATTCCTGCAGCAGGCCTCTAGTAGTTATATATTTAAAAGAATACACTCTGTATCCTGACTCCTCTACTTACTAATAGTATGATCTTGGACATGACACTTGAACTTTCTGGGCCTCAGAGTTCTCATTTGCAAAACTGAAAATATACTAATACTTGCCTCATGGAATTGTGAGGATTGAGTTTTAATATACTTAAAATGCTAGAACACTACTTGGAATAAGGCAAGTATAATATGCGTTAACTACCATTTCTACATAGTGTTGTCACTATCTTTGATACTAATATTAGTCATTGTGTGGCATCAATCACATCCTTATTTTCATGTTGCATCTAAACCACCATATTTCTTTATCCTCTGATTTTTTTTTTTTAATATATTTTACTGGCTCTTTTCAACTCACTGCATTATCTCTAACTTTGGATTCCCAAAGGCCTCTAAATGTTGGGTGTACCTCGGTTACCATTCTTTGGACCCTGATTCTATCTATATTTCCTCTTCTGGTGATATCACACAGGCTCATTCTTGGCTTTAAAGTCCCCAAAAGCTGACACAACAATTCCCATCAGCCCACAACTGCAAGCAATTGCTCATTTCAACATTGCTATTGAAATCTGTACAGGCAGAAGCAAAAATGGGTAGAGCTAAATCATAATTTGGGGAAACTTTAAGAAAACAATAATACAAGTTATAAATAGAAAATGTGGCATAAAAATGTTTTTTCCCCACATGTGCTGTAGAGGTTCACACCGTTTTCTTCTGAGATGTCTTTTGGCAGTTTACCATAAATGTTGCTAGCTTTTGCTTTCTGCTGGCAACCTGGCTTTCCCTCCTCACTTAGAACACTCTGCAAACACTAAATACTCCAGCATTAATTGAAATGTGTACAAGTGAGGCGCTAAGGCTTACTATATAAATACCTCAGTAGGAGGGTGTGTGATTTGATTATAACATCTCTTTCCCTCCTATTTAGAGAAATTAGAGAGCTAATTGGAGACTTCCTTGAAGCCAGGTTTCTGGATATGATTTTTTTTTTCTAACAATTAGATATAGTTGTGCAAGACTTGGAAGAAGAAAGTGGCATGCAGATCATTTTCCTGGGGTCCTTGGCTGTTGCTTCTGGCAGTCAAGGTTAACCTAACATTAGGTTCTCATATAGTGCCTGCCTTCCTTCCTTCCTTCCTTCCTTCCTTCCTTCCTTCCTTCCTTCCTTGCAAATTTATTTTTATTATTGAAAGTATTGCAGATGTCCCCTTTTTCCCCCCATGAGCCTCCCCTCAGGCCTTCACTGCACTATTGTCTGTGTTCAAGGGTTATACATTAATGCCTGTAAGTTCTTTGGTTAATTTCTTCCACTACCTCTTCCCCACCATGCTTCCTTTCCCTTTTCCCTCTGATATTCATCAGACTTGCATACTTCCATGTCTCTGGCTCTATTTTTATTCATCAGTTCATTATGTTTATTATATTACACATATAAGTGAGAGATCATATGATACTTATCTTTCTCATAATATTGGGCTCTTCTGTAGTGCTTTTCAATGTCCACTCAGTAGCATTGAGTGTGAGTGAGTATAAATAGAGGCCATAGCAGGTACGGTTTCTTTATAATCTAAATCTTAATCTTTATGTATCTGTTCTTTAGTTTTCTGGTGGAGAGAGGAAGTCAGTGTAGTGGTGGAAGAAGATCCATTGTTGGTATCTGAGATTTTGGTCCAGAAAATGTGCTCTACAAATGGACCTGGTATGGTAGGGCCTTGGGACTTCAGACACATTTGCTGGAAGTGAGTCTACAGAGTTAATCTCTGGTTTTTTTTGCTTCCCCAATAGAACCAGTGGAGGATGGATGGGAGTAGAAAGAAGTGTAGATGGAAAGGGCCTAGTGAGTAAAGTTCTAATATCTCAACATGGAGGGGTCTGAGAATACCCACTGCCCTTCCCAAAGCCTAGCCTGGATCAGCCATTACACAATTACTACCATTATTAAGAGAAACCCATAAGCAGTTGAGAGAACATGAATCCAAAAAGGGATCCAGAGGTTAAACATATGAGATAATTTAATGATGGGTTGCACGCAGCAAACACCAGTGTGGAAGGATGATTTCCCAGACAAAATATCTTCCTGTATTTTTACTAGGAATTGCCCAAGAGAAATCAAAACGTATATTCATAGAAAGATTGATAAGGAGATTTTCTAAACAGCCTTACTCATGATAACCACAAACTGGCAAATAAATAAATAAATATCTCAAAATGGTGGATAAATAATGCTTTATGTTCCAATTATAGATCAACAACTTCCTAACTGGAAAAAAATTGTTTCCCTGAGAAATATCAGTAAAGAGCACTTTTAGCTCTTAATGATATGGGTAAATAGTGGTATTAGCATTTAGTGAGTAAAGACCAGAGATATTTTTAAACTTCTTACACTGCACAAAAGAGTCTCTTTATAACAAAGAGTTATCCAAAGCGTCAATGTACTTAGGTTAAGAACCTTATACACGAAAAGCACCAGGAATTTAAATATTAGAAACTGGAAATGACTTTCTCACAAACACAGATATTTCATGTATCGGTACTTAAAAGCTTCTAATTTTATTAAATAGGTGGTCAATTTTTCTCTGTTTGTTTTGAGTTCTAAGGTATTTCATGCTTTCCAAAAAATGACAGATTCATGTAATTCTCCCTTGGAAAAATATTTTATTTTCCTAAATGGAAATATAAGTCCTTCCCAATCCTCAAACACTTTGCTCATCTTATGATTATGTAATGAATTCTAGTATATATAACTAGAATTACAGTTACTTTTTGTAATTCTATTTTAAGTAAACAAATATTTTTGAAAACTATGTACACTGCACCAAACAATAGAGAAAAAAAAATATTTTTACTTGTAAGCTTAGTCCTTAGTTAGATTGTTTTTCCTCTTGATTTCTGTTTTATTAATTCTAGATAATTTTCCAGTAGCTATGATTTTCCTTGCCTATTAGGGGTTTAGGTTTACAATGCCAAGATTTTACATTTATATTATTGATATCTAAATACTAAAATACAGGAACCAGTCAGTTGCTATAATTAAGCAATAGCCTATATGTAACTCTTTACAGAATAAAATTTTCAGCTTATATTATAAAATATACAGAGTGGCCAGATTATTATGATCACCCCATCAATACTTCTTTGGGCCACCTTTTGCATTCAATACTGTGGCAACTCTTCTTGGCATTGACTCCAGGAGATTTTGAAAGATGATACGTGGAATCTGATACCATGCCTGATGAATAGCACTGTCTAGTTCTATGAGATCTGATGGTTGTGGAAGCAGCTCCCTGATGGCTCTTTTAACTTCATCCCACACATGCTCAATTGGATTGAGATCTGGTGATTATAGGTGAAGACCACATAAGCAAGGTAAAATCTCCTTTATGTTCTTGAAACCACTACTGTGCAATACGAGCACCGTGGCATGGCGCATTGTCTTTTTGGAAGAAACCATCTCCATTGGGATATGCCATCAACATGATAGGATGAACTTGCTTAGCAACAATACTTAGGTATGGTGTGCTATTCAGACACTGTTCCACATGAATTAAAGGATCCAAATCATGCCAGGAAAACATGCCCCAAACCAGCTTGAATGGTTGTACTCATGTGTGTGGGGTGCACGCTTTCATGCTGTTTTGGCCTAATTCTCATTCTGCTATCTGCATGATGCAACTGGAAATATGATTCATTAGACCACATGACTTTTCTCCAATGCTTGACTGTCCAATCCTGTGTTTCTGTGCAAATTGGAGACATTTTATCTTGGTAACTGCAGACAGCAAAGATGTTCAAACAGGCCTTCAGTTTCTATAACCCATAGGATGCAGTGTACGGCTAATTTGCCTACAAATGTCAGGTGGTCATAAGAATCTGACCATATAGTGTATATACACCCACTGAATGTTTAAAATGGAAAGTTAATGGATTAAGCATTTATTTTTGTACATGGAAAAATGTATAATGACATTCAAACCAAATGATAGTTGATAATACTTCATGAAAATTACTTATCTTTTAAAAATAATTCATTTTGCTATGAATTGGTGAGTTTGTGATTTCTGAATACTTTTCATGAGTTTGAATCTCTAGATCTTTTTATTTAACTTACATATACTGATTGTTATTACACTGGACTTATGGTATCAAATATGAAAGAAAAAAAAAAGAAAAACTTTTAGAAAGGAGAATTCAATATACAGGTCCTAGGTAAGAACTGCTTTTCAAACACTGTCAATGGCTTTTTTTTGGAACAGGTGTTTAAAGTTTTTTTTGATTCTTTATCTTCAGATTTCTCCAAATATATACATCATTTTCAGCAGCTTTATTTCATTATAAGCATGTTCATTTAAAAAGCGTACTCATGCTCTAACCAGTTTGGCTCAGTGGATAGAGTGTTGGCCTGTGGACTAAAGGATCCTAGGTTCGATTCTGGTCAAAGGCATGTATCTTGGTTGCAAGCGCATCCCCAGTAGAGCCTGTGCAGGAGGCAGCTGCTTGATGTTCATCTCTCATCGATGTTTCTAACACTCTACCCCTCTCCCTTCCTCTCTGTAAAAAATCAATTTTATATATATACACACACACACACACACACACACACACACACACACACAGTGGTACCTCGAGATACGAGTTTAATTCTTTCTGTAACCTTGAGGTGTGAGAAACTATGAGACGCTCGTGTTGCGGTAAACTGGTGGGTCGTGTGCAGCCGGCCAATCCGAGTGATTACTCGTATCTCAACTGTTGCTCATATCTCAAAGCAAAAATCACTCGCTCCACGGCTCATATCTCAAAAATCTTGTGTTAGGGCACTCATATCTCGAGGTACCACTGTGTGTGTGTGTGTATGTGTATATATGTATATATATATATATATATTTAAAGTATATTCCTGAAATAAACATTTGCTTTAAAGTGTTAAACAGACAATATTACTGATCTAGCTTAGCATTACAATATTACAAATTTGTATAACTCTTATAGTGACACCTTTAATCCCCTGAAAAAGGATTACACTTTTCAAGTTAACATAATATCTCCTTAAGAATTAATTTTGAAATAAAAATACTATATTAAAGTGCTTAACGTAATCAGATACTAACAAGATGGCCACCACAAGATGGCCACCACAAGATGGCCTGCTGGAGAAGGCAGTTGGGAGGGAAATTGTCTGTTCAACAGACAAGGGAAATTGGGGGCAACCAGACCTGCAGGGGAAGAGATTTGTGGGGGACCAGGCCTACAGGGGAAAGCAGTTAGGGGCAACCAGGGTGCCAGGGGAGAGCAGTTAAGAGTGACCAGGCCAGTAGGAGAGGACAGTTAGAGTAAATTGGGCCAGCAAAGGAGCAGTTAGGTGTCAATCAGGCTAGCAGGGGAGTGGTTAGGGGGTGATCAGGCTGGCAGGCAGAAGTGGTTAGGGAGAACCTGGCAGGCAGGCAAGCAAGTGGTTTAAAACCAGCAGTCCTGGATTGTGAGAGGGATATCCCAGATTGGAGAGGGTACAGGCTGGGCTGAGGGACACACCTCCCCTGTGCATGAATTTTGTGCACCAGGCCTCTAGTCTATATGTATGAAAGCCCTCATCTGCAGGCTTGATAACCTCCAACTGCCCTCCCATGCAGGCTTGGTCTCTCCCATCTGCCCTCCCCTGCTGGCCATCTAGTGACAACCATCTTGTGCCTACATAGGGGCAGCCATCTTTGATCACATGGGGGCAGCCATCTTGTGTGTTGGAGTGATGGTCAATTTGCATATTACTCTTTTATTATATAGAATTTTAAATTCAGAATTACAACTTTGATCAAATTATCTTTAGAATATTTCTAAAATAAAATTTTAATTTAAGTGGAAATATTCTAAATTAATTATTTAAAATTCAGAATTAATAGAATATTGAGGCAGAAATATTTTCAGGATCTTTTTTTTATATTTTATTGATTTTTTACAGAGAGGAAGGGAGAGGGATAGAGAGTTAGAAACATCGATGAAAGAGAAACATCCATCAGCCTCCTCCTGCATACCCCCTACAGGGGATGTGCCAGCAACCAGGATACATGCCCTTGACCGGAATCGAACCTGGGACCTTTCAGTCCGCAGGCCGATGCTCTCTCCACTGATCCAAACCGGTTTCAGCTATTTGCAGGATCTTATTTTAATCTGCATTATGTCCATAATTGGCATCAATGGCTTTTTCTAGTATGTTTGCATAACATTAAAAAAAGCATGACAATTAAAAAGAATGTTCAGAGGGAACATTTTCTCAATAATTTTAAAATCTTTGCTTTTTGGAAAATAATCTAAGTAACTATATTTCCCCCTTTAGGACCCAATATTTTAGATCCCTTTCCAGCTTGTCTGCCTGGCTTTCTTCCATGTCAGTGTTCTAATTGGATGGGTCAGTACTCTGTCAATCACTTTTATTTTTAAAATTTTATGAAATTTTAACTCTTGACTTCTTTAGTGGGATCCTTGTCAATTCAAATTGTCAACCCTTTGGCAATCAACAGTTTCATCAGATATTAAGTTTAATACTATTCTGAAACAATTCAAAACATGAGTGCCAAAGAAAATACTACAGGAATCCAATCCAGCTAAGGAAGTGGAGTTTAGATCAATTTCTCATAAAAATAAAAATAAAAAGTTCGAGTCTCTATTCATATATGATGAGTTTTGCATTTGCAAAAATCTAAAAATTAAGTAGTTATAGCTATTGTATATTGTATTTTTATTGATATGGAAGATTTTTGTAGAGGGATATTAATCATCAAATTGAAATGAGGAATTATGCTTAAACTTTTCTATGAAAAATTTTAATGAAAATAATTTTTTAAGGTGTAGAAGAAAATCAGAAATATTTGCAGGGTCTGACTTACAGTATGTCCATGACTGGCAGTAATGTAATTTCCTGGTATGTGTCACGTAATTACAGAAACAAAAATATAGCATTAAAAAAAGAATGTTAGAAAAAAAAAAGAATGTTAGGAAAAAAAATGCTTACTAATGTTTGCTATTTTATTCATCACATCTAGTACATATTTAAGCCATCTTTAATTTTTATAACAATTTCTTTGTTGCTTATGCTATTGATTTTTAACCAGTGTGCGCAGCAGGCACACTGGTGTGCTGCAATAATTTTAAAACATGCAATACCTATTTAGCTTCATTTTCCTTAGATTGTCAAATAAAATAAATGACAACAGCCAAAACAATAGTTGTCCGGTGTGAATGAATAAAAATTATATCTTTTTTGTCAATTGGCAAAAAATATTTTTTTCTTTTATTTTGGTGTGCCTCAGAATGTTAGTAATTAGTTTATGTATGCCATGAGATGAAAAAGTTTCAAAATATCTCACACAATTATTTTAAATATCTTCAGATAAGTTTAATTATAATGAAGTTTAATGTAAATTTCTTACTGGATTGAATAAGAAGGAAGTTGTGTTTCTTCTTTGAATAACAGCACTTTTAGACAGAAAAAAAGTCTTCAGAGAAAAATATATTAAAATATTTAGAATATGCAAAAAAAATTAAATCTAGAAAGCAAGATATTTCAATATGTAATATTGGTATAAGAATGTGAAATAATTCATTAAGGATGTGAATATAATAGAGTAATTTTAGTAAGGAGTATTCAGTAGAAATATGTCATATGTCTATCTTATTTTTTTAAATATGTTTTTATTGATTTTTAGAGAGAAAGGGAGGGGGATGGATAGAGAGGTAGAAACTGCTACTTCTTGCATACCCTGTACTGGAGATCAAGCCCACAACCTGGGCATGCACCCTGACCAAGAAACAACTGGTGACCTCTTGTTTCATGGGTCAATGTTTAATCATTGAGCCAAACTGACTGGGACATTTTAACTTTTCAATGGTGCCCATATAGTGTCCAATTCTCTCCAAACTAATTTAATCACAAAATGCCTTATTCATAAAGTATCTGTCAAGACTAGTGCTGTCAATTATTTTTTGGATGAAGAAATAGTTAATCATCTTCCCTTTTGCCAATTAAAATAGTCAGCACATCACTAGACACTACTATTTAATGTCACATTAACTAAACCCCATCATACCTAGAAAGCACAGCAGTGAAAATACTCTTGACCAACGGATGTCTAAGTGAACATCTATTTGAGAACATTTTGTATAACATTTAAACTATTTCACTCAGGAAAAGGACAGACTTTCTCCTTGACCAAATATGACTTGGGTGACCTCTTGGTTTCGGAGTTGGTATTCAACCATTGAGCCACACTGATCGGGTTCATATGTCTATCATAATGGGAGCATTTACATACCTTTCTTTATCTGATTTAAAAAAAATTAACCTGAGCTTTTTTAAATTCATTTTGTAGACAGTTCTATAATATCTACTTGTAGTTGAATAAAGAGAAATAGGGAAAGCATAATTACCATTTCTGAAGCCCTGTAGCTGGTAAAAGTGGGGCAGGTTCCCAGGTTGCCTCTAGTGACAACACTTTTCTTCCACTGGACTGTGTTAGTTCTTTGTATGCTGCCAGACAAGTATTTCCTCAATTCTGAAGAGCTGTTCAAAGTTCCCTAGTAAGTATGTTCATGTGGCCAAATGCTTGCTTTTACATGTTCACATGTATCATTTCAATAGCACCTTATCACTTGAAATTATATTAGAATATCAATGCTCTTTAGTTAAAGGTAAAATGATAACTTGGTTACAGAAGAAATAACTAGGGGAAAAGTAATAAAGGAGGAATAATATAAACAAATGTTTTGGAATTAGAAAACTTAGTATTATAGTCAAAGAAAGAAAATAAAATTATATTTTATTGATTGATTGAAAATTCTCCTTTATTAATTATGTCTTTCCTGAAAAATATATAAAAATATATATGTAAACAAAGAGAAAGAATAGCAATGGAAATAAAATAAGAGACAGAAGTGAGAGAGAATTAAAGAAGATAGCATTAGGAAAACTGGAGAGAGAAAGCAAAGAATGTATATACTTATTTATATGCATACCCATTGACAGAGATAATAGGGTAATGAAGACCTGAGGGTATCGGGTAGGGGATGGGCGAAGTGGGATAAAGTAGGCAATGGGAAATAAATAGCTGTAATACTGACAACAATGAAACAAACAAAAAATAGGGTAAATTATTTTATTTTATTTATTTCATGACTGCCATTGCCAGTGTGGGCCTGAACAACAAAACATTGAGGGTTCAATTCCTGGTCAAGGGCATGAACCTGAGCTGCAGGTTTGATCCCCAGCCCCATTGAGTCTCTTTCACAGAGATGATCAATGCCTCTCTCTCTTTCTCTCTCTCTTTCTCTCTCTCTCTCTCTCTCTCTCTCTCTTTCTCTCTCTCTCTCTCTCTCTCTCTGTCCTCTATTTCTCTCTTCCCTTCTCCCTCTCCCTCTCTCTCTTTCCTCCCTCTCCTTCCACTGTCTCTAAAAATTAATGGAAAAAATATCCTCGGGTGAGGATTAACAACAACAAAAAAGAGTCATGACTGATTTCTAACTAATACTATCTTACACAGAGTGGAAAATTTAAAATTTTTTCAAAAAAATCTAAAAACAAATAGCATGACAGCATCTCTTTTCTAGCAATATTAATTTTCATTATCAATGTATAATTTTTTCAATTTTTTTATTTTACATTTAAGCCTTATTTTTACCTTTCAGAGGATACTTTCAACAGTATGTAGATATAGACTTCTTCATTTCCTAAGAGCAATTATAACAATTGTAGCTAAAAGAAAGTTTCCTTCAACTCACTCCTTACCTACATTCAATTTTTCTTGAGTACCATCAGAAGTAAAAACTTAAATATGTGTCTCTTCCCTAAGAAATTTGGATATTTATTTTTAATATAAATCCTATTTTTATCATATTAATTTTGATTCTGATTTTTTGAACTTAAATACTATCAAAAGTAGATTAGGGTTTTCAGTATATATACAGTATGTGCATATTTATGTATGAGAGAGAGAGAAAATCTCCTCTTTCTGTTCCTCTTGAGAATCCTGTGACAATGTGTTTCTGTTTTTCTGATACATTTGATGTATTGGAATATATTTTTCTGTAAGTTTGTAATCACTGAATGGATTTTTTAAAATATTATAAAATCTTTTAAGACACATATTTTTAAGTTCTAATGCTAAACCAAACATCTAAATTTATAATCATTTCATACATGTGGTATAGGTCTAATCTCAAGTTTAAACATAAAGTAGATGAATATTTTCAACTTCCTTTAATAGTTGTAATCCTCAGCAACACCTAAAATCTTTTTAACTTTAGAGATGTTGAAATTTAGCAGTACTAATTGACGTAGTACCTTTTTTCAATTTTAGGGATGTGACAATGCTTTGTAGGCTCTTAAATGTGTGACCAATTACATGATCATGCTTTGATTACACATGTGTAAAGTATCTCTGCCCTTGAAAGAAGAAAAGAGATGATTAGCCTCCAAATATGCGATATTATAAGCATTACTTTTAAACTAAAATTAATTGAAAAGAGGGTATATTAAATATGTAAAATATTTAAATTGAATACCTTTTTTAGATGAGAACAAATACATTGCATGTATATAAAATATTTATTGAGCTTGTATTTGTTCAGAAGAGATATTGTTTTTTTTCATGGTGATAAATTTTATATAGAAAGCCATTTTCAAAACAAATTGATTAAATCACTATTAAGTCTTTTTAACTTTTGGTCTCATACAACAATTCTGAAAAGTCTTCATCCTGACTTTTTAAATCATTATTTAGAAACATTTTCCAATATTTTTTCTAAAAGATAGTTTTTAGAAAATAGAGTATCTCTACATCCTCTTCACAGCAGCCATTTGCGTAAGAATTACAGAGTGAGCAAACGTATATTTAGAGTTGTGAGTTCACAAGCATGGAGTTGATTCTTGTGTTATTTATTATTTTATTGTTTTCTACAAGAGTTTTGCAGGGTAACATGATATTAGATTTAGCGATTTTGATTGGTTCTCTTGCTATTCATTGTGCAATTTGAGTTTTTCAGTCACTTACAAAACACTGTCTAAAAACTTTGTATAAGGTCATTTTTGTGGTTAAACTTAGTAATACTATAGACTTTACTCAAAGTTACTATATGTAATGGGAGTAAAACTTGTTATCAATTTTCTAACCTAATTTGCTATGTAGTTACTAGAAACAATGTCTTTACTCAAACACAATAGCATTAAAACAATAACAATGTGATAGAAGTAAAGTAAAAGATAATAAATATAAAAAATAAAAGGGAAAAATTCAAGTTCCCTACCATGCTGTAGTGTCAGACCATTCTTTAATAAATGTTTTGAATAGTATATAAAATTTGTCAAAAATACCATTTTTTTAATGAGCTAAAACCAGAAATGCAAAAGAAAGAATGAATAATGGCCCTGCAGTTGGATAAATAAATATGCATACAATTATAAATTTATGCCAAAACTTACATTTTTCCATTTTATACATTTATTCACATTTATTGTCTAAAAAATGTTTTTATGGATGACTGACATGTATAAACTTGATTATTAATATATGAGGTGTTTTCCTTTTTCTATACTTAATCAGGAAAGAAGCCAGGATTATTAGTCAATAGTGATGTGTTCATGCTCTCATACTTTTATAATGTTCACATATCATGTAACCTTTGTGGCAAGCAAGTTAAGTATCATATTATAGCAAGAGCTTCAATTGATGGTCATAATTCACATGGCAGTCCATTAGTCTCAGATAAAGCTTACAATAACAGACATGATTATTAAAACAGTTCAGGAATATATGATGAGGGCATTATTCAGTCATGTAGTATACGTAATCATAAAAGATATGCCACAATTTATTATAGTTAGATCAGCCAGTGAATCCTGGAGCACCAGCAAAATCATTTCCCTTCAGATGTAAACTCAACTCATCTTTTTAAGTAGATTCTCATGAAGACAAATGTCATTGAGATTAAAACAGACCAAGGTAAACAGAAAAGATGACATGGATATTTTCTGCTGTTTATGTAAGCTATAATTTAGGGCCAGCAAAAAAACCACAGAATTTTATTCTCTTTCTCCTATGAAAAAGATGCCAAACATCTTAGAAGCTGGCTTTGATTCATTTGCAGGTGGAAAGAGTTGAATGCAAGTAGTCATGGTGATTGGATAAATAAAAAGCAATATGAAAAAAGTATACCTGTGAGATTTAAAATTTTACAACAGCCAAAATATGCTATAATATTTTAAAGAGAAGTTTTAAATCTGAATTTAGGACACAAAATATTACATACAAAATTATGTGATTTTACAAAGTAATAGTTTATGTTTTGGGGTACTATCCATGCACAGTCTTTTATTTTTCTAAAGCCATGAGCTTTTTTATGTACTTTACCATTGCATTTTCTGGGAAGCACTTAAATATATAAGAGATATTTATTTTCTAAGTAATGGCTCAGGAATGATGATAGATATTCAAATATTTTCTCCAGAAGGAACTTATAGACAGTGATTAAAATAAAATGATTGATTTTATGGAAAATTATTTTTACAATTATTTCATTGAGCCAGGTTTATAGAAACCTGTTTATTACAAAATATAAACACATCTGAATTTAAACGACTCAGTTTTGTTTCAGGTATAGGCAACCTGATTGCCAGAAAATATACCTACAATGTGAATTTTTCTAAATAGTTTACTTTAAAATATGACTTTTTCTTGCTATCTGACTTGCTTCTAAAGTTTCTTTAACATCAGGGAATTTATCATGAGAATACAAACTTATTTATTATTGTTTAAAATTAATAATACAATATTAAATTTGCCAATCATTAACAGTTTCAATAAGAGAATCCTACCATATACTAAGCAAATGTTTGCAAACATAGAGAAGATGCTATATTCATGAATAACTTTATCATAGTGGGGATTTAGCTTTACATTTACCTCTTTTAATCCAAAAATCTGTGGGGAAAAAAAAACAGTTTTACTAGGGGAATAATATAGGCAATAATAATAATACTAAATCACATAAGTTTTTATTTTTATTTTTATCGGTGTTTTTCTGTAAGCTGAGGTTCTGGCATCCTTTCATTCAGCATACCCTCTGTAGTAAGGCTTGTGATTGCAAAAGTTCTCATGCAGAGAGATTTTGACCTGTCAGTATAAAATCTGCCCTCGCCTATGGAGTAAGACCCCACAGATTCAGTACACATTCCAAGGCCAAGTATTTGTTGAGCATAAAATGTGAAGCTGCTTACTTATTTTTCAACTTTAACATTCAAAGATTGTCACATAACTGGAAGACCCAAGATTATGTAGTCCATGAGTTTGCAGTGTCATCAAATTTTAAAGCCTTGTGTTGGGACTATTAGGAGTTAAATGAAATGAATTACATTTCCCAAGTTTGCTCTTTACCTTCTCTTGAAAGGGGCATGCAGGAGGCGGCTGATCGATGTCTCTCTCTTTCATCGATGTTTCTGACTTTCTATCTCTCTCCCTTCCTCTCTGTAAAAAATCAATAAAATATATATATATATATATATATATATATATATATATATTAAAAAGTGAATGAGAAATGTCCTTGAGAGTGATATTTTGCTAAGATTAGTCTTTTTAAAGAGAGAGTGCCCTCATATGAGAGAAACAGCTAATTCTTATTCATTATTTATTCTCTGCATAGTGTACATCAGGCATATTTTGTCATTTGGTTTCTCATTTTCTCAACCCCATGTATTTTGTTATGAGCAAATTGAGGCTTTATTAAATTTTGTTTGTTATGGTTTGTTTTGTGTTTTTATGCATATCCTTAATGGTGAATGTTTTGTTGCATAGAGTACTTAAATGTATTGTTCAAATTGAATTATTGTTCTCTGATTGGCAGGAATTAGTTTATCTAATATTAAAGATATTATTTGTTTTAAAATACCTTTTAAAAAACTAAAAATACATTTATGCTCTTTATAGCCTCTAAAAATCTTAATTCAATACAAATTTGGAACTGTTCACCTGATAACCTCACCTTTATTAAATGCTATTTTAAAAAATGTTGTTGTCAGATGGTCTGGAGGACAGCTCTGTTTAATGTTTAGCAGGAGGAGAAGAGGACTTCACTCAGGTCATAGAATTACAGAATAGTGTCCTATAGTCTCTTTTAACTGATTTTTTAAAATATAGACTCACTTAAAATTTTATATTCCTTATAGATTTTGTTATGGTTTTCTATTTAATTTTCAAAGCCTTATATTTAATATTAGTAATTATTATGAAATTATTATTTTTTATCATTACCCAAGGATATGTTTATTGATTTTAGAGAGACAGGAAAGGAGAGACAGAGAGAAAGACAGTGATGTGAGAGATAAACATTAATTGATTGCCTCCCCTACACTGATTAGGGATCACACCTGAAACCTAGGTATATGCCCTGACTGAAATTGAACCCACAACCTTTTTAGTGCATGAAAGAATGCTCCACAAAAGTAAGCCAAGCTATCAATTTTTAAAATCTAATTTTGATTATATTTCTGAAATTCCTAGTTTATCTAATTGGTTTAATCTAATTTTTACCCTTTCCATTTTCTTCATTATATTTTTTGGTCCAGCTTGCCAATCTATTTATTTGAGACACATTGAAGAAGATGCAAGTTTTAGGAAGTAGTCGGGGCTATAGATGTGCCTTAATCAAAGATTAGTTCTTATATTCCTTAATGGTTGGTCATGAATTAGTTATATCATGTTAGTTCATATCATGTATCATACACACTTAAAAGAGCATTACATCATGAACTTGAAGATCTTTCCATTGAGGTATTCAGTAGAAAATCAGTTGTTTCACAGTTAAAACATTATCTCTATATGTCAAATATACATATAGAGGCAAACAAATAATTAGCCAAGATGTTACCTACTGGTAATTCAAATGTTTTATTCCTATATGAGAAGATCTATGTAAAAAAATGTATGATCTCTATCCTAGATAAAGAAAAAATTATATAAGTAACTGATTAAATAAATGAGTTCATAATAACATTTGTATAGAGGTCGAGATTTTTTGGGGGGTGGATAATAGAGAAAATATCATATAATTTTGAAATATTAAATACACTTTAATTTATAATGACATTAATTAAACAATAGTGTCCCGACCCGCTGGTTAAGTCAACGAGGACCCTAGAATGGGAGTGTGGATGAAAGGGACAAGAGACACAAGGAATGGAGATAAGACAAAGTTCTGATCAAGTCTTGTTTATTCAACAGGAGTTCGGGGTATTTATAGGGAGGAGGAGGAATGAGGCCTAGCCCTTAAGGCGAAACACCTGACTTACGGGAAAGAGATAGGGTTTGGGATAATAGAAACCTAGCCCGAGGTTAGTGCTAAGGTGGCTGGAGCTTACTACAAAATGACTGTCAAGCACAAGTTTCCCACACAATAGGAACTCCTGGCCTGTCTATTAAAATTTAGTGGAAGATATAACAGAGCATCTGTTACCAAATTATCAGAATTCTTATCATATACTTAATTAAATCCACCTTCTTGTAGTTACCATTTCATAATTTTCAGAAGAAATTTTTCTCACCTTTTGTTATTGATAATGAGAACTAAGGGGAAGTTACTTAGATCTAAGTTTATTCTCATATCATTCCTAAGTTTTATTCTCAAGTGTTGCATAAACAAAAAGATTCCCTCACCACTTAAATACAAACATAGCTATCATTAATTAGTCCAGTTGTGTTGAAAAATTAGATTGTATTAAAAAAGGGAACATCTGCTATTTTAAAACTATACATCTCTGTTAAGAGGAAATGTTTTATATCAGGGATGTGTTTGGTTGAAGACTTAAAAGATTAGAGGGAAATAATTCTAATTAGTTCTTTACCCAGAGGTAATATTGATGACTCAGCTTAAAATGGTAAAAACTGATCTGTTTTATTTTTCTTCTTCTTTTTTTTTTCTTTCTGGCAGTAAGCACCAGCTTTGGTATAAGCACCTAGCCTGGATTTATATTTTCACAGTCTTTTTTTCTCTCCAGGGTTATGAAAAAATAGAAGTACTTAGAAGATCCGAAAGAGAACAATTATAAAACTATAAGGAAGGTAAGCAATGACAGTAGACAGTATTGGCTAGGGAGAAAATAGAAATGTGTTGGATTAAATGGCCTGAGGAAATAGGAAAGAAGTAGAAAATAATGAAACCCAGTGTAATAAGCATAAAAGATGTAGAAGCTTTATAAAAAGAAAAGCCATTTTCAGGATACTGCCTAGGGTTGCAAATAGATAAGAAATAGGCTATAAGAAATAGTCATTCTCTGAAGAAAACCTGCTGGCATTTAAGAGCAGGAGGTAGAGAGTTTATCAATCATGGAATGATTGGAATTTCAAAAGACACAGTGGGAAAATCTGAAAGAGAGAATAGGAATCAATTTAAGTCATTAGAGAGAAAGCTTAAAGCATTATGTGTCTATAGACAATCAATCAATATATACATAATGTTATCATTTTAGACATAAAATAAAAGGAATTGAATAATCCTCATGGTGGGCATTATTGACTGATGAGTGTTTATATATTACTAGAGGCCTGGTGCATGAAATTCATGCACTGGGCGGGGGGAGAGATTGTCCCTCAGCCCTGTCCCATCTCCAATCTGGGAACCCATTCACAATCCAGGACTGCTGGCTCCCAACTGCTCACCTGCCTGCCTTCCTGATTGCCCTCTAACCACTCCCCTACCAGCCTGATAGATGCCTAACTGCTTCCCTGACAGTCTGATTGCCCTCAACTGCCCTCCCCTGCAAGCCCAGTCACCCCTAACAGCCCTCACCTGTAGAGCTGGTCTCCCCAACTGCCCTCCCCTGCTGGCCTAATCACCCACAACTGCCCTCTCCTGCTGGCCATCTTGTGGAGGCCATCTTGTGACCACATGGGGGCAACCATCTTGTGTGAGGGTATGACAGTCAATTTACATATTACCTCTTTATTATATAGGCTATTATACTGGTGGTCTCCAATGTCCTGAATGCTTAGAACTAAGTAAATATCCTCACAGTAGATCTAATGACTATGATGTGGTCAGGGTAAATTAACACACCAGGTGTCTGAGAACAAATAATATGGTTTATCTGACACTGTTATTTTCCCATAAAGCCCTTGAGATAGGCACAATGATGGGCAGAAAAGTCTGGATTGGCATATCAGGATTTTCAATATAAATTGTGATATAAATGTGCCAATCATATCACAATTTGTATTTGGTTTACTATGCTTTGTGCTGCTTGAATTCTTTGCACTCTTGAAATTTCCAAGAACCAATTTTATTCTTCCAAAATGTATTAGGATGGTGATATGTATTTAAAGTATTCCTACCAGGTATATTCTCTACTTTTAAGAAATTTGAGTTGTGAAAAAACACACTCTTATTTGTATGGTTCTTTACTTGCCATATTATAAGGAAGGAAATGAGAAAACGAAGTGAGTAGGGGCAAAGATGATCCCTGTTGCTTGGTTAAGCAACCAAACTCATGTAACAAAAACATATTTACTTAATTTAATTTAAGTTTCAATAATATTAATATAGGATACATATAGATAGTTTATATATCTGGACTAAATTTGATAGTATTATGATCTCTGGGTCCTTGAAGTGCCCATTAATTTATAGAATTACTTTTGAAGATATTAACAGCAGACCTAAAGAAGACATTTTAAAATCTTTTCCTATGATTAAATGAAAAGATATTATTTCACTATTTGCTGATATCCTAAGGATAGTTATATAAGGATAATGTCTAGAAAATTTCTCTTCTAATTGTAACCTAAAATGAATGTTATCAAAGCAAAATTCTGGAAAACTTTATTAATGGTATGTAGTTATTCGATTTCTTCATTGATGATCTATCATTGACTATTGCCAGTCCCAAAGTGATTCTTTCAGATTGTCTGGGAATTTAATCTTCATACTGATACAATTTTTTCCTAAACTTTTTGTGAAGTGATGAGATCCTTAACATAAAAGGGCTAATGTAAATGTATATATCTTCTACTTTATCATTAAGATTTAACTATACACATAACTTTAAAAGATTGTCCTTTTTTTTACTAGACTATATGAGACTCAACCCTATCTCTCATATGTTTAGCTTAAAATAAGACTGACCTATAGCTCAAGGGTAAGTCTTGAGTAATTATAGCTCAAATTACTGCTTTAAAAGAATCACTTAATATTCTCTAGGTCCATTAAGAGAGCATTAAAAGATCCTTTTATTTTATTTTTATTTTTTATTTTTTAAATTTATTTATTGGTTAAGGTATTACATATATGCCCCTATTTCCCCATTACCCCTTCATGCCCCTCACTCATATCCTCACCCTCCTGTTGTCTGTGTCCATTGGTTAGGCCTATATGCATGCATACAAGTTTTTTGGTTGATCTCTCTCCCTTACCTCCACTCTCCCCTCTCTTCCCTCCAAGGTTTGATGGTCTGATTGATGTTTCTTTGTCTCTGGAATTGTTTTGGTTCATCAGTTTATATTGTTCATTATGTTCCACAAATGAATGAGACCATGTAATACTTATCTTTCTCTTACTGGTTTATTTCACTTAGCATAATGCTCTCTAGTTCCATCCATGTTGTTGCAAATGTTAGGAATTCCTTCTTTTTATGGCAGCATAGTATTCCATTGTGTCAATATACCAGAGTTTTTAATCCACTCATTTGCTGATGGACACTTAGGCTGTTTCCAAATCTTAGCTATGGTAAATTATGCCACTATGAATATAGGGGTGCATATATCCTTTTTGATTGATGTTTCTAGCTTCTGGGGATATATTCCTAGAAATGGTATTACTAGGTCAAATGGGAGTTCCATTTTTAGTTTTTTGAGGAGACTTTATACTGTTCTCCACAGTGGCTGCACAAATCTGCATTCCCAGCAGCAGTGCACATGAAATCCTTTTTCTCCACATCTTCTCCAACACTTGTAATTAGTTGATTTGTTGATGATAGCCATTCTGACAGGTTCTGGTACTGCATTGTCATTTTGATTTGCATCTCTCTGGTAATTAGTGATTTTGAGCATGTTTTCATATGTCTCTTGGCATTCCTTATCTCTTCTTTCAAAAAGTTTCTGAGAGAGGAGGGAGAATCCAAGATGGCGGCATAGGTAAACACCTATACTGCTGCCTCGCACAACAATTTCAAAACTACAGCTAAAAGACAGAACAGACATCATCCAGAACCACAGGAAAGCGGGCCAAGTGTAAGTTCTACAACTAGAAGGAAAGAGAGGGCTCACAGAAACCCAGAGGAGCTGCAAAAAGCTGAGGTACAGAGACGCGCACGCTGAGAGAGCAGGTGCCCAAGTACCTAGCTGGCTTTCTCTGGTGGGAGGGAAACGGAGACTCCCAACGGCACTGAAACCCTTATCTTATGACACTAAACCCCAGATCCAGCCGAAACTCATACGGGGTGAGTTTGGACTGTGAAAAGGGATAGGTGCACGGAAATTTAGGGGAGTCGCAAAAGATCGGAGGTCTGGTCGCGCACAGCGCTGCGCGAAGGACAGATTGCTGATTGTGCCACTGGCTTTTGCAAGTGGGCGGGAGACAGACCCTCCCAACTGTGCCACTTCTGAGTCCACTGGGCCCCTGGTTCAGGAGAAACCCTGGAGACCTAGACTCGTGTGGTCCTGGCACGCAGGGGAGCCGGAAGGGCAGCGGTCTGGAGGCACTGTGGGCGCGTGTGTACAGGGACTGCTCCAGCGATTACCCAGTCACGTGAGACTCAGGGGCCGTGGAGGGCGGGGCCGACCAGAAGGCAAGGCGGTCCCTTAAGCCCTGAGACTCCACTCCTCCCAAGCTCAACAGAGGCTTCTTCGGTTTTGCAACTCTGGTTTCATAAGGCTGAATTCAACACAGAAGTTTCCCCGACATAGTGAAAATGCCGAGACAAGGAAAGGGATCACAAACAAAAGAATTGGAGGAAAAAAAAAAACGACTGGATATAGAGTTCAAAACCACGCTTGTAAGGTTTTTCAAGAATATGCTAGAAAAGTTGGATAAACTTAGCGAGAGCCAAGAGGAGATGAAAAAGGACCAACTAGAGATGCAAAAGAGCCAACTAGAGATGGAAAAGGTCCAACTAAAGATGATAAAAGACCAAGTAGAAATTAAACATACACTGACTGAAATAAAAAATATTATACAGAGTCCTAACAGCAGACTAGAGAAAGGCAAGAATCAAGTCAAAAATTTGAAATATAAAGAAACAGAAAACACTCAACTTGAAAAGCAAGAAGAGAAAAGAATCCAAAAATGTGAACATAATG
Organism: Lasiurus cinereus; assembly: GCA_011751065.1. Classification (NCBI taxonomy): domain Eukaryota; kingdom Metazoa; phylum Chordata; class Mammalia; order Chiroptera; family Vespertilionidae; genus Lasiurus; species Lasiurus cinereus. The sequence continues at coordinate 26,504,437 of JAAGEH010000304.1, forward strand.
TAAGGAGACTCTGGGACAGCTTCAAGCGTACCAACATCAGAATTGTGGGGGTGCCAGAAGAAGAGAGAGAGCAAGATACTGAAAACCTATTTAAAGGAATAATGACTGAAAACTTCCCACATCTGGTAAAAGAAATAGACTTACAAGTCCAGGAAACACACAGAACCCCATATAAAAGGAATCCAAAGAGGACTACACCGAGACACATCATAATTAAAATACCAAGAGCAAAAGACAAAGAGAAAATATTAAAAACAGCAAGAGAAAAACAGTTTATTACCTACAAGGGAGCACCCATACGACTGTCAGCTGATTTCTCAACAGAAACCATGCAGGCCAGACAGGAGTGGCAAGAAATATTCAATGTGATGAATAGCAAGAACCAACAACCAAGAATAATCTATCCAGCAAAGCTAACATTCAGAATTAAAGGTCAGATAAAGAGCTTCACAGATAAGAAAAAGCTAAAGGAGTTCATCAACTCCAAACCAGTATTATATGAAATGCTGAAAGGTACTCTTTTAGAAGAGGAAGAAGAAAAAGGTAAAAGCCAAAAAATTATGAACAACAAATACATATCTATCAACAAGTGAATCTAAAAATTAAGTGAATTAAAAATTTGATGAACAGAATAAACTGGTGAATAGAATAGAATCAGGAGCACAGAAAGGGAATGAACTGATAATTCTCAGGGGGAAAGGGTGAGGGGTGTACAGGGAGAGACTGGACAAAAATCATACACCTATGGATAAGATCAATGGGAGTGAGCTAAGGGCAGAGGGAGAGGTGGGAGCTAGGTGGAGGGGTGCTATGGAAGGGAAAAAAAGAGAAACAAATGTAATAAACTGAATAATAAAGATTTAATTTTAAAAAAAGTTTCTATTTAGGTCCGTTGTCCATTTCGTGATTGGATTATCTTTCTTTTGTTCAGTTGTATGAGTTCCCTGTAAATGTTGGAGATTAAACCCTCGTCCGTGATACCATTGGCAAATATGTTCTCCCATGCAGTGGTCTTTTTTGTTGTTTTGTTGATGGTTTCTTTTGCTGTACAAAAGCTTTTTTTTTTTTAAAGTGGGGCAGGGAATGGGAGGCTGGTCAATGTGAAAAGTAAACAAAGGGGACATTTGTAATACTTTCCACAATAAAGATAAATTTTAAAAAATAAAAAAAAACAAGGATCTGTGAAGAAACTATAAAAAATAGGAAAAGATAAGGGAGAAAACACACATAATATCATTTTTTCTGGCTTACTCATTTCATCCACCTTTACATTGTAAACCTAAAATTTGCTTTATTGGCCTTATAATTCCTCTACTTAGAATCATTCCCCTACCACAATTACAATATTATTACCTTTAGGGTAGTACTTTTGAAAGAGAATTATAGCCCCATTAGTAGGGTTGTCAAGTTAACTTAAGGGCCATAAATGAATAAAACAGAATTAAATATATTAATGCATCAGCCACATAAAGGATAAGTATTATTTCATGAACTTTAAGTTATTATTATGAGTATCTATGTGTATATACACATATATGTGTACCTCTGAATTTATACTTCTTTGCAATGTAAGCTGTGTTTATAACAGTGGTTCATGTTTAAAAACATTTAAATACAATGTCCAAGATAACAGAGACTCATTGTGCAAAACCTGATTTTTACAAAACCATGATTATGTTTTGGGTATTACCACTCACCTCTACTGGAAAGAATTTATTACACTTCTAGAGGTCTGGTGCACAAAATCCATGCACAGGTGGGATGCCTCCACCTGGCTGGTGATTGGGGCCATCTCGCCCGGTCCTAATCAAGGCCGATTGGGGCTGGTGTCTGGGGAGGAACCGCAGGAGTTACCGCAGGAAAGCTCCAGGTCATGTTTGTCCCCATCTCACCCAGTCCTGTTCGGCCAGACCCCAGCAGCAAGCCAACCTACCAGTCAGAACATCTATCCCCAGTGGTCAGTACACATCATAGTGACCAGTCAGTTGACCACTCAGTTGGACACTTAGCATGTTAGGCTTTTAATATATAGATTGTAGCTCAAGATGCAGAATGCTTGGCATGCACTTTCCCTCCAGCCCCTGGTCTTGGAGACCTCATGTCCTTCTAAGGCTCTGCTCACCCGCTTCCACTGCCACATGAAGCAAATTGTATCATGTGCATGGAAAATCCTTTGCAGGTTACATGGGTGTGTCTTTACTTTGCTGCAGTTCCAATTACCCCAACATAAGGAGAGACATCTTCATGATCAGGTAACACCATCCTGGTAAGATCCCTGCTAAGCCTACTGTAGTGGTTTTAAATAGGCCATGGGTGACCCTAGATGGTTTGACTCAGTGAATAGAGCCACAGCCTGTGGATTGAAGAGTCCTGGATTCAATTCTTGTCAAGGGCACATTCCTGGGTTACAGGCTCAATCCTCAGTAGGGGGTGTGTGGGAGGCAGCAGATCAATTCTCTCTCATCATTGATGTCTCTATCTCTCCATCTGCTTTCCTCTCTGAAATCAATAAAAAATATATTAAAAAAATAAAAATAAATAGTCTATGAATCAAACATCAGTGCTCTACATCCATCCAGTCCATCACACCCTCTTTTGTTTTTGCACACACACCCACACTCTACTGAAGTCTGTAAAATGGGGTCAGGATTTCTACTTCAACCAAGAGTGAAGCTTCCACATAGCCCTTCTTCCCTGCCCATCTCTGCCTCCAGTCTTGTGAGTTCTCTACCTCCCTCCCTTCCACCTAACTTGGTGGGCCCTGCTCTGCCCTCTCTTTCTGTGACCTCTTGTTTGCAGCCTCCCCCTTTCTCCTTTGTGGGGGACACTCCCCAAAGGGTATGCAGTGAGGCCAAGGCAGTGCAGGTGACAGGACACTGGGAGAAGGAGGGAGGGACATGGACCCTGTCCCATGGGAGAGGCAATGGGCTCCTTGGCTGCCCCCACCAATTAATTTTTTAGGCCCCTGTGCAGCTTTCACCCTCCGCTCCTCACTGCCTCCCACTTCCTTTCAAATTTTAAACTTAGTTTCTCAGACTCAGCCCCATCCCTCTCTCTGCTTCATCCCAGGTAGCCCGAGGCCACTCCTCTGCCTTGGAAAAATGCACCTGGCCTGTCCCCTCATAATGGTGCTACCCACTTTTCTATAGCAGTTAGTGAAACTTAACAAATAAAAAAGAAGCAAAGAAGCAGCTCTAAAGATTATAAATTGCACACTGAGAATGTCACAGTATGTGGAGGGCTGAGCAGTCCACAGCTTTCAGATCACCCATGACACCCAGGCCTACCTGGTTCCTCTTGGCTCCCTCTCCTGCCTATCTCTGCACAGGGCTCAGGCCAAACTCTGGGAGCTTCTTGATAGCTCTCACCTCAATCTTCACTTTCCAGTCCAGCCCACCAGTGTCCGTAGCAAGCTAACCTATCGGTTGGATCATCTGGCCCCTAGTGTCAGTGTGCATCATAGAGACTGGTAAAACAGTCAAACTCCTAGCATAAATTCTGGTCGAGGGGACAATTTGCATATTAGGCTTTTACTATATAGGATTTTGTACCATGTTATAGCATACACTTCCATGTTAACTTTATTTATTTATATCTTATATTTCTTTGATGAGCTGTATTATTTTTATAGAGCAGAATCATTTGCTAATCCATCTTCACAACTACTAACTTGAATTGTCTGGCATATAATAGATACTTAGTCTACTTGAATAATTGTATAAACCAGTATATAATTTATTGAAGCATGTTCAATTTTTAATACTTCTTTAAGTAGATGAAATTCATAATTTAAAGCCAAATAAAATTTTATAATTATAATCTAGGCTTTATTTACCTTTGAACATAGGAGACACAACTGTATTAAGTGACAGTCCTAAATAATTAGATGTTTTCACTTGATTAAAGCCAGCCAATATGAATCAGTGCTTGAGCATTGACTTATGAACCCGCAGGTCATGGTTCAAAACTCAGTCAAGGCACATACTCGATCCCCAGTGTGGGGTCTGCAAGAGGCAGCAGGTCAATGATTCTTCTTCATCATTGATGTTTATATTTCTCTCCCCTCTCCCTTCCTCTTTGAAATCAATAAAAATATCATAACAAATCAATGAACAACAAGATCTGGGGAGGATGTGGAGAAAAAGGAACCCTTTTGCACTGCTGGTGGGAATGCAAATTGGTGTAGCCATTGTGGAAAACAATATAGTGTTTCCTCAAAAAATTAAAAATGGAACTCCCATTTGACCCTGTGATCTCACATCTAGGAATATAACCCAAGAAAACAGAAATTCCAAACAGAAAGGATAAATGCACCCCTATGTTCATAGCAGCACAATTTACAATAGCTAAGATTTGGAAACAGCCTAAATGCCCATCAGCAGATGAGTGGATTAGAAAACTGTGGTACATCTACACAATGGAATACTATACTGCTGTAAAAAAAGAAAGATTTCTTACCGTTTGCAACAGCATGGATGGAACTGGAACACGTTATGCTAAGTGAAATAAACCAGTCAGTGAAAGATAAATATCAAATGATCTCACTCATTTGTGGAATATAAAGAACATTATAAAATGATAAGCAAAAATAGATACAGAGGCAAAGCATAGGACAGGCTATCAAACTATAGTAGGAAGACATGGAAGTGTTGGAGGGAGGGTGGGTGGTAAGAGACCAACTGAAGGACTTGTATACATGCATATAAGCATAACCAATGGACACAAGACACTGGCGGGTAGGGGAAGGCATGTGAGGGAGGGGTGGTGGTAGAGGAAGCCAGGGGGAGTGAATAGGGGGAAAAAGGGAGACATATGTAGCACTATTTGTAATACTTTAAACAATTTAAAAAAAAGAAAATATAAAAAATATAGGTGAAACAATATAGTAATCACCTGAAATCTTGCCACCTCCAATGAAACTATACAATGAAGAAAGTACTCATTTAAAATGGAGATGTAACATATGTTTCACAGTATCTACAAAAAAGATTTAGATGAACTGAAGAAGCCTTTAAGATATCATTGCTAATATTTGCTCACGTTAAGAACCTGCTAACATGGAAGTCAGATGCTAACACTAGTAAATCTGGTTGTCTAGGTACAACCACACTTATTCAGCTCTAAGGCCAATCAGCAATTAATTTGGTGAACAAAGAAATCATGACTTTTCTTTTGACATTCCTAAAACAACTTTTATTTGAGTGGATTCATGGATGCTTTCTTTAATTTTTACCACTAAAAGATAAAATTATAATATCTTTATAAAATAACTATAAAGATAAGATGAAGTCTTATTGGAAATTAGTGCAGTAGGTTGAATTAATCCAATGTTATTGCCGTGATCATCTCTTTCTAGCACACCCAAATCCACACAGTAAAATTGCTTTCTAATAATTACTGATGGAATCATTATAATATATGTAAAAGTATTATATAAATTTACACATTTATAATGTGAAAATAGGGCAATTTAAAATAATGATATTATTTTGTTGTGAACAAATATCATTTAAAATATACACAAAATCAATAAACATTTTTTCTCTCTAGTACACTATTCATATGAAAGACTTCTTCAAAGAATGCCAGGAGAATGTAAGCTTATTGTTTTGTAATGTCTTATATATAATATACAAATTTACACTTTAAATATATCGAGGAAAAGTAATTGCCTTTAAAAACTAATTATTTAACTAAATTTTGCCAAAAAAAAATTTACACCAAGTTTATGATATCATTGCTTATAAAAGTAAATGATTTTGTGTATTGTTCATACATCCTATCTAATAAAAGAGTAATATGCAAATTGACTGTAACTCCATTACACAAACAAGCCATACCCACCAGCTAATCAGAGTGAATACGCAAATTAACCCATCAAAGATGGCAGTTAATTTGCATACAAAGGCACCCAGCGCCTGAGTCCTGGGAATATCCTGGCACCCAGGTCACTGAAGTAGGCCCTGAGTGGGTCCTGAGCAGCCTGTGAGGGGCCTGAGTCAGGGGGCTCCTGGGCAGGGCCAACCCTGCAATCAGAGCTGAGGGGTCAGGGACAGAGCTGATGATCAGAGGGAGCTGGGGGTCGCCTGCCCAGAGGCTTTTGGGAGGAGCTGTCGATGGGAGGGAGCTGCAGGTCCCCTGCGCAGGCTGAAAGACTCAGCTAGAGGTTTTCGCCTGGGCAGGGGTGAAGCCGATGATCTGAGCGAGCTGGGGGTCCCCTGCACAGGCCAAAAGCGTAGGCCACGGTGATGAGAGGGAGCTGAGGGTACTCTGGACAGGCCAATAGCCTTGGCCAGAGGCTTTCAGAGAATGGAAATATATCCTCAGGTGAAGATAAAAAAAGTAAATAAAAGAAAGAAAGAAATTATAAACTGATGAACAAAAGGATAGATACAGAAACAGTAAAGCTTCAAACAGACTGAAATTACAGCAGGAAGATTAAAGTTAGGTGAGGTAGATAAGAGATCAATCAAAGGACTTGTTTCTATGCATATAATCATAACCAATGAACATAGACACTGGGAGGTTGGGGTATGCCTGGGAGGGAGGGGGGGCAATGGGGATATATGTATAAAAATTAATAAAAAAAGAAAGAAATGTCTTATACTATGAAAGATACATCTTGAAAATGCCTAAAGAAAGTTGTCATTTTCTCATGGTGAAGAGACTGGAGTCTGTGTTAATGAAACCACCTTGGTGGCTATGGTGACTGGCAGTGGCTACAGCAGAGGGGTGATGGGGCTGGTGCCTTCCCCTAATCAGCCCTGTAGACTCCCACAAAGGGAGGCCAGACTTCGGCTTAGGCGCACACCTTGGGCAAGGGAGTGGGCCTAAGTCTTCAGTAGGACATCCCCCCTGAGGACTTCCAGTATGTGAGAGGGGACAGGTTGGGCTGAGGGATCCCCCACCCCCAGTGCATGAATTTCATGCACCAGGCCCCTAGTATAATTATAAGACTGTTGGTTATATTTTTATTAGAGGTCCAGTATACGGAAATTCAGCCCCAACTGCACCCTCTTACAATACAGGACCTCTCGGATAAGGTCCCTAGGCCTGGCCTGAGATTCGAGCCAATCAGAGCTTTCCTTCCCCTCACTGTAGGCAGCTGGGCCTTCTCCTGCCACTGTCACTGCTTGCCAGCTGAGCAGCACTGCCCCCCCCTCCCCTGACACCAGTCCCCTCCCTTTGTAGGCAACAGGTGTGCAGTGTTATGGCTTGGTTGACCAGGGCCTCCCTCTATGGGGTGATCACTGGCCGGCCCCACACCTGCCACAGCATCACTGGCCAGTTCCTGGGCCTCCCTCTCCTTTCTTTCTTTCTT
>JAAGEH010000304.1:26511767-26610141 GCA_011751065.1 Lasiurus cinereus
TTTCTTTCTTTCTTTCTTTCTTTCTTTCTTTCTTTCTTTCTTTCTTTCTCTCTTTCTTTCTTTCTTTCTTTTCTTTCTGTAAGAGTAATGTTTACTAAGCAATACAGAACTGAGTACTATGAAGGGATTACCAGGATGGAAATGCACCGCACCCCACCCCTGCCACCCCCAACATCCAGAGACTACAGTACTTAGAAGTTACATTCAACAACTATAACTGCTATATATCTGTTCATAACAAACAAATCATAATATATTTATACTGTGTCACATCGAGTGATTACAGAAATCCATTTTTATATTATTTATATAAAAAATTTTGGTAAAAATATTTTAAAAATAGAAATTATAAGAAACATGTGCAGTTGAAAGCCCTGACAGGATGGCCAGTCTATAAACATTCAGTGAGTATGTGCTTTGGTAGGGTGCCAATGCTTCATGCCCACAGCAACTCCAGCAGGGCTGGTGAGGGTACGCACCAGTTGCTGCTCTGGGCAGGACTAAGCTGGACCACGGTGGGTGGGTATAGCATGATCTGGCACTGTGTGCTTCTCCAGCCTTGCATCAGGATCAGGGTCAGAGTCAGGGTCAGGGCTGGGGGCAAGCATATCACAGTTTTACTCTGATTTCTATACTCAGCCTAATTTTGGTTGTAAATCATGGCTTTTTCAGGATGCTCAGAGGTCCTTTGGGTGGATGCCTTGGTGGAGAGGCCAGAGAAGTGCCCACAGCTGCCTGGTTGGGCATCTCTCCAACCCAGAGCCTCTGTCCTGCCTCCTGTAAGCCTGGCCCCGGGCATGCAGATCCTCCTCAGGACTACTTTGGTCTCAGTGCTTGGTGCTAGGTTTCATCAGCCTGAATTTCTTCTCCTGGTGTGGGCAATCTGAGTTTTACAAAAAAGCCTGGCCGATGTTGGCTGTTCTGAGCCGCATTGAAGAGTTTTTCATGCAGCAAGGAAGAGCCCTCTGGGATCTTCCTCCTCCTCCCTCTCATCTCCTCCTCCTCTTCCTTCTCCCAGCCCATAGTCACTTCTTCTCCAGCTGCTTCAGCAGTGGGTTGTCTTTTGAGTTGGGGGACTGAATGCTGTTGGTCCTGACAATGCAGGTAGGGCAATGCCAGTTGAGCATCAGGATGAGCTGCTGCCACTCCTGCTTCAGCTCCTCCATCTGGATTTCAGCTCTGCATTCATGAGTTCTAGCCACTCAGATTCCCACTGCAGAAACTCCGTCCACTCTTTTTTGTTCCAGCATGGGGCTGCTGCCACTTGGTTCTTTTCCCAGCACTTTTTTCTCTGCTTCTCTTTCTAGTCCAGCTCACTTTTCACAGATTGAGGCTTCTTGTTCAGTTTCACGTCCAGAAAGTTCAAAGGGGTGTCATGGCCCTAATGTTATGGATGTCAGCGTATTTCAGTTTCTCTGCAGTAAGGGCCAACCTGCAGAGACCAAGCCCTGGCACAGAGCCCACAGTCATGGAATAGTCCAGGATCTGCCCAGGCATCATAGCAGAAGAAGTGGCCGTCCAGCCCTGCAGAGGCTGCAACCATGAGACCCGGGCCAGGCTGCAGACCCCATGCCCGCTCAGGAGCTACTGTGGGGCCAGCCCCACCCTGCAGTGTCAACCGCCACCAGTGCCTCCCATCACAGCCACCCAGTGTCCCTTCCAAAGGCTATTGACTGGCTCCATCGTGGGGCTCTGCCTTCCTGCCTCATCACTCAAAGCCACTTGCCTACCTACCTGATCGCCCCAGCCACTCTTCTGCAAACCTGATTGCCCCTAACTGCTTGTTGGGAGGCAGAGCCAGCCTGGCAAGGGGCCATGATGGTTCTGCTCTCAGGTCGTTCTGGTCATTACACTCTTATGGTTGCTGGGCTTTTATTATATAGAATTACTAACATTTTATTAATGCTAAAAAGCAAAGATCCATTAAAACAATGTCTGAGCTATAACAAAAAGTTATAATCAAGAAAAAATTATTTTACTGTTTAATCTGGTTAGAAAAATATCTTTACACAATTAAAATTTATACTCATAATATTGTCTAGATCAGTGGTCAACAAAATCATTAGTCAACAGAGCCAAATATCAACAGTACAACAATTGAAATTTCTTTTGAGAGCCATTTTTTTTAATTTAAACTATATAAGTACATTGTTATTAACTTAATTAGGGTACTCCTTCAATCGCACTGTATGTGCATTCCCACATGTGGTATTTTGTGGAAAAGCCACATTCAAGAGGCCATAGAGTTGCATGTGGCTCACCATGCACAGTTTGCTGACCACTGGTGTAGATAATTGAAAATAACACTATACCAAGAGAAGATAGTACTTGGATGTGAAGTAAAATGGTTCTTTTTAGAGTCATCTTGTTCTGTTTCTAAAACTAAAAATGCAACTTTGCTATTACCACTAGCAATATAGAATGACATATATATTAATGTTTTAAGAACTACTTTTTAAAAAGTTCATATTAAGAAAAAAAACACTGATGCCTGTCTTTTAATCTTAGCTTTCAGCACACATGGAAAGAAACAAACTGAGTATGTATGCAGAAAATTGTTAATCTTCAGAAGTTAATGAATAAATATTACTGAAAGCTACCAAATAAGAATTTTTATTTAGCTTTGCAACTAATCTTATATTTATGCAAATATTTTATGATAGTTTCTATTAATTGTTTCTAAAATAATCTGGTAAAATGCATGTGTTGTTGTCAACAATTTCGTACTGAATTCTACTAAAAATGCAGCAGAAAAGTACAGAAGGATCACTTTGTTACTTCAAAACTTAGAAAATTATACTGTCCTCCCCTTTCATCACTTCTTTGACAAATAGATAATGCTAAGCATCAGTTTAGCCACAATGTTTGACCAATTCAACAAACAATAAATAAAATCATGGCAGGTATTTTAATAAATATAACCTAGCTTTACTTCTGAGATTAGAAAGTAATTTTTTTTAAAAAAATAGACAAAGGACTTTTCTCTGAAGAAGACATACAGATGTGAATAGACATGAAAACATGTTCAATATCACTAATCAACAGATAAATGCAAATAAAACTATAATGAGATATTATTTCACAACTGCCAGAATAAATCAACAAACAAGTGCTGATGAAGATGTGGAGAAAAGGAAACAAAATCCTTGTGCACTGTTGATGGGAATGCAGACTGGTGCAGGCAGTGTGGGAAATAGTATTGAAGTTCCTAAAAAATATTAAAAATGGAACTGCCTTTTGATCAAGCAATTCTATTTTTGAGAATATACTCAAAGAAACTCTAATACCTGATTCAAAAGAATATATACACCCAATGTTCATTGCAGCATTATTTACAACTAGAGGCCCAGAGCACAAAATTCATCATGAAGGGGGTTTCCCTCAACTCAGCCTGCACACTCTCCAATTGGGGACCCCTTGCAGAATGTCTGACTGCCATTTTAGGCCCAATCTGGCAGTCAGACATCCTTCTCACAATCTGGGACCACTAGTCCTAACTGCTCACCTGCCTGCTTGTGTGATTGCACCTAGCTGCCTCTGCCTGCCAGCCTGATTACCCCTACCTGCCCTCTCCTTCAGGCCTGATGTCACCCCCAATGCAATCCTCTGCTGGCCAATTTGGTTCTAATTGGTCAGTTCCTATGCCAGCATCAAAAGCTTCACCTCCTAGGCAGCCTTTGGCTCCCCACAGCGCCCAGATTAGGTTCTCATTATTTGGTTCCTATGCCAGTCAGTGGGAAAGAATGTTTAGATTTCAAAATTAAAAGCCTTATCTATGAAGAACTCAAAGATGAGTAGCCTCACTGAAAAGCAATCTCTACATATTATTCTTTTTTTGTTTGAAGTCTCATAATTGATTTATCTTTTTATTGTTTTACTTTTATTGTCTAAAGCTTTACATGTCTCCTTTTTCCCCAATTGACTGCCTCCTCCCCAGCGATTCCCACCCTGGGGAAGGTCCCACTGCACAACATTATTCTTAAAGGCATTATTCAAAAAATCAGTAAGACCATTAATAAAATATATGTTTTTTTCTTCTTCTTTAATTGTTGTTACAAGGAAAACAGAATCCATCCATAAAGCATATGTTTTAAGTCAGTGACATTGCTATATTGCAAAGTGAGATGGAGATTAGACACATTCAAAAGAAAAAGAATTAGTGTATATATGAAACTTTCTTTTACATAAACCTAGTAGGAACCGCATACATACACACAAACATACACACACACACAAAAAAAAAACTGAGACATATAACTTTAAAAAAAATAAAGAGGAAAGCCCAGCAGTTGTGGTTAACTATTGACATATGAACCAGGAGGTTGGGGTTCAATTCCTAGTCAGGATACATGTCCAGGTTGCTGGCTTGATTCCCAAAGGTGGGTGTATATAGGAGACAGCTGATCAATGATTCTCTCTAGTCACTAATATTTCTATCTCTTTCTCTCTCTCCCTTTCTCTCTCTGAAATCAATTTTTAAAAAAGAGTAAAGTATATGAAATATCACCAAACGAAAAGAACAGACAGAAGCATAAAGAAAAAGAAGCAATGGAGACACAGAAAACAAAAGATAAATAGATTATAGGAAATCCTCACATGGCTACAATTACCCTAATGTACATAGCCTGAACTCACCAATAAAAAGGCAAATAGCAGATTAGATCAAAAAACGAAAGACAACCATATGCTGCCTTCAGAGACACATCTAAACTGCAAAGACAAATATGGACAATGTGAAAAGCTGAAAAATGATTCTCTAAGCAAATTCATCTACAGAAAAGCAAGTCTAGTCATACTTATATATGACAAAATAGATTTCAAGATAACAAAGGTAACAAGAGACAAAGAAGACTTTATAATGATGAAGGGAATACTACATCAAGAAGACATAACACTTCTCAGTATATATGTGCCCAATCAGGTAGTACTGAAATATATAAAGCAACTCCTAACAGAACTAATGGTAGAAACAGACAAAATAACAATCATAGTAGGGGACATTAATATTTCCTTGACAGCTATAGATAGGTCATTCAAACAGATAATCAATCTATACTAATTAAAGGGTAATAGGCTAATTGAGTGGATGTCTTCCGAATGTCCATTGGGACATCCATCTGGCAGCTGCAAAGATCAAGCTCATGGCAGCCAAGCCCCAGTGGCTGCAAGGCCTAGGGCTCAAGGCAGCTGTAGACTCAGGCAACTGCAAGGCCCAGAGCTCACAATAGCCATGGACTCAAGCAGCTGTGAGCTCAGACAGCCTTGAGCCCCAGTGGATGCACAGCCCAAGCTCATGGCAGCTTTGAGCCTGGTGGCTGCAAGGCCTGGGGCTCAGGCCTCCAGCCACCGTGGCCAGCAGTGGCAGTAGCAGCAGGGTAATGGGTAGCACCTTCCCTGACCAGCCCAGTTGCCTCCTGAGGACATCCCCTGAGGGCTCCTTGACTGTGAGAGCAGGCAGGCTGGGCTAAAGGAGCCCCCCTTCCCCCCCAAACAAATGGGCATAATTGACATTTACAGAGTTTTTCATCCCAGAACACCAGATTAAACATTCCTATCTAGTGCACAAGAAACATTCTCAAAGATATACCAAATGTTGGAACACAAAACTGGCCTCATCAAAGTTAAGAATATTAAAATTATATCAAGCATAACTTCTGACCACAATGTTTTAAAATTTTAAAATAACTGCAAAAAGGAAGCAAAAGAAGCCACACATATGTAAAGATTAAATGACATGTTACTACAAAATGACTGGGTCAAAGAGCAAAGCAATGAAAGGTGAGATAAAAAAAATACATAGAAATAAATGAGAATGACAATATGGTATATCAAGGCTTTTTTTTTTTAATATATTTTACTGATTTTTTACAGAGAGGAAGGGAGAGGGATAGAAAGTCAGAAACATCGATGACAGAGAGACATCGATCAGCTGCCTCCTGCACACCCCACACTGGAGATGTGCCTGCAACCAAGGTACATGCCCCTGACCGGAATCGAACCTGGGGCCTTTCAGTCCGCAGGCCAACGCTCTATCCACTGAGCCAAACCAGTCGCGGCAGTATATCAAGGCTTTTGAGATGCAGGTAAAGCAGTAATAAGAGGGAAGTTTATATTATACAGTCCTATCTAAAACACACACAAATAAAACACTTTAAGTAAACAATATAACATTATACTTTATAAAACTAGAAGAAAAGAATAACAGAAGCAAGATAAAGTCAATAAAGGAAAAAAACTAATAAAAATTAGAGCAGAATTGAATAAGGTAGAAAACATAAAAAAACTACAAAAATAATGCAACAGAGGTCTGATTCTTTGAAAAGATTAATAAAATTGACAAACCTCTGGCTAGACTCATTGAGGAGAAAAGAGAAAAGACTCAAATAAACAAAATCAGAAATGAAAAAGGAGAATTTACAACATACAGAACAGAAATACCAGGGATTATGAAGAATACTATGGAAGACTATATGCCAAAAAAATCAATAATCTAGAATAAGTACTAAGTTTCTAGAAATATGTCACTTTTTTTTAGAGTGGCTCATGAAAAATTGGAAAATCTAAATAGACACATCAACAATGAGGGAAATGAAAAGACCTTGGGGGGGGGGAAACTGTCCAAAATTAAAAGTCCCGAACCAGATAGCTTCATTCATGAATTCTACCAAACATTCAAAGATTTGATAATGATCCTCTCAAACTCTTCCAAAAAACTGAAGAGGCAATGCTTCCTAATATATTTTACTAGAGGCCCGGTGCACGAAATTTGTGTACTCAGGGAGGGGGGTGGGCATTCCTCAGCCAGGATTGTGAGAGGGTATAGGCCAGGCTAAGGGACCCCACTGGTGCATGATCAGGGCAGGACAGGCATGCGGGAGGGCATTATATTTCTTTTTTATTGCTTTTTAAGTTATTCTTCTAGAATTTGAAATATACATTTGCAATGTTTGCAATACATTTAAAATCCAAATCCACTTTCAAATAATACAATCCCACTTCATGGGTAGTGCCAATATCTGATAATAGCAAAATAATTGCTTCTTCCTGTACCTTATTTCATTGCTATCTTTCTTTTCATTAATACATAATGTGTATAGAAATAATCATATACAATTTAATTCATTGTTACAACTATTATTTTGAACAAATTGCTAAATGGTAAATCAATTGAACATAAGAAAAATTGAAGTAGTTTTGTTATTTTTTTACCTTTACTTACTTTTTCGATTTTTTTAATTTTATTTTTCATGTAGATCAGTTTTTAGATGTATATAATATCCTTCTGTGTGCTTATTTTTAACATTTCTTGAAAGTAAGCCTGTTAACACATATTCATACTCTTTTATGGCTGAGATAGTCTATTTCTCCTTTGGTTTTAAAGGAAATTTTCACAGAGCATGGAGTTCTTGATTGATGAGTGTGTTTTTTTTTTCTCTCAACACTTTAAATATTGTTTTGTTTTGTTCTTGGTGGATGTTACTGAAGGTTCGTCTCCTCAGGGACAGAAATAGATATGTGAATGAAAGAGGAATAAATCATTTTTAGTCATTAAAATGACTTTGGCTTTTTCTTTGAGTGAAACAGGAGCCAGTTGAGGCTTCAGATGAGGCTCAGTCAGGCTTCTCTCTTAAAAACTGGGAGCAATGATGAGAACAGAAATATTTTAGGAGGAGATAGCTGCAATCATCATGAGAGATATCCCATGTTAGAACCATTTTTGGTAGCAGTGAAAGTAATAAGACATGGATGAAGTTTAAGTATAATTTGAAGATAGAATAAAAATTTTCAAATAGATACAATGTGTGCTCTGAGAGGAAGTAGATAAAGCAAAATCCAAAGTTTTTCGCCCAAGCAAAAATTTTAAATTTTAGCTGAGGCAGGAACAAAGCTAAGAGTACAAGTCTGCTGACTAAGATATCATTTAGATTAGTTACATTAATTCTATATACTATATGTGTGTGTGTTTGTGTGCATACCAGATATTTAAAATAATAAATACATTATGCAAAAATCCTTTTTTTTTCTTTTGGAAATTACTTTTTTGTCTCTGTGTTCACATGATAATATAATGTTTTACTTGGACATGATTATTTCATGATCTTCAAATGGTTTTACACTTTGGGTGTTGGCCCCTGTTACATTTTCCTTCTTTCAGTATATTTTATCCAGAACAGTAACATTTATATTTTGGTTCAAGTTGAAATGGATGGACCCCATCATTGAGAGGTACAGATGTATGGCATTACTTATTTTATACCATTAAGTGAATCTCCTGACTATATACTATTTTTTTACCCCTTTAACCACATTTACCTCACGATCATTTCTTTCTTCTATCACACTTCTTAGAAAAAACATTTTTCATCCACACTTCTTCATACTCTCAGGTTCCCATGTTCCTCTTGGTTCCGGGAGAATAATATTCAATTGGTAGTAAGTTGATTAATTTTACTGTGTGAAGGCAATTGATTTAAACATAAGATTAACTCCAGGGTCATACTCTTTTACTCAATAAATACAGATTTCCTGACCATATGAGACATGGAATATTTTGGTAGCATTTATAACCTACGTAGTTTGGCACTGCTAAGTAAAACATTTTCATATATACCCCATGGCATTTTAAAAACCACTTCCCCAATGCACTGGTTCATTTTTATTCTGCACCTTTCATTTTAACTTTTGCCAGCATACAAAGCTGGTACCTGACTTGGCCTTCTCAGTATGCCTTTGCTCATCTCAATTCCAACTCCCTCACAGATGCAGAAATGCAATTACAAGGCAAGAAAACACTATTCTGCAGCCTCCATTATTTCTCAAAGGGCCATATTTCACAACATGTACCCCCACTTTAATATCCTTTTACCTCTAGTATTTCTTCCAAAATTCCTCTCCTCTTTTGTTGTAATCATTTCTAACAAACTTCACATTCATTCCCCAGACTAGGGGAATATTACAGAAGTAATCACTCTATGGAAATCCTAAACCTGAGTTTTTTTCAGTCTTATC
The DNA here is from genome assembly GCA_011751065.1 of Lasiurus cinereus. Lineage (NCBI taxonomy): Eukaryota > Metazoa > Chordata > Mammalia > Chiroptera > Vespertilionidae > Lasiurus > Lasiurus cinereus. The sequence goes on from JAAGEH010000304.1 coordinate 26,520,777, forward strand.
GAGGCTAGGAAATGATTTCAATTGGCTATCTGCAAAAAATTATTCCTCAGGTGATTCTAAATTTTACAGTAAAAGAGTAATAAAGCTTTCAGATTACTTTAAATTAGCTAATTGAAATAAGTGAATATTCAAGAAAATTTAATTGCACTCGACAAAAAGCTGTTTTATAAAGTATTAACTAAAATTTCTATTGGTAGTTCATCTCATGGTAAAATTGCTTAAAATGCAATGAACATAAAGCAATCATGTTTTTGTGCAAAAAATTTAAATTTAAATTTAAAGTTATCAAAATTTCATTAAAAATTTACAAAAGTCTCCATTAATCAAAAAAGAGGGGAGGGGTAGTAAAATAATATCATGTAAGGAAAAAATATCCGGTAAGTAAATTACATCTACAAAATTTTTACTTTAGAGAATTAATTTTTATTTGTAATGTTAACAGCAAGACACCCATGAAAAACACACATAATGTCAAAATAAGCCAATGGAAAATCATTTGGGCAAAAATAAAAAGGATCCCAAGTCAATTTTATAGAAAAGATCCCTTTAGTAACTTTTGGTCAAGGATATGTTTATATACTTCCAGAAAACAACTCCAAGACCAAGTGGACTCCTGCAACAAAGAGGAATTGACAAGTCTACTCCAACCACAAAGACAAGAGGAGAAACAGTCCAGAGATGGAAGATGCTAATGACACCTTGCCATGATAGCAATCAGTAGCTGTGCATTGCTACAGGATGCCTGGAACCTAACCAGAGAGGGTCGGACCTACAATGCCACCATTTGTTGACCATCCAGATACCATTGCTGATGTGTACACATAAGGAATTGTTTGACATTGAAACTGGGACTCAAACATTTTTTTGTTCTTATAGGTTTATTTCTAGCCTGCAGAGGCAAGATGTTTTTAAAGAAAAGAATCAGGGGAAAAAAACAAAAAAAACAGATACAGAGGCAAAGAAGCAGTGAACAGACTGTCATACTACAGCAGGAAGGCAAGGGAGGTTGCAGGGGGAGGGGCTGTAAGAGATCAACCGAAGGATTTGTATGCATGTATGTAAGCATAACCAATGGATACAAGACACTGAGGGCATGTACTGGGAGTAGGGAAGGTCGGGGGGAGTTCAATAGGAGAACAACAAAAAAAGGAGACCTATGTACTACTATTTGTAATATTTAAACAAACAAACAAAAATCGTTTAATCTTATGGTTTCAAGCCCATAGTTTGAGTGTCTGGCAGTTTTATTATTTTTATTTTTAACATATATTTTATTGATTTTTTACAGGGAGGAAAGCAGAGGGATAGAGAGTTAGAAACATCAGGGAGAGAGAAACATTGATCAGCTGCCTCCTGTACTCTGCCCACTGGGAATGTGCCCACAACCAAGGCACATGCCCTTGACCAGAATAGAACCTGAGACCTTTCAGTCTGCAAACCGACACTCTATCCACTGAGCCAAACTGGTCCCGACTTCTGGCAGTTTTAAACAGAAATGTAAATAAAACTATTTTTCTGGATTAGATAAACCTCAAGTTAACCATGCCAACTTTCAATAATAAATCTTCTCAAAGTATTGCTATCTAAACTATTTGTATTGGTTTTTTTCTTCTTCTAACAATATCCATTAAACAGGTGGGATTTTGAAATATAAAGCTTATGAGAATTTAAAGGTGCCTCATGAGATTAAGATTGTAATATTATAAATATGTCCCCAAACTAGGTCCTTTAGTATTATATACACACTCAAACAACTTTATAGATTTTCAATAAAACTTTTGATGAATCCTAATTTTAATAAAAGTTTTATATCATTATTGAAAATAAGGAGCATTACTCAGATTATTTTAAAGGAATTATGAACAGGTATTTTATTACATAATTTTATTAAGTGTTTAATCAATGAATTATTAAAACAGTACAGTTTGTAATACCTCCTAGTGGATATCTGAGTAAAAATTTGCCCCTTGAGTATAATTGATGTATAATATGAAACATATGCAAAAAGAATGTTAATCTACCCTTCCTATATGTTTAAACTGCTTTCTCTATATATGTATCATAGTATATTATATATATAACATATACACACATATATATTCATACTCAGTATTTTACCTTGAGATTTAAAGCATTAAACATTGAAAGGCATTAAATTGGAACATAAAGAGAAAATGTATGCCTAAGAAATTTATTTTTAAGCTGTCTGTAGGTCAGTGGTGGGCAAATTCATTAGTCAATGTGGCTCACGAGTTGCATGAGGCTCGCAAGCCGCGGTTTGCTGACCACTGCTGTAGGTGTAGAATGCTTGAATGGAATCTTAGATACCATAGGTAAATACTTGGCACACAGGTATAAATAACTATATATGAAGGTAATTAAAATAAGTAACAAACCATATAAACATTTCATAGTAACATATAACATACTTTCTATATAAGCATAAAGTCATTAGCAGTTATACTTTTAATTTTTAAGTCCATGTAAAATGCTTGGATTAGTATATAGTTGTGAAGTGTAAATCTGGTAGTGCGTAATAATTCTTCTGATTAAAAGTCTCCAAAGTAAAAGCTCAAGAATGACTATTTCTGCACACCTATATAATTTATTATGATACACAATAATGACTGATGACTGCTACTGTAAATTATTATCTAGACTAAAACACTGGTGTCCAGATTGATAAAACTGGACAAATGAAATCTAATACAAACTATTCTCTTAGAATGGTTTATTTTTTTGTTTGTTTGGATGTATATGAATATGACAATATTCACCAGTTCCACTTCTCTGTTAGTTTTAAATATTGGTATACCCTATGATTCATTGTCTTTTCTCCTCTCCTCTCTTTATAATTTTCCTGGATCACATCATTCATTTCCATGGTTTCAGATTCCATATATATCTTGATATCATCAAAATTTATGTAACAATTTAATTTGACTATCTATCCCCATATAACTTGACTATCCCCAGTTTTAGAGTGTTCAAAGTTAAAATCATATTAATCCATCTCTAATCCCCAAATAAATTCATCAAAAATTTTACTTTCTCCAATTCAGATGATGTAACCAACATCCATACAGATAAAGAAAAAAAGATTCTTTGTCTTAAATCTGCTTTCTCTCTACACTATAGGCTACCGTAGCTCAGGCTTCCTCATTTCTTCCTCTAATCTTGGATTCAGTTGTTTTTTTTTTTCCTCGAATCCATCTCTTCCATTCACTGTATACAAAAATGATCGTTGACATTATTAATACCTTTTCAATGGATTTTGAAATAAAGTTTTACATTTTAACACCAGCATTTATCAGAGGACCTTCACTGATCCAAATGCTCTAGCATCAACAGCTTGTAAATGTACAGCTTCTAGGGTTTAATCCTAAACAATGGGGTATGGGAAATATTTGAAGGGAACACGCCCACTACAGAACAACTAGATGTTGAAAGACCCATTATTTTAGGCATCGCTAATATTATAAAATTAAGAAAGTTCACATATTTGGGTGGCAGGTTCATTCTCCAGTTAGGGGTATACAGAAGGCAGGTGATTGATGTTTCTCCCATTAGTGTTTCCCTCTCTTTCTTTCTCCCCCCATACCCCTTTTCCTCTTTCTAAGCATGTCCTCAGGTGAAGATTTTAAAAAATTATTCTAGTTTATTATTATAGTTATCTGCCAGATGAAGACATCGCAATGAACCTACAATAAATATAATCAAATACAGCCGAGACCGGTTTGGCTCAGTGGATGGAGCGTCGGCTTGCGGACTGAAAGGTCCCAGGTTCGATTCTGGTTGGGGGCATGTACCTTGCTTGCGAGCACATCTCCATTGTGGGGCGTGCAGGAGGCAGCTGATCAATGTCTCTCTCATCGATGTTTCTGACTTTCTATCTCTCTCCCTTCCTCTGTAAAAAAATCAATAAAATATATTTTATATATTTTATTGATATATAATCAAATACAAAAGTACTCATATGTCAAAACAAAGTGTATTTTCTTTTAATTATCATCTAGGACTTAAGTTATAGAAATTGTCAGAAACACAATATTAGCAAGCCAAATACTCATACTGGGTTTTCAAGCAAATCTGAAAATTATGTAGTTTGAGAAATAAAATGTAATTTCTTAAAATATAAAAGGGTAACAAATTGATAAAAGAGAAACAAAGATATAGCTAAAGAGAGAAATAAAAAAAAAACTAGAAGACATATGCAAAGAATATACTAAGTAGAGAATGACAATGAGATAGACAATATTAAGGGAATATTAAAATGAATTGGAAAAATGTTTTTATATATCTAATAACATTTATAAAAAATAAAATAGAGAAGTAAAAGGGAAATTTTTAAGTAATAATTATTGAAGAATTTAAATGATTAAAGCACAAATTGAATGTAGTGATTCAGGAAGAGGAAACATAAAAAAGTTGAACAAAACAACATACATCTATATTTAAAGAACTTATAATTCTATATGTCAAGGCAGCATGGCTTTTGCTGTACCTTTACTCTAAATTACCCCTCATTACTTCCTATCATTACTCATTACTCAGTTTTCTAAAAAGTGCAGCATGAATTTGAAACCACAATTAATAGAGATTTGTAAAACTACTAGAGGCCTGATGCACAAAATTCGTGTACTTGGGGGAGTCCCTCAGCCTGGCCTGCACTCTCTCGCATTCCAGAAGCCCTCAGGGAATGTCCAACTGATGGCTTAGGCCTGCTCCTGGGTGCAGGCCTAAGTTATTAGTTGGACATCCTTAGCGCTGCCATGGAAGCAGGAGAGGCTCCTGCCACTGCCTTTACACTCACCAGCTGTGAGCCTGGCTCAGGGCTTCTGGCTGAGTGGTGCTCCCCCTGTGGCAGTGCAATGAACACCAGGAGGCAGCTCCTGTATTGAACATCTGCCCCCTGGTGGCCAGTGCACATCATAGTGACCAGGTGTTCCATAGTTAGTTTTTCATATTAGCCTTTTATTATATATATATTTTTAGAGTAAATATATTAGTTATGAGTAAAATATTTAAAATTAAGTACTATAGGTAATTGAGTGTCATTCAATTTTCCTTTCAGGAAAATCTAGCTTATTCTGAAGTAGTACATAACTTTCAAATAACAGTAGTGGCAAGAATCATGATTTATTTTTTGTTTAAACTCAATGTTATTTTGGGTTATCTGTGAGCTCTACCTGTTATTATCATCATCATCCTCATCATAGGATTCAGTCTGGAATTGCCATTATCTGGACCATCACTAGTTGTTACAACTGCAGTTAAGGAGTATGAGAAGGTACTAAATGGCTCTTCACAGAATGACATAGATACCTTCCACTCATTTTATTAGCAAAAAAAAAAAAAAAAAAAAAAAAACCTTGACCACATCTAAATTTAAGTGGGTAGGTGAAGTGCAATACAGGGGTGGGCAAAGTAGGTTTACAGTTATTCATATGTGAAACTGTTTTTCTAGTATTGTTTATTATTATGTTATTTTCCATACAAACAACTGTAAACCTAGTTTTGCCCCATCATAAACAACCAGGAGTATATAGAAGGAGAAACAGTTGGGGTATTTGTAGTCTTTCTATTATCTACCATTAATAGAATATCGATATGGTTTATAAAAACAGATATCTGGAGCAATTTAATTTTAACTATATAAATATATTTAAAGAGCTTAATATTCCTCCATTTAATCATTCATTCATCATTCATTCTCTATTCCACCTTTCTCTTTTTTTCTCTTTCTCTTTGTGCACCTGATCTATACCTTCCCAGAACTGGAAACCAAGTCCATATTATAATGTTAGAGTAGACAAAAGAAACTACACAAATAACCAACCATTTGCTGTGTCCCTCGATCAGTGGTTGGCAAACTGTGGCTAACGAGCCACATGCACCTCTTTGGACCTTTGAGTGTGGTTCTTCCACAAAAATACCACGTGCGGGCGCTCACTTATAGTACGATTGAAACTTTGTGGCCCATGTGCAGAAGTCAGTTTTCAGCTCTCAAAAGGAATTTCAATTGTTGTACTGTTGATATTTGGTTCTGTTGACTAATGAGTTTGCTGACCATTGCCCTAGATGGAGCTTTTTTATCAATTACAATAGAATAAAACAAAACTAAATAAATCCCCAAGGAGAAAGAAGGTTATAGAACAGACCTTGTAGAGAGCTAAGGAAATTAGAAAAAGGAATTTAGATTCATAAGTTATATTGGATCAAGACAACCTTTAAGTGCTGAGAGCAATTTTGAATTCATCCCAATATAAATAACGTTTCAGGGAATTGTCTGAAGAGGATGAGAGTGATGTGTTCCTGTTTCCTTATCCTACTCAGGGCAGAAGTGCACAGCCAGAAAAAATATTGTCAATCCAAGCATTAAATAAATGTCATTACTAAACATAGAATGAACTGATCTAAAATACAAAAAATAGAAATAATTGCCAGTATTTGTGCACAGAGTATTTAACTCTATCCTGCCAACAAGTATTTTCCTTAATCTTAACTTCCTGAGAATAATGTGTCAGGAGTTTTGTTTTTTAATTAAGAATTTATTAGCAGTAAGGTTTCAATGCAGTGTAATTATCTGGAGAAAAAACAGACCAAATTTAACTGTAATTTTTACTAATTTTGAACAATATTTTATTGTTACTTAATATATCCTCCCCAGGATGTAATTTAGCCAGGGGAGAAGACAAATTAATCACTGAAATGTTTTGAATTTATGTAAAGCTATTATGTTTGTTTTCATTTCCTAATATGGATAGGTTTAATTGTATGGGACAATACATATGTATATTCATTTAAGTGCACACTTGAATTTAATAAATGTTGAAGAATAATTCAAAACTTTTGGTATTTGGCATTGGTGAAGATTATAAACATAAATTAATATTTATGTGTAACTAAAGATAACAAAGAGGCATAATAACCCTCAGATCATCAAGTTTCTGACACAACTAATTCAAATTTGAAATTCCTACAAACAAAACAAACAAAAAATTACTCTTTACTGGAAATACACTGAACATAAAATAATAGTTTCAGTTGGCATAGAATGTGTTCCAGGAGTAATGACCATTAAGAATTCATTGTCCTTAGATTATATTTAGGCATCAGGAATGCATGACTATTAATTTCCTTTTATTCTTATTTTTGAAGGGGCTTAATAAATATTTTTGGAATGAATGAGTTGTCTAAGGAAAATAAATAAATGCCCCAGACATTGAGAATCTGCTAACTATTTTATGTCAGTACATATTTACTATCAAATAAGTCAAAAAATAAATTTGATATATTTGAGAGTAAAGGTGAGAATTATTGAAAAATCCTATGTAATAAAAGGCTAATATGCAAATAGACCAAACAGAAGAACAACTGGTCACTATTATATGCACTGACCACCAGGGAGCAGACACTCAACACCAAAGCTTCCTCTTGGTGGTCAGTGTGCCCCCACAGTGGGAGTGCTGCTCAACTAGAAGCCATGCTCATGGCTGGTGACAGCAGCGGCAGTGGTGGGAGCCTCTCCCACCTCTGTGGCAGTGTTAAGGATGTCCAACTGCCACTCTCCACAGGGAGTTGGTCTAAGCCGGTAGTCAGACATCCCCCAATGGCTTCCAAACTGCAAAATGGCACAGACCAGGTTGAGAGACCCCCCATCCAAGTACACAGATTTCATGCATCTGACTTCTAGTATTGGAATATTTGATGAAAGTTTTGAAAAGACAGTTTAAAACCTTGCCATGTCATTCCATTCCTCCATCTTGTCTTTTTTATCCCTTGCTTGTGAAGTTCATACTTTCTGCTCTTCTTCATGTGGAATATAGTCACCAATAGCTTGTAAAACTCATATATCAAGGTTATTACCACCAGAGAAGGACTCCCCTACTCTTTACTGTGGGTAGGAAAACTAATAGAGGATTCTAAAAGGCTTAATGATTCAGATGCACAGTTCTGATTAAAAAATGTAGTCAAGAATAGAGGGTGAGGCAAAAGTAGGTATACAGTTGTGAGTATGCAAAACAGAGTTTATTCCTGTTTTATTACTTATTAATTTTGTACTATTTTCATACAAATAACTATAAACCTCCTTTTGCCTTACACTGGATGTAACTAACATGATGGACTCAGTTTGGATCAGATTATGCTTCATGTTGGGCTAAGGAGCTAGGGTGTTGTTAGAACTGTAAAAGCCACTTACATCCCAATAATATATATTAGAACCAACCTAGAGAAGGAACAATGACTCTGAACTAGGTGCTATCTCAAGTTTCTTTCAATAAGAAATTCCACATTTTCTCTCTCCAAACATTTCTCCATCTCCAAATATTTCTAGATGTTAGGAATAAATAATAGCATGCTATTTTTCTAAAGAAAAAAAAATATATATCTTTGACACACATTAGAGCTTACAACTTAAAAATAATAGACATATTAACTAACATTCATATGGTTATCAGTTCACAATGTATACATATATCAAATTATCACCTTGCATACCTTAAACTTATACAATGCTATATATCAATTATTTCTCAATAAAACTAGAAAAAATAACTCTTATAATTCAATGATAAAACATACCAACCAATATCAAAATCTGGAAAATATTTTAACAGAAACTTCACCAAAGATATATAAATGAGCACTAAACATATAAAAATAATCAATAGCTTTAGTCATCTGAGAATGGAAAATTAAAATTACAAAAATATATGTACTATTATGCATAAATTAAATGAAAAATAACAAGTTTGGTATAGATGGGAAACAATGAGACTCATATATTGTTGGTGAATGTGTAAATATTATCTCTATTTGTCTTTACAGTTGGGCAATTACTAATAAAGACAAATATATACTTACCATATGACCCATATATTTACCAAAATAAAAGGGACTTGCCAAAAGGATTGATATACAGACGGTCTTAGCAACTAGTTACTGAATCCAATAATGTGAATGGATCTCAAAGCACTATGCTGAAGAGCGCCGGGGTTGACCTGAGAGACAGATGAATGTATTACTCCTACTCAATGTTTGCTGTGAAAGAGAAGGCTAAGTGGCTTCCTGGCTAAAGGAACTGGACAGCTTTGATTGCCTCCCTTGTTAGGCTTTTATTGTAGTAGCAGTTTGAGATAAAGTTTTTTAGATACGATCAGTAAGGTAAGTAATCTTGGAAGGACACGTGTTTGTAGTGTCTTTTAAGCAAGGACACCCAAAAGATGAAGCACAAGGATTTCAGTAAACACCTGAGGGTCTGCTGGTGCACAGACTTGTTTGGAAAGATCAAGAAATAATTAGGGGCACTGCCTTCAGCACTCCCCTAAATTGGAATTTCCATAAACAAGGCCAGGAGGCCTTCTGCACACTTCTCTTTCTCAGAATGTCTTCCAAATAAACTTTCCAACCAAGTCTTATGCTTCCCTACAGAACAGAAACACACACACACACACACACACACACACACACACACACACAAACACACACAAGTGTACATAACACATAAATTTTATTGTACTTTTCATTCATATGAAGTTCTAAAATTGTTAAAACTATAAAAAAGTTGTAATATTTTATGAATCTGATGTAGGAGGGTTAATGAAATATAAACAAGATTTTTTTATGAAGTATATTATTCACAGCTTGTACTTCATCAATTCATTAAAGTTAGGGTAAAATGTTATTTTATGTAATAAATATGTAAATAATTTCAAACAAAAGAAAATCAACCGAAAAATATTTTCTAACCATTTTTAGGACTATTTTCTAACTTTCTATGTCAAAACACAAACACACTAAAAAACAAAATATATTGAAAGGCCTGGAAAAAGCAAAAGCATAATTGTAGGATGTTCTTCTTTAACAATTCACTATTAAGAAGAAGAATGCAGGATCCTGCAAAAAACAATTCTTTGATTTTTCCCCACTTATGTGATGCATATCATAAAATCCTCACTGAGTAATACACACTAAAAGTCCTAAATATTTGAACTGTATAAAATTAAATGTGAAATTATGAATGTGAAAAAATTTCCAATATGCATGTCTTTTTTATACTCTTGTTAAACAATCTGTTTTTGTTTGTAGTGGTTATCACAAGTATTATGAAATATTAAACTTTTCATTTAATGGAATAAAGAAAATTATGTTTCCAATTGAGAAGTAACTCGAAGTCTGCAAATAGTTATTGTAAGACATTTTTCTCCAGGTGTTACATTTGTTCCACAATATTATTTAATTTTTTCCATGAAGTATTTTCAAAATTATACAATATGTTGTTTATATGTTGGAAATAAGTGGATATTTGCTCAGTTTTTTTTTTAATCTCCAAAGTTCCAGTTCTGTAGAAAATGCCAATTTAATTTCCTAATGACACACATTTTCATGGCATCAACACAACATCTGGTATTCTGAGTGCTTCAAAGAGTCAGGGAAGGCTAATGTCAAGAGATTTTTTTTTTTTAATATTGACTCATTCTTTGTCATTAATATAAGTATAGATGTAGAAGTATTTATTGGTATAAAGTATGGAATGTAAAATTAGAGCTGCTCTTTATTTTCTCATTTTAGAATCACTAGATTTGAGAGTCATCAATTTGGGGAAAATTATATTTTCACAGTAATTTGAAAATTTTAATATAGTATTTTTAAACATCCTTTTAGTTCATGCCCCAACATCTGAGCTGTTTGTCAAGCCTCAATGTCTAGATTTTATGCTACAAATGTATATTATTTAACTTCTAAGTATAAATTCATTTTATCATATTTGGTTTAAGTTTTCAAAGTCCAATGCCCCACCTCCCATCCTCACAAAACTGTTATCTGTTCTCTTAAGAGTCTCTCAGGCAATGATTCCTGGGGAAAAGGACATGGATTTTGGAGTCTAAGTGAAGAAGAGTCTATCTTTAGCTCTGCAGTTTACCAATACTATGGTAGTTTACTTGCCCTACCTCTGACAAAATTGTTTTTTGTTATATAAGAATAGCATTTACTGTTCAGATGTGCTGTTAGAATTAATTGATTACACAGTAAAACTTATATCATTCCCCAAAACACAAATGGCGTATATGTCACTCAATAATAACTACTACTAGTTGAAATGGCATCCTAGAAAATATTTCTCTTTTCATGTCAGCAATTTTTTATGTTAAAAAATATCTTAAATTTAAATTATTCAGTGTAAACTCTAAATACTTTAAGAATGGTTCATTTCTCAGGCATCAGGCATGCATTATAGTTAAATAAGCTACTGTAGGGAATACTATACACCTCAGTGCTGGATTTGTTAACATAGCAATCAATGGAAATCATCCAGAATGAAACACAGAAAAGGTTCAAAAATATAAATTAAGAGCAGAACACCAGGAAGTGAGGAATCAATCTTAAATAGCATAATATATGTAACATCTGTAGCATATGTACTTATAGTCTACAAAAGAAAGGGTGAACATAAGGAACAATTAATGAGATTGAAAAAATTTTCCAAAATTTGATGAAAATATAAACCGAAAAATTCAAGAATATCAAAGAAACCCTGTTTTAGCAAGCCAGAAGAAGGAATAACTATAAGACAAATTTGCTTATTTTAATGAGAAAGGATTATTTGAGGCTGTGTCTCACAATGGGTTAAAAATTTTCAGCATGTCAAAAATTTTTACATAATTAGATTAGCATTTTATAATGTTGAGGAAAGTACAAGATAAACATTATTGATCCATTATTTAATTTTGAGCTGTGCAAGCTTTAGTACATAATCTGTACTAACAATTTTATATTTTTATAATAAGACTAGAGGCCCAGTGCATGGACTTTGTGCACAGGTAGGGTCCCTATCTGCTGCTGGCAGCCAGCTGGGGCCTCCCTTTGTTCTGCGCCACCTCCTGGGGTCAGCACACATCATAGCAAGTGATCGAACTCCCAGTCAGTCAAACTCCCAAGGGGACACTTTGCATATTAGGCTTTTATATAGAGAGATATTGATTTTTATTTAATATTGCATTATTAAAACTTGACATTTAAATTTCCAGCAATCAACAGTTAAAGACCAGTTAAATATATATGTTTTTTTTTAATTATCCAGGTTATTTTTTTTTTCTTTTTTAGGGTACAAAATAGTAGTTGCTCTACTAAAATAGGATAATGTGGCAGGAGTGGTAGTAACCAGAAAAAGTAAGTCTGTAATTCTACCCAACAACAGAGAATTACTTCTTTATAGCTGTGGGCCTCTGATTTAGCCAGAGAGGACTTCTCTAAGATCTGACTAGAGAAGATAATTGTGGCTGATATAAGTCTAAGAAATAATAATCAAAGTTTTCTTTAAATGCACTCTGAAACTAGAAGGGCAGGGTGTCTGTAATATTAATTATTTTAAGAGAAGAAAGAATCAGTTTTTCTATTATGTTTATTCTTTTAAAGTAACATTTACATGTATGATTGCCTCAACCAAAAAATGTATATCAAAGTTATATTTCTTAAGGGAAAAGGGAGAGGCAAAAAGAATACCTCTAAAGCTCAAATATGCTTTTATAAACTTAAAGATGATCTCATTAACTGACTTGTTTAAATATAATTCTTTGTAAGTGTGAGTGAACTAAAAGTTCCCTTCATAAAGCAAACTATATAAGGAGAATTATATTCCAATTCAGTGCTTTGCTTTCATTCTTAAGTTCAAGTTACATAAGAGATCCTCAGTTATTATGACGTGAACTCTGTTGTGGCCAATAACATTTCAGTAGGTGCCAAAATCCCTGAAATATTGCTTATTATAGGGATTACATACACTAAACTATTTCATTTCATGCTCAATTTGGGAAGTGATCTGGTGAGGGAGAGGTATCAGGGTCCAGGGTTCAGTCTTACTATGATTTCTTTGCTTTTTTCTGAGAGTCAGATTGGTGAAAGAGGGTGGGGCTTAACTGTTTCCTGGATGTGTTTGTCTTAGAGTCCTCCATTCTTAAGAGTCAAGGTCATTGGTAAACTTTTGTTTATGTTATAGCTCTGCACATTTCCATGCAAAGGAATTCACTAGTATAATACTTCAAGTTCTTTCCCCACCCATTATCTGTCTCTGGGGAGGTGTGTGTTTCCTGACTGGAGATTTAACAAAAAGAAGCCAGACATGCTCAGCTTAGCTCTTTGCTCATTTAGAGTCAGGGGTATCTTCATGCTATAAATTTTATAAGGTAACCTAAATAGAGGAAGTTGGTGGTTTTCCAGCCATGCCTGTATCTGGGTGAATAATATTAATGCTCCAATGTAATGTTAGCAAATCATGATTTTCAACTTATCTGTTTTCATAAAGATGCTATATTAATCTTCATCAGCCTGACTTCTTTGTCTTAGCCATGCTTTCTCTTGTTGCACTCTTTGTTTATATTTATAAAGCCTTCTGTTTCATTCTATTGCATTTTTTATTGGTTTGACAGAGAGGGAAAGAGAAAGAGAGAGTGAGATTTGTTGTTCACTTATTTATGCATTTTTTGGTTACCTTATTCTATTGCATTTTAAGTTTATCCAGCTCTTTCACTAGGCTGTACTAACAATTTTATATTTTTATAAGATTAGATGAACAGTGAGTGCATGGAATTTGTAAATTCTATTGCCTCATTTTAAATTGTTTTAAACGTTTTAAATATAAGAAATTGACAATGAATGTTTATGGAGTAAATGGATAAAAAGTACAGCAAGAATTTAACATGATGAAGTTTATCTTTCAATAAAGGTTCAATAACATTATTTAATAAGCTCACTGCTGTTTACTGGAACATAAAACATATAGGAAATAGATTAGCTCCAACAGTGTCTATGACAGGGAGCTAAACTCCATCCTTAGCCCAGTGAACTTTTATAATCAAGGTAATTTTGTCAGAGTTTTCTATTTCTTCTGTTGTATAATTTATCTTTAAACTGTTATTCTATACATAGTTTTTTTCCATCTAGATTAAGTGAAAGAAATAGAAGTTTGATTGAGAGTGAAAAGAATCCTATTGGCACAATGACAAGAGAAAGACTGAAAATTCATATATTCCTCACCTTCTAGCAGAACAGTCTTTCCGGTTCAAACCAGCTGTTTGATACTCTTGGGTCCTATTATTTAAAAGATCTCAACTTTGAAACATTGTGGTATAATTTTATACATATATACACATTCCAATACTCATTTAGATCTATTATTGAAGATTCAAATAAAATCCAGGATGCAGAAATTTAGGATGATCAATGTAGGTAAAGAAAAATGCATTACTGGGAATAAGGAATGTTAAAAAAAGTTATTAATATTTATTTGCTGAAATATTAGCTTTCGAAGTAAAGAATAGGCAGGATTTTATAAGTATTAAATAAAAAGTAAAACTTTTCCAGGCCATATTATAATGCCTCAAAATTTGGGAAAGAATTTTTCCATTTCCCTTTATTTTCCAAGAGGAAAATAATAGTAATAACTATGATATTGAACCTCCTCTGGGATTTGGTAAAACATTATAAAAAGCCCAACCTGAACATTTTTGGTTTTCATGACCTGAACTGAACATGACCTTATCTCATATTTCCCACCTCCTATTCAAAATCAAGGAATTAGTGATTTATAACATCATGTCAGTTTTGGCTGAGTAACATGTCATAAATGATGTTGCACATTGTTACAACATGCAGTGTTGAACAAATATTTCTCTTTTCTTATCTCTTTCTGTTTTGTTTATTCACTTGGATTCCTAGGAGATGCCAATTCAACACAAAATTTCCTGGCATAGAAATCTTTAAATGAGTAGAAATCACCAACTGCATTTTTGGTTTAGGACTTGTGCTAGCTATAGAATCCCTCAAGTCTACAGGAAGAAGCTATTAAAATGGATTCCCTACGTGTTCACTTTATATGGGTCAGAAGGTTACATAACAATATAAAACCGCACACTAGAACTTTAAAATTATTTATACTTCATTACATTTATTAACACTAATAACTGAACATTTTATGTAAAAAAAAAACACTTTGCTCTTGGAAAATATCATGTCCATCTGTGGACATATGGTGTTTATAAAATGTTCTAATTCACAACATGATATCCTCATTTTAAATGTTCCATAATGTTTTGTTTTACCTCAATTTAGAATTTTTTTTCGACAAAAATTCTTCTTGGTATGTATAAAATATCATAATTCCTAAAGAGGCTTATCAAGAAAATAAATATTGTTTGTTCAAGTGCATTCCCACTGATGGCATGATCTTTCTGTCTTGTGAATTTTAAAAATGTAATTTTAAGTGAAATAAGTTAATGTGAATTGATTGTTTTTGATTATATGAACACATATAATCTTTAAAATCATTTTTTCCTCTGATTATAAAACTAATGTGCAAAAAGTATGTAAAAACTCTCTCTTCTCATTTATTTTTATTAAGTTAGACAATGATTTCAGGCTCAATGCATTTAAAGACTCATATATATTACACAGTGGTTCCACAAAGTTGGTATAAAGTTTATTTTCATACTTTCAATTAGCCTAAAATAATTGCCAAACTTTGCCATTGTGCTTCTGCATTTGTGTTGCTGTACTGTTTGTGAAATTACACTGAAAGCTGGCTAAGAGACATTGGAAAAAGCATGACTATAAATACAGGTTAGAGGCACTTCATCCCTTATATTTTTCTTAATGCACATTGTTCACTTTTCCATGTCTGGTGTCTTGCTGATTGCTATGATTTGTGATTTGCTTTTGTTAAAAACATTTGCACATTTTGTTAATAAAAGAAATTTGAGAGAGAAAATAGAAAAAAAATATGTGATTATCTTTAAGAACAAATTTTAAAGAATAAAAAGAATAGGCATGTTTTATAATTTCTACTTATTTTTATAAAGGGCTTTTATAGAGGGTCATTTATTTTATTTAAGAAAACATTCATGAGCCAAAACAGGTTTGGCTCAGTGGATAGAGCATTAGCCTGCAGACTGAAAGCTGAAAGGTCCCAGGTTCAATTCTGGTTAAGGGCATGTACCTCGGTTGCAGGCACATCCCCAGTGGGGGGCATGCAGGAGGTAGCTGATCAATGTTGCTCTCTCATCAATGTTTCTAGCTCTCTCTACCTCTCCCTTCCTCTCTGTAAAAAAATCAATAAACTATATATTTTTTAAAAGAAACATTCATAATATTTAATCTGTAACAAGCCTTAGTATACATTTTTTAATGTATTTACTCAAGAAATCCACATAGAACTACTCCTATGAGGTAGTTATTATTAGTATCCCTGTTTTATGGATAAGGCAATGAGCTATAAGGAATTACTCAGGTGACTCAGCTAATGCAATGGAGCTGCCTTCACAGTCTGGGCTTTAGCTCCTTATGCAGTCACTGCTCTTACTCCTTACATAGTCACTAGGACTCCAGAGTATTGAGGGAAAATGAAAAAATTAATCAAAAGCCCTACAAAATATTCTTACTATTGACTTTTGTCCGTATGCCTAGGAAGTGAATTTATGATTGTACTTATATTTACAGTTACACCCATAATGACTGCAGAAAATTTTAACCTAAATTTTTAATAAATTTTGGTCTATTATTAAATAGCAAATTTAACTATTAATTTGAAAAATGCATTAAGTATACTATATTTGTATGTACTTACCCCTTATTTATGGATGTTTAGATCACACATTTTCTCTTATAGATATGAATATTAATATTAATATTTGGAAAATGTGACTAAGCCTTTCCACAATATTCACAATAACCTCATGAGCAGGTACAATTATTTTTATTGGAGAGGAAACTAAGCATAGGATGATCAAATAAATAATTGGATGACATACAACTCCATGGACCAATAGAAGAAGTGAATAAGAAGTTTGAGTAGACTCTCAGCTATATATATATATATATATATTACTAGAGGCCTAGTGCATGAATTCATGCATGGGTGGGGTCCAATCAGTGGGAGGTGGGAATTGGGCCCAGAGGCCCAGATCAGCTGGTTGACTGCTACAGTGCATGTCATAGTCACGGGTTTTTCTGGTTGTTCTGGTCATTCCACCATTCTGGCATCTGGGATTTTATATAGATAGATATAAAGATATTCCCTTCTATTGAATACACCTTTGCTCATAGAGAGTTATCTAGGGTCAAAAGATAAAATAATTTTAAAGATTATAAATGTATTTAGCCAATTTGGAGGGGTTCTATCATACTTTCATTCAATTGTACCAAACAACTACACAACCTCTTCCAACACTGGGAGCTTTCTCACCCTCTCTAGATTCTTCTACTTTTATATGTCTACTAGAGGCCTGGTGCATGAAGCGGTGCACTGGTGTGGGTCCCTCTCACAGTGCAGGAGCCCTTGGGAGATATCTGATGGCCTGCTTAGGGGAGCAGGTCTAAGCCATTTGTTGGACAGCCTTAGTGCTGCCATGGAGCCAGCTGTGAGCCTGGCTTCTAGCTGAGCAGCGCTCTCCTGTGGGAGCACACTGACCACCAAGGGGCAGCTAGCTCCTGCATTGAGCATCTTCCCCCTGATAGTCAGTGCGTGTCAAAGCAACTGGTAGTTCCACCATTCAGTAAATTTGTATATTACCTCTTTATTATATAGGATTATAGTGTTTGGCAAGGTTGATATCAAATTTGTTCTTACTTTATACTTTATTTTTTATGAGTTAGAACTTTGCATAAAATTTAGAATAATCTTCTAGTCACTCAAAAAATATTGATAAATAAATGAGTTACTCATACTGATCTTCAGGACATATACAAATCAACAGGGAAGATGAGATATAAATATATATTTTTCCAATTATGTTTTATAAAAAGTTGGAATGGTAAATTATAATGACAATTAAGGCACAAAATGGTCAGAGTCCCAATAAATTAGAAAGATTCCCTATGATTTAAGACAGGTGAATAGTATAAATTTTTAACTAGAATATGAAGTACCTGTCCAGCAGAGAGTAAACAACCTATGACGAATTTTGTCCATTTGACGTAAACATAAAAGAATAATGACAACTTAATTCTATCTTTGTATAAACAATGTGTACTTGGAGAAGTTATTTGACAATGTACAATGGAATAGTTATAATACTTAATAATAATATATAACAAATTTTAAACAATCTTGATAGAAATTTCCTAATTATTTTAATTTGTACTTATATTTAAACAAAAATGTTTGCTTTAAGAAAGTTCTTTCCTTGTAAAGTATTTTCATTTTATGTAACATATATTAAAGCAGCTATGGAAAAGTGATGTGAAGTTTTTACTTAATATTCTTTTATGATGAAATTCTTCTTTGCATAATGGAAGTAAAATACTTTCAATGACCTCAGGAATTACAATTAGTTTCACATTTTAAAAGAAAGTGTTTTCATTGGTTATGAAAATCCCTACTTGTAAGTGACACAAACACTTTCTCATTGGCATGAGGAATCTTTGGTTATCTTTCTATTTATTTATAAAATTTGTGGCCAATCTGAAGATTTTACTTGTTCTTGAGACTTTTGAATTTTTATCTTCTTTCAGGCCAGATGTTCTCTCTCAGGAGGTTAAAAGCTGAAAGTTCTTTGTTTATTATGTTGGCATAAAACAGAAAGTACCTGGATTTCATTTTCTATTAATATACCAAATTGATGCTCTGAGAAAATGCCTGATACAAAACACCTATAAATGTTGGAAAAGTGTAGCAAGCATTTGATAATGCTACATTGTACTTTCAGGAGAATAACAAAAATCCTTAGAATCTAAAAAAAAAAAAAAAACTGAACAAGAAAATATTAAATTGATTCTCAAGTTATAGTCATACTTGGGTCATTTACTAGTTGTGGTAATTAAGATTAGTGAGTTTTAACTCTGAACTCTAGAACATCTAAAACTTCTATGAAATGCTGATAAAAATCCTCTTGGCTAGCTAAGGAAAGTTGTCTATTTTGGCAATTACAATGGTCAAGGATATTTACACCAAACAAGTGACATTAGTTATTCCAAGTTTCCAATTAGCTAGAAGCAACTAGCAAAAGTAAATGCAAAGAACTTCACAGATAAAGTTAGAGAATGTCTCATTAGGTTAAAATACTACTAAAAATTCAAAATTGAGAAACCAAGATGGCAGCATAGATAAACACCTAAACTGCTGCCTCGCACAATGATATCAGAACTACAATTAAAAGATAAAATGGACACCATCCAGAACCACAGGAAAGCTAGCTGAGTGGAAATTCTACAACTAGAAGGAAAGAGGAAAAGCACATTGTGACTCAGAAGAGTTGCAAAAGGCTGAGGTACAGAGAGGATGGGGCAGCTGAGCAAATGGGTGGCTGAGTGTGTGGCTGGCTTCCTCAAGCAGGAGGGAGACGGTAGCTCCCGACTGATCTGAACTCCAGTCCCAGGGGAGACTCTGGGAACCCAAACTCATTTAAGGTAAATCTGGACTGTCAGGAAAAAAGAAAGCACACTGAGACTCAGGGGAGCTGCAGAAGGCAGACATCTGGAAGCACATGCACGTAAAGAGGACTGACTGCTGAGTGAATGGGCAACTGAGTGTGTGGCTGGCTTTCTAAGGTGGGAGGAAGATGGAAGCTCCTGACTGTGCTGAACTCCAGTTCTGGGCAAGTTTCTGGAAACCCAGACTCATCCAAGGAGAAACTGGACTGTCTGGCAGCAAGCAAAACTCAAGGGCGCCTATCTCTCAGAGGTGCTTGCAGTGATTACCGAGGGACACTGAGACCCAGGGGCCTTATACAGCAGTGCTGATGGAAAGCCAAGGCTGTCTGCTCCATCCTGAGAGTCCACCCCATCCAAGTTGAGCACAGAGACTTTTGCAATGTTGCAAGTCTTGTCTCATAAGGGTGACTCCAGCACAAAAGTTCTCCCAGCATAGACATAGCTGATCCTCACAGCCAGTCGGGCTGGAGGTCAATTCCTCCCAGTGACACCAACAACAATTAAGACTTAACTATAACAAGGCTATGCACACAGTCCACAAAGGGGTACACCGAAAGTATCCACCTCAGGTAACTGAGGGAGGCTAAACCACTGGACCCTATAGGACACATATTAACACATATTACTCTACCAACTCAGATGAGCAGCGGAAATGTGGAGACAAAGAAACAGATCAAAAATGAAAGAAATGGAGGAAAACAAGACTGGATATAGAGTTCAAAACCATGGTTATAAGGTTTTTCAATAATTTCCTAGAAAATATGGATAAATTTAATGAGACGCTTGAGGATATGGAAAAGGACCAAATTAAACATACACTGACTAAAATAAAAAATATTATACGGAGACTTACAGCAGACAAGAGGACTGCAAGAATCAAATCAAAGATTTGAAATATAATGAAGCAAAAAACACTCAATCGGAAAAGGAAAAAGAAAAAAGAATCCAAAAACTTGAAGATAGTGTAAGGAGCTTCTGGGACAACCTCAAATGTACCAACATCCAAATTATGGGGGTTCCAGAAGAAGAGAGAGAGCAAGATACTGAAAACCTATTTGAAGAAATAATGACTGAAAACTTCCCCCACCTGGTAAAAGAAATAGACTTACAAGTCCAGGAAGCACACAGAACCCCAAACAAAAGGAATCCAAAGAGGACCACACCAAGACACATCATAATTAAAATGCCAAGAACAAAAGACAAAGAGAGATTATTAAAAGCAGTAAGAGAAAAACAGTTAATTACCTACAAGGGAGCACCCATATGATTGTCAGCTGATTTCTCAACAGAAACTATGCAGGCCAGACAGGAGTGGCAAGAAATATTCAGAATGATGAATAGCAAGAACCTACAACCAAGATTACTCTACCCAGCAAAACTATCATTCAGAACTGAAGGTCAGATAAAGAGCTTCACAGATAAGAAAAAGTTAAAGGAGCTTATCACCACCAAACTAGTATTGTATGAAATTCTGAAAGGTACTCTTTAAGAAGAGGAAGAAGAAAAGGTAAAGATAAAAATTATGAACAACAAATACATATCTATCAACAAGTGAATCTAAAAATCAAGTGAATAAAAAACTCTGATTAACAGAAAAAAACTGATAAATATAATAGAATTGGAGGCATAGAAAAGTAGTGGCCTGCAATTCTCAGGGGGAAGTAGGTGTGGGGGGTGCAGAAAAAGACCTGACCAAAGCGTACACCTTTGAATGCGGCCCGGGGGGTGGGGGAGGGGGGGGCAGAGATAAGGACAGAGGGTAGGGTGTGAACCTGGTGGAGAGGAGCTATGGGGGAAAAAAAGAGGAACAATTGCAATAATCTGAACAATAAAGATTTATTAAATTAAAAATAAATAAATAAATAAATAAATAAATAAATAAATAAATAAAACCAAAATTACAAAATACCCAAGGAAACAAAAAACTATGAGTGTCTAGTCTCTAGTATTGGACATCATGAAATTCATATGATGCTAACTAAGATTGAGTGAAATATACAGTTTAGCTCAGTGGTTGGCAAACTCATTAGTTAACAGAGCGGCAAACCATGGCTCGAGAGCTGCATGTGGCTTGCAAGCCACAATTTGCCAACCACTAGTTTAGGTGACTATACCACCTTTTCATATTCAAATGGGCAAAATATATCTACAGTTTTAAAAATGTTTTTGCCTTTGGCCCTGGAGAACTCTCTGTGCATAAGGGCTTATTCAGAGGGATGGAATATATTATAATAAAAGCATAGTATGCAAATTAGACTGGACATCTTTCCAGATGCCCTCTGGTCAACCTTCTGGATGAAGCTGGGATTGCAAGGGAAGCCGGGTCCTGGATGCCTGACAGTTGCCAGATGGAAGCCTGGGTCCCAGGTGCCAGAAGGAAGCTGGTGCATGCAGCCTGGGGAAGGAAGGCCTATCTTGCATGAATTTCATGCGCTGGGCTTCTCGTGCAATATATAAAAGTGAACAGGCTCTACACTGCTGATTCATATCTTGCAGCTGATCATAGAGCAATGTGGCATTCAATTATTTATCCTCCTATTGCCTAGTCTCAATTTCATTAAAATAGGAATAATTTTACCCTCTTATAAGGCTATTATAAGCATAAAGTGAGATTATAAATGGAAAATCTTAGCTACATTCTTTAAATATTGATCACCATTAATAGTATATTCATATCTATATGAGAAATATTGTTTTTCTCATAAAACTAAATATGATAATCCACCAACTATAAATCTTCTGAGCCAATTTCAGAATGCTATGGTCAGGATTAAAGAGTGGAAAATAAAATTGTGTACTTTGTGGCCACTGTGAGATTTAAACACAATTTTGGAAACATCAGTATTGTGAGTTGTATTGTATTCTTTTCTAAATCCATAAGCGGAAGCCCTAACTCCCAGTATAAATCTGATCTTATTTGGAAAAGGTTCTTTACAGAGGTACTAAAATGAAATCATTACGATGAACTCCAAACCAATATGATTGGTTTCCTCATAAAAACATAAATTCTAACAAAGACATACTAATAGAAAAGATGGTATGAAGAAATAGTAAGGAAAAGATGGTATCAATCAACCAAGGAGTAAGGCCCACAATAATTCCTTTCCTCTCAAGCTTAAGAAGAAACTAACCCTGACTATACCTTGATTTCGGACTTCTAGCCACAATAAGTATGAAACAAAATAGTTCTATTCTTTAAGCCACCAATTGTACTTTTTTATGGCATTCTAGCAAATCAATGTAGTATACAGCATGACATTAATTTAGTTTTAAAAGAAGGAAGATTTAAATTAATAATAATCCTCAAGATAAAGTCAGTATTTTTGTAAATATACAAAAAATGAAATCATTTTAAGCATAATTTTCTTTTATGTTTCAAAATGACTATAATCCATATATTAATCTGCTTTATCTTGCATGCTTATATAGAGCAATACAATAAAAACTTCTAGAGCCCAACCAAATATTGGCATCTTATAGCATTTTCCACATTATTAAACAAAGCTTCATCTTGTTGTTTTAAAATTTATTTTGAGAAATGAATATTATTTTGAAAAGCATCAGCCTTGGATAGAAAGGATTCAGCTTAAAGAGACTTCTTTTGGAAAATGTGGACAATTTAGCTTAATTTTCTTTTTATTTAAGTACTATATAAAAAGTATATATGCCACTGTCAAGCATCCAGGACCCGGCTTCCCTTGCAATCCATGTGCCAGTAGGTCGCTGCCACCCTCCAGTATCTCTCTGCCTGCTGTCTGGCCCTCATGTGGCTCCTCCCATCCCATACTACCGCTCATAGCTTGCTACCCTGCCCCTCCTATAGCTCTCCACTGCCCACTTGCAGTTCCCTGTCCCATGATCCCGTTATGCAGTTGGTCACTTCAGGGTATAATAGGGTAATTAGCATATTCCTCATTTATTAAATAGGATATCAGTAAACTGGAAAAAAAATAGCTAGTTTTAAGCCATAAATCTGGGCAGATGCTCAATTAACATAATATTTATGGGAGATAAATCTCTCCTATAAGTCAATTGATTTGTGGCTAAATTATTAATAAAGGAGAGAGAATATTCAATTGATAAGAAAAGTATAATAAACAAATGAGTTTTATGAATACAATACTACCTCCCAATCAAAGAGTTTGAAGAATTGTTGTAGCAATAGCAATATATATGGTTTTCCTTTTTCCTGAAAATAAAAATTATAGATAGTAAAGGGGAAAAATAGCAAGCGAAAACAAATTAAGGCTAAATCTACTAACCTGATAATGTGAGTTTAGAGGTGGATTTCAGAATCCCAACTCAAGCAGTGTATGTTATGCTTAAAAATTTGATCTATGAAGCAATGCAAGATCTAGGGAACACTGACGAATACTTTGGGGTTGATTTGTACCAGGCTATTATATAAAAAACCTGGCTAGCACATAACTGGATCTAAGAACAGTCAGAGATTAAGCAAAAAACAAACTCTTAGACAGACAATGGTATGGTGATTACCAGAGGGAAAAGAAGTTGAGGGGAAGTAGAAGAGAAAAAAGGACAGATAAATGGTGATAGAAGAAGACTTGACTTGAGATGGTACACCACAATATAATATATAGATGAGTGGATTATAGAATTATACACCTAAAACCTATATAATTTTATTAACCAATGTCATTCCAATAAATGCAATAAAAAGAAGAATAGTTAGAGAGGATCAGTAGGCAAAACAAAAGAAAACAATTGTTCTTATTACCTCTGTGTCTCTTAAAATCATAAATTAGGATATTTAAAAGGTCAGTGACCATAACGACTTAATGACCAAATGACCAGTCACTAAGAGGTGCATTGATGGGTCTCACAGCACAGCAGGTCTCAGTCTCTCGGCTCAGCGAGTCTGGGGTCCTACATGCTGGGCCTCTATTGTGTGGTGTGTGGTGTGTGTGTGTGTGTGTATTCCTCCTGTAAAAGTAATAAGCATTCTTCAGTTTCTTGACAACTGGATTACTCTAACTAGTGGGTTATATGATAAACACTTATATCTGCTATGGGATTGGCCTCATCCAAGTTTCTATGGGAACAGGATCCAACCACCTCCTTTTTTGAGGGCTCTGTAGCCTGAACAGTTTTTCAGCTAAGTCAGTCAGACTGCACTCCCTTAATCTTTTAAGTCCAAGGGAGCACAGCTGTTGTTTGCTCATTTGATTGATTTTTGTCAAACCACTTTTGATTAATTTCTTTTAAGACATATTCTCAAATTGTAATCATTATTGTTGAGGATGGTTTGGAATTTTGGAGTGGGAGTGAAAAGCCTCTCTTGGCTCAGAAACAATGAGTTTTAATCAAAATTCTGTAGGATCTAAAATGGGGCATGATGGTATTTATTATCCTTAGACATAGGGTCACATATCAATACAGAGTGAGTATTATTACCTGCTACTTGTCTTCAGTTTATGCTAGTGCAGAGGTAAACTCTCTTATACAAAATTATTGTTAAATTTTAACTTGCTTATTTAACACTATACTTGCCTTGAGCTTGATAAATTCAATCCAAGATTATTAGTAATCATGGATAAAGTTTAAGTTATGAATCTATAGTTTCAATTTCTCATATACTTAAAATATTCCAGTTTACCAGGTAGCATGCACACAATTATTCAACTTTTAGGCAGAATTATTGAACAGGAAATATTTTGTATGCCTCCAATAATGAAATATTTATGGCTCAATAAAGAAAAATTTATTTTTTAGGGGCAGATAGTCTAAGGAGAAACATTTTAGTTGAATTCTTTCAGCAATGCTTGATACCTCTGTATGAATGAATCAAAACTATAACTATTTTTTGTCATAATGGCAAAAAATTCTATATAAAATAGATGTAACATGCATAACGACCAGATCATGGATCAGCAGGAGGGTGGAGTGGCAAACTACAAGTCAGAGAGCTATAGAAGGGGGCAAGGCGGTGAGTTTTGAGGCAGGGAGTGCGGGGAGGTTTGAGGGAGCTATAGGAGGGTAAGGCAGTGGGCAGAGAGCTACAGGAAAATGGCAGTAGGCTACTGGCTACAAGCGAGTGGCAGAGAGCTACAGAAGGGGTTCAGGGCAGCAAGCTATGGGGGAGCGGGTAGGAGGGAGCTACAGGAAGGTGAGGCAGTGAGCAGAGAGCTACTGGAGGGTGGCAGTGAGCTACTGGCAACCTATTGGTGCAGATTCATGCGCAGTGCTATTAGTCCCAATATATAAAAAACCTGAGTTATAATGACCAGTAACTACCATAGGCTGACAGACCAGAAGTCAGTGCTGGCCCCACCACCAAGCAAGTGGTAAGAGGCAATCAGGCCGGCAGGCAGAGGGGTTAGGGGTGATCAGGTAGCCAAATCAGCAGTTAGGGGTAATCAAGTAGGCAGGCAAGTGGTTAGGGGAGATCAGATAGTCAGATGGCCCCTTGACAGGCTGGCTCTACCCCCAAGCAAGTGGTTAAGAGCAATCAGACAGGCAGGCAAAGTGGTTAAGGGTGATTAAGTAGGTAGAAGAGAGGTTAGGGGTGATCAGGTAGGCAGATGACCCCTCACAGGGCTGGCCCCTCCCTCCAGCAAAGAAAGTGGGAGGCTCAAGCCAACCAAGCCATTGCACCCCAGCCTGTTGCCTGCAGAGGAAGGCCACTGGTGGTGGGGGTTGGGGGGAAAACGGGGGTAAGCACTGCACAGATGGCAAGCAGTGGCAGCAGTGGGAATGGGGCCTGCTGCCTGCAGTCTGGGGAAGAAGAGCCCCGATAGGCCCTAGTCTCCTACCGTTGGAGTCCTTGATTGTGAGAGGGTGCAGGTCAGACTTAGAAACCCCTCTTCCCCAAGTGCACAAATTTTCCTGCACAGGGCCTCTAGTATAATATATTGTTTGATGTGCTGCAGACTTTTTATAATTAGTTTATATGTGCTATGAGATGAAAAAGTGAAAATTGTTTTTCTATACTCATTAAACAATAATTTCCCATTCTCCCCCCGCCCAGCCACTATTATACTTTCGGGCTTTATGATTTTGACTACTCTAAGTACTTTATATAAGTGGAAATTTGTACAGTTAAATTTCATCTGACTGACATTTCACTTAACATAATGGCTTCAAGGGTCATCCATGTTTTCACATGTTCATGTTTTTCTTTTTCTAGTTCCTTAAATTATAAAATTAGGTTGTTAATTTGAGATTTTTTTTTGTTTTCATTTTGTTCAAACATTACTTTTTTACTTCATATTTTTTAGTTCTTTAAGTATCTTTAAGATAGTCTTTATCCAGTATATGTGCCATTAGATTTATTTCATTGACAGTTTTTATTGACTTTTTTTTTCCTTTGAATGGGCCATACTTATTCAATTTTTTTTGTATGGCTTGTGATTATTGTGTTGAATATTGGGCATTTGATTCTAATAATGTATTACCTATGAAAATTAGATTTCCCCTTATCTCTATTGTTTTATTTATTGATTTTTTTGGGGGGTGGTTATTATTGTTAGTTGTCTCTGTGCTGAAGATCAGCCAGCAGTGTAAACTTAAGGCATTGTTAAGTGGGATTGTTTTTAGCTTTTTCCTGGGCAGATTGTCCAAAAAGCTCCACTTATGTACCTAAGCATCTGGCATTATCCCATGTAACTTTTAAACTACCAGTGTTACATCTATGAAAAGTTTGGGATTCAGTGGCATAGAGCAAGGATGAAAGAGGGTATTATGAATTTTCCCTCAGTACAAGTATGTGCTAATGATTACCTGTGCGATATGAAAAAAGAAATAGTACATGGTTGGTGATTAGGAACTTTCAGATACTGAAGTAGAATTGTCTATGTTCTAATCTTGACTATATTTCTTAATCTTAACCAGTTAACTGCCACACGTCCAAAATTGAAATCATCCCCACACCCATGATATTTTGAATTTAATTTAAAAAATCAATTTGCAATGAATATTATAAAAATAAATATATTACTCACAATTCAGGTGTTCTTGAATATTTTCAGCTGAAAATTCTCATGAAAAGTGACTTTAAAGTTATTTTTTTTAATAGATGCTTGTGGCTTGTGGGGAAAGTTTATCGCTTGCATCTGCAGACACTTACGGAGTAAAATAGGTTAAGCACCATGACTAAACTCTCTTGGCATCATTTTCATCATCTGTAAATGGAGAAAACAATGCCACTCTATATGACCACTAATTTTTAGTGATTATTAAATTTAAAAGATGTATATATACATATAATGTCATTTTAATTGAATAATCACAATTTAATATATACAATATTTTATATATTAATTTATATAGGAAGTATATAATATATCTACATGTATTTATATACTAGAGGCCCAGTTCACACAGGTAGGGTCCCTATCGGTAGCTGGCCACTGCCGCTAGCTGGGAGCCCCAATTCCCCCTGCTGTCTGCTGCTACTGCCACTGCTGGTCAGCAGGAGGAACCACAAGTGTTGGCTGGCTAGCCTCACCCTCTTGTGGAACTCCAAGTTGAACTCCTAGTTGAGGGGACAATTTACATATTATGCTTTTATTATATAGGACTAATGCATGAAAATTTGTGCAAGAGTAGGCCCAATGAATGAAAATTTTTGCTAGAGTTGGCCTTCCTTCCCCCAGCTGCCAGCCCCAGCTTCCCTCTGGCACCTGGGACCCAGCTGACTTTCCTCTGATCCTGGTTTTGTCAGGAAGGACATCCAAAATGACATCCGGAAGATGTTTGGTCTAATTAGTGTTATTACCCCTTTATTATTATAGATAATAATTGGTATAGGAAACAATAAATATGTAGATAGTTATCTATCTCCAAATATGTTTTCATATGTATAAGTGTGTTTATTTATGTGTTGTATTAAGTCACAATAGAAAGAAATTAATATACTTTTTAGTTAAAATTTACAAGAATTCTTAAAAGATCTAACATATGTAATCCTATATAGTAAAGAGGTAATATACAAATTAGACCTCATGCCCTTACAAAAATGCTGCGCACCAACAAGCCAGCAGGGGGTAGTGAGAGACAACCAAATGACTGAACAGCAGGCTGTGTGGGGCAAGCAGGCCAGTGGGGGGCCTATGAGGGGCTACCAGGCCAGCAGGGGAGGCAGTTGGGGGTGACCAGGCTTGCAGTTGGGGGTAACCAGACCAGCAGAAGGGACAGTTTGGGGTGATCAGGCCAGCACAGAGGCAGTGAGAGGCAATCAGGCCAGCAGGGGGGACTGTTAGGGGTAACCAGGCAGGCAGGTGAGGAGTTAGGAGCCAACTATCCAGGATTGTGAGAGGGATGTCCTTAGGATCAGGCTTAAACTGGAAATCAGGCATCCCCCAAGGGATCGCAGATTGGAGAGGGCATGAGTACCCTCCCTCATGCACAAATTTCATGCACTGGGCTCTAGTAATTTTTATAAAGGACCTAGTTTTCTAGGTTATCTGAGTAATAGTGCAATTACTTAAGATGATAAAGTAAGGGAAAGGTACAGTATAGTGACTAAGAAAAAAATATATACTAAAACCATGTTTGTCTGTCTCTGAAGTTCATGCTTTAAGTAATTCCTACGAGCATTCTTTTCTGTTTGCTATGGGAAAAGCACAATCTTTTTTTGTGGTCTCATTTCATAGTGAACTGTTACCGCCTCAGAGAAAGAAGGTTGCCTTGTATAATGTACACCTACCTCTAGAATACATCAAATAAACAT
This sequence comes from Lasiurus cinereus, assembly GCA_011751065.1. Taxonomy (NCBI): domain Eukaryota; kingdom Metazoa; phylum Chordata; class Mammalia; order Chiroptera; family Vespertilionidae; genus Lasiurus; species Lasiurus cinereus. The sequence continues at coordinate 26,549,893 of JAAGEH010000304.1, forward strand.
AAAATATGAATGAAATGAGAATGTTAATTATGTACAAGGTTTTAAAACAAATTCCCTGCCTCTCTCTTCAAAAGAATATAGTTGTCTCTCAGCATTCCTAAACAGAAAATTTACATTCGTTACTCATAAGAATGAAGATTCAGAGAGAAAATTCACTGGAATATTCCAGAAACTGAACATTGTTTCACTAATAGAAAGATGTGGACAGGAAGCTCAAAGGCTAGTCAATAACTTTAATTACTCTAACCACTCACTGTTTAGTTGAAACATTATGAGCTGAAGCAGCCTCCACCTCTGTTTGTTTTATGTATTTTTGTTATTGAAATTTCCTGCCTAATGGCTATGGGTGTGTCCCAAAGTCTCAATAAAAGGGATAGCAAGGCCAGAGCAAAAGGTAGTCTTCTCACTAGAGGAAGGCTCCCGCCTGGCCCCCCGATATTCCCAAATTAATACTTTTCTAGTCTTCTTTCATTTGCATGTGGCCTCCTCCGGAACCCGAACCCTGAACAGGAACCTTGAACTATGCAGGATGTGAAGGGGGTTCCCACAGGAATAAGAATAAGGTATACTGAGAAGACAATGTCTTTAGGGGTCATTGTAAATTCTATCTGTTGAATAAAAAAAATGCATTATTTGATTATTCTCTACTTACAAAAAAAAATGTAATCATGATTTTTATTGAACTTGTTAGAGGTCTGGTGCATGAAAATTCATGCACTGGAGGAGGGAGTCTCTCAGCTCAGAGTTCCCCTTATCACAGTTGGGTAACCCTCAGGGGTAGGAGGCAACCTGGCAATCAGTGGAAGGCAATGCCCCCATCACACCTTTGCTGCTGCCACTGCTGGCAGTGCAAGCCTCAGCCAGCCTTGGTTACCTGAGTCTCAGGTGGCCCTGGGCAACTGAGCAGCTGACATCCAAGGCTTGCCTGCACCTCAGGCCAGCCCTGGGGGGCTGTGGGGCTGAGGGGACTGAATGCCACCATCTTATGACTGTGTACATTGACATCTTTGAGGGTGTGGCAGTCAATTAGCATATTCCCTCATTGGGTGTGGGCACTGCCATCTTTGTGAGGGAATGATAGTCAATTAGCATATTCCCTCTTTATTAGGATAGGGATTGCATTGTTTAATAACATTATATAGGTTCCAAGTGCATAATTTTAGAATACATCCTCTGTATATTGTATTGTGCTCACCACCTCAAATCAAGTCACTTTCAATAACCTTTTATCCCTCATTTAACCTCTTCTACCTCCTCTCACCTCACTTCTCTTCTGGTAATCTCATAGTTTAATAAAATAATAGGTCCGGTGGAAGCTCAGATGATTTTTGAAGACTCAAATGACTGTCATTTTATAAATAAGTCTCTGTTTCTATACCTTGCTGTCATTATTACTCAGAAAATCTATTTTATTATATTTTTTCTACATATTTTTGTCTGCTTCTCTTTTTATGAATTAATGAAATCTCAAAATATATTTGCATGCAATTTTCCTCTTTTTATTAATTAATGAAATCTCAAAATATATTTGTATGCAAATGGATAGATCAGAATAACTAAATGATCTATCCATTTACTATTGACTCTTTGGTGGGGGGTAGGGGGAAAAGGTCAATATTTCACCAGATATAAAAACTGTGTAAATTTTCAAAATGTATTAAAAAGCCCCATTTGTAGTTGATATTTGTTATTAGCTGCTTTAACTTAATATTCTACAAATTTCAAAGACAGATGTTTTATCTTTCCTTTTAGTGTAATTACACAGAAAATAAGCTTTATATTTATGCATATTATGTTTTCCAAAGATAATTTCACATTTTCATTTTTTCCAACATTAGTATTATTTAATAACTATGCTTTAATTAGTTAATCAACTATGTACTTGTACAATAAAAACAAGAAACAAGACCCTGGTTCAAAATCAAAATAAGCTAAAATATTAGAGAGTTTATCAATAAAATTAATGATGGCTTATTAAGCAAAAACAATGCATACTCTGTTTAAAATTTAAAGAGATAAACTATGTCCTGGGAACACTGAAATGAATGTTTTTATAATTAATATCTTACAGAGTTATGTCCACATGTTGTTTTTCATAGGTTAATATTAATTTCAAAGACTACTTTTCCTTGGTATATATGAACCTTCTCTTTTTTTGAGACTGTATGAGTAGAAATCAAGTGAGTGCTGAGATTTATTAACTTGGCTTTTATATTTTCTCCTATGTAATGCTACACTTTGCTCAAAATCCTATATAATAAAGAGATAATATGCAAATTGATCATCACTCCAACACACAAGATGGCCACCCCCATGTGGTCAAAGATGGCTGCCCCCATGTGGACACAAGATGGCCAGCAGGGGAGGGCAGCTGGGGGTGATCAAGCCTTCAGGGGAGGACAGTTGGGGGGGGAGGAGAATCCAGGCCTGCAGGGGAGGACAACTGGGGACAATTGGGCCATTAGGGTGGAAGTTAGGCATCAGTAATGCTGGCAGAGGAGTGGTTAGGGGGTGATCAGGCTGGCAGGCGGAAGCAGTTAGGGGCAATCAGGCAGGCAGGCAGGTAAGCAGTTGGGAGCCAGCAGTCCTGGATTGTGAAAGGGATGTCTTACTGCCCATTTAGGCCTGATAGCACTGGACATCCCTGAAGAGGTCCCAGATTGGAGAGGGTGCAGGCTCGGCTGAGAGACACACCCTCTACCCTATGCATGAATTTCATGGATGGAGCCTCTAGTGTGATAATAAAAGTAAATTGTAGATTAAGAAGTCCAATAAAATTGAGCATGGTATAGGGGAAGCACAAGTACTCCAAGAGTCCTGAGATCAATGTTGACATCCCTAGGAACCCTTGTAACTCTGAGTCTATAGAACAGCATATAGATTCTTACCACAGCTAATTCATCAAGTTGTTGTGGTGATAAAAAATAAGATAGCGCTGGTGAAAGAAGACCATTAATAAATTGTGATGAAAATGTAGATTTTTTTAATTTTTCATAAATGAGAAAACGAAGATTTAGAAAGACTAAACTACTAATTAATTATACATCATCATTAAAAAAGGCCATGCACTTTGAAATTCTTTGCAGAGTGATATAAACTTGAGGTCAATGGTTAGACTAATATCTCCTGCATATTCTAACTTTTAGCCTAAATCATTACTGTTGCAATTTAGTTAAATTCTTTGTTTCAGCTCTGGTGCAAGGGGAGAACAGTTGCTCATCTACTGATATAGGAGCTCACTCACATACTGCATACTGTTCTATTATTAGATATCTTCATTAGATGTATTTTATTCAAATCACGAAAATAACACAAGTTTTACATGTTATTTTGATTTTCTATCTGTTTTATCATCTCTTTCTTTCCACTGTACTGTCTCCAATGTTTTATTTCTACTAAGTTTAAAGCACTAAAATTTGAAACACCATTTAAATAATAACTAGGCCAATTATAATTGTGATATCCACACATTCCCTGGGTAATATTCACTTTGAATATTTGAGACTGATATTTTATTGTAATTTTAACTACAATAAAATATTGACCATTTATTATTCCAAATAAATTATGGTCAACTGCCACATTTCATTCCCCCAAAGTGGGAAAATATAAACCTCATTTTGATGTAATTATATAATACCATTTTTCTTATATTGCTTCACTATGTAAATGCATTATTATTATTTTTTGTCTCAACTTAAGTCCCTTTTGGAATTGAAATACATGGTTAGATATATAAAAGTTCTCATGTTTGTTGCTCACTTATGTTACATAAAATACAATCTCAAATAGAATCACATTTGTTTGATTAAAACTTTAATACCATGATTATTAGTTTCAGAAAAATTCAAACATCTTCACTCAGTTCTAGGGAGGTAAATGGTCAAGGGAATCTTTATCTTTCTCTTGTAATATTATAATTATTATCTTTGGGGTGCCCTTTTTTTTTTGGTTACAAGATCATCCATATACTTGGCAGTGTGCAGATAATGAGTAAAGTATACAAGTGGTGAATTTCAATAATGACCTATTGTATAAAAAAGCCAAAACTTTTTCCTAAGTAATAAAAAGCAATACTAACATCATATTTAATGTATTTGCAAATGTTATATAATAATAATCAAATGAATAGTCAATTCATATAAGCCTGTCTTTCAGTCTATGCTTAAAATTACATTGTGTGTTTTGGAAAACAAATTAAATACCCCAAATTTGTATTAATACTTTAAATAACTTTCATTCTAATAATAAAATTCCCTTAAAATTATTTGGCAAATTTTCTTAGTTCTGATTCTATAAAATTTAGCAGAATAGTAAAAATGGCTGAAAAATGGAATTTTTGCTAGGAAATAAAGTGGAATTCTTATAACTGATTTGATAATAAAATATCTACATGAACAATGATAAGAACAAGTTTCCAGGAAATAAAAAAGAAGTGCCAAGAAGAATGAAAAACTAAAAACTCTTATAAAATAATATAAATAAGTAACATACATGTGATATGGAAATGCTTTCATTGTCTTACACATTTCTTTTGTGGTCTTGTATCTAATATTTATTTTTAGAACTTTCAGTTTTAAGTAGCTCAATACAATTTTTTTCTGCCTTCTCCTCTCAGAGTGTTTTAAAATATTAGGAGACGTCTGTAATGCCAAACCACTTTACACACACACACACACACAAAAAAAAAAAAAAAACTAGCCAAATAAAATAAAGGTTAAATAGAGATATGGAAAGTCCCTAAGAAATAACAATGTTTAACTTTACCCAAATCCTAGGAACAGCAATGGTTAATAAATCTCCTCCACTCTTTTGTGTCCTAGAGTATGGCCTAGGAGCAATACTTGCCCATCTGATTTATTTAGACTTGTTGTCCACTCTTTTTCATAAGTTATACAGACTCCCATAAGACTGACATATAACTCCCTTGTTTACCAATGAAAAGGCTAAACCCAGATCTTTAACATTTTGTGTGAACTAACAAGGCCGGAAACATACCCTTCAACATCCTTTTTTTTTTTCCCTCATGAATGATTAGCTGAATTTTTTGTTCTCTAAAATAGCTAGATACAGAGATAAATATTTCTTGTTTTCCTGACAGACTGAGATATTGCCTGATTGCAAAACCAATCCTGACTCTAAATCATTCCAACTATTACTCATCTACTGTTTTCTTACAAAAGTACTAGTGGCCCAATGCATGGATTTACGCACATTGAGAGGAAATTAATTAGAAGAAAGATACATGTGGTAATTATGCTACTACAAAAAATTATGTCAAAATAGTATATATCATATAGTATTATAAAATTAAAATACAAAATATTTTAATATAGCTATTTGCTCTTTCTCTATAATAGAAGTTTCAGAGATAAAAGAAAAGTAGTATAATGTATATGAAAATAATATATAAATTGTTAATAAATAAACAATAACATGATATAAAACCAACAAAGATATGATATAAAAATAATAGAAACATGATATAAAAACATTGATAAAAACAATTTTTGATAAATTGATTAATAAATAACAACATGATATGACAATAATAAAGACATGATATAAAAACATGATATAAAGACAACAAAATCATGATATAAAAACATCATTGATAAAAACAATGACTGATAAATTGATTAAATTTATTCTAATATCTCCTTACATACCACATTAAGAGTAAAAACCCTTTCAGAGTGCTTGACTAATATCCCTTTTGATGAAATAGTTACAATTTTAACTTTAATTTGAACTCGAGAGAAAGCAACATATAATTGACCATGTCCAAAAATGGGTTCAGGTAGAAATAGTCCTACTCTGTGTAGCATTTGTCCTTGTGATTTATTAATAGTCACCGTAAATGCTGTCATCATGAGAAACTGTCTTTGAATTAATTTAAGTGGGAGGCCAGTGTCAGATGGGGATAAATCAATTCCAGGAATCAGAACAAACTCTCCTTATGCAAATCCTGTTAATACTTCAGCTTCAATTACATCAGGTCACCATCTTTTGATAATAAATCTCATACTATTACAAAAACCCCATTTCCTACAAAGATTTCTCAATATCATGATGATTGCATCTACTTTCAATTTTAATTTATAACATAGCATCCCCAAAGGAGTAATACTATTAAGAAATTTAATGTGAAAATTTTTCTTTTCAGCATCATCTATTGAATCGATTGAATCATCACTCAAATAGGTGTGAAAATTTCCATCGAGTATATCCAAAATTTCTTCTTTTAATTTATGAATGTGATTATTTTTAGGATAAAGAATTTCACATTTATTTATATTTTTAATAGTATCTATAAATAGAATATTTCCAAAGGTACCTTCAACAACGGATCCATTACAAATCATTTCATGGGGGATTTCAATAATATCTATTCCTAAATGAAACCTGCTATTAAGTCTGCCAACTCCAAGTATTGCTAACCATCCTATCTAATAAAAGAGTAATATGCATATTGACCGTAATTCCACTACATTCACAAGCCACACCCACCAGCCATGCCCACCAACCATGCCCACCAGCCAATCAGAGTGAGTATGCAAATTAACCCAACCAATATGGCTATGGCCACAGAGAGAGCAGGAGAGAGGCTTGGATTGCCCTAATGATGAAGGAAGCCAAGCTTTCTGCAAAGCCTGGCCAGTGGAGGCCTATACTTAAGGCAATAAAGTTTCAATGGCTGTGTGAGCAGAAGGCTTGGCTCTGCTCCAGGCTACAAAGTTTCAATTGTAGAAGATAAATAAGTCCCAGATACCAGGGCCTCCATTTGGGTTGCTGGGGGGCTTGACCAGCCTGCAAACCACCACAGGCCCTCGCCCAGGCCACGTTCCAAGGGAACACCCACCCTGATCCAGGACACCTTTCAGGGCAAACCAGCTAGCCCCCACCAATGCAGCAGGTCTCTATCCTATCTATAAAAGAGTAATATGCAGATTGACCATCACTCCAACACACAAGATGACTGCCCCATGTAGTCCAAAGATCCTGCCCCCATGTGGACACAAGATGGCCACCACAAGATGGTCAGCAGGGGAGGGTAGTTGGGAGAGACCAGGCTTGCAAAGGAGGACAGTTGGGGGTAAACCGAGCCTACAGGGAAAGGCAGGGGAGTGGGGACCCAGACCTTCAGGGCAGGGCAATTAGGGGAGACCAGGCCCACAGGGAAGGGCAGTTAGGGGCAAACAGGCTGTCAGGGGAACAGTTAGGCATCACTCAAGCTGGCCGGGGAGTGGTTAGGGAGTGATCAGGCTGGTAGGCAGAAGTGGTTAGGGGCAATCAGGAAGGCAGGTAGGTGAGCAGTTGGAAGCCAGCAGTCCTGGATTGTAAGAGGATCAGGCCTAAACGGGCAGTTGGCCATCCCTCCAGGTGTCCCAGATTGGAGAGGGAGCAGGTTGGGCTGAAGGAAACACCCCCACCTCCCACACAAATTTTGTGCACCAGGCTTCTAGTTCACTATAAGCAGAATCCTCTGATCTCATATTTGTTTTAAGAGACAACTGTCTGAAACATCCCCAAACACTACAGTACTTTAAACTCATTTGTACTATGGTTGATCGCATAGCATGTGACACAAAACTAAGACATTGTCAAAAGTCCCCTCTAAGAAGAACTTTATATGTATTACATGTGAATGAATCAACATTTATTTTTAAATTGCCAGTGTGCAGCATATGTACCATCTGGTCAGTCAGTCGGTTTGATGCTTGGACAGATGGTGGTCATTTAGCCTTTTATATCCTATATAATATCAGCTAATATGCTAATTGGACCAAACAGCATAACGACTGTCCAGATGACCTTCTGGACAAAGCCAGGGCTACAAGGACCAGCCGAGGCAGCTGGAGCTATGATAACTGAGCCCCTTGCACAAATTTCATACATTGGGCCTCTAGTATATAGATTAGGAGATGCTATCCTTCACTCGCCTCTTAAAATCTTGGGTGCTCTCTCTCTTTTGCAATAGCCTGAATAAAATCAATTTCCTTGTTCTGTTTTTATTATTGAGAGAAAGAACATTCAAAGATGTGCATTTAATAAAAAGAAGGCAGAGGACATATCTCTGAATGGCATTCAAGAACATGGATTCTAAGCCATTACATCTGGATTACAAATACCATCTGTAACATAAACATTTTGAAACTTCAGCAAATTTACCTAAAATATTTTATCTTAATAGACTCAATTTAACATGGACATAAATGTATTACTTATTTCATAGCGTCATTCATAAAATTAAATGTAACTATATCTGTGTGCATGGACATACCAGGTATATCATTTGGAACGAGGCAGGATACTTAGTAAAGATTATTAAAATATTAGGTATTATTATAACTATCATTGCTTTGGAATGTTAGCTATTATTATTATTACTAGAGGCCTGGTGCATGAATTTTGTACAGGGGGGTCTCCTAAGCCCAACCTGCACCCTCTCCAATCCAGGACCTCTTGGTGGATGTACAACTGCCTACATCGGCATTTGGACATCCCTGGGATTGGGCCTACACTGGCAGTCAGACATCCCTCTCACAATCCTGGACCACTGGCTCCTAATCACTCACCTGCCTGCCTGCCTGGTTGCCCCTAACTGTCCCCCTGCTGGCCTGATCACCCCTCAGTGCCCTCCCTGCCAGCCTGGTCACCCCTAATTGTCCCCCTCCTCTGGCCTGGTTGCCATCAACTGAATCGCTCCCTGCTGGCCTGGTTGCCCCTAACTGCCCCCTGCCAGCCTGGTTGCCTCTTACTATTACCCCTAACCACTCCCCATGCTGACCTGGTCACCCTCAACTGCCCCCCCCTCAACTGGCTTAATCACCCCTCACTGCCTCCCTACCAGCCTAATTGCCCCCAACTGCCAGCCTGGTCATTCCCCACTAAACCTCCCCACCAACCTGGTCACGCCTAACTGCCCTCCACCTGCCAGCCTAGTCACCTCTTACTGCCCCCTACTGGCCTCATTGCCCCCAACTGCCCCCCCCTCCGCCATCCTGGTCACTCCTAACTACCCCCCTCCCAATAGCCTGCTTGTTCAGTCGCTTGGTGGTTCCTCACTAACGCCCCCTGCCGGCCTGGTTGTAGGCAGCCATCTTGTGAGGGTATGATGGTCAATTTTCATATTACATCTTTATTATATAGGATTGCATTGATTTGTTTTTTCTCAAGTAAGTTGTAAAACAATATTTAATTTGGGAAATAAAACCAAATAGGTTGGTAGAGCATCTTTGGATGCAATTTGGAATGAATGTGGGGTTAAAAATTAAGAATCATTTAGAAAATCAAGTTATGCAAGATGGAGAAAGTAATTAGGATAGAATAGAGAAAAAAATCCTCTAAATTGTGAATATAGGTCTCAGTTATAAAGACTAGAAATTAACTTACATATATACATAATATATACAAATTATTATATAAACAATTCCTTCTTCCTTCAAAGAAGACCTTGGCCTAACTCTGTATCAATCTCATGGAAATAGCTGACCCAAGAATTGACCTCATAAAAATATAAGCAATAATCAAATAAAAATAAGTAGTTTACTAGAATATTTATGCTTAGTCATTCAATTAACATTTCATTAGAACTCATTACACTATTGCCAGGCATTTTTTAATGATATATTGGTTAAAAAAGATTAAATTGTACCTGTAAGCAAAAAAATTTTATTTTACTGGGAGACTTTGATAATAAACAACTAATATAAATTTTGTGTTATGTTAATGATTAAGACTGGAAAAAAGAAAAAGTGAAAGAAAATAAAAGAAATCAGGAATTCTGAGTAGTAGTAATGGGAGATATTTGGAGTGTAATATTAAATAGGATGGTCAGGGTAATCTTTGAATAGATGAGATTTATAAAAGACTTGTAGAATGTAGGCATATAGCCATATGGATAAGTAGAGCATACCAGGCAGAGGGAACAGTGAAGCAAAAACCCTTAAACAAAAATGTGCTTGGTATATTTGAGGAAAAATAAGGAGCTTGAGTGACTGAAGCAAAATATTAAGTAGAGAGGGTAGTGAGAAAAGAAATTTAAAAAACAAAACAAAACAAACAAACAAAAAATAACAACAAAAAACAGAGCCAGGTTATACAGGGTCTGGTAAATGCAGATAAATATTTTTTTTTATTCTGAAAAAAGTTAGTAGAAGAAATTAATAATATACCTGTGGTTCAATAGGATTACTATTTATTCACTTTTGAAAATAAACTAAAATAACAGGGGTGATAGAAGAAGATTGAGATGGTATTAAAGGATGATGGAGGCTTAGCCCAGGGTAATAACAATGCATTAATGTGAAGTGTTCAGATTCTGGATGCATTTTAAAGGCAATAAAACTGGGTTTCTTAATAGCTTGTATGTTCAGCATGAGAGAAAGGAATACAAGGATAACACCAAGTTTATTTATTTGAGAAACCACAAGATTGAAGTTATTATTAATTAATGGTAAATATTGGAAGAACCGGAATTTAATATAGACATGTTGTGATTTAGATCTTTAGAAGTTATCCAAAAAAGTTTATGTAGGCATTTGCATAATTAAATCTAGACTTTGGTCAGAGGTCTTTAAATTGAGATATACATTTAAAAGTGCCATGTAATTTGTGTTTAACAACCAAGGAATATTAAAAAAGAGAAAGTGAAAATGGGCATATTTTCCTGAAAACAAAACAAACTGAGATAAAATTTAAGATAAATAAAAATAACACTATATTTATGGATTATAACAATATTATTATGACATCAAACCTTTGGAAATTAAAGTACAGGTTAAATGTAATCCCAATTAAAATTACAGAATACATGCTAAAGAAATGAGAATGTGGTTTTAAAATTGATATATAAATACAAAGAATATAGCACAGTCAAATAAACTTGAGAAATCAGAACAAGTTATAATTTTGTCATTACTTGATATTACATTTTATTTTAAAGGCAGAGAAATTAGGACTATATGATATTGGCATAAAGATCAATGTAACAGAAGATCAAGTTCAAAAATAATCACACATGGTTAACTAGTTTTCAACAAAACATTGTTGAAACACTCAATTAAAATTAAAAATCACAATAAATGTTTAGGGGATAAGAAAATAACCACATAGTCAAACCTCAAAATTATATTGAGGTGAATATAGTCCTAAAATTAAAACCTTAGGCCATTGGATCCTCAGTGTCCCACGCCTCAGTCAGTGTGCTTGTTTACCTCATTGTTGAAGCATCTTTTGTTCATTTATAATGTGCGATCATTTTATTACTGTTAATCTGATTCACATTTTTATCAAATATTTGCCAAAATGGATTATAATTGGTAGCAGTTGAGAACATAGCAACTTGACAGTCATTTAGTCTTGTGAAACCCATGAAAATTTAAATAAATGCTATTTGGGTTGTTATTAACACTTGTATTTTTCTTAAGCACAGTAATTATTCATGATTAGATCCAATCATGAGATAAAACAGAAAGAACTTGGGAATTTTAATCCCAGATTTACTTATGTAATATATCAACCCTTCATGCTTGTTGCTTTTAGGGAATTCCTTGAGAATCTAATAAAAGACTATTTCTAGAAAGTGAAGAACATTTAAAATATTTAATTTATGTATATATGTTTTAAGAGGTCTTGAACCCACTTGGAACTGGTTATTATTCTTAGGAAACTAAATGTATGTATGAAAATAAAATATCCACTGTAATTATCTGAATGCATTTAAAAATTAATAAAACTGCTTAAATTAATACTTAGAATGTCAACATTGTTTAAAAATTATTATACACAAAATATGTTGGTACAAGAAGGTTTATCATTGCATTATTTATTACGTGTTTTAAAGCTAGTTATCTGGTGGGGAAAGGCATCTGTTTAAACCTAGGGGATTAAATAAGCACTTACTTCTAATCCCTCTCATAACTCCATTAAAACAGCAGTAAAGAAATTCTTATAAAGAATAACCCACATTAACAAGGTAATGGTAGAAAAGAGATGTCAACAAATTGTAAAAGGTAAAATACAGCTGGAATGCCGACAGTTGGCTTAGAATAGAAAGCTGGAACCAAAACTCCTACCGTAGGGCAAAGTTAGCAAGAAGAAAGTAGATTTATAACCCAAAATTCCAGGAAAGATGAATAACTGATGAACAAATGTCTGGAGTTTGAAGAGAAACTGGGACTAAAATCAAATCCTATTAGAAGTTTGTATAAGGAGTTGTGAAAAAAAAAACTCAGATCTCTTTCATTAGTTCCTGCAGCAAAGAAAATTGTCCTTGTCCACTTGCATCTACAAATGAAAAGAAGATTCATCTTGGGAGAAGTGTATCATATGGATATAGGTCTATTTGACAAAAGAAGTTCCAGGATGCCAATTCACCTAATAATTCCACAACAGTCACTTAATAGAAAACCAATTAGTTACTTCAGATGGGAAAAGTGCTAAATAACCAATTTATGGATTTCATTGGCTAAATTAACTTAATGTTTTTAGCTATTTTGTTTAACAATATTCCATGTAAAATGCACTTATACTATATATTTATCATGTAAATCATTTGAATTAAAGTATATATTTGAGAATGCATTCATAAATATATTATTCATAATTTATTTCTAAAATTAATATCTACACAAAATATAGACTTAAGAAAATACTTTTTTTATTTTTAATTTTTTTTTAAATTTCTTTATTAAGGTGTTACATATGTGTCTTTATTCCCCCTTTAGCCTCCATCCTCCCACATTAATGCACTCACCCCCCTGTTGTCTGTGTCCATTGGTTAGGACCATATGCATGCGTACAAGTCCTTTGGTTGATCTCCCCCCTTGCAAAGTTTGACATTCTGATTGATGTTTCTCTGTCTCTGGAACTGTTTTTGTTCATCAGTTTATATTGTTCATTATATTTCATAAAAGAGTGATATAATGTGATACTTATCTTTCTCTGACTGGCTTATTTCACTTAGCATAATGCCCTCAAGTTCCATCCATGTAGTTGTGAATGATAGGAATTCCTTCTTTTTTAGCACACTGTAGTATTCGATTGTATAGATGTCCCACACTTTTTTAATCAATTCATTTGCTGATGGGCACTTAGGCTGTTTCTAAATCTTAGCTATGGTAAATTGTGCTGCTATGAATATAGGGGTGCATATATCCTTTCTGATTGATGTTTCTGGCTTCTTGGGAAATATATCTAGATCTGAGGTTACTGGGTCAAATGGGAGTTCCACTTTTAGTTTTTTGAGGAAACTCCATACTGTTCTCCACAGTGGCTATAGCAGTCTGCATTCCCACCAACAGTGCACCAAGGTTCCTTTTTCTCCACACCCTTGCCAACATTTGTCATTTATTGATTTGTAGATGATAGCCATTCTGACAGGTGTGACATGGTACTGCATTGCCGTTTTGATTTGCATCTCTGAGATAATAAGTGACTTTGAGCATGTTTTCATGTGTCTCTTGACCTTCCTTCTGTCTTCTTTTGAAAATTCCTATTTAGGTCCATTGCCCATTTCTTGATTGGATTGTTTATCTTCCTTTTGTTGAGTTGTACGAGTACCCTCTAAATTTTGGAGATTAAACACTTATCAGTGATAACATTTGCAAATATGTTCTCTCATGTAGTGGTCTTTCTTGCTGTATTGTTGATGGTTTCTTTTGCTGTGCAAAAGACTTTTATTTTGATGTAGTCCCATTTATTTTCTCTTTCTTTCCATTGCCCTAGGAGCAGTATCAGTGAAGAATTTCCTTCAGCCTATGTCTGAGATTTCGCTGCCTGTGGATTCCTCTAGAATTTTTATGGTTTCCCATCTTGTATTTAAGTCCTTTATCCATTTTCAGTTTATTTTTGTGTATGGTATAAGTTGGTGGTCTAGTTTCATTTTTTTGCATGTATCTATCCAATTTTCCCAATACCATTTATTAAAGAGATTATCTTGACTCCATTGTATGTTCACGCCTCCTTTGTCGAATATTAATTGGGCATAGTGGTTTGGGTTGATTTCAGGGTTCTCTATTCTATTCCATTAATCTATATGTCTGTTCTTATGCCAGTACCAGGCTATTTTGAGAACAGTGGCTTTGTAATACAGCTTGATATCTGGTATTGAGATCCCACCTACTTTGTTCTTCTTTCTCAGGATTGCTGTAGCTATTTGGGGTATATATATATTTTTTTATTCTAAATAAATTTTTGGAGAGTTTGTTCTAAGTCTGTGAAATATGCCATTGGTATTTTATTGGGGATTGTATTGAATCTATAGATTGCTTTAGGTAGAATGGACATTTTGATTATGTTGATTCTACCAATCTATGAACACGATATGTTCTTCCATCTGTTTATATCTTCCTCTATCTCTTTTTTCAGTGTCCTGTAGTATTTTGCATATAGGTCTTTTACCTCTTTAACTAAGTTTATTTCTAGGTATCTTTTTTTTTTTGGTACAACAGTAAATGGGATTTCTTTTTTAGTCTCTCTTTCTGTAATTTCAGTATGGGTGTGTAGAAATGCCATAGATTTCTTGGCATTGATTTTGTATCCTGCTACATTGCCAAATTTATTTATTAAGACTATTAGGTTTTTGATGGAGTCTTTATGGTTTTCTATGTACAGCATCATGTCATCTGTGAATAAGGGAAGTTTTACTTCTTCTTTTCCAATTTGGATGTCTTTTTTTTCTTCTTCTTGTCTAATTGCAATGGCTAGTACTTGCAGTACTATGTTGAACAGGAAAAATGAGAATGGGCATACCTTTCTTGTTCCTGTTCTTAAGGGAATTGGTTTTAGTTTTTGTCCATTGAGTGTAATTCTGGCTGTGGGTTTATCATATATGACTTTTATGATATTGAGGAATGATCCTTCTATTCCTAACTTGTTGAGAGTTTTTATCAAGAAAGGGTTTTGGATTTTGTCAATTGATATGACTTTGTGATTTATTTCCCCTCAATTTGTTTATGTGATGTATCAGGTTAATTGATTTGTGGATATTGTACCATCCTTGCACCCCTAAGATAAATCCTGCTTGGTCATGGTGTATGATCTTTCTGATGTATTGCAGAATCAGATTTCGTAGGATTTTATTGAAGATTTTGGTATCAATGTTCATGGGAGATATTGGCCTGTAATTCTCTTTCATTGTGTTGTCTTTATCTGGTTTTAGTATTAGGGTGATGCTGGCTTCATAGAATAAGTTTGGAAGTGTTCCTTCCTGTTGAATTTTTTGGAATAGTCTTCGGAGGATAGATTTTAGTTTTTCCTTGAATATTTGGTATAACTCTCCTGTGAAGCCATCTTGGCCTGGGCTTTAGTTTGCCAGAATCTTTTTGATGACCACTTCAGTTTCGTCCATAGTAATTGGCCTATTGAGATGTTTCGATTCTTCCTGATGGAGTTTTGGAAGATTGTATTTTTCTAGAAATATGTCCATTTCCTCCAGGTTGTCCAGTTTGTTGGAATAGAGTTGTTCATAATATTTTTAACAATCCTTCGTATTTCTGTGAGGTATTTCTGGGACAATATTTCTGTATTTATTTCCCCTCTATCATTTCTGATTTTGTTTATTTGAATCCTCTCTATTAGCTTCTTGGTGAGTTTGGCTAGAGGTTCATCAATCTTATTTATCCTTGCAAAGAACCAGCTTTTGGTTTCATTGATATTTTATATTGTGGTTTTTGTTGTTGTTTTTTTTTTATTTTTGGTCTCTATGTCATTCATTTCTAATCTTTATTATCTCCTTTCTGCTCACTCTGGGCTTTTCTTGTTGCTCTCTTTCTAATTCTTTGAGTTGCATCATTAGATGATTTCTTACCATTTTTTCTTGTTTTTTGAGATAAGCTAGTAGAGCTATAAACTTTTGTTTCAGGAGTGCTTTCGTTGTGTCCCATAGGTTTTGGATTGTTGTGTTTTTATTGTCATTAGTTTCCAGAATGTTGTTAATTTCTTCTTTGATCTCATTGGAAACCCAATCAACATTTAATAACATGCTATCCAGCTTCCAAATGTTTGAGTATTTTTGATTGTTTTTATTGTAGTTTGTTCCTAATATTATACCACTTTGGTCTGAAAAGATGCTTGTATGATTTCAATCTTCTTTAATTTGGGTAGACTTTGCTTATGACCCAGTATGTGGTCTATTTTTCAAAATGTCCCATGTGCACTTGAAACCTGAAACAATAATTTAAAAGAATATATGGGTATATGCCTGTTTCAATATTATTTACAATAGTCAAAATTTTAAAATTGCCTAATTGCCTATCAGAAGAGGAGTGGACCAAAAAGCTGTTGCACATTATACAATTCTTACCATTTGACCGTAAAAAAAGAAGAATATCTTACCCTTTGGAATATAGATTAACCTGGAAATTATTATGCTAAGTGAAATAAACTTGTCAAAGTAAGAAAAAAATACCATATGATTTCACTTATATGTAGAATAAAGGATAAAATGATCTGACAAACAAAATATAAAAATATAAATAGACCAATAAGTACAGAATAACCTGACAGCTCTTGAGGGAAAAGGGATTGGAAAGCTAGGTGAAAAGAGTGAAGCTATTACACAAAAGTATATCTCATAGACACAGGCAATGATATGGTGATCACCAGAGGAAAAAGGTGCTAGGGGAGGTTGAAGTTGGTATAGGGAAAATAAATGGTGTTGGAAGGAGACTTGTCTCATTCTTTTAAGTTTTGAGTTAGTCTTAATTTGTTCCAGAATATTTTTTTTTGTGGAAGGAAAAATGTTTATTAATAATCAGCATGGCAGAGAGAAACCAAGATGGTGGCATAGGTGAACACTTAAACTGCTGCCTCGCACAACAATTTCAAAACTCCAACTAAAAGAAAGAACAGACATCATCCAGAACAACAGGAAATTTGGCTGAGTGGAAATTCTACAACTAGAAGGAAAGAGAGGGGCTCACAGAGACTCAGAGGAGCTGCAAAAAGCTGAGGTATGGTGGTGCGCACATGGAGAGAGTTGGTGGCGATGTGCCTGGCTGGCTTCCTCTGGCAGGAGGGAAACAAAGACTCCCAACAGCACTGAACCTTTTATCCTACTGCATTGAACCCCAGCTCCAGGTGAGACTCATACTGGGGGAGTCTGGACTGTGAAAAGTGAGAAGTGCATGGAAATTTATGGGAGCCAAGAAAGGGCAGAAGTCTGGGGAGAACACACCAATGTGCGCAGAGAGGATGAACTGCTGATTGTGTTGCTGGCTTTCTCTAATAGGTGGAAGATGGAGCCTCCCAACTGTGCCACTTCTGACTGCACTGAACCCGTTTCAGGGGAGACCCTGGGGACCCAAACACATTCGGGTCCCAGAGTACAAGGGAACCAAAAAGACAGAGGTCTAAAGGCACATTTGCACATGCGAACAGAAAAGTCTGAAATGATTACCGAGAGACACTTGAGACCCAGGGCCACATAGGGCAGGGCTAACTAGAAGTCAAGGTGGTCTGCTAAGCCCTGAGACTTCACCCCAAATAAGCTGAACAGAGAGGTTTTGCAGTTTTGTAAGTCTTTCATCAGAAGGCTGATTCCAGCACAGAAGTTCCCAGGCATAGTGAAAATGTAGAGACAAAGGAACAGATCACAAATGAAAGAAATGGAAGAAAACAAATGACTGGATATAGAGTTCAAAACCACAGTTATAAGATTTTTCAAGAATTTCCTAGAAATGATGGATAAATTTAGCAAGATGCAAGAGGAGATAGAAAAGGACCAACTAGAAATTAAACATATACTGACTGAAATAAAAAATATTATACAGAGACCTAACAGCAAACTAGAAGAAAGCAAGAATCAAGTCAAAAACTTGACATATAAAGAAGCAGAAAACACTCAACTGGTAAAGAAAAAAGAAAAAAGAATCCAAAACTATGAAGATAGTGTAAAGAGCCTCAGGGACAATTTCAAGCATACCAACATCAGAATTGTGAGGGTGCCAGAAGAAGAGAGAGAGAAGATACTGAAAACCTATTTGAAGAAATAACTACTGAAAACTTCCCCCCACCTGATGAAAGAAATAGACTTACAAGTCCATGAAGCACACAGAACCCCAAACAAAAGGAATCCAAAGAGGACTACACTAAGACACATCATAACTAAAATACCAAGAACAAAAGACAAAGAGAGAATATTAAAAGGATCAAGAGAAAACCAGTTAATTACTTCCCAGGGAGCACCCATACAATTGTCAGCTGATTTCTCAACAGAAACTATGCAAGCCAGACAGGAGTGGCAAGAAATATTCAAAGTGATGAATAGCAAGAACTTACAACCAAGAATACTCTCTCCAGCAAAGCTATCATTCAGAATTGAAGGGCAGATAAAGAGCTTCACAGATAAGAAAAAGCTAAAGGAGTTCATCAACTCCAAACCAGTATTATATGAAATGCTGAAAGGTACTCTTTAAGAAGAGGAAAAATAAAAAGGTAAAAATAAAAAGTATGAACAACAAATACATATCTATCAACAAGTGAATCTAAAAACCAAGTGAATTAAAAATCTGATAAATAGAATAAAATGGTGAGTATAATAGAATCAGGGGCATAGAAAGGGAGTGGACTGACAATTCTCAGGGAGATAGGGATCAGGGGGGTGCAGGGAGAGACAGGACAATAATCATACACCTAGGGATGAGGACAATGTTGGGGGAGGTAAGGGCAGAGGGAGGTGTGGATGGGAGCTCAGTGGAGTGGAGCTATGGGGGGGGGGCAGAGAAACAAATGTAATAATCTGAAAAATTAAGATTTATTAAATAATAAATAAATAAAAATAATCAACATGGCTAATGGGAACACAAACAAAAGAAGACAATTAAATTGAAAGGAGAGACAAATCTCAAAATTCTACAAACTCTGTACTTTAAACTCTATAGAATCAGAATTATTGAGAAGAATACTAACTCTATTTCATTCCTTTGATTATGAATTTTAACAACAAAAGGTAACATAAAGATGTAAAAATTTAATAGCTTACATTTACTTAAAAAATACATCATGTGTGATAATATTAACTTGAATATATTCCAGCAATGTAGAAAAGATTGTAAGCCAAACTAAAACAAGGAAGAAGAAATGTAGGAAATCCTTAAATAACTGAAATGTATTTACATCCCCAAGATTCAATGATAGGTACACAAAGGTACTCAAAGAATTGTCTACATTTATTTATTTTTTGTTTGTATGTTTGTTTGTTTGTTTATTTATTTGTTTATTTATTTAATATATTTTATTGATTTGTTACAGAGGGGACAGGAGAAGGATAGAGAGTTAGAAACATCAATGAGAGAGAAACATCGATCAGCTGCCTTCTGTACAACCCCTACTGGGGATGTGCCCGCAACCAAGATACCTACTCTTGACCAGAATCGAATCTGGGACCCTTCAGTCTGCAGGCAGATGTTCTATCCACTGAGCCAAACCGGTTAGGGCTCTGCTTTTATTATATCACTTTAACCTATTACTTTTATAGAGATTCAAAGAATAGAAAACCTTGAAAGTTAAAATCACAAAAGGGCTTTCTTGAATTATGAATGACTGTGATAACTACCAATAGGTGGAACACCTCTTTAACTTGACTTCTCAGTATGTGTAGTCAACTGAAAAATAAGATAACAATAAGATAGGGTGTGGACAAATTTGGAAATTAGGTAAAGGCAAATACTAAAAATGTATGTGATTTTTTACCTCTATTGATTTTTTTCTTTAAAAATTTCAAAAAGGCATTATTTCAATTTATACTACTCAATCCTTTTAAAAATATTTTAATCTCAAATTTTTATATATGTTTAGAACTATTTCATAGATAAATAAGCAGGTATTGAGAGGTTGAGAATTTATATACTTACTAGAGGCCAGGTGCACAAAATTCATGCCCAGCCTACACCCTCTCCAATGTGGGACCCCTTGAGGGATGTCCGACTGCCCGTTTAGGCCCGATCCCAATCCCAGGTGGGATCGGGCCTAAATGGGCTGTCTGACATCCCTCTCATAATCCAGGACTGCTGGCTCCTAACTGCTCGCCTGCCTGCCTTCCTGATTGCCCATAACTACTTCTGCCTTCCAGCCTGATCATCCCCTAACCACTCCCCTACCAGCCTTATTGATGCCTAACTGCTTCCCTGTCATCCTGTTTGCTCCTAACTGCCCTCCCCTGCAGGCCTAGTCACCCCTAACTTCCCTCTCCTGCAGGCCTGATCACCCCAAACTGCGCTCCCCTGCAAACTTGGTTTCCCCCAACTACTCTTCTCTGCAGACCTGCATTCCCCACAACTGTCCTTCCCTGCAGGCCCAGTCAGCCCCAACTTCTCATCTCTGCCTGCCTGGTCATCCCCAACTCCCCTCCCTTGCAGGCTTTATCACTCCCAACTGCCCTCCCTTGAGGCATGGTCCCTCCCAACCACCCTTCCCTGCTGGCCATCTTGTGTCCACATAGGGGCCGCCATCTTTGACCACATGGGAGCAGCCATCTTGTGTGTTGCAGTGATGGTCAATTTGCATATTACTCTTTTATTCGATAGGATAGAAGCATGGTGCACAGGTGGGGGCTGGCTGGTTTACCCTGAGGGGTATCCCAGATGAGAGTGGGGTTTCCCTGGGGTGTGGTGTGGCCTGGGTGAGAGACTCATGGTCATTTGCAGGCTGGCCATGAAGCCCCCCCCCCCCACCCCCGGTGACCCAAGTGGAGGCCCTGGTGTCTGGGATTTATTTATCTTCTATAGTTGAAACTTTGTAGCCTTGAGTGGAGCCAAGCCTTCTACTTGCTCCATGGTGGCAGCCATTTTTGTTGGGATTTATTTATCTTTTATAAGTAAAACTTTGTAGCTTTAAACAGAGGCCAAGGTAGGCCAGGTGTGCAAAAAACTTGGCTTCCTCCATTGCCAGGGGAAACCCTAGCCTTTTGCTTTCTCCAGCTCCCTGGCTGCCATCATTTTTTGGTTGGGATTTATTTATCTTCTATAATTGAAACTTTTTAATGGAGATCTGGGTCCACCAGGGTGTGCGGAAAGCTTGGCTTCCTCCATCACTGGGGAAAACCAAGCCTCCTTCCTGCTCTCTACGTGGCTGCAGCCATCTTGGTTGGATTAATTTGCATATTCACACCTGATTGGCTGGTGGGCACGGCTTGTGGGTATAACAGAGTGATGATTAATTTGCGTATTACTTTTTATTAGATAGGATACTACAGGCTTGGGGAAAGGGGGTGGGTCCCTCAACCCAGCCTGCATCCTCTCCAATCTGGGACAACTTGGGACATGTCCTACTGCCGATTTAGGCCTGAACCCAGGGATCAGGCCAAAACCAGCAGTTGGACATCTCTCTCATAATCTGGGACTGCTGGCTCCTATTCGCTCACCTGCCTGCCTGCCTGATTGCCCCTAACTGCTCACCTGCTTTCCTGATCATCCCTAACCTCCTCTGCCTTGGCCCTTGCACCTGGGACTCAGGCTTCCCTCCTCTGGCCAGCAGCAGGCACCCAGGACCTGGGCCAGTTTCACCCTAGCTGGCTGCAGGCAGCCAGTATCCCAGGCAGCTTCACCTGGGACCCTGATCACCCTTATCTGCTCCCGTGCCAGCCTGATCACTCCTAACTGCCTCTGCCTTGGCCCCCACCCTTGGGACCTAGGCTTCTCTCCTCTGGCAGGCCACAGGAAACCGGGACCTGGGCTTTCCTACCTCTGGCTAGACCCAGGCACCTGGGATGTAGCAGAGGGTCCCTTAGCCCAGCATGCCCCTTCCCCTCACAGTACAGGAGCCCTCAGGGGATGTCCTACTGATGGCTTAGGCCCATTCCCCTCAAGGAGCAGGCCTCAGCCACAGTCTGGCCTCCTTCTGTGGGAGGTGATTAGGCCAATCAGAGGATGGCAGAGTCCCCATCACCCCACCCACTGCTGCTGCCTCTGGCCTCCCTCTGTAGGAGATAATCAGGTGATCAGGGGAAGGCACCACCCCCTTACCCTTCTCCTGCTGCCACTGCCAGCCTTTTTGGCATCCTGCCCTTGGTTCTTGCAGTCACTGTGACTTTGTCCAGAATATGTCCAGTCTAATGAGCATATTACCCTTTTATTAATATAGATAATAATATTTTAAATTAGCCCTGGCTGAAGGTCTCGGTTGGAGTATCTTCCTATGCACCAAAAGGTTGCAGGTTCAATTCCACGTCAGGGTGCATACCCAGGCTGAGCATCCATTCCTCTTGTAGGGGTGCTCAAGCATGTCTGGGAAGCAACTGATCCATGTTTCTCTCTTACATTTATGCTACTCTCTCTCTCTTCTCCTTCTTTCTTCCTCTCTAAACATCAATTTAAAAAAATTAGAAAACTGATTTGTTTTACATTAAAATCAGTTTTTGTTTCATTGTAATCAATGCCTTCTCAGGGCATGTGTGATTCTCATTCACAGTTACTGAAAAATTCAACATAGAAAGTCAACATAACCTGGCTAGGCATAGTTCAGTGCTTGAGCATTGACCTATGAACCAGGAGGTCAGGTTATGATTCCCGGTTATGCACATGCCTAGGTTGTGGGCTTGACTCCCAGTAGGGGTGCGCAGGAGGCAGCCAATCAATGATACTCTCTCATCACTGATGTTTCTATCTCTTTGTCTTTCCTTTCTTCTCTGAAATAAAAAATAAATAAATAAAAATAAATCACAAAATGTCAGCATAATTATTTATTGGTAATGGACCAACATGAAATTTTAAAAAAATATTGATTTCCTTGTAATCTTTCCTTTATTAAAAATGTTTTTCAACTAAGATGGTGGAATGAGTCCATATGGATTTCTCAAAAACTAATGCTTTGAAAATAGATTAATTGGTGTATAAATAAAAAATATCCAACTGGCTATTTTACTTCTTTGAACAAATAAATACAGTCTTATGGAAAGCTTTACCTTTGAGCTCATAACTTTTTGATGTAGGATTTAAAAATATATAAGAAATTTAAAATGAAATGTCTTAAAATATCAGAATGGCAGAAACTAAACATAAACGAAACATTTTATTTGCTCCAGAAACATTGTTTTCACAGTTACAAAAAGTCTGTATTCAGAAAATTTATATTCTGATAGCAGCAGTAAATTCCTTCTAATAAAAAAATATAACCTTCTTGATTCTGTCTTTCATCCCAAAAGATTATTTTTATGTGTATATGATGTACAATAATAAATAAGTGAGCTTCTGCTCCCACTAAACACTTGATGTTCCTTAGAAAAGTCATGCACACATCTAAGTGTTCCTGACAACTCCCAGCTTTCTTGTGTCTGGATGAAAAGTCATAGGGCAGAGCATATGCATTACAGTGTGGACAATTTTAACAAATGGATTCCCTTCTCTCTCCCTTATTTAATGAACACATGTAAACTGTAAGAAAGAATTAGTCCAAACTATAAGAAATAACTAATTAATGTCCAAACACACAAACAAGTACACACACACACGGACTCAAACTTGTGAAAGATAAATAGCAAAGGTAAACCTTTATAGGCAAGCTTGTCAGATTGCCCTAACTAATCATATCTGCATAAAATATTTATATTCTAAATACATTCTGTTTATCTCTATTGCATTACTATCCAAAATTATATATTTTTCTAAATTCCAAAATGAGAGAGAATCATTGATCGGCTGCCTCTTGCATGCCCCTTACTGGGGATCACCTGAGCATGAGCTGTTGACTGGAATCAAACTGGAGACCCTTCAGTCTGATGATCTAGCCACTGAGCCAAAACATCTAGGGCCCTAGTGTCTCTTTATTATGGTTAAAGAAAATGTTCAGATGGATTAAGTCCACATGATTGTTAAATAGATTTTACCAAATTCTAGATTTAATAACATCAAAGTTTATTTCTAATTGCATAGTAATGTGAAAAAATGTCTTCCTAAATATTTTAGAACTATTTCTAAAAATATAGTTCATTTTTCTCCAATATGACATTTTTTTCTAAGACGAGAAGCTAGTTTTTTTGTTTGTTTTTGTTTTTTTAGGAAATAATATACTAACCCACATATTTTATAAACATCATTATTAGGAAAATTAATTTGGGTTTATCAGTGATAAAGAAAATAAAAATGGCAAAGATATATTTCTGTGGCAATAATTGGTAGAAGTCAATGAGATTTGAAATTTTGGCTTATAGCATGGAGGCAAATGTTGTGTATTTCTTAAAGCAGAATTTTTCAAATTAAAATGATTATCTATGGCATATAAAAATGATGAATTGTGCCGAGACCAGTTTGGCTCAGTGGATAGAGCGTCGGCTTGCAGACTGAGAGGTCTCAGGTTTGATTCCGGTTGGGGGCATGTACCTTGCTTGCGAGCACATCTCCATTGTGGGGCATGCAGGAGGCGGCTGATCGATGTCTCTCTCTCATCGATGTTTTTGACTTTCTATCTCACTCCCTGCCTCTCTGTAAAAAAGCAATAAAATATATTTTTAAAAAAATGATGAATTGCCATCCACGTCCAGTAAATCAGAATATTCTGTAAAAAGACACATGGAATACATATTTTTACTAAGTAAGCTAAGTGATTGCTATAATTATAAAAGTTTGGAAGAGACATTCTTAATATATTTCATAAAATTCTAAGGTAAAAAGTAATAATGTTAATAAATATAACTATTCTAAATAAAATTACTATAACATTAACTGTGTTTTTTCTATTTTTGACAAATGCATGTACTTATATAATCCATAATACCAAAAAGTGAAATATTACCATCATCCCAAGAGTTTCTCTAATGCCCTATACAATCAACTTTTGTCCTACATGCATGAAAACAATAACTATTCTATTTTTTTCAACCATATATGAGATTTCCTTGTTCATTGATGTCGTAAAAATGGAATCAAACAATATTCCTCTTCTGTTTAAGGCTTCATTCACTCAGCATAAGGATTTTGAATTTAACCCATGGGTTGCATACACCAGTAGTTTCTTATTTCTATGTAGTGTTCCATTTTATTAACATACCAAAATATATGTATTCATCTTCCTACTGATAAGCATATAGAATTTTTCCAGTTTGGAGTTAATATGAATAAAGCTGCTTTCAACATCCTTGTACATGTATTTTGTGGACACATGTTTTTATTTTTCTTGAGTAAATAATTAGGATTGTAATCAAGGGTTATAGGATAGATATAGTTTTAATTTTATAAGCAACTAAAGGCATGGTGCAGGAAATTCGAGCACAGGAGAAGAGGAGGGTCTCTTAGCCCGGTCTGCACCCTCTCCAATCTGGGACCCCTCATGGGATGTCCGACTGTTAGTTTAGGCCCGAGTGGGATCATGCCTAAACTGGTCATTGGACATCACTCTCACAATCCGAGACCATTGGCTCACCTGCTTCCTTCTCTGATCACCCCTAACCACTCTATCTGCCAGCCTGGTCAACCCTAACTGCTCTCCCATGCCAGCGTGGTCACCCCTAACTGCTCTCCCCTGCTGGCCTGATCCCCCTAACTACCTGTGCCTCAGCTTCCACCACTATGGCTTTGTCTGGAGGGACCTCTGCTCTAATTAGCATATTACCCTTTTATTAGTATGGATAGTTACTGAGCAGTGCATTCTGAGGAACATGGGGAAGCAGCCCTATGACACAGAGACCATGGACTCGACAGGAAGCTGGGAGGTCCGGTCTCACTCAGCAGAGGATGGGCCTTGGGTCATGGGTGAGGCCTGGACTGTGTTTAGGTCCAAGGACCCTCCCTCCTTCAGGCACCACTTGCTCAGTGGCCTCCCACCCACATCCCAACCTGGGTTCAAACCCACAACCTTTCAATGTATAGTACAAATCTCCAACCAATGGAGCCATCCGGCCAGGGTAGTTATTTGTGGATTTTATTTTACTTTCTTTTACTTTATTTTATTTTGTACTATTTTTATTAAGTCTTTATTAAGGGTTTACATAGGTCTCCTTCCCACCCATTAACCTTTTCCAGCCTACTACCCACCCCCAGACCCTTACCATACCATTATCTGTGTCCAGGAGTGATGCATATATGCACACAGACCATTGGTTGATCTCTTCCAACTCACCACCATCCCCCACCTTCCCTCTGAGGTTCCAAGGTCTGTTCATGTGTCTGTATCTCTGGGTCTATTTTTGTTCATCAGTGTATTTGGCTCATTAGGTATTAAAAGTGCTCTGGTTGTGATCACTTGGATTTTCTAAAGATGCAGTCATATCACATAGAAACCTTTTTTCTTTTTCCAAATGTACTTGTGGACATATTGGGAATATAAATACCAGAAATAGAAGTCTGTGAATAAGTTGGGAATAGGATGCTTTTTCTTTCATGAAGTTGTGTGCATGACCCTGTGCCTCTGCCGTGTTGAAAACACCGAGTACTCTCATTGGCAACTCATCCACATAGAGCCATAGCCTTCCTCTCCATCAGCCGCAGCTCCCAGGACTGATGCATGCACCCCTCAGCAGAGGTGAAGGCACTTGGCCACCTCCTGCAGGCTTGACATCAACCTGGTGGGGCCCACCTTCTGAGTATCACCCTGTTGTTCCTACTCCCAGGTCTTTCCATGCACTTCCTCTCACCCAGCCCTCTCCCTCCTTCTGTCATGTCCGGGGCCCCAGGTGCTATCCCTGTGAGGTCTGTGACACTCCCTACCGGATTGTTTCATCTTATTTTTCTATAGCCTCCAGTGTTAATGTCATGTCCTTAGTATGTGGCTATGAGATGTCTCTGTGATTGAGCTGGAAAACCTTTCACACTTCTCTTTCCTTTTCTTTCATCTCAGAATAACTGAGCTCTGTGGTTTGTGTGGGATCAAGGGCCCTGGGAATACAATGCTGAGCCTTCTGAACTCATTTTATTCCTTATTGTTTTATTTCTCAGGGTTGAATTAAATAGGAACACAGAAGAAAATATACCCTTAGCCAAGGCAGGTTTGGCTCAGTGGATAGAGAGTCGGCCTGTGGATTGAAAGGTCCCAGGTTCAATTCCGGTTGGGGACATGTACCTTGCTTGCGGGCACATCTCCAGTGTGGAGTGTGCAGGACGCAGCTGATTGATGTCTCTCTCTCTCATCAATGTTTCTGACTTCCTATCCTTCTCCCTTCCTCTCTGTAAAAAAACAATAAAATACATATTTTTTTAAAGAAGAAAAGAAAATATAGCCTTAGACACACAACCTGAGTTATTACCCGGAGATTTCCGTGGGAGTTGACACTGAGGCATGAGACACATGTGTTTATTGGCCAGTTTCCTCAACTATGGAATGAAGGTTGAACCTGCCCCTCGGATCCTTTGGAGTATGGACATGATGCATTCAGAGGGATTAACTGCGGCTGGGAGAGTAAGATAGGACGTCAACAGACACTTCTTTCCTTTACCTGGACAGTTAGAAACACACAGCTCCTTTTATCATAAAACCTGGAAGGGTTATGCCTATGAGAGGAGGTGCAGGGAACCAGGACTGCCCCCTTGATCCTGCCCTGCCCTCCCTCCCTCTATCCCTGCACTGGCCCGGCCACCTGGCTCGGCTCCTCCCCCATTGTGGAACCACTCAACTCAGGCTTGGCCTGCCCATCCTGCAGGGAGGAGCACGCGCAGGTTCTGGCAAACAGGGAAGCTGCTGTGGAGTACAGAGGTGGTAGTCCCCCCAACCCCCCACCACCCCACTAGCCGCAAAGGAGAGTGTTTGTGCTTTAAAACTGATGCTTTCTGTCCACCCCCCAACAGTGAAGGCTGAGAGGCACTGCAGGCACTGAAGTCCTTGTTGAAGTCTCCACTCTGGAGCCTCTCACAGTGGAGAGTCTGTGTCCTGGGAGGCTGCACCGTGGAGGTGCTACATTCCTTTCCAAAGAAACTGAGGATCAATCAGAGCCTGCCAGCTGGCTGGGGGGAAAAACCAGGAGGTCTGCCTTGTGTCTGCTCTCCAGTACCCATTCCTGCTCTGCTGCCACCCAGCCTGGTTCCCTGTGGTTCCCCATTGGCCATCCAGCCATGGGAGCTTGCAGGCTGAGGGGAGGAACTGAGAGGTGGTCAATGCCACCTCATGGTGATGGCAGTTTGGTCATTCCGTTCATTAGGAACACAGGCTTTTTGTATATATAGATAGATTTCCAGACATTTTTCCAAAATGGCTGTACCATTTTAAACTTCCACCAATAACATGAGCTCATTGCTTCATGACCTTCCATCATTTGGTGTGTTTCAGACTTGTCTGGCTTTTATTTGCTATGTTTTTGTATGGATTATGATAATTTAAATATTATTGAACTATTTTTTTTTAAGTTAGGTAAGCCAAAACCGGTTTGGCTCAGTGGATAGAGCGTCGGCCTGAGGACTGGAGGGTCCTAGGTTCGATTCTGGTCAGGGGCATGTATCCTGGATGTGGGCACATCTCCAGTAGGGGGCATGCAGGAGGCAGCTGATCGATGTCTCTCTCATCGATGTTTCTGACTCTCTATCCCTCTCCCTTCCTCTCTGAAAAATCAATAAAATATATTTTTTAAAAGTTAGGTAAAATTCTGCATTATCCAACTACAAATTATCAATATAAATTAATTAACCATCTTAATCTTTTTAAATATAATCAGTTAAATTTTTACCTCTACTTAGATCAGTTTTGATGATTTCATTTATTTTTTTTTTACGAAGTCACATGTAGTATTTTCCTTAAAAGAGTTTAATCTGCCCAGCTGGCATGGCTCAGTAGTTGAGCATAGACCTGTGCACCAGGAAGTCACAGTTTGATTCCTGGTCAGGGCATATGCCTGGGTTGTGAGCTTGATCCCCAGTGTGAGGCATATGGGAGGCAACTGCTGATTCTCTCGCATCAATGATATTTCTATCTCTCTCTTCCTCTCTAAAGTCATTAAAAATATATTTTGAAAACAAATAAAAGAGCTTAATCTATCCTAATATTGCTTAAATTTTAATTTATTTTTTTAAATTGATGAGAGCTTATCAATTTTATGTGTTACTAAACACTAATATCTTTATATTTTTGTTGTTTTGTTGGTTAAATTCAAGAGATAATGTCTGATTCTTTACAAATTCTTTCTTCTTTAATGAATTATAGCTATAAACTCCCTATCTTAGAGCATTTACTCCATTTCATATGTATTAGTATAAGTGTATTTATTCTCATTGACTTCTCAGTAGTTTGAATTGTATTAGTTTAATTATATTATTTGATTCTAGAGTCAAAGTATATTTTCCCAAAAGTAGTTAAGATGTTTATTGACACAATTTTTGGTTATCATGAATAACTTTATTTGATATGATAATAAGAAATAACCTGTATAGACAATAAAATCTTAACATTCTAAGTTTTTCTTGTGGCAAAAAGTGGAGAGGTTTTACTAATAGTTTACTAGTATAGTAGTACATATTTCTATAATGTATATATATATATATACATATATATATATATATTATCTATTTGAAAAAGTTAATTTTCTCATTTTCTTTTCCTTCTCTTCCAATTTCTCTTTATCTTCTATCTCTCTATTATGATGTTAATTTTTTTACTGTGGAATCAATTAAGGACATGTTTATGATACCTATATCTTCTTAATGGTGTTCTACTAGGTCTTTGTTTTCAATTTTTAGTATCTAATATGAATATTTCTATATTTGTGCTCATTTTGTTTTTGTCTATATTTCTATTGGAAATTATCAAACCTTACTTTATTTTTTGGTCTAAATATGTCATTGTTTTGGAAACAACACTTAGTTGATTTGTTTTGCACTAATCCAATCTGAGATTTCATTATAGGAGAATTAAATCTAATATTTTAGATATGCAATGTTATTAGATATAACTATTTAATATAGGCCTCCATTTATGTTTGTCATTTATTTTCTATACTTTGCTTTTCTCTTTAATCTTTCTGATTAAAATTATTTTTTTGAGTGTTTTCCTCAGATGTAGTGTTTGTGTGATATCTCCAAATTCTTGAATATCTGTGTTATTTTTTCTTTCCCCTTGACCATAGTTACCTTTGTGAGAGATTAGGTATTGGTTGCAATCATTTTCCCTCAGTCATCTCTGAATATTACTTAATAATTGTCAAACTTAAAATGCCAGGCAAATATTATATACAAGTTACTAACAAGTTTGTTATGCCTGAAAGAATGTAGCTATTTTTTCTCTTTGTGATTAGACTTTATTAATTTTTATGAGGATATGCTAGGATTAGTGTTCCATTTGGTTTTGCTTTTATTTTCTTTCTGATCAATTCATTCTGAATTCTCTGACTCTTCCAATTTTAGATTTATTCTTTTCAACTCGGGGAAACTTTCATTAATAATTAACTAATGCTCTTCTATTATTTTTCTTTTATCTGGTCCAGGAATTTTAGATATATTAGCTACTCCAGATACATTTTATTTTTCTGTTAACATTGCTTCTCACTTGACTAAATTGTTCAAGCTCTTGTACCACAGCCTAGTTGGGTATTTCCCTAGGAAGTAAGTAGAATTAACTCAAATCTGAGGTGGGAATTCACAGGTGGAAATTGTCAGCTAATCCCATCCCTCATCTGTAGCTAGCCAGGCTTTAGGAGGGATCTGAGCAGCAGAGCAGTGTGCCACCACAACGTGGTAAGAAAAAAACATTTTTATCTTTTTCTTGTTTTTTTAAAGAAGCTTAAAAAACTTATAGATATTATAATAAGATAAATAATGTTTAACTAAAGGAGGTAAAGAAATTTTTTTAAAAAGACTGAGTATAAAGAAGACAGAAATTCAACTATGAATCATCTATACATTGTACAAGTGACACCATTGTAATCAACCTAGTTATGAATAATAGAGAAAGAGCAAAGGCATGCCACTTGTGCAGCTTTGCCAGGAAGTTGCCATTCTATTCCCCACAGATCATTGGGGTAAGGGAAGAGAAAGGGAGAGAATAGATGCATGCCCAATAAAATCTGGATAACATAGGGAAGGTACTTGTCTGTCAGTCATACCTGGAAACAGGTCATTAGCCAGAAGAATTGTGGCTACTGCAAGCACAGGAAGATTTGGAATCTTCAATCACCTAAACAAAGAAGTTTGCTCTCTTGGCGTTCTCTTGGCCCCTCTTGGTTGAATCCTGGCTTGTGGGGCCCTCATGCTTCTGCATTTGTCCACATGGCTCATGGATATGTGGACTCCACAGAATGGACTAGTGGATTTCAACTAGCCCGGTACTCTACTGGACCCCACTCCATCAGGGAAAGAAATCTTTGGTCAATAAAGCTTCTAGCTTTCCTGAAGGAATGTAATTACATGAAAGTAAGCTTTCTAACATCTCATCCTCCCGTGGAGGCCTCCAAAAATGCTTATTCTAATGGTACCCCAAGAGCCCCATTCCCACTAGCAATGGAGATAGACAATTCACACATTTCTCCAATAACTATTGAAAGGTCAAATTCTTTTAATCAAAGCTTTCTAATACCAACTGAAGCTAAGTAATTAGAAAAGTCACTAAAGCTATAAAGTTAAGACTTTGAAATTACTTACATGAATCACAACTTTCCTTGGTGCTCAGACAAAAATTTTTCATCTAAGTATTTATGTGTTGGTAGGCTGATTAAAGAAGAAGACTAGACTTTGTAATTCCACCAAACCAGTGGTAAACTTGCCATTTTGTTTATTTTTTGCCTTTGGTATTATTTTGCTAAGACTGAATGACAACCCCAAACCCAGAAGTGGGCAGAAAGAGAAGGCTCCAAGAGAAGAGTTCATTTTCTGGCCCCGTAAAAAAGAAAAGAGAAAATCACAGTCACAGAGGCAGACACAGTGGGTTAGATTTATATTTGTCTTCCTTTCTTTTTCTTTTGTTTGTTTATTTTGTGTGTGTGTTTCTTGTTGTTATCTCTCATCTCAGCTGGCAGTGATTGCTGTATGATGCTGGTGCCAGTGAAACACAGAGGATAGGAACCTTTCTTTCGCACCACAGGATCCATAGTCCCAAGAGCATGAGATGCCCATTGCTTATCTTTGCTCTTTATCCTGATAGCTGGCCCTAGATGTGGACTCAGTCACGGAGAGTGTGTAGAGGAGCAGGCAAGTTAGCGAAACGAAGCCCTAGGGAAGCAGAAAGAATGAGGGCAATTGCAGAGAAGAAGAAACTCCAGAACGAAATTTCTTAAAATTTTGTTTATTTCCTGGGTTCAGTCCCAAGATGCATTTACATAGATCTTTCCCTAAACAGAATGTCAATGATTTTTAAAAATGAACTGATAGCATCATAATGAACTAGTTATTAATAACAGGAAAGGAAAAAAAGAAAGGCCAAATATTACAGGCATGTTCCCTGCTAAATACTGGCGGAGGGAACTACATAGGGAAGATAGGTGCATGCACAATAAAAATGGGGTGACATAGGAAAAGTACTTGCTTGTCAATCATGCCTGGGAGCAGAGATGGTTTGCCAGAATAAGCATGGCCACTACAAGCATAGGAAAATTTGGAACACATAATCCCCGGAACAAAGGAGCCTGTTCTCTTGTGCTCTTGTGCTTTCAGAACTCTTGGGACCCTTTTTGCATGGAATGAACTCCCTTGGCCTTCTTGCATTTACCCATATGGCCCACAGCCATGTGAAACCCACACACAATGGACTAATGGGCTACTGCTAGACTGGTGCTGATCTGGACCCAGCTTCAACATGGAAAGGAAACTCTGGACACTGGCTCTGATTTTAGCTCTGCTGAAGCCCCAGCTACACTTCTATGACTGGACTAAGGAAAACGGGACTTTGGAAACCCAGGGGTGTAATTCCATAGAAATAAAGCTTTCTACCATATCACATCTTCCCATGTGAGTCCCAAAAAATTTCTTTTCTCAGGATATCATAAGAACTCCACCCCAGGAAGTAACAAGAGGTCATGAGGTCTGCTCCCCTCCTGATAACAGAACATCAACAGAAAATCAGCACCATCCAGGAACAGACTTCCCACTGAGTAGTGTGTATGTGAGACAGATCCAAATTGCACTAAAAGGTTTTTGGTGTTTTTTTTTTTAAGCTAAAAAGTTACACTTATACAAGATGAATATTCCTAGAGATATTCCATATACTATAGTGCCTATAGTTAATAGTAATGTATTATACTCTTAAAGTTTTGCTAAGAGAGTAGAACCTATATTAAGGGCTCTTATCATACATACACAAATACACACACACACATACATACACACATTCACAAACACATACAGTGGACAGGAGGAGACTTATGAAGGTGATGGATATGGGTTTGACATAGGTTGTGGTGATAGTTTCATAAACATTTGCTAATCTCCAAACTCATAAAGTTGAATATATAAAATTTGTATAGGATTTTTGTGTCAATTATACTTCAATAAAGTGGTAATAAAAACTGAGGTCCATAATAAAATCCATCCCTCAAAGAAGTCCAAAGCCAATAAGGTGTATTTTATATATATATATATATATATATATATATATATATATATATATATATCATATAAACAAGTAAAAAACAGCACTTTATGTTAGGATTCAAACAAGAACAAGATTCTTATGGCATAATACTCAAAATGTCTAGATACAATCCAAACTTACTGAGCACAGAAAGACTCAGAAAAGTTTCACACAAGATAATATACTAAAATAAATAAAAAGTAAAATAAAATCAACAAAATTAAAATCCAAAATAATGCACATTTTGATATTATAGATAAAAATATTAAAACAGCTATAGCATCCATTCTCCAAGAAATAAGAAAAGTTAAAACAGACAGTTTAAAACAGTAAAATAAAATGTATAAAGATAAATAAAGTGGAAATATTTGAACTGCAATATACAATAACCACAACAAAAATTTCACTGGGTGAGTTCAATTAGTATAATGAACATACTGGGTGGTGGTGGGGGGAATATCATTGAAGTTGAAGATTGACAATTTAAACAAAAGAGGGAAAATAATAATACTTAAAAAAAGGAATGGCAAAAATTTACATAGCCTTAGACACCAATGGAAAAACCTTAAAATGTAAGTTTAATATATATAGCTTACGGCTTCTAAAAAGAAAGGAGACCAAGTGTGGTAGAAGAAAAAAATAGAAGAAATATAGTTGAATATAAAGACATACAAATACAGATTTAAGAAGCTGAGAATATCCCAAACAACTGAAACTCAAACTAACCCATATCAGCCACATGATAATGCAACTATTGAAAACTAAAGTCTATGAAAATGATTGATAGCTGCTAGAGAAAACTCACACATTACTTATAAGGAAACAAATACATAAATGACTGAGGGTTTCTTATTAAAAACCATGAAGGCCTAAAGGCAAGATAAAGTGAGGGGAAAATACATTCATGTTTTTTTAATTTCTTTATATATAAAAAGTGTAAAAACTGTTGATTCAATTGCAATAAAAATATACTTAAGGAGTTATATTCCACAAGATTGTCAGGGACTGTTGGACAAGGGTCCCCTGGCTGGGCAATCTCTACCCCCACTGAAATCTCTCCCAGGTGGTCATCTCTGCCCCAGAGACCACACCATCTTGAAGGAGAGAGTGGCTGTAATCAGAAGCCCAGCTTTACCTTTACCACCCAGGACCCTACAGCCACAATGCCCAGGAACGAGCTGCCTCAGCTGTGAACCCACGAACACCGAGACTCCAGCCTCCCCAGCTACAGGCACCTAAAAACTTCATCTACGGGAGAAAAAGTAGTGGCCAAATAAGAAGACAAGTCCTATACCTTCTTACAGAGCAGATAGAAGAAACAACTGAATTGAATAACATCTGCCTGGAATTGCCAAATTAAACACAGATGGTGAGGCAATATATGGATGGAAAGGTCAGAGATTGCCTGGAAAGAGGTGGGATCTGGGAACTGGGCTAGAGGGAGAAACACACACAGCCAGGATTATAGTCTCAGAGGGAGACTGCAGTGCAACAAATCCATATCCCTTGGGATCAGTGTAACTCTCCAATGTGGAAGGGGGTCCACAGGGTTGCTGGCAACAGGGTACTCTAGATCTAAGCCCACAGCCATGGGAGGCTGCACCCAGAAAGGCAGCCTGAAGTTCTACACTGGCTACACAGTGCCGGGAGGAAAAAGTTGATGTGAGGTGGTGCAGTTGCTCTGTCTTTATAATTTTCATGCTTTTACTTGATAAACCAAGTGCACGGGATCTTTAAATTACAAACACTTACTGAGGTTGTGGTGCCAGGGAAGGTGGTTTTTGTGGAAACTGGGGAGCAGAATAGGGAGAGATGATCAGGAAGCCAGTTCTGGGGAAGTCTGTCCCTCCTGCCCTGAACAAACATTTTTCTCCTAAAGACGAAGCTCCTCCTAGCAGTACTGCTACACCTAGTCTTTAGTGCAGTAAGAAAAGTAAGATTCTAAAGACCCACAGGGAGCCCTGGGGCACTGGCTAAAGGGGCCATTTGGTTCTGGAAACTAATACAGAAACACCACCACCCAGGGTCCATGTCAGAAATAGACAGTTGTGTAAATA
This sequence comes from Lasiurus cinereus, assembly GCA_011751065.1. NCBI lineage: Eukaryota > Metazoa > Chordata > Mammalia > Chiroptera > Vespertilionidae > Lasiurus > Lasiurus cinereus. The sequence goes on from JAAGEH010000304.1 coordinate 26,585,364, forward strand.
TGACTGAAAACAGACAGAAAAACAAAGTGGGCAGATTGATCCCACCTGCTTGACACCAAGGTTGTGGCTTATGATACAAAGGAGTGGTGGATCAATGGGAACTTAAAGCACTGTGCTGACTACCTGACAGGAAACTGAGACTTGGCAGGCAGAACAGTAGAGAAGGGTCTGAAACCAACCTCTGTGGACATTAAATACTCAGCTGAAACAAATGCATTTCACTACTTCATTTTTTATCTTCTACTTAAGATACTAAAATTATTTTCACTTTTTTAGTATTTTATTATTATTATTATTATTATTACCTTTCTTTTCAAAATTTTTTCATTAGTATTATACATTCTAGTTTTGTTTTTTACTTTTTTATCATTATTTTACACTATCTCATTTTTTCTTCAATGCCAACACTTTCTTCCTCAATTTTCCCTTTCTTATTTTATTTCTTTTCTCTTGTTCCTCGTTTAGTTTTTTTCTATCTTTCTTTTTACTCCTTGTTAAAAATTGACCTTCTTTATTTACTTTATTGTCACATTACTATTAAATTGGTCTGTCTTAGCCTTCTCAAATACCTAATTTCATCTCCCTTGCCCTAAATTCATGCAAACTTCTCCTTTTCTTTGATAGCCAATTTTTCCTTTTCATTCTTTATGTTTGTTTCATTGTTAGTGTGTTTTGTTTTGTTTTTTATTTTATGGTTTTATTCTTTTTCTCCTCACTTGTTCTATTCTTCTACTAATAGCTTAATTAGTATCAATCACCAACTCAGGCCTATCTGTTCTCTATTCTGCTTTTCCAAAAAATAGATAAATACATAGATAAATAGATTAAAGAAAAGGAAAAATTTACGTATTTTTTGATTTTATATATAGTATATCTTTTAATATATTTTAATTATTTTTAAATTATTATTTATACTATATTTTGAGTATTTTTATTTTCTTCTTATACATTCATTCTCTTTCTACCTCCTCTATACAGAATTATGGCTATTTCCCCATTCATTCAATTCCTTTACTTTATCTTCTGGAAATCAGCTCTGCCTCTTCAGATTCAGCTTCCTTGCTTCTTTTCTGGGTGTTTGTAGCATGCATTTTTTAGATTAGTTGTTGGTTTTTTGGATTTTTTTTTCTTTATATACATATATTTTTTTCTTTCTTTTTCTTCTGTTTCTTTTTTATCTTAACTTTATACCTTTTCTCAATATCATTTTTGCACTCTTTTTCTCTCCCCTAATTCTCTTTTCTCTGGTGGTCACCTTTATTTGGGGTTATTGGTATCATTAATACATTTGTGTTTTGTGCCCTCTGTTTTTTGCCTTGTCAATTGTATTTTGTACTTTTTAATCTATGTGATAGAGAGTGGGCCACATAACCAGACAGCCTAAGAAAAGTGAAAATGAGGAGATAAGAAACAGCCCCCATAAGAAAGAAAAGTAGGACTCACGGGAAAAGAAGGAAAACAAAATGGAGGCAAGCAATTTGTCAGAGAAAGAATTCATAGCAATAGTCATAAGGACACTGAAAAGGATGGAAGACAAATTCAACAACATGTGTAAGAACCCAGAGGAAATGAAAATGAACTAAGAAGAAATAAAGAATGCTATCGCTGCAAAAAAGAACACAATAGAAGGCATCAACACTAGACTAGAAGAAGTAGATGACTGTATCAGTGATCTAGAAGACAAGGTAGGAAAAAGCAAGAGCAGCAATTGGGGAAAAGAGAAACTAAACTAAAAAACAGGAGAACCTAAGGGAGTTTTGGGACAACATGAAACAACACAATATCTATATAATAGGAGTACCAGAAAAAAAAAAAAAAGAAACTGAGAAATAAATAGAAAACCTATCTGAGGAAATAATGAGAGAAAACTTCTCTCATATTGGGAAGAAAATACTCACATAAGTGCCAAACTCAGAGTCCCAAACAAGATAAATCCAAAAGACCAATGCCAATGCACATTATAATTAAACTAGAGGCCCAGTCCACAAAATTTGTGCTCCAGGGATAGGATTGTCCCTCAGCCCAGTTTGCACCATCTCCAATCTGGGACCCCTCAAGGAATGTTTGACTGCCCATTTACAGGGATCAGGCCATGGGAAGGAGATATGGTCAACCTGAGTGAGGGCCTAAAGGCTGTTTTCAGGCTTGCCACAGCCCCATCAGGGTGAGGGTCCCTGCTGTGGTGCCTGGCCAGCCTGGGTGAGAGGCTGATGGCTGTTTGCAGGCTGGCCAAGGCCCCAGCAGGAGCTCTCATCCCATGGGGTTGTGTACAGCCTAGGTAAGGAGCTGATGTCTGTTTGCAGGGTGGCCACACACATCCTCAGTGACACAAGATCCCAGCTCTTCCTCTTTTTCTTTTTCTTTTTATTCAGCACCTTCTTGAGTGGAGGCCAGGACTGGCTGGAAGCAGATATCTGGGATTTATTTATCTTCTATAATTGAAACTTTGTAGCCTTGAGCAGAGACCAGGGCCAGCTGGAAGCCTGGGTTGTCCCAGGCAATCCAGGCTCCCAGTGCCTCCTTGAATGGAGGCCAGAGCTATTTATTTATCTTCTATAATTGAAACTTTGTAGCCTTGAGCAGGGGCCAAGGCTGGCCAGGGTGGGTAGGAAGCTTGGCTTCCTCAATTACTGGAGCAACCCAAGCCTACTGCTTGCTCCAGCTCTGTGGCCACTGGCATCTTTATTGAGTTAATTTGTATATTCACTCCTGATTAGCTAGTGTGTATAGCAGAGTGATGGTCAATTTGCATGTTTCTCTTTTATTAATGTAGATTGGTAAACAACAATTACAAAGTAAGTACCTTAAAGTCAGCCAGAGAGGGATAGAAAGTTACCTATAAGGGAACTCCCATCAGGCTATCAACTGATTTCTCAAAAGAAACACATCAGACCAGAAAGGAATAAAATGGAGTATAAAAAGTGATGAAAAACAAGGGGCTGGATCCAAAATGCTATACCCAGCAAGGCTATAATTCAAAATTAAAGGTTAAATCCGGAGCTTCACAGACAAAGGGAGTTTACAAGTATTAACACAAACCAGCAATGCAAGAAATGCTAAAGGGACTGCTATAAAAAGAAGAAATAGGAAGGGAAGAATGAAAATAGTCATAAAGAATAAAAATGGTGACAAACAAGTATCTTTCAATAACTTTAAATGTAAATGGATTAAATGCCCCAATCAAAAGACATAGGTAGCTGAATGGATATGAAAACATGACAAATATATCTGGTGTCTACCAGAGACCCACCTCAAAACAAAGGACTCACACAGACTGATAGTGAAGGGATGAAAAAATTCTTTCAGTCAAAAGGAAATGAAAAAATAAAGCTGTGGTAGCAATACTTATATCTGACAAAATAGACCTCAAAGTGAAAGCCATAACAAGAGATAACAAAGGCCACTTCATAATACAAAGAGAGAAATTCAAGGAGATTTAACTCTGGTAAACATTTTTGCACCCAATACAAGGACACCCAAATACAGAAAATTCTTTTGGAAGATACCAAGGGAGAGATTGAGAACAATACAATCATAATAGGGGACTTTAATACCTCACTAACATGACTTGATAAATCCTCTAAACAAAAAATCAGCAAAGAAACAGCAATCCTAAATGACTCACTAGATCAGATGGCTTTAATTGACATCTTCAGAACATTTCACCCAAAAGCCACAGAATATACATTCTTCTCAAGTGCACATGTGGCATTTTCAAAGATAGACCACATATTGGGTCACAGGCAGTCTATTCAAATTCAAGAAGCTAGAAATCATATCAAGAGGAGAAACCAAGATGGTGGCATAAGTGAACACCTAAACTGCTGCCTGACACAACAATTTTAAACTTACAACTAAAAGATAGAATGGACACCATCCAGAACCACAGGAAAGCTGGCTGAGTGAAAATTCTGCAACTAGAAGTAAAGAGAGGGGCTCACAAAGACTCAGAGGAGCTGTAAAAAAGCTGAGGCATGGAGACATGCATATGGAGAGGATGGGTGGCAGAGGCTCTGGCTGGCTTCCTCTAACAGAAGGGAGATGGGAAATCCCAAATGCACTGAACCCCACTTCTGACTGCATTGAACACCAGTTCCAGGCGAGACTTATATAGGGGGAGTCTGGACTGTTGTGGAAAGGGAGGAGTGCTCAGAAACTTAGGGGAGCCACAAAATGCAGAGGTCTGGAGGCACGCACAGAGGACTGCTGATTATGCCACTGGCTTTCTCTAGTGGGAGGAAAACAGAACCTCCTAACTGCACTGAAATCTAAGTCCGACTACACTAAACCCGTTTTGAGCATGACCCTGGGGACCCAGACTCATATGGGTCCCTAGAGTGCACGGAAACTTAGGGGAGCTGGAAAGGCAGATGTCTGGAGGCTTGCACGCACACAAAAAGAAAAGGTAGAGAGGTGTACACACGCATACCCACAGAGAGGGCTGCAGTGATTCCCAGGGGCACTGAGACCAAGAGGCTGCCATGTAGGGCAGGGCTAACTGGAAGCCAAGGCTGTCTGCTCAGCCCTGAGACTCCACCACATCCAAGCCCAGCACAGAGGCTGTTGCAATTTTGCAAGTCTTAAGGCTGAGTCCAGCACAGTTTTCCAGATACAGACACAGCTGATCCTCACAACCAACTGGTATGGAGGTCAATTCCCCCCAGTGATTACACAAAAAAAAGAAATTGAGGAAAACAAATGACTGGATATAGAGTTCAAAACCATATTTATAAGGTTTTTCAAGAATATCCTAGAAAAGATGGATAGACTTAGCAAGACCCAAGAGGAGATGAAAAAGGACCAACTAGAAATTAAACAACAATCAAGAATTAACTACAATGAATCCAAGATGGTAGCATAGGTAAACACCTACACTGCTGCCTCCCACAACAATTGCAAAACTACAACTAAAAGACAGAATGGACATCATCCAGAACCACAGGAAAGTTGGTTGAGTGGAAATTCTACAACTAGAAGGAAAGAGAAGGGCTCACGGAGACCCAGAGGAGCTGCAAAAAGCTGAGGTACAGAGAGTGCTCCTAGAGAGAGCAGGTGCCAGAGTACCTGGCTGGCTTCCTCTGGCGGGAGGGAGACAGAGATTCCCAATGGCATTGAACTCCTTATTCTAGGACACTAAACCCCAGGTCCAGCCAAAACTCATATGGGGGGAGTTTGGACTGTGAAAAGGGAGAAGTGCATGGAAATTTAGGGGAGTCCCAAAAGATCAGAAATCTGGTGGTGCGCACAGCACTGGGCACAGAAGACCAACTGCTGATTTTGCCGCTGGCTTTCACAAGTGGGTGGGAGAAAGAGCCTCCCAACAGCACCACTTCTAACTCCACTAAACCCCAGTTTCGGGCAAAACTCTGGGGACCCAGTTTCATATGGTCCCGGAGCACAGGGGAGCTGGAAAGGCAGCAGTCTACAGGCACTGCCAGAGTTCAAGTGCACAAAGGGATCATCGCTCCAGTGTTTACCCAGTCACGTGAGACTCAGGGGCCGTGGAGGGTGGGGCCGACTGGAAGGCAAGGCAGTCCCTTACACTGAGACTCCACCCATCCCAACTGACAGAGAAGCTTTTGCAGTTTTGCAAGTTGTTTATTATAAGGCTGAATCCAACACAGAAGTTCTCCCAGCATAGTGAAAATGCGGAGACAAAGGAAGAGATTACAAACAAAAGAAATTGAGGAAAACAAATGACTGGATATAGAGTTCAAAACCACATTTATAAGGTTTTTCAAGAATATCCTAGAAAAGGATATTCATCTCCAAGAGGAGATGAAAAAGGACCAACTAGAAATTAAACATAAAGTGATTGAAATAAAAAATATTATACAGAGACCTAACAGGCAGGCCAGAGGAAGGCAAGAATCAAGTTAAAAATTTGAAATATAAAGAATCAGAAAACACTCAACTGGAAAAGCAAAAAGAAAAAAGAATCCAAAAATGTGAAGATAATGTAAGGAGCCTCTGGGATAGCTTCAAGTGTACCAATGTCAAAATTGTGCAGGTGCCAGAAGAAGAGAGAGAGCAAGATACTGAAAACCTATTTGAAGAAATAATGTCTGAAAACTTCCCACATCTGGTAAAAGAAATAGACATAGACTTACAAGTCCAGGAAGCACAAAGAACCAAAAAAAAAAAAAAAATCTAAAGAGGTCTACACCAAGACACATCATAACTAAAATACCAAGAGCAAAAGACAAAAAGAGAATATTAAAAGCAGCAAGAGAAAAACAGTTCATTACCTACAAGGGAGCACCCAGACGATTGTTAGCTGATTTCTCAACAGAAACAATGCAGGCCATATGGGAATAGCAAGAAATATTCAACATGATGAATAGCAAGAACCTACAACCAAGAATGCTCTCTCCAGCAAAGCTATCATTCAGAATTGAAGGGCAGATAAAGAGCTTCACAGATAAGAAAAAGCCTAAGGAGTTCATCAACTCCAAACCAGTATTATATGAAATGCTAAAGGTACTCTTTTAGAAGAGGAAGAAGAAAAGGATAAAAGATAAAAAATTATGAACAACAAATACATATCTATTAACAAGTGAATCTAAAAATTAAGTGAATTAAAAATTTGATCAACAGAATAAACTGGTAAATATAATAGAACCAGGAGCACAGAAAGGAAGTGGACTGATAATTCTCAGGGGAAAGGGGTGAGGGGTGTACAGGGAGAGACTGGACAAAAATCATACACCTATAGATGAGGTCAACGGGAGGGAGGTAAAGGTAGAGGGAGGAGTGGGAGCCAGGTGGAGGGGAGCTATGGAGAGGAAAAAAGAAAAACAAATTTAATATTCTTAATAATATAGATTTAATTTAGAAAAAAGATCTTTCCTGAGAATTATTAACCCACCTGCTCTATTCACCAGACCTTGCTCCTTCAGATTACCACTTGTTCCAATCCACTTTCTGAGCAGCACCTCAAAACATACAAAGAAGTGGAATGTTGGGTCTCTGAATGGTTTGCCTAAAAACAAGAAAAGTTCTATTGGGACAGTATCCACAAATTACCTGAAAGATGGGGGAAATACAGAGCTAGTGATTAATGTTATTTTGAATAAAGCACTTTTGATGTTTCTCTTGAAAAAAAAAAAGAATTAACTACAACAAGACTGTATACACAGTCCACAAAGAAGTGCACCAAGAGTGTCCACCTCAGGTAACTCGGGAAACAGAGCCACTGGGCAATATAGGACACGTACCACACAAAGCTACTCTACCAACTCAGGGAAGCAGTGAAAATGTGGAGACAAAGGAACAGATCACAAATGAAAGAAATGGAGGAAAAGATATGACTGGATATAGAGTTCAAAATCACAATTATAAGTTTTTTAAGAATTTCCTTAAAAAGAGGGATATATTTAGCAAGACCCAAGAGGAGATAAAAAAGACCAACTAGAAATTAAACATACACTGACTGAGATAAAAAATATATATGTTATACAGAAACCTAACAACAGACTAGAGGAACATAAGAATCAAGTCAAAGATTTGAAATACAAAGAAGCTGGAAAAGAAAAAAGAAAAAAATTTCAAAAATGTGAAGATGGTGTAAGGACCCTCTGGGACAACTTCAAGCATACCAACATAGAATTGTGGGGGTGCCAAAAGAAGAGAGAGAGCAAGATACTGAAAACCAATTTGAAGGAATAATGACTGAAAATTTCTCCCACCTGGTAAAAGAAATAGACTTACAAGTTAGGAAGCACACAGAACCCCAAACAAAAGGTATCCAAAGAAGACTACACCAAGACACATCATAATTAAAATACCAAGAGCAAAAGACAAAGAGAGAATATTAAAAGCAGCAAGAGAAAAACAGTTAATTATCTACAAGGGAGCACACATACAATTGTCAGCTGATTTCTCCACAGAAACTATGTAGGCCAGATGGGAGTGACAAGAAATGTCGGAAACCAAACATTGTTCTCACTAAATGGATGTAAATAGGAGGCTAGAAGGCTGGTCAACCTTGAAGCTCTGAAAGGTCAAAACCAGCCACTCCCTATCTAATTGAGACAATGAACTTCCCCATCAAATAATCATGTCAATCCTGACTGATAAGATAATCTACTCGTTACTGGAATTGCCTGCTTCAGGGCAAAGGGTGTATCCCAAACCTAAATAAAAGGGATGGCAAGGCCAAAGAAAGGTGGCAGTCCTTTCCACTAGAGTAAAGCTCCCACCTGGCCCCCAATATCGCCAAATTAATGTTTTCTAGTCTCTCATTTCATTTGTGTGAGGCCTCCTTCAGAACCTGAACCCTGACCCGGGAACCCTGAACCATGCAGGACGTGGAAAGAGATTCCCACAAAGTAATATTCAAAGTGGTGAATAGCAAGAACCTACAACCAAGATTACTCCATCCAGCAAAGCTATCATTCAGAATTGAAGGTCAGATAAAGAGCTTCACAGAAAAGAAAATCTAAAGAAGTTCATCAGGACCAAACCAGTATTATATGAAATGGTGAAATGTATTCTTTAAGAAGAGAAAGAAGAAAACAGTAAAGATTAAAATTATGAACAACAGCTGAAACAGGTTTGGCTCAGTGGATAGAGCGTTGGCCTGCAGACTGAAGGGTCCCAGGTTCAATTCCGATCAAGGGCATGTATCCTGGTTGTGGGCACATCCCCAGTAGGGGGCGTGCAGGAGGTGGCTGATCGATGTCTCTCTCTCATCAATGTTTTTAACTCTCTATCCCTCTCCCTTCCTCTCTGTAAAAAATCAATAAAATATATTTTTAAAAACTTATGAACAACAAATACATATATATCAAGTGAATCTAAAAATCAAATGAATAAAAAAATCTGATGAACAGAATAAACTGTTGAATATAATAGAATTAGGGGTATAGAAAGGAGTGGACTGATAATTCTCAGGGGGAAAAAAGTGAGGAGGAGTGCAGGGAGAGTGGACAAAATCATACACCTATGAATGAGGACATTGTGGGGGCATAAGGGCAGAAGATGGGGTGGGAGCTAGGTGGAGGGGAGCAATGGGGTAGAGAAAGAGGAACAATTGTAATAATCTGAACAATAAAGATTTATTTAAAAAATCATATCAAGCATCTTCTCAGATCACAATTGCATAAAATAAGAAATCAACTACAATAAAAATAATGAAAAAAATCAAATAATTGGAGGCTAAATAGCATGCTATTAAACAATGATTGCATTTTCAAAGAGATCAAAGAAGAACTAAAAAGCATCCTGGTGACAAACAACAATGAAAACACAACAAAACAAAATCTATGGGACAAAGTGGAAGCAGTCCTGAGAGAGAAATTCATAGCTCTACAAACCTACCTCAGAAAACAAGAAAAAAATGATAATAAATTATCTAACCCTACAACTCAAACAATTAGAAAGAGAAACAAACAAAAAAAAAAAGCTCAGAGTAAGCAGAAGGAGGGAAATAATAAAGACCAGAGCAGAAATAAAAGGCATAGGAACCAAAAAAACAAACAAACAAAACAAAACAACAACAACAACAAAAGTAAACAATACAAAAGATCAACAAATCCAAGTATTGGTTCTTCGAAAAGATAAATAAGATTGATGAACTTCTACCTAGGTGCACCAAGAAGGAAAGAGACAGGACCCAAATAAACAGATCAGAAATGAAAGAGGTGGCCGAGACCAGTTTGGCTCAGTGGATAGAGCGTCCACTTGAGGACTGAAGGGTCCCAGGTTCGATTCTGGTTGGGGGACTGTACCTTGCTTATGGGCACATCTCCACTGTGGGGCGTGCAGGAGGCAGCTGATTGATGTCTCTCTCTCATCGATGTTTCTGACTCTCTATCCCTCTCCCTTCCTCTCTGTAAAAAATCAATAAAATATATTTAAAAAAAAAAGAAAAGAAATGAAAGAGGTGAAGTAATAACTGATCCCACAGAAATACAAAGGACTTTGAAAAAATACTATGAAAACCCTATTCCAACAAAATGGACAATCTAGACAAAATGGACATATTCTTAGAAAAATATAAACTCACAAAAGTCAATCAGGAAGAATAAAAAAAACTTGAATAGGCCATTAACTACCAAAGAAATTGAAGCAGTAATCAAAAATATTCCAGAAAAAAAAAAATCCCTGGTCCGGATGGTTTTACAGGGGAGTTCTGACAAGCAGTCAAAGAAGAACTAAATCCTATCCTCTTCAGACTATTTCAAGAAATTCAAAAGGGAAGCATACTTCCATCCTCTTTCTATGAAGCCAGCATTACCCTAATTCCAAAACCAGATAAAGACATCACAAAAAAGAGAGAGAGAAAAAGAGAGAGAGAGAGAGAGAGAGAGAGAGAGAGAGAGAGAGAGAGAGAAACTATAGGCCAATATTCTTATTGAACTGGGTGCTAAAATCCTCAACAAATTCTAGCAAATTGGATCTAGCATTACATTAGAAAGATCATATACCATGACCAAGTGGGATTTATTCTAGGGATGCAAGGCTGGTACAATATCCACAAATTAATAAATGTGATACATCACATAAACATATTAAGAAACAAAAATCACATAATCATATCAATTGATGCAGAAAAAGCATTTGGCAACACCCTTCCTTGATAAAAACTCTCAGCAAAGTGGGAATAGAGAAATCATACTTCAACATAATAAAAGCCTTGTATGACAAACCTACAGCCAACATCATACTCAATAGGCAAAAACTAAACTCTTTCCATAAGAACGGGAACAAGACAGAGGTACCCACTTTCACCACTAGTGTTTGACCTGGTAGTGGAAGTGCTAATCATAGCGATCACATAAGAGGAAGAAATAAAAGGCATCCAAATTGGAAAAGAAGTAAAGCTGCTCTTAATCACAGATGACATGATACTGTACATAGAAAATTCCAAAAACTCCATAAAAAAACTACTAGACCTAATAAACAAATTTGGCAATGTAGCAAATACAAAATTAATACCTAGAAATCTATGGCCTTTTTATACACCAATAATGAAACTCACAGAAAGATAAACTAAAAAGACAATCCCATTTATCATTGGATCAAAAAATTAAGATACCTGGGAATAAACTTAACTGTTAAGGAGGTAAAGACCTGTACTCAGAAAACTACAAGACATTGCAAAAAGAGATAGAGGAAGATATAAACAAATGGAAGAACTTAATTGTTTGTGGATTGGTAGAATCAACATCATTAAAATGTCCACCTATCAAAAGCCATTTATAGATTCAATGCAAACCCCATTAAAATACCAATGGCATATTTCACAGATCTAGAACGAACTCTCCAATATTCATTTGGAATAAAGAAAAAAGACCCCAAATAGCCACAGCAATCCTGAGAAAGAAGAACAAAGTTGGAGGGATCACAATACCAAATATCAAGATATATTACAAAGCCACAGTTCTCAAAACTGCTTTGTACTGGCAAAATAACAGACATACAGACCAATGGAACAGAACAGAGAATCCAGAAATCAACACAAGCCATTATGATCAATTAATATTGACAAAGGAGGCAAGAGCATAAAATGGAGTCAATACAGTCTATTCAATACATGGTGCTGGGAAATTTAGTCAGATAATTTAAAAAAATGAAAATAGATCACCAACTTAACACCATACACAAAAACAAACTGAAAATGGCCAAAGGACTTAAGTATAAGATGGCAAATTATAAAAATCTTAAAAGACTCCATAGGCAACTAAATATCAGACATATGTTATGGCAATATCTTTACCAATATAGCTCCTAGGGCAATGGAAACTAAGGAGAAAATAAGCAAATGGGACTACATCAAAATAAAAACCTGCACATCAAAAGAAACCATTAATAAAACAATAAGAAAACCCACTGCATGGGAAAACATATTTGCCAATACTATTTCAGATAAGGGTTTAATCTCCAAAATTTACAGGGAACTCATACAACTTAAAAGGAAGATAAACAATCCAATCAAAAAATGGGCAAAGGATCCAAATACACACTTTTCCAAAGAGGACATACTGAAGGCCAAAAGACATATGAAAACATGCTCAAAGTCACCAATCATCTGGGAGATACAAATCAAAATAATGAGATACCATCTCACACCTGTCAGAATGGCTATCATCAACAAATCAACAAATCAACAAATGACAAGTGCAGGTGAGGATGTGGGAAAAAAGGAATGCAGACTGCTACAGCCACTCTGGAAGACAGTATGGAGTTTCCTCAGAAAGTTAAAAATGGAACTCTCATTTGATCCAATAATCCGACTTCTAGGGCTATATCCCAAGAATCCAGAAACACCAGTCAGAAAGGATATATGCACCCCTATGTTCACAGCAGCACAATTTACAATAGATAAGATTTGGAAACATCCCAAGTGCCTATCAGCAGATGAGTAGATTAGAAAACTATGGTACATCTACACAATGGAATACTAGACCAATATAAAAAAGAAAAAAGAAACTTTCATCCTTTCATCATTTGCAACAGCATTATATTAAGTGAAATTAGCCAGTTGGAAAAAGATAAATATCACATGATCTCACTCATGTGTGGCATATAATGATCAACATAAACTAAGATACAAAAGTAGATCCAGAGACAAATGGCAGGGGAGAGGGTGGTTAGAGATCAACCAAATGACTTATGTACATGCATATTAGCATAACCAATGGACACAGACACTGGGATGGTGGGGGCTTGCCCTTGAGATTGGGAGTGGTGATGGGTGTCGATCAGATAAAAAGAAGACATATGTAATACTTTAAACAATAACAAAATCCTATATGATAAAACCCTAGTATGGTAATTGTCCGGTCTTCCAGTTGGCCATTGAACCAATCAAAGCATAATATACTAATGATATGCTAAGGCTGCTCACCTGCTCACTATGACGTGCACTGACCACCAGAGGGCACACAGTCAACTGGTAGAAGAGTTGCAATGATGAACACTGACTCTAGAGGGCAGACAGTGACCTATCAACCAGTCACTCTGATATGCACTGATCACCAGAGGGGAGATGCTCAGACTGCTAGGTTAGCTTGCTGCTGGAGTCTGGCTGATCAAGACTGAGCAAGATGGGCTGGACATGCCCTGGAGCCCTCCTGTGGTCCCTCCCCAGCTGGCCTATATCCCAAGTCCCTCCCAGGCCCTGATCATACACCAGTGGGGTCCCTTAGCTTGGGATGCTCTCTCTCACAATCTGGATCCCTCAGGGAATGTCGGAGAGCCGGTTTTGGCCTGACAGCAGAATGACTAGTCACTATGAAGTGCACTGACCACCTGGGGACAGATACATAATGCAGGAGCTGCCCTATGGTGGTCAGTGCACTCCCATAGCGGGAGCACTGCTCAGCCGGAAGCCAGGCTTACAGCTGGTGAGCACAGAGCAGTGGCAGGAGCCTCTCCTGCCTCTGTGGCAGTGATAATGATATCCAGTTACCAACTTAGGCCTCCCCATGGGCCTAACCTGGCAATTAGACATCCCCCAAGGGCTCCTGGACTGTAAGAGAATGCAGACTGGGCCGAGGGATCCCCTGGAGTGCACTCATTTCATGCACCGGGCCTCTAATATATAAACACACACACACACACACACACACACACACACACACACACACAGACACACACACACACACACACTAGTGGCCCAGTGCTCAGAATGTGTGCATGGTAGGGGTTGTCCCTCAGCCAAGCCTGCACCCTTTCCAATCCCCAGGGATGTCTGATTGCGGGTTTAGGCCCTATACCACAGGAATCAGCCCTAAACCGGCAGTTCGACATCCCTCTCCCAATCTGGGACCCCTGGTTCCTAACCGCTTACCTGCCTTCCTGCCTGATCGCCCTTAACCACTCTGCCCCCAACTGCCCTCCTTGCCTGCCTGCTTGCTGCCAACTGCCATCCCTCACCGCCCAGCTCACCCCCACCTGCCCCTCCCCACCAGCCTGCTTGCCTCCAACTGCATCCCCTATTAACCTGCTCTCCCCCACTGCCCTCCCCTGCTGTCTTGATTGTCCCTAACCATCTCTGCCTCAGCCCCACCACCATAGCTTTGTCAAGAAAGACATCTGGAAAGTCTCCTGGTCTAATTAGCATATTACCCTTGTATTAGTGTGTGTGTGTGTGTGTGTGTGTAAACTTTTTGTTCAGGGGATTAAATATTACAAATTTTCTCATGCTTGTAACAGCCATACTAATTCTAGCCAATGACCCCTGTTTTCAAATGTAACTGACAGGCAAGTATCTTCCCTGTTATCTCAACTTTATTGGGCATGTGTCTATCTTCCCTGTGTTGGATTCCAGAGGATGTAAAGCTGTAGTTTTCTGGTTCAGGTGCCCAAATAACATGCCTTGAATGTCTGGACTCTCTTTGGTTCTTTCCTATTATTAATTAAAAGTTAATTACAACAGCCAAGACAGGTTTGGCTCAGTGGATAGAGCATCGGCCTGCAGAATGAAAGGTCTTGGGTTCGATTCCGGTTGGGGGCATGTGCCTTGCTTGGGGGCACATCTCCAGTGTGGGACATGGAGGAGGTGGCTGATCAATGTCTCTTTCTCATTGATGTTTCTGACTTTCTATCCCTCTCCCTTCCTCTCTGTAAAAAATCAATAAAAAATATATTTAAAAAAAAGTTAATTACAACAGAATCATCAGAAGAATACAAAGTTAACTCAAAAATTAATGTTAATGCTATATAGTACCCTATATATAGCCTTTCAAAAACTGGTGCCAGCCAGATCAATGTGGCTCAGTGGTTGAGCATCAGACTATGAACCAGGAAGTCACAGTCCAATTCCAGGTCAGGACACTTGCCCAAGTCGCCAACTCAGTCCCTAGTGTAGGGAATGCAGGAGGCAGCCAATCAATGGTTCTCTGCCATCATCAATGTTTCTATCTCTCTCTTCCTCTCTGAAGTCAATAAAAATATTTTTAAATGGGGCCCAATAAAGCATATTTTATAGGCAGAAATAAATACATAAATGAAATACCTTAAACTAAATCTCACAACTTACTATATCAATTATAGAGCTAACTTACTTACCTCTAGATCAATTATAGAGTTAAATTTAAAATGTAAATTTTTTTTGTTTGTTAATCCTCACCTGAGGATATATTTTCCATGGGTTTTAGGAAAAAGTGAAAGGGATGGAGGGAAGGGGGGGAGAGAGAAACATCAATGATAATAGTCTTTGATGCTGCTACTGCCTGCATGCCTCACACTAGGAATTGTGCCAGTACCCCATAATCTAACCATGACCTCCTGGTTCATAGGTTTACACTCAACCACTGAGCCATGCTGGCTAGGCCAGGGCTAAAATTTTAACTTTAAATGTAAAGTGATACTTTAGAAAAATATGTAAGAAAGTATTTGTGACAGGGTTACTACAAAAAGAAAAATTATTTAAAGAAAAATAAGATGAACTAAACTTCTGTTCTTTGAAAACATGTTTAAACAAATGAAGCACATAGTCATAAAATATTTTCAAATCCTATATATGACAAAGAACATGTATACAAAAATAGGTAAAGAACTTTCAAATCTTGATAGTGAGAAAATAGGCTCTTGAAAATTGCTAAACATTACTATACATTGGGGAAAATGTACATTGCAGTCATAATAGACTAAAACATGCCTACTTGAGTGGATAAATTTAAAACAATAACAATAAAAATAATGAGACTGTCATGGTGGCAAGGACATAGAGACACTAGATCTCTCATAAATTTCTAGTGGAGATGGAAAATAGTGTAGCACTTCTACAAAAGAGTGTGGCAGTTTTTTTAGTAGGTTAAACATCCACTTAATCTATAACCTAGCAATATCATTCTTTCTTATTACCCAAAGGGCATAAAAAGTCATATATAGGCACAAATCAGTTCAAAATGTTAATTGCAGCTTTAATCATAATAGCTCTAAACTGAAAACAACTCAAATGTCCTTTCCTTACTGAATCAATAAACAAAACTGCAGTACATTTATATAGTAGAATACTACCCGGCAACAAAAAATTAATAAGCAATTTATTCATACAGTAACATGAATGTATCATAAATGCATTTGATAAATAAAATAATAAAGTTTCAATAGCTATATATATCTCAAGATTCAATTTACATGACATGCTGGAAAAGACACAATGACATGGTGGAGGGTGATCCGTGGTTGCCAGGGATTAAAAGGGAAAATGTGACTGCACATGGATAGAGAGTATGAGGGAGATTTTCTTTCTTTGGGGTGGTAAAACTATTACATATCCTGAGTATAGTGGTGCTTTCAGAAAACTATACTTGTGTCGAATTTCTTAGAACCATATACTAAAAAGAAAATCCATTTTACTGTATGTTGATTTAAAATTTTTAAATGTTAATAAGTTCCATAAAGAGTCTGAGAAAAAACCCTCTGTAATTTGGTGCTGACATTGAAGTACCTGGGACTTTGCTTGGTTTCCTACAATTAATCTGCTCACAGCTTGTGGACTCAACTTTAGAACCAAGATAAAATATTCTGTATGAGACTTTGATTGCCTTTATACCCTTTTCACCTCCCAGGCTGGCAAGGGAGGGGTTAAACATTGATCAGGCTGGCCAGTGAGTGGTTAGGAGGTGATCAGGCTGGCAGGCAAGTGAGCAGTTGGGAACAAGCAGTCCCAGATTGTGAGGGGGATGTCCAACTGCCAGTTTAGGCCCGATCCCTGTGCAGTTGGACATCCCCCAAAAGGTCCCAGATTGTACAAGGTGCGGGCTGGGCTGAGGGACATCCCTCTCCATGCACAATTTTCATGCACCAGACCTCTAGTTAAAATATAATGAATATTATTTAATTCATAATTAACAAGAGCTTCTAATTCAAATTTAATTAATATCTGTTTTTACCAATGTTTTAAATGGGGATCAGGCAGGAAGCAGCTGATAGATGCCTTCTAGAAAGCTATATGGTTGATGCCTCTAGATTTTTTGTTAACATTGTCATAAAATTAAATCAAAGTTTAGTTTACCAACGATTTAAAATTTTCACTTCACCTCAGAGGGAGATATTTTATAGCAACCTGAATTCATAAATACATGTTATGTTATACAGAAATTCTGCCAACTGTTAGTGTCACAATGTTCACAAAAACATAATTATATACAACTGCAAGCAGCAATAGATGTTAATTGAAATCAACATCTGCTCTTGCTCTTGTTTTAGCACTGAAAAAGCTAAGTTGATTGTCTAGAGATTAAATAACAGATGATGGTTGTATTAGATGTTACCATTCATATATAAAGTATCCTCCTCACTCAAAGTATCCAATTACAATATTACTTTCAATGTATTAATATAAATTAAATTTATGGTTATAATTTTGTTTGACATGTTTGCTATTTCAAAAAAATTATTAAGTGTTTCTCTACTTGCTGTTATGCTAAAATATTTAGTAAATGAAACAGTAAACAGCTGGTGGTAAGACATATTCTTACAATATTTGTTTGCTATTTTAACTATTATTTACATTAAAACTGGTTATTGAATATACTTCAGAGTTTTGCTTTGCCACAACCTTTTAAACTTGCCTTAACTGATTATCAGTGTAGATGCATTTTTACCTTACTACATAACAAATAGATACAGAAGCAATTATATATATATAAATTGTTCACATAGAAGGTTTAGAAGCACCTCAATAGCAACTGAAACATCAAGTACTAAGACCTTGGTTTCTAAATATCATTTGTTGATAAAGGGAACCAAAATTCCCCAGAAAAATATTTGATTCTAAGCCTGGAATAGGGAAAATACAAGACAACCCTGTATAATTTTGCATTATCAAAGGGTAAGAAGGGGCCTGACCAGTATGACTTAGTTGGTTGGTCACTGTCCTGTGCCCCGAAAGGTTGCTGGTTTGATTCCCTGCCTGAGCACATGACTAGATTGCAGGCTCAGGGATCAGGCAGGAAGCAGCTGATAGATGTTTAGCTCTCACATTGATGGTTCTCTATTTCTCCTTCACTCACCCTCTCTCTCTCTCAAAATCAATTGTATCCTATCTAATAAAGAGGGAATATGCTAATTGACTGCCCCACCTTCAAATATGGAGGTGCCCATAGACAATAAAAAGGGAATATGCTACTTAACTGGCATGCTCTCAAAGATGGCAGCACTCACAGCCAATAAGAAGGGAATATGCTAATTGCCTGCCAAGCCCTCAAATATGGTGGTGCCCATAGTCACAGGATGGCATCACCCAGTCCCATCATACCTCAGCTGCCCAAGGTTGCCCGAGGCTCAGGTAACCAGGGCTGGCTGAAGCTTGAGGTGCCAGCAGTGGCAGCAGCAGAGGTATGATGGGGCATCACCTTCCTCTGACCACCGGGTTGCCTCCTGCCCCTGAGGGCTCCTGGACTGTGAGAGGGGCAGCCTGGGTTGAGGCACCCCCCCTCCAGTGCATGAGCCTTCTCTAATATATAGAGGAGGTGCCAAACAAAAGACTTCTAATGGCCAAAGCTAATACAATTTTGCCAACAAAATAAATGACAATATTGGGTTATAAACAAAAATCAAATAAAATAAATATCTAAGCCCACATTTATATAACTAAATGATTAAATTTAAAAAAGGAACACAGAAGAAATGTATTTTATTTCCATAATAATTCCAAATAATAAGGGTTAGAAGGAATAAAAATAGAAAACCACAGTAATAATTGTTTAATGTGAAATCTGCTGATGAATGCTGAAATTAATGAACATTTTAACAGCTTCACAGCTTATTGATTGTGATGGTTTAATTTATCTCCATAAATATTTTTATATTTCTACCTCTATGGGTGAAATTTAACTCTGTCCCTCTTAAGTGTGGGCTAGACTTAGTGATTTCCTTTAAAGAAATAGAAAATGAAGAGTAAAATATATTTTCTTTGCTGTAGAAAAACCTGGCTCACAACAATTTAGAATGGTTAAGCTATCATTACCAGAAACAATTCATATTGATATTATGTAACCTCTGATAGGAATTAATAGTGACATTTCATCTCTGTACTATTTTTCCCCAAAATGTATAGCTCCAGGCTATCATGGGAAAACATTAGACAAACCTTAACTAAACTAATTTTACAAAATTTCTTACTAGAATTCTTCCAAAGTATAGAAGTAATTTTTTAAAAAGAAAAAAAAAACTGAGAAACCCTCACAGATTTAAATAGATTTTATGACTAAATGCAATGCACTATTCTGGATTAACTAGAACAATGACATTAGTATAAAAATTGTTAAAATCAAAATAAAATCTATAATTTGTTAGTATTGTTATACCAAAATTAATTTATTTGTTTTTATTTTTATTATAGTTATTTAAAATGTCAACGTATTGGAAAAGAGGGTAAAGCTTATATGAAAATAGTAAGTTGTGAAGTTTCTTACTATTTTCATATAAGCTTTACCCTCTTTTCCAATATGTTTCTTCACAACTCCTCTTTAATTCTATAATAAGTTCAAAATAAAAAAGGTGAAATCCAAATGATCAAATAACAGAAAATGAAATTTAGACTCATTAGAAAACAGGAAAATTTAATGCAATTCTACAATGTACACACAATAGATTGGCAGGAAACAAAGTAAGAATTAATGGCTAAAATAAGGAATAAGTTCTCTAAAACACTCTTAGTAGAAGTATAAATAAGTACAACTTCTTTAGAAATCCATTTGAGATTTTATGTAGTACATTTGAGAATATTAATACCTTTGACCTAACAAGTCTACTCTGAGGTGGACAATATAGGAAAACACAGACACATACATGTCCATCAGAATAAATGTCAAAATATCTATAGCAGCATTTTAATACTAGAACAATGCAATATACATCACTAGTAGAATGGAAAATTATTAAATAGCCATACAAACATACAACAAATAGATGTACTGAACTCCACATGTAAATATGTGTATTATAAAAATAATATTGATTAAAAGATGCAAACAAAAATAAAATATATAATGTGATTACTTTTATTAAAAAATATAGTATTATATCTTTTTAGGGACATATAGATGGAGAGTGTCTCAGTCCATGGGTTATCATAAAAAACAAAAATACTATAGCATGGGTGCCAAGAAACAAACACTTATTCTCACAGTCCTGGAGGCTGGAATGTCCAAGATTCAGGTGCTGGCAGATACAATGTCTGGTGAGAGCCTGCTTCCTGGTTAACAGGCTGCATCTTCCTGTTGTGCCTTCAGTGGAGGCAGGGACAGAGGAGCTCTTCTGGGTCTTTCTGTTGGTGGAGTTGTTTTTGCCATTTATCTATCTATCTATCTATCTATCTATCTATCTATCTATCATCTATCTATATTTAAGTGTACAATGTTCTATTCATTTCTGGTGTACAATATAATGAGTTTAATATTTATATACCTTATAATGTGACCAGTGCACTGTCCCCAGGGTCTTTTCAATAGATCCTATTCAGAAGATCCCTCTGTTCTCATGACCTAATCACATACACACTTCACATTGGGTTTGGTATGTCAACATATGAATGGCAGAGCTGGTGGGTGCAGACAAAAACTTTCAGTGTATAGAAGTTGGTGGAAAGAGGAATATAAACAAAGAAGTAATTACCATAGTCAGCAAATGTGTTTTTAGTAAAATCCTTTTGGGATATATACTAGCTGGTAAAAATATTAAAATACAAAGCTAATTACCATAAAAGTTACCATAGTGGTTATTCTTGAGGATGGAAGGGTGATCAAGTAAAATCTTTTGAGGTACTACTTCTGGGCAGGTAGCAAGTTTCTTTCCAACCTGGATGCTAGTCACATGGGCGTTGGATTTACACAATTATCTGATATGCTTCGTGCTATAATTTTATGCACTGTTTTCACATATTTTAAAAGAAAAGTACATAGACATATTTATTTTAAAAAATTCAGAATCTTATCTGAGATTTCAAAATCTGAAACACTCCAAAAACATTTATAAAGTTTAATGAATAGAAGAAAATTTGGTTAAGCAAGAGTTTACAAAGTGCTTACTAAAAGTGTCATTTGACTCTACATTTGGAAATTTGGTATGAAATGAAGTAAGCATGAATGTGAAACACATTTTCTCTTATATTTTGCAATTTAGAATCTTAAATTTATGTGAAACTGGGAATAACAGTTTGGTTCACCATTCAGTCTAAATATTCCAAATTACTGCCAACCTGACAGATTTGATATAATATACTCTTAATAAGCTGATACTCTAAAAAAGTGAACACCAATTATAGGAACACAATAAAATCATGCGGGAGGTAGAAGTAACACAATATTATCACGTCCAATAGTTTATTATTCAGGCAAATCATAATCCCAGAGAGAGTATACCTTCTCTGTGGCAAATTCAATAGTCCAAGTAAAGTAATTTAATCTTTTATGGACTAGGTTACATAGCTAAAAAGAGATCTAGTAACTAAATAGATCTCTTAAAATCTTCAGGCAAACAACTCTTACAGTGAAATTTTTATTATTATCATTTTCTATTTTGTGTAATATCTGCTGCCATTCCCACTTGCCCAATTGTTCACTAACTGCGGTTTAAATAAACCCAGACCATGAGAAGTTACACCTTCCTTTGGTGTTGTAGTAAGGTTTCTCACAGTCTTTTTTGACACTATAGCTTCTGTATCATAGTTTTTTTTTTCTTTCCACTGAGTTTTTCTGTCACCCCAATCATTATTCATATTTTATAGTTTTTAATTTATGGCATAAATGGTTGTAAGAACTTCCCAATATACATAATTGTGTCCTGATAGTTCTTTCCACACCATTTATGGTATCTAAAACAAAGAGTGTTTGAATAATGAACATTCCTTTCTCCACTTTGCTTTCACTTTGATGAATTCACACCAAGTAACTTATTTTTCCAAAGCCTAGCTATGGGGACCTATAGCACTCTAAGTTTACTTAGAAATACTCTCTTCTAATACCTCCCTTTCAATACCAGGTCATTTCAGCCCTAGCAGGTTTGGCTCAGTGGATAGAGCATCAGCCTGAGGACTGAAGGGTCCCGGGTTTGATTTTGGTCAAGGGCACATGCCCGGGTTACAGGCTGGATCCCCAGTAGGGGCTTGCAGGAGGCAGTGATCAATGATTCTCTCTCATCATTGATGTTTCTATCTCTCTCCCTCTTCTTTGTGAAGTCTATAAAAATCTATTTTAAAAAATGCTAGGGCATTACATGTCTTCCTTGAAAAACTTACAAGCACATGAAAAATATCTTCATAGATTCAGTTGATAGTTTCAGAATCCCAACTAAATATGCAGATTTCCTGAGGCAATTATGTCAATGTCTCTCTATGACTTGGTGATAGCAGTTTCAGACCATGGATCATATCAGACTGATTTCACACAAGGGCCTAAAGACCAATAAGCCTGGTCAAGGTTCAGCCATAAAGTTTATTGGAATCGGCAACTCATTGACATGTGACTGTTACTGAGAATTGTCAAAGACAGTGTCTTTTCTGAAAAATATGTTGGGATGAAGAGATTATTATTATATAAGAAAGTATTTGTTACTATAAACAAAATTTAAAGTTTTTTTAATATTTCTAAAGATATCTACCATATAAATTGCCCTATTTTAAATATAAATTTTGAGTAATATTAGTAGCTAAGCTAATAACTGATAAATATTATTTTGCCAAAAATTAAATACATTTTTGTAACATAAATAAAAAGGGTAATATGTAGGGCACTGGACATAAGATTCTACATGAGAAAACACAATTGCTGTTAATTTTCAGTTACTATAAAGTTCAATTTTTAATTTGAAATCAAAGTTTTGTATTAAAGAATATCCAGTTTTCACAATAATTGTTTGTTTCTAGTTGCTTTATTTTGCCTTTTCCTCACTCAAAATACAATTTTGTATGACATTCTGTAAGAAACAAATTAACAATCCTGCAATATGTTGTTGCCTGTGGTTTCTGAAGGAAATTAGTAACATCTGTAGTTGGAAAATTTGTTGAAACCAAATCTCCAATGAATGGTACCACAAATGCTATTATGGACTCAGAAAATTACTTTCTACATAAAAATAAAAATCCATGTTTCAGGCCATTATTATTTCCTTGCCTCAAGTTAATTTCCTCTACACCACCTTTTCCACTGATGACAGCCACTGGAGTTTTGACTAACCACAACACATTACTGTTCAGATGCCACAAATAGCACAAAGCCCACTCATATTGGAAAATCACTGAAGATAGCAGTGTTCTCATTCCAGGCTGAAAATATTTTTTTCAGGATGATAAACAGATAAGCCAGTTAACCTCAGTGGCATTCTTGAACCCATAGATGTAATATTTTAGTGTAAATATCTGTAGCAGTATTTGTCCTACTTACCACCTAGGTCTTATTTGCATGTCCAAAAAACATTGTGAAGAGAAAAATATGTTTGTAAAATAGTAATTATGTAAAAAAAACCCACACACAGCAATAATATTACAGAATGAGTAACACTGAAATTATGTTAAGTGTGCTACCAAATAGAATTTCTTAGCAATTAGGCCAAGAACCAGACTAGTCTCTGGGCTCTTCCAAATTCTTAAAGGAATATGCAATCTTGTCAGATTTGTTGGCCTCTTATTTGGACAATGTTGGTATTCTAACTACAGAATTCCCCATTTTCAGAAAATGCATAAGATTTCAGAAATTAAGCAACTA
The DNA here is from genome assembly GCA_011751065.1 of Lasiurus cinereus. NCBI lineage: Eukaryota > Metazoa > Chordata > Mammalia > Chiroptera > Vespertilionidae > Lasiurus > Lasiurus cinereus. The sequence goes on from JAAGEH010000304.1 coordinate 26,609,027, forward strand.
TTGTAGAGGTAAATAACTCATTCAAGAACCAATATTCTAGATAGAGTCTACCTGAATCTAAAGTCTATAATTTTTCCAATTATCACTTTTTGCTCCTCTATGCTATTTTCCTACAGATGCATAATCCTCGTTCCTTAAAGTTAGTTATAGTATCCTGGATGATATATTGAAGAAGCAAGAATGTGTTTATGTTACTTGTCATTAAATTGACTTCCAACTCCTGGTAACTGTATGAATGAGTGATGTCCACAATGGTCTGTCCTTAATAGCCTTGTTCAACTCATGTAGTTTCATGACTAAGCCTTCTTTCATGAAGTTAATCCATCTCATGTTTGGTTTTACTCTTTTTTTGCTTCCTTCTACTTTCCCAAGATTATTTCTTTCTAAGAACCCCATACTCATGATGTGGCCAAAATAGTACAGTTCTCCCAACAATGTTTCAAGCTTAATTTGATATTGGACACACTTGTTCATCTTTCTGGTGGTTCAGAGGGAGGTGCTGGGCAGGTATAGACCCAGTGAGAAGATATAGGTATGAAAATCATATGAAAGGCAGTATAATAGTTGGGCTAAAGGCAATATCATCTAGAACAAAGACCTATCATAAATATAACAATAGAAGAAAAGATTTAAGTGGTGTGCACACAAAATACATAGGACATAACAACTCTTTTAATGTAAAACATGAAGAAAATTGAGGTCCCTTCACTCCCTATGACTTTGGCAGTCCTAATAAAAAATATGATTTAGGGAAATTAGATGTATCTTTTAGAAACTTAGAATTTGGTTACATGAGACTGAGCCACTTGTTATTGAGTACTTGAAATGAAACCTATAAAGAGCTCAGATACCCAGAGAAGGGCAGAAATATAATATCTGAGATAAGTTCATTGATAAATGAACCATGATAAATAGTAATTTGAATTTCTGATGATCTCCAAATTCCCAGTTGCTCTCCATAAGAGGCCTATGTATTTTGGTCTGTTTGTGGGTTTCTATGAGACTACTGTATGTACCCATATAAAAGACAATTACCTGAGTTGGTTCAAATGAGTCTTTGCTCCTTGTAGAAAGAAAGAAAGAAAGAAAGAAAGAAAGAAAGAAAGAAAGAAAGA
>JAAGEH010000304.1:26610151-26657705 GCA_011751065.1 Lasiurus cinereus
AGAAAGAAAGAAAGAAAGAAAGAAAGAAAGAAAGAAAGAAAGAAAGAAAGAGAAAAAGAGAAAGAAAAAGAAAAAGGGGAGACTGAGAAAGAACATAAATTGAGGGGAGATATTTATTAATAGTGATGGGATTATAAGGGGGTTAAAGACATAAGAAACAAGAAGGAAAAACTGTAGATAAGAGGCATAGATACATAACTGCACAGACACATAAGTACTTTCCAGCAATGCACTCAAACTATCCTAACTAAATATTGGAAGAGATTGTATATTCACTATAGGCTCAGTGCATGAAAATTCATGCACTGGAAGGAGGGGGTCCCTCAAGCTGGCCTGCCCCCTCTCACAGTCCAGGAGCCCTCAGGGGTGGGAGGTGATCAGGGGAAGGAAACACCCCATCTCACCTCTGCTGCCACTGCCAGCAATACAAGCCTCGGCCAGCCCTGAGCAGCTGGGCAGCCAGCATCTGAGGCTTGCCTGTACCTTGGGCCAGCCCTAGAAGGCTGAGGGACTGAGGGTACTGGCTGGGGGACTCTGGAGGCAGGCATGTGGAGCAGCTGGACCCACCTGGGCCCAGCCAGTCCACATACCTGCCGCCCCAGACAGGCCTGAGGGGACTGAACACTGCCATCTTGTGGCTATGGGCACTGACATCTTTGTGAGTGCATGATGGTCAATTAGCATATTCCCTCTTTCTTAGATAGGATATGACAGAAACCTTAAAGAAATTTGTCTATTGATAAGTTTAAACTGAACCAAATGGAAGGAAAGGCTGGTCCCAAATTATGGAGTCATTAAAAAGCACTTCTATGTTATTGCAGAATTATTTATAATAGCCAGGACATAGAAGCAACCTAAGTGCCCAATAATAGACAATTGGATAAAGAAGATGTGGTATATAATATACACTGGAGTATTACTGGCTATAAAAAATTAAATCTTATTTTTTGTGCCAACATGGATGAACCTAGAGGGTATTATGCTGAGTGAAATAAGTGAGATGGAGAAAGATAAATATTATATAAATTCACTTATATGCAGAATCTAAAGAACAAAATTAATGAATAAACAAAACAGAAACAGGTTCATAGAAACAGAAAACATACTGATAATTGCCAGATGGGAGCAAGACTGTGGGACTAGGTGAAAAAGGTGAAGGGATAAATAAGTACATAATGGTAGATGCAAAATAGTCATGAGTATGTAGAGTACAGCCTAGGGAATGTAGTTATTAATATTGTAATAACTATGCATGTTGACTACATAAATGTCTAACCACTAATCTATACATCAGAAACTAATATAAAATAATATTGAATGTTAGCTAAAATTGAAAAATAAAAAATAAATTTATTTGGATCAGGATAGTTTTGTTTATAGTATAAGTATTTAGGTTTAGTATTTTTTAGCCTTACATTTTATTTTTTCATTTTGTTAATAAAATGAAATATTAGAAAATGAAGCTACTTGTAAAAAAAAAAGAACTAAAACTTTTACAAATTAATAAGTATATAAAGCTGTGCTAAATAGTATGAGAAATCTAGTGAGAAAAACACCATTCATATTTTTTAAAATTGCAAAGTAAGCTTTATGTTTACTAAAAAAATCAAAATGAGGAAAATAATTGATAAACATTGTTAGATAAAAAGGGCTCCATGCCCTGGCCAACTTGGATCAGTTGGTTGGAGGTAGTCCCATACACCAAAAGCTTGTGGGTTCAATTCCTAGTCAGGGCACATAACCAGGTTGGGATTCAATCTAGGTAGGGGTGAGTGTGGGAGAAAACAAACTAATGCTTCACTCCCACATCAATGTCTCTCTGTCTGTCTGTCTGTCTTTCTCTCTCTTCCCCCCTTTTCTCTCTCTCTAATCAATAAAAGCATGTCCTGGGGAGTGAATAAAAAGAAAAACATGGCTCCAGGACTGCCTGATTTTTGTCAAAAGACTTTCAAACTTTCAAGGGATAAATAATGTACTAATCTAGAGAGAGTAATCTATATTCTTACTAAATACACTATATGTGTATAGTATATGCTATACATATATATCTATATGATGACTTTACCTTAATAACATAAAATAATTTTTGAAATGTAATAAATATATCAACATAGTTAGAATCCATGTTTTTAATTAAAGACTTCATTGTGTTGAAAAGCAAATTCTATGTTAATTTAGCTATATACAAAACCCTATAGTATATTATGTTATTGCTCATTTTGAAATAGGAGTAATAGATTCTGAAGATAAAAAATAACATCTTATAGCATTCACATTTTAATTCTGTCTTACCCTGAGTTATATTCATCCAGTTATATATGACTCTTATGTCAGGTATCCAGTGGCCAAAATATTTTCTAGTCCTTCATTTGGAAATTCTGACTGAGCTAACATGTATCCTTTTGTCAGAACACTTAAGAATATCTATGCAAGTTCTAAATAGCTATTATGAGAAAGGCAGGTGGGGAAAATTACCTAAAGAATCATCCAGGATGCTGTGTGTACAATATAAATCTATATTATAAAAGACCAGGGACTGTCACACCTTTGCCTAAGATGTCCACTCCTATGTGGTCACAAGATGGCCACTACAAGATGGCCAGCAGGGGATGGCAGTTGTGGGCAATGGCCATGCAAGAGAGGGTGGGCAGTTGAGTAGGACCAGGCCTGCAGGGGAGAGCAGTTAGGGGTGACCAGGCCAGCAAGGGAAGGCACTTGGGCATAACTGGGCCTGCAGGAGAAGGAGGGAAGTTGGCAAGACCAGGCCTGCAGGGGAGAGCAGTTAAGAGTGACCAGGCTGACAGGAGAGGGCATTTATGGGTGTCCAGGCTTGCAGGAGAGGGCAGTTGGGGTAGCCAGGCTTGCAAGGGAGGGCAATTGGGGGCTACCAGGCTAGCAGAGGAGAGCAGTTGGGGGCAGTCAGGCTGGCAAACGAGTGATTAGGATGTGATCAGGCTGGCAGGCAGAAGCTGTTAGGGGCAATTAGCCAGGCAGCCAGATGAGCGATTGGGAGCCAGCCAGAGAGAGATATCTACCTGCTGGTTTAGGCCCAATCCCACAGAGATTGGGCCTAAACCAGCAGTTGGAAATCCTCTGAGGTGTCCCAGAGTGGAGAGGGGGCAGGCTGGACTAAGGGACAACCTCCCCCGCCCGCATTGAGTCTATACATATAAAAGTGACTGTTCTATCAATTGACTGTTTGATTGGTATGATGACTTGCAATGACCATCAGGGAGCAGATGCTCAATGCACAGGCATGGAAACATGGAAAAAGACTAATGAACCTCAGAGGGTAGAAGGGAGGGGTGAAGGAGGGAAGAGATTAACCAAAGATCTTATACTAGAGGCCTGATACACAGATTCATGCACCAGTGGGGTCCCTCAGCCTGGCCTGCAGGGATTGGGCCAAAACTGGGGTCTGAATCCATGCACTTGGTCTCTAGTTAAATATAATAGATTATTTCTCAATAGCATACCATGACATGGGTGTTCCACAATTTGTTTAATCTGTCACCAATTTAAAAACATCTTGGATATTTCCAATTTACAATTATTACAAATAAAACTACTAAAAGTATTGTGCATAGAGTTTTTTATAAACATAAAATTTTATTTCTTTGGGAAAATATACAAGAGTGGAGTTTCTCAGTTGTATAATAGTTGTATGTGTAATTTTTTCTTTTCTTTTTGTCTAAGAAACTGCCAATTTTGTTATCTAAAATTGTCATTTTACATTCCCACGGACATTGCATACTTGATCCAATTTCTCCACATCTCACTAACATTTGGTGTTGTCACTGTTTTTCCTATTCTGATAGGTTTTAGCTTATTGTGGCTTTTTTTATTGCATTTATTGGGGTGGCACTGGTTAACCCAATTATGCACAGGTTTCAGGTGCATAATTCCAGCACACATCATTTGTACCCTGTATTATGTGTTCACTTCCCCAAATCAAGTCTCTTTCCATTGTTTTAATTTTCATGTCACAATGGCAAATTATGGTGAACAACTTCTTTTCATGTGCTTGCTAGCCATTTGTATATCTTCCTCAGCAAAATAACTGTGCTCATTTTCTAGTTTGTTTATTTTCCTGTAGAATTCTTTATATACTCTAAATACTAGGCTTTGTCAGATATATGCAGTTTATGTGTAGCTTTTCCGTTCATCCTTTTTAACAAAATGTTTACCAAAACACAAGTTTTTAATTTGATACTCTAATGTATTGATTTTTCGTTTTATGAATTGTTCATTTGATATGAAATCTAATAACTCTGTCTATCTCCAGATCTCAAAGATTTCCTCCTATGTTTATTTTTTTTAAGTTTTCTGGTTTTATGACTTACTTTTAGGTACATGATACATTTTTGAGTCATGAGTGTGTCATCACAGTCTTGAAGTGTGCAGTGTTAGGTTCACCACCATTTGCTGGCATGTGTATGGGTAGGGACACATTTATTGTTCGTTTGTTTCCCTGCAGTGTTTGAATGAGGTACAGCTGTTATTGGCTATAAATTTCCTTGTCTTTTGGTAGAGATAGCTAGATAGCTTACTTATAGGGAGGCTTTTATGAAGTTGTCACTTATATTGAATTTGTATTGTTTTTTATCTATAAACAATGATCATTGTGAATATTAAGCAAGTTAATATATTTAAATAATCCATAAAAGTGTGTGGCATATAATCAGCACGTAACATATAGTATATATGAATGATATATATTTGTTTCTATTTTATTTCTAACTAATGAATCTAATGTACCAAAATAACATTCTATATTTTAGCACTGCATATTTTTAAAATTCACATATATGAACACAAATTGAACTCTAATAATTTAAAAATTAATCATTGAAAGTTGTCCTGGAAATCACATTTTTTAAATATATATGTTTTATATTTTACTGTAAATTATGCAAGTAAAGGGAGCAATTTAATTCCCCTCGGTCTATTACATAGGAAGACATCAATACTCACATGTCTTAGAGGAATGACTGGATAGAATTTCAAAATTTAACTTAGTGTATATTTCTTATTTTTAAAAAATAATATTGAAAAACAACTTTTATCTATTTTGAATTTATTCTTGGGCATGTTGTAAGTTGGTTGTCTAGTTTTATTTTTTTGCATGTAGCTCTCTTTATTTCATTGTATACTCTTGCTTCCTTTGCCAAATATTAGTTGAGCATAGTGGATTGGGTAGATTTCTGGGCTCTCTGTTTTGTTTCATTGATCTATGTGCCTGTTTTTGTGCCAAAAACACTGGCTTTGTAGTATTACTTGATATCTGGTATTATGATTACTTCAACTTTGTTCTTCTTTCTCAAGATTGCTGAGGTTATTCAGCATCTTTTTTTGGTTCCATATAATTTTTTGGAGTATTTGTTTCAAATCTGTGAAATATACCATTGGTATTTTAATAGGGAGCTCATTGAATTTATAAATTGCTTTAAGTAGTATAGACATTTTAATGTTGATTCTATCAATCCATAAACACAGTATATTCTTCCATTTGTTTATGTCTTCCTCTACTTCTTTTTCCAATGTCCTGTAGTTTTCTGAGTATATGTCTTAGTTAAGTTTATTCCTAGGTATCTTAATTTTTTTGTTGCAATGGTAAATGGGATATATGTATGTATATATATATATATATATATATATATATATATTTTAGTTTATTTTTTTGTGAGTTCATTATCCTATTTAATAAAGAACTAATATGCTAATTATACATCTACAAATAAGGACAGGTTACTTCCTCCTTTGCAATTTGGACACCAACTTACACCACACACAAAAACAAACTAAAAATGGGAAAAGAAAAAAAAAAGACTTAAATATAAGTCATGAAATCATAAAAATCCTAGAAGAAAATATAAGCAACAAAATTTCAGACATCTCACCTGGCAATGTGTTTGCCAATACATCTGCTAAGGCAAGGGAAACAAAAAAGAAAATAAACAATGGAGACTATATCAAAACAAAAAGCTTCTGCACAGCAAAGGAAGCCATCAACAAAATGAAAAGGGAATCCACTGTATGGGAGAACAGATTTGCCAATAATTTATTTGATAAGGAGTTTATTTCCAAAATATATAAGGAATTAATGCAACTTAATGAAAGGAAGACAAACAATCTAGTTTAAAAATGGACAAAGGAGCCGAAAGCAGTTTGGCTCAGTGGATAGAGCATAGGCTTGCGGACTGAAAGGTCCCAGGTTCGATTCCGGTTGGCGGCATGTACCTTGCTTGAGGGCACATCTCCACAGTGGGGCGTGCAGGAGGTGGCTGATCGATGTCTCTCTCTCATCGATGTTTCTGACTTTCTATTTCTCTCCCTTCCTCTCTGTAAAAAAGTCAATAAAATATATTTTAAAATAAAAATAAAAATGGACAAAGGACCTAAATAGACACTTCTCCAAAGTGGACACACAGATGTCCAAGAAACATATGAAAAAATGTGCAATCACTAATCATCAGAGAGATGCAAATTAAAACAACAAAGAGGTGTTACCTCATACCTGTCAGATGTCTACCATCAACAAATAAACAAATCACAAGTGCTGACAAGGATGTGGAGAAAAGGGAACCCTAGTACACTGCTGGTGGGAATGTAGACATGTACAACCATTGTGGGAAAAAATAGGGAATGTCCTCAAAAAATTAAAAATGGAACTGCCATTTGATCCAGTGATCTCACTTATAGGAATACTGAGGCCCAGTGCACGAAATTTGTATATGGCGAAAGGGGTGTCCCTCAGCCCAGCCTACACTATCTCCAGTCTGGGACCCCTTGAGATATGTCTGACCATCCATTTAGGCCCGACCTCACTGGGCAATCAGGCCAGTAGGGAGAGCAGTTAGGGGTGACCAGGCCAGCAGAGAAGGGCAGTTGGGGGAAACCAGGACTGTAGAGGAGGGCAGTTGGGGGAGACCAATTACTCTCCCCTGTAGGCTTGCCTCTTCCAATTGCCCTCCCCTGCAGGCCTGATCCCTCCCAACTTCCCTCCCCTGCTGGCTTGGTCCCTGTCAACCACCTTCCCCTGCAGACCTGGTCCCCCCCAAATGCCCTCCCCTGCAGGCCTGGTCCCCCATCTGCCCTCCCCTGCTGGCTTGTTCTCCCTCAATTGCCCTCTCCTGCAGACCTGCCCCCGCCCACAATTGCCCTCCCCTGCTGGCTTATTCACCCTCAACTGCCCTCCCCTTCAGGCCTGGTCCCCCCCCAACTGTCCTCTCCTGCTGGCCTGGTCCCCCCCGCAAATGCCCTCTCCTGCTGGCCTGGATTTCCCCACCAAATGCCCTGCCCTGCTGACCCAGTCTCCCCCAACTGCCCTCCTTTGCTGGCCCAGTCACCCCTAACTGCCCTCCCTGCTGACCTTATCCCCCACAACTGCCCTCCCCTGCAGGCCTGACACCCCCCGCCTCCCAACTGCCCTACCCTGCAGGCCTGGTCTCTCATCTGCCCTACCCTGCTGGCTTGGTCACCCCTAACTTCCCACAACTGCCCTTCCCTGCAGGCCATCTTGTGGCAGTCATCTTGTGGTGGCTATCTTGTGTCCACATGGGGGCCGCCATCTTTGGCCACATGGGGGTGGCCATCTTGTGTCTTGATGTGATGGTTAATTTGCATATTACTCTTTTATTAGATAGGATATCCTAAGAATCCCAAAATGTCAATCAGAAAGAATGTATGCACCTCTATATTCATAGCAGCAGAATTTACAAGCGCTAAGATCTGGAAACAGCCCAAGTGCCCATCAGTAAATGAGTGGATAAAAAAGCTGTGGTACATTTACACAATGGAATACTATGCATCAGTAAAACAAAGGATCTATCACCCTTTGAGATAAATGGAGGGAACTGGAAAGTATTATGTTAAGTGAAATAAGCCAGTCAGAGAAAGACAAGCATCATATGATCTCACTCATATGTGAAATATAATGAACAATTTTAATGAATAAAAATAGAGCCAGTGAAGTAGAAGCATGAAACAAAATTACAAATCTCAAAGGGAAGCTGGGAGTGGGTGGGAGTGAATAAACAAAGAATTTATATGCATATATGCATAACCTGTGGACACAGACAATAATGTGGTGAAGGCCTGGAGTGTCAGGGGGCTGGAGGGATCAATGTAGAAAAAATAAGAGGACATCTGTAATACTTTCAACATTAACAATATTTTTTTAAAAAAGAACTGAAGCTTTCTTTTTTTTGTTCTTTTCCATATTCTCCCCTTTATTTCCTTCTTTTTGTTTTTGCTCTGTTCCCTTCTGAACAATATAGCCCTGAAGGGCATCTGGGTTTAGGAGAATGACAGTAATCCAGATTGCTAATGCAGAGCAAGCATCAAATGAGGAAGAAACCAAATTGGGAGTAGGGTAGCGCTCAAGTAAGATGAGAAGGCTGTCTCATGGAGGGATGGTATGACATACAGTTTCAGAGTTGCAGTGGCCTTGGAGTGATGTATGGGAGGCTTCCCAGCATGTGGATCAGAGCTAAGCAGGGTATTCACAAAGGAGGTGGCAGCCTGACACAGGGCGTCGAAACCAAGCAAAGAAAGAAGGATATCTGTGTAGTAAGACGGTGACAATTTGGATATGTATAGGAAGTCCATTAAAATTAATAAATTTGTTTTATATAATGACAATCACATTTCACTTTTTGAGGAGGAAATCATAAGTTAGAGAGAGAGAGAGAGAGAGAGAGAGAGAGAGAGAGAGATAAAGAGTAGAAAACCCCAGAACAATAAATATAGATGTATACATTTCTTCATCAGATTTGTCCACTATTACTTAAGATTAATGAGCACATCTCAGAAGATGGCTTTATATATCAAACTTTATTGGGAAAAAAAAATAAGACTCCTTTGGAGAAATAGTTGATTTCCTAGAAATAGGATAGGTCAGAGAAAGTACAAAGGAGCCTAGTACATTTAGTTTTGCTTGAAATATCTTGAGTGCTTAAAGAATAACAAAAGGAGATAGAAATAACTTGAAAGTTCTCCCACACTCCAAAACAGACCATCTAAGCATCAAAAAGTAGGCATAATTATAGTAACACTAGAGACCCAGCCCAAGAAATCATGCATGAGTAGGCCTAGCCTGCGATCAGGGTCATATCCAACACCCCGTAATATCCCAAGATGCCCTGTGACACCCCACAGTGCTCACCACCACCCTGTGGCCCTGCAACACTCTGTAGCACTCACTACCACCACCCTACAATGCTCCTTGGCACTCACCGCCCTGTGACTGCTCCATGATGCGCCATGAAGCTCTGCGACACTACCTCTGCTTTCCTACAACACTCCAAGACACTCCCTCCTGCCGCCCCGTGATGCTCCTTGATGCTCCCTGCCCTGCCCATTTCCCAACACACTTGCCACCCTGTGAAGCTCCACAACACCACCCCATGATGCTCCACAAAGTTTCCTGCCCCACAATGCTCCCCACCCAGCAATGCTCCTTGATGCTCACTGCCTGCTGCCCACTGCTGCTGCTCAACAGTTCCCAGTCTGGCCCCACCGCCACCCCCCTGTTTGCTGTGGTTCCCCGTTGCTGTGATTAGAGCCTGTGGAATCGAAGGAAGGAATCGAGAAGCGGTCAATGGACCTCATGGTGACTGGTTGAGTGGTCGTTCCGGTTGTTACGCTTATGGGCCTGGCCTTTTATTATATAGGATTATAAGCTATAGAATAAAATAAGGGTCTATGAATTTGTACTGGAATTAATTAATTAATTTAGAATATAACAAAGAATAAAATATTATTGTAGCCTCAAAATACCTCCCAACAAAATGTTGTATCCTGTGAATTGACACATGATGACAATGTAACATTTCTGGTAATGTTAACATTAACCATTGATTAAAATGTGGTCTTCCAGCTTTCTGTACTGTAAATACGTTATTTTTTCTCTTTGTAGTTGGTATTTTATTGGGAGGTTCTTGGAGAAAATAAAATAATGTAGGATGAATGTATATAGGATTTGTACTGCTGCCAATAAATTATATTTCTTTGTGTTTTATATTTTTCTCTTGTGGATGTATACAATACATACTTAGTAAGAATTACCTGTTTTTTTTGTGCATATAAGGTTTAGTCCCAAAAGTTTTTTTATATAAAATAGGTTATACTGAAATATACATATTAATAATGTAGGTTATTTTTTTAACTTATTTTGGGGGGGGAGCAGTACTTAAGCTATAATGATAAGTTTTACTTTGAAACACTTTTTTTCTTGGATTTATGTTCTTTCTATGGAGTATATAAGTCAATTTATTCAAGAAAGGGTAAGGAAAACTTCAAATACATAATACGTAACCATGGTATACTACATTGTGCTGGATACTCCATGTTATTATAGGCATTTTTCATATGTACTTTATTAAAAAATCAGTGGAGTCTACAATTACAAATATTTTGTATTAGAACTGGGATTTAAAACTATGCTTGTGAAATAGAAATTTTGGGGGGAGAAAAATATAGGTTTTAAACAATTTTGAAAATTAAGGGGACAATGAAAAAAGCACAGGGCTACAGAGCAGCAGAAGGTGTATTTCCACAAAATAGAGAAGGTGAAAAGCTGTAACAAGTACATTTCCATAGAATAAGGGAGTTGGAAACAATCAGCAAAAAATCTATAGTTACAAAATAAAGAGAAGGAAACCCCTCATCCAGAAGGAGAAGAAGAAATCCCAAAGGTAATAGGAAAACAATAAGGAAAAAAGTAGCTCAGGAGTTACAGGAGTTACTATAGTAGCCAGTGTAAAGGACTAGTGACCAATCAGAGGGGATATCAAGGCACCAGGATCTACAGGCTTTATAAACCATGGGGAGAAGGAACTCAGTGGGACCCTTTCTCCGCTCCCTCTCCCCCATGTGGAAGTCCATTCTGTGGGACTCTTTCCCTCTCCTCACGCGGAGGTCTGTACCTGTTCTTCATTAAATCTCCACCTTTGCTATACCACATGCTGTCCGTGGATTCATTCTTTGACTCTGGCAGATAAAGAATCTGGGTTCTAGTCCAAAAATTCTGTATCACCTGCAATCACCTGCAAGATTACTAACCTTTTTTTTTTTCACTCTACACTATCAGGTAGCAACATATGTTGTTTGATTATTATTTTCAAGAAATCAAGAAAAAATAATAAAATTTAAATTTCAAATAGTTTTTTAACATTGCCCCTTATTTTGCCTCTGTTCTGCTCCTTAGCATGAGTAAATCTCTCTAACGCAGCCTTTTAAATGATCTTGTGCCATAACACACATTCCATTTATAAGTTTTATCCTCATCCTGCCACACTCAACACTTTTTCTTCCCATTTCTTATTTCTTTCTAAGTTATTTATTTTCATGTACTGGATTTCCTCATTAGATTAAAGGATCTTTTAAGAAACCAAATCAGTGCTCTGTATGGAGTTGCAGGCTTTCAGTAAATACTGCTTTAAATAATTTACTAATAAAGTCAAATTATTTCCTCTTTAAATATGTATTACAACATTTAGATATATTGAAAGACATATGTTAAAACTCTTGCTTAAAATTTGGATAATTAAATAAAGAAAATTAATTAGCAATGGATACTTTCTGTAGAAACTGGGCAAAATTAAAACAGGTGATATTTTTGTGGTTGTTTTTTTCTTTCTCACTTCTGACTAGAGACCACAGTGAGAAAATAAGTCTTATAGTAAATGCTATAAAAGAATAACAATTAATGAATCTAGATAATATATATATATTCATTTTATTATTTATTCAAGTTTCCAGTAGATTTCATATTTTTCAAAATTAAATATTTTAAAAGTCAGTGAAAAACAAAGTAGACTTTTAAGTAAACTGCATCAGGAAATAAAATATCCATTGTGGAAAAGGAATTGAATTTATATTCAAAATTATTTTTCATGTGAATTAAAATCTTGTTTGGGAATGAAAACTCAGGAGTAATTACACTGTAGAAATAAATAGATAATAGGTAGATAATAGATGATAGATAGTTAATAAATGATAGATAGACATAGACAAAAACATAAAGGAAATGAATGGTAAATTTCATACATTAAAATTAGCAAAAACAAAATGAAAAAGAAAGCTATGTACTTGTGATTATCTCAGTGAATACAAATATCAACAAATTAGTGTCTGCAATGTATAAGAATAATTATAATGATTAAAAGATTTTTTTAATCACAATAAATGTTTTTAGACTTACAAGTAATTGTAAAAATTTTAATTAAAACCATAGAGAAATGTTATCTCACATTGTTTAAGTTGGGAAAAAAATAGATACTAACAATACCAAGTATCTAAAAATTATTTTGAACCATAGAAAGTTTTATACATGACTGGTGGGACTATTGATTCCAAATTTTTGGACTGGAACCCAGATTCTTTGTCCACCAGAATTGAAGAATGAACAAACAGAAAGTTATATATAAAAGCCTAAATAACCATTACAACCAGTTGACCAAACAACCAGTTGACCAGTCACTATATGCACACTGACCACCAGGGGACAGAAGTTCAAGGCAGGAGCTTACCCTGGGGGGATCACTGTGTTCCCACAGCCAAACTCCCATGGCTTCCAACCTCCAATGGTCCCTCCCACTGGCCAGCCAACCTCCTGCAGTCCCTCTCCCCATCCCTATCCAGCTGGCCCCCATCAGCCATGATGATCTGGCCAGCCAACCAACCTCCCACAGGGAAGGACAACTGGGCAAAACAGCCCTGATCAGCCAGATTGCTGGCCAGGCTGAGGGACCCCACCATGCACAAATTTGTGCACCAGCTCTCTATTATAATATAGTTAGATCCTGGGATCAGATTAAATGTCTATTAACAGTACAATACATTTATTTTGCTGCATTTCTGCAATAAAATATAACAACCAAAATGTCTATATTAGAGCATGTGTGCCAACATGGATAAATCTAAAAAATCTATTAAGGAAAAAAGAATATTGTAGAAGGATTTTTGTAAAGTGATGCCAGTAATAAAACATGTGCAAATTGGCTAAATGTTGCTTAGAGATGTATGATTGTGTAGAGATATTTTCACAAAGAAAGAAAATAATGAAGTCATGGAACATAAATTTTAAGTGGAGATTAAGAAGACAATGAGCTTAGAAATGATCCTAAGATGTAAATTCACTTTAATATACTTTGAGATAACAAGGCACCCTTCTGTCTATGCTAATATTTCACTATAACGAAAAGTTATCCATAGAAATGTAACTGAATTCTATCAAACTAAAACTTAATTTATTTTCCTTGTGTTATCCCTCCTATTTATATCCTCAGCTTTTTTTTTTAAAAAAAAAAAAAGCCTTTTAAAGCCTTTTATTCAGCCCAGTCATGCTTGGATTTCATACCTTTGCTCTTAGTGCTTGTGTTTTTTAATGTACACTCAAACTAAGTTTTATTTTCATCAAAAAATTCCTACAGAAGTTAATTTTCCTTTGAGTGCTAGATTACTCTATTGTTAACTTAGTATTTCCAAAAGTAATTTCCTGTAATTGTTCTTTTTTTCAAGAATCAGCATAGAGTTGAACAAAAGTAAATTTACACAAAATTGGAAAGGAAAAATAAAGTAGCAGCCATTATTCTCTGAAGGTTATTGTTGGTTAGAGATTATATGAGACAAGTGCAGAAGCAATAGTGATTTCCAGTTTGTCTTCAATCTTTCTCATTTCTCATCTAACTCCCAAATTGTCAACATTCCTGACATAAGCCTACTACCAGACAATTTGCTTCGAACTTATAGAGTCAACAACTATAGTCAACAACTTTTTACAGACTTCCACATCAATTCCCTTTTTTAGCTCCAAACAAGTAGCTGAATATAGACATGTGTGGTTTTCATGTTTCCCTGAAAACTCTAGCTCTTTCTACTGTGCCAGGGTTTTTTTTTAATAATGTTTCCCCCTGATTGGTGCTCTCTTTTCAGACATATCTTCACTATCTCCTCCCAAATGGGGTAAATGTTAATTCCTATAATAAATTCCCTATTACACAATTCTCATAGTATTGGGTTTTCCTAATTGAACCCCACAGATACAATAGGCACCCACAATCCTAAGTGAAAGGAGTTTTTAGGGATGAAATAGCCAGGCTTAGGAAAATTTTAGGAATTAAGAGGTCCATAGAAAAAGCACAGGGCTACAGAGCTGCAAAGGGAATATTTCCATAGAATAAAGGTGCTGGAAACATCAAAATAAACATTTTTATAGAACAAGAGAGCCTTGGAAACAGCAGAAGGGATACATTTTCAAAATAAAGGGAAGGAAGCCTGTCATTCAAAGAGATGGAAGAAGAAAGCCAAGAGGGAATAGGAAAATGATAAGTAGAAGAAGAAGGTTTGAGCTCTGGACTTGCCATAGTAACCAATCTAAGGAGATAGTGACCAATCAGAGGGAGTATAAGGCGCAAAGATCTGCAACCTTTATAAACCTTAGAGAAAAGGGACTCAGTGGGAGTCTATGCTTGTTTCCCAACAAATTTCCACCTTTTGCTATACCATTTTCCATCCGTGGTTTCTTTCTTTGACTCCACTTGACAAAGAATCCAGAAACCATCCTTCCTGTTCAGGGGAATATCATGTGTTCCAGTCCAGCTTTCCCACATCATAAGTATATTCTCATCTCCTTGGCATAATAATAAGATACTTCAGCTTTCTGTTTAATTAAGATATGGAAATCTTTTCATGATTTAAACATATCTACTAGGAAAAAGTCTAATGATTAGGTGTAATTTTTTCTGTTCCAGTAATTAAATTCTACTTTATGTGTAGAAAATAGTATAATCATACCAAACATCAAAATGTTGCGGAGCAGTAAGACCACCAGAATAACCTTTCATCTGTGTAGGTTCACCAAGCACTTTTTGTCATTTTTCAGGAAATATGATGAGGTGCTAACCACATTCCTGTGTTCAGAATGGAACTTGTTTTCAGTCTGATGAAGATGACCATATTATATCTATAACAAATGTCCTGTCAAGGCTGGCAGAATGCTGATAAGCCCCGTGGTATTAGTTTTTTGACATGTTGTTTAATAATAGTGGGTTGTTGTTTTTTTTATATAAGACCCAGTTTCAGTACTTATAAAAACATAGGATGGCCCTTCTGATTAAGGATTTAATTTAGAAAGTATTATTGATTCATTTTCAGTAAAAGTTGCCTGAGGCTTCTGAATATGTAGTAGCCACACTGGTACCCAAACCTAATTTATAATCATTGTCAAGTCTTGAAGTCTTGAATGTTCTTTTGTGCTTCGAGTAAGAAATAATCAGCATTTGACACTTTGACCCAGAGCAAACACAAACTAATAGAAATTGCTTGTTCTGCTTGTCGAATTCATAAATATGCATATACATGTGCATGTTCATTTAACTTTGTATAACTGGCAAGTCAGCCATCTATATATATAAAAGATTAATTTGCAAATCCCCCCCCCCTCACCCAGGAGTTCAACCAGGAGAGCAGGATTTCAATGGCTCACGATGATGTGCTCTGACCAGGGGGTGGCACGGAATGAGGACAGCCCTGGGCAGGAGCCAGCAGCCAGAGAAGGAGGCCCTGGCCAGCAGCTGGAAGGCCCTGATCAACCCTGATCGCTGGCCAGGTCTAGAGACCCTTCCCATGCACAGATTTTGTACACTGGGCCTCTAGTATAAAAATAATTGTTTTGTTGTTGTTGTTGTTATTGTTATTGTTTTGAGAAAGTCACAGATGTAGAAGTTAGCTCAGGAAACAGGTTATAGAGGCAAAAGAAGGACCCTTGGAGATTAGAAACAAGAAGGGTAAAGAACTGAGCTGGAGGGGTGAAGCAAAGGTGCAGACATGCTCAAGAATGGGAGAGCCCCAAACATAATTGATTTAGTGAGGAACTGACATTCTTGAATTATAAGAACAAAGAAGGGATTACCTGGCATATTGGTTAGGAAAAATATAAATGTCACTTCAAGATACCCATATATATATATATATATATATATATATATATATATATTTAGGAAATCTAAAGTTGAATGTTAATTCTCATATTATTAATCATAATACCTTAATCACATTACTTAAGAGTTCTTAACTTCAGTCTCCTAAACATTAAAACAGAAACAATATTCACCTTATACAGTTGTGAAAATAATAACATACTATGTATGTTAAATTTTTAGTATATTTTTTAACATATACTTATGTGTGTATAGTTTTATTTTTATACTGATACTAGAGGCTCTGTGCATGAAATTTGTGCACGGGGAGGGGGGGGGAGATGTCCCTCAGCTCAGCCCAGCCTGCAACCTCTCCAATCTGGGACATCCCTCTCACAAACCAGGACTCTAGCTCCCAACTGCTCACCTGCTTGCCTTCCTGATTGCCCCTAATTGCTTTTGCCTGCCAATAACTCTTCTGCGAGCCTGATTGCTGTGTAACTGCTCCTCTGCCAGCCTGTTTGCCCCTAATCGCCTTCCCCTTCAGGCCTGGTCACCCCTAACTGCCCTTCCCTTCAGGCCTGAGTCTCCCTAAACTGCCCCTTCCTGCAGGCCTGGTCACCCCCAACTTTCCTCCTCTGCCAGCCTGGTCACCCCCACTGCCCTCCCCTGAAGGCTGGATTGCCCCAACTGCCATCCCCTGTAGGCCTGGTCCCTTCTAACTGTTCTCCTGGCAGGTCCGGTCACCCCCAACTGCCCTCCCTTGCAGAGCTGGTCCCTCCCAACTTCCCTCTCCTGCTGGCCATCTTGTGTCCACATGAGGACAAGATCTTTGACTACATGGAGGCAGCCATCTTGTGTGTTGGAGTGATGGTCAATCTGCATATTATTCTTTTATTAGATAGAATAGAGGCCTGGTGCACAAGTGGGGGCCAGCTGATTTTTCCTGAAGGGTATCCTGGATCAGGGTGGGGGTTCCCTTGGGGCATGGTGCAGCCTGGGCTAGGGGCTTGTGGTGGTTTGCAGGTCAGCCACGCCCCCCCATGACCCAAGTGGAGGCCCTGGTATCTGGGATTTATTTATCTTGTACAATTGAAGCTTTGTAGCCTGGAGTGGAGCCAAGCCTCCTCTGTTTGCTCCATGGTGGCAACCATTTCTGTTGGAATTTATTTGTCTTCTATAACTGAAACTTTGTAGCCTTGAGCAGAGGCCTGAGCCCACCAGGGTGTGTGGAAATCTTGGCTTTTTCCATCGCCAGAGAAACCCAGGCCTCCCTCCTGCTAGCTCCATGGCTGCAGCCATCTTGGTTGGGATTAATTTGCATACTCGCTCCTGTTTTGCTGGTGGGTGTAGCAGAGTAATGGTTAATTTGCATATTACTCTTTTATTAGATAGGATAATTTGCATATATGGAAATAATAAAACCTTAAGTGTATTCTTCAATTAGTTTTAAAACTAATAAAGACAAATTTCCATCACCCCTTCTTTGTGTCCCTTCCCTATGAATACCACATCCCAGAAGAAACACCAGATCTGAATTATATTGTCATAGCTTAATGTGGAAGATATAATTAAAGATAAGGCCCAATAACCAATGCCCTTTTTTAATTCTATCATCCATCAATGTGGGAAGAACCTAAAATGTATTATATATTTTCAGATAAATTAAATCATATTGAGGAGACAGAAGAAAACTAGGTAGAGAGGGATGGGGACCATGCAGGGAAAGGAATTTACTCGGGAACTCAACTAGGTGGAGTTACTAAGACACCCCAACTTTTCAGGGAAGGAAGGGTGTGTGTGGGAGAATAGCTTTAAAATGTATGAATGTTACTAAGACAGCTTACCAATCACTAGGTGGTTTAAGGCAAAAATTCTTTGAAAAGACCAATTAGAAACAAACAAGCATACATACAAAAAAGCACATGTGCTTCCTTCTCTCTCTTCCCTGATGCAGAGCACAATGGATACCTAACATTCCTACAGTGGGGAAGACCAACCTCTGATGCCCAAGTGGCTTACAATCATGTGGACCTCCACACAAGAACTAATAGATTTTGATTAGCTAGATGCTGAACTGTAACATGAAAAAGAAGCTCTGGACATTGGGCTGCTCCTATAACCCCACCTGCACCTTGTCCAGGACTGGCTTCTCCCAATAAACTTCGGTTCTGGTTACTGTTTTTGTCAGCAACTTCATTCTTCATTTTGTGAGACAACAAACTTGGACTCAACAGCCCACATTTTGGTTTCAATATTTGGCTTCTGTAACTCAGATCAATATTTTTTACATTTATCCATGTTTTTACCCAGATTAGGAAGTTTGTGTCTTTAAATTACTGTGCTATATTCTATTGTATGAATATATTTTCTCTTGCTATGTAAATAATAATTTATTTTCTTGATAATGTTTTTTTATTTTCTAATGACCCTCAAATTTTAATCCTGAAAAAAAAAATCTAGTTTATGCTTTCTATGTCTCCTAAGAAACCTTTGCCTAATTCAAGATCTCAAATATTTTCTCCAGTGAGGTATTCTCAAAGTTTTACTATTATAACTCTTATGTTTATTTTCATAATTTATCACATTAATTCTTTTTTACATATGGTACTAGGTTGGGAGGAGTTCATTTTATTTCTTGTTTCAGCAACACTTGTTGAAGAAATTTTTCTCTTTATCACTAACTTACTTGGTGTCTCTTGTTGTTGTTGTTATTGTTGCTATTTTATTTATAATTGAGATTTGGTTTCCTAATAGAAAATTCCATCACTAAATTCTGGAAATAAAAATAAGGGCCCAAGTGGAAAAAATATAATTTAATACTTCACTAAACTTTAGTAACCTCTTGGGATTTAGAATGTCTTTATGGTTCTGAAAAAAATATACCTCTGATTTATCTTCATAGAAAAGAAACAGCATGTGGCCGGGTGGCTGCTGAATTTCCCCAGACCACACAGGATGTGGGGGTGGAGAGAGAAGATGAGAGCTGTACATGTGGCTGATAGCAAATGTCCTAGGAAGAATCCCCTGAACCCATGATCAGCAAACTGTGGCAAGCCACATGCGGCTCTTTGGCCCCACGAGTGTGGCTCTTCCACAAAATACCATGGCCTGGGCAAGTCTATTTTGAAGAAGTGATGTTAGAAGAAGTTCAAATTTAAAAAAATTTGGTTCTCAAAAGAATTTTGGCTCTGTTGACTAATGAGTTTGCTGATCACTGCCCTACACAAAAAGAAGTGGAGACAACTAAGAAGGCCCCAGCCCATTTTTTAAAAATAACCCAGTGGAAGATAGGAAATAGGTGACCAAATAGTCCTCAGCCAATGAGGAACTGGAGGAGGGTCTAAATAAATAGGCTATGTCCCTTGCCCCATGTGTAATCCTATAAAATGGGCACCCGCTCTCAAGGGTGTTATTAAAAGTATCCTTTTTACCATATTTCTATTTCCTAGTCTGCCATTTGAAATTTGGATACATGAGCCATTTCTCACAGTTCCCATACCCAAATGTATTTGTTTGTGCTTATAAGGGGAACAGGAAAATTCAAGTAGTGGTTGTTTCAGAAAATGTTTCAGTTAATAGGATTAAAACGTTAGGGGAAGAAGCATTATTCCAAAGGGAGTTTATCCCAGCTATTAACTCAATTCTTCTTTCATTCTTTAATTTCTTAATCCATATATCATTCAATGAATATTACTGAAACGGAACCAAACTGAAACACATGGTTTCTTCCTGGGCAGGATGCAAAGGTGGTGTCTTTCTCAGGTTCTTGTCCAGGTGTATTTGAAGAATGAAGCCATGGACACAAAGTGCTATACCAAATGGTGGAAATTTACTGGAAACAAATACAAACTCCCACATAGGGAGGGGGTCCCAAAGGAGGTAGCCCCCTATGCTCCTTTTTCCTAAGTTTTATAAAGTCTGCAGTTCTTTGTCTCTTGATGCTCCCTTCTGATTGGTCACTAAGCAACTTCAAAGCTCAAACCCCAAATGGGGCCTCCCTCTTGTTCTCCCTTTTCAGTGGTAGAATTCTCTGTCCCTTGTGAAAATCTGTTTTCCTCTTTCTCCTTTTCATTTCTCTATTCCCCGTGGCTTCTGTGAATGGGTGTCTTCCTCTCCCCTTATCCTGTGGCACCTTTTGCCAGCTCCAAGTCACCAACCAACTATATCTTCCTTCCACCCCCTAATTCCTAAGACTCCATAAACCTGCCTACTTTACCCCTAAAAACTCCTCTCTTACTATGTGCAAATACCTGTATGGTCCTAAGTTATATACATGATTAAAAATATCTATTAACTAAGCTTCTTGATTTTTTCTTAATTTTTTTCCTACTACTTAACATTTCATGTCTTTTTCTTATTTCAGACTCAATTCTAACACTTAAGAAGAATTCATCTTAATTGGTAGAGAGCAAATATAGAGAAAAAGGGGAGTATCCTAAAAATAAAACACTATATCAAAAAGCAAGGTTACAACAGTTTTAAAAAAGGAATGATAACCAACAGAAAAAAAAAGCATAGATCAATAAAATAGAAAGTGACCAACAAAATAAAATAGAAGCACTGTGGCTGTAATGAGACAGTGGTAGAAAAACTCAAGTACCATATTATGAGAATTATAAGAGACTTTATGTAGGATAGGGTCTAGAAGCATGAAAACTACTGTTTTCAAGAATATTTTCTCCAGTGGCATTTTAGTGCCAGTTTCCAAGGTAGTGATTTATTTGATACTTGAAAGATATTAGTCTTCCTCCAAAAACAGAATACAAAAACATGACTTTGAAAAGCTTTGCAACATCTTTGATGAAAAACTGAACTTTAAAGGTAACATAAAAGGTACCATTAAAGGTACCATAGCTCCTGGTGAAATCTTATGCTCCAGGAGCTATGGTACCTTTCTGATTGCCTCAAATCTATCATTAAAAATGCGAGTTAACACTTTTCTTTTTTTAAATATATTTTTATTGATTTCAGAGAGGAAGGAAGTCAGAGAGAGATATAAAAACATTAATGATGAGAGAAAACCATTGATTGGCTGCCTCCTGCAAGCCCCCCACTAGGAATCAAGCCTGCAACTGGGGCATGTGCCCTTGACTGGAATTGAACCTGGAACCTTTCAGTCCACATGCTGATGCTCTATCCACTGAGCCAAAGTAGCCAGGGCAACAATATTTTTCTTGACCTTTCTTCCTCTAGGAATTTCAACAGTTTGTAAACAAACAATCATTTCCATTAAATCATCTCTACAAAATACCTAGGACATTTATTGTCTTCTTCACCAAATTATGAATTTAGTAAGGAAAGCAAATATAGAAAATTCTTCTCACAAGAGTAAATAAATAGGTATGTCAGCATAAAAATTCAACACCCTTTAAAGAAATGGGACATAATCTTAATTGCCTACAATTTAATATACATAACGTCATGAAGACATTAAATATTGCTAGACATGTAAAAAAAGCAACAAAATATGATAATCAAAAAAAAATAAACATAAACTGATAATAAAAAGACTCAGAAGTATAAATAACTAAAACTTTAAGACAGTTACTAAAAGTGTGTACAAAACTTAAAAGACAAGATGGGTACAATTTAAAAAAATAGGAACTCTCAGCAAAGCATAGAAAACTTAAGACACATAAACAACGATTATTTAAAGTTCTAGAACTGAAAACTATACTAGCAGATACAAATAAAGTGTTTTGATGGGTTTGTCAGAAGAATGGATAACAGAAAAAAAGAGTTAGTGAATTTGAAGATTATTTAAACTAGTTTTGAAGAACACATAGAAATTAAAAGATTGAAGGAAATTTGTCAGACAAGTTTCAGAGGGAAGGTGGTGGAGGGTGGTGGGTGGGAGTGATTAACGGGAATTTATATGCATCCATGCATATCTCATGGACACAGACAATAGAGTGATGAAGGCCTGGGAAGGTGCAGGTGCAGGCAGGTCAATGGGGAAAAAGCTACAAACATACAAAGAGGACATCTGTAATACTTTCAACAATAAATATTGTTTGTTTGTTTTTTTAAGTAGAAGAAAATTAACTATTGCTAAGTGCCTTTTGGGGATAAAAGCCAGGAAGAGGTTCTTACCAGAAACTAAATTAGCCAGAACCTTGGTGTAGATTTAAAGCCTCCAGAACTGTGAACAAATAAATGTTTAGTGATCTGTGGTAATTTGTTATGGCATCTCAAGAAGACTAATTAATAATCCTTATGAAATACATACTTGAAAACTATTTTATAAAAGTAAAATGCCTGCATGATAATAATTGCCTATGTGAATGTAAATATGTGCACGACTATATTCTTTTCCTCTATTCTATTTTTTGATAAAAATAATTATATAACATGAAATCTATTCTCATCAATTTTTAAGTGTATGGTACAGTATTGTTAACCATATGAATATTGCTATACAGAAGACTTCTAGAACTTTTTCATATTGTTTGATGGAAACTACACTCATTGAACAGTAGCTTTCATGTTCCCCTACTCCCTAAGCCTCTGTCAGCAACCATTCTACTTTGTGCTTCTATGATTTTGACCATTGTTGATACCTCATATAAATGGGATCATTCAATATTTGTTCTGGCTTAATTGGTTTATTTCAGTAAGCATAATGGCCTCAAGATGTATCCTATGACAGGATTATAACATATTGATATGAAATTTTTGGACTGGATCCCGTATTCTTTGTCCACAGGAGTTGAAGAGTGAACCCATGAACAGAAAGTGGTATAGAAAATAGATTTGTTGACAAACAAGTATAGACTCTCACATGGGGAAGATGAAAGGGTCCCACCAACTTCCTGTTTCCATGGTTTATAAAGGCTGCAGTTCCTGTGTCCTGATATCCTTTCTGATTGGTCAATATTCACCTCCTAACCACTCCCCTGCCAACCTGACTGATCCCTAACTGCTCCTGCCAGTCTATTTGCCCCTAACTGCCTTCCCTGCATGCCTGGTAACTCCTGAGGCCCTCTTCCTTCACTGTCCTCCTTTTCTTCCTAGGCTTTCTTCCTCCTTTATTTTGTAAATATAGACCTCTTGGCTACTCCCAGTTCCCTTATCTTATGTAAATGTAACTGTTGCCTCTCCTTTGTGTTATGGAAGGAGAAGAGACCATTGTTCCAAATTTATAGCCCTATGGTTTTTCCATGGACCCCAATTCTAAAAATTCCCTAAACCTGCCTATATTCTCCTAAAATTCCTATTTCAAAATGACAGTATTTCCTTCCTTTTTAAAGCAGAACTAGTATTTCATTGTATGTATTTATCAGATTTCTTTTATCCGTTTATCTTCCAGTGGATACTTAGGTTGAAATACAAATAGCCAAAAAGATTCTAAACATCAGGGAAATGCAAATTTAAATTATGATGAAATATCACCTCATACCAGTTAGAATAGCCATTATCAAAACACCCCAGGAAATAACAAGTTATTGTGACAATATAGGGAAATTAGAACCCTTGTGCACTGTTGGTGGAAATGTAAAATGGTACAGCCATTATGGAAAACAGTAAGGTCATTCTCAAAAATTTTAAAATAGAACTACCATAGTGTCCAGCAGTCAAACTCTAGGTATTTATCCAAAAGAATTGAAAGCAGCTCCCAAAGAAATATTCACACTCTCAGATTCATTGCAGTATTATTTATAATAGAAAAATATCTGAAAAAACACAAAATCTCTATATTCTTTTTAACATTTTTATTGATTTTCCTAGAGGCCCTGTGCACAAAATCTTGTACGAGATGGGGGAGGGAAGTGGGGAAGAAACAGGAGTGTCCCTCAGCCAAGTCTGTGCCCTCTCGCAATCCAGGACCTCTCAGGAGATGTCCGACTGCCAGTTTAGGCCCCATCACACCTCAATCGGCAGTCAGACATCCCTCCCGCAATCTGGAACACACAGGTGAAAGGCATCTTGCTGTTGTATGGGCAGATACATTTTTTTTGCCCTGATTATAAAAAGTAGTACATAAATTGATCCTTCTGAGGCAGTAGTGCCATTTTCCCCATCTTATGGTAGAAAAACTGAAGCAGAGAGAAGTTAAGTAATTGGCTTTGTCACACAATTATAAGTGTCAGATCTGGGGAATCATCCTCTTTTTTCAGTATTTGAGTAGCCTTGCCAGGTTTTAATTTTTAAATCTAAAAAAGACTGTTCCCAATATAAAGGATAGTGTCCCTAGGCAATCAGGACCAATCTGTGGGGCAACCAGCAGAGTGATTGGGGGCCCCCACTGGCACACAACTTGGCTGGTGGCCTGTCA
Organism: Lasiurus cinereus; assembly: GCA_011751065.1. NCBI lineage: Eukaryota > Metazoa > Chordata > Mammalia > Chiroptera > Vespertilionidae > Lasiurus > Lasiurus cinereus. The sequence continues at coordinate 26,634,353 of JAAGEH010000304.1, forward strand.
CCACCCACTTGCCTACTCCCACCAGGGGCAACTACTGCATTGAGTGTCTGCCCCCTGGTGGTCAGTGTACCTCATAGCGACTGGTGGTCCCATTGGTCTTTCTGCTATTCTCTCAATTTGCATATTAGGGTTTTATTATATACTAGAGGCCTGGTGCACAACATTTTAGCACGAGGGTGTGTGTCCCTTAGCCCAGCCTGAATCTTCTCCAATCTGGGACCCCTCAAGGGATGTCCAACTGTGCATTTAGGATCGGGCCCAAACAGGCAATTGGCCATCCCTCTCACAATCCAAGACTGCTGGCTCTCACCTGCCTGCCTTCCTGATTGCCCCTTACCGCTTCTGCCTGCCAGCCTGATCACCTCCTAACCACTCCCCTGCCAACCTGACTGATCCCTAACTGCTCCTGCCAGCCTATTTGCCCCTAACTGCCTTCCCTGCATGCCTGGTTACCCCTAACTACCCTCCCCTGCTGGCTACCTTGTGTTCACATGGTAGCAGAAATATTTGACCACATGGGGGCAGTCATCTTGTATGTTGGAGTGATGGTCAATTTGCATATTACTCTTTTATTAGATAGGATAGGACTAGAGGCCTGGTGCATGGGAGGGGTCCCTCAGGCTGGCCTGTACCCTCTCGCAATCAGAGGATGTCTGACTGCCAATTTAGGCCCAATCCAGCAGATGTGAGGCCTAAACCAGCAGTCAGACATCTCTCTCACAATCCAGGACCACTGGCTCCTAACTTCTTGCCTGCCTGCCTGATTGCCCCTAACTGCCTGCCTATCTGCCTGACTGCCTGATTACCTCTGAATGCTCACCTGCCTGCCTGATTGTCCCTAATCGCCTCTGCCTCCATCCCTGCCACCACAGTTTCATCTAGAAGGACATCCAGAATGATATCCGGAAGGTAATTCAGCTGTCCAGTCTAATTAGCATATTATGATTTTATTATTATAGATTGCACTAACTTTGATTAAAATTGTATAGGCTTCAGGTGTACAATTCTATAATACATCATCTGTATATACTATTGTGTGCTCACCACATCATCAAGTCTCCTTCTGTTACTTGATAGTGAGAAACTAGAAAAATTCCAAGGCAGGAGTAATAGGGAAACTGAGACAAGATAATTAAACAATTTGGCTGCCTGCAGCCAGCTTGTAAATAGCAAGCTCTTATCTTCCCCAGCCAAGGACACTTGAGAGCAAATAGTTAATGTATCTCCAAAGAATACAGAGAGGAAGGAGGAAAGGGAAGGAAGAGTTCAGTCTCTCATTCTACTTCTTAAACAGAAAAGTCAGCACTCTAGGGGATTGACAAGATAAAATTGCCAGGTGCTTCTTCCAAGTTCTGAGAAAGCTACAAGAAAGTAAAAGGGAGACCTTGAAAATTAATCTGTGCCAATATATTTCGCAGAGGAATTTCAAAATCTATAATCAGAAAAGTCTATAAGGCAGAAACCTCACACACAACTCGCTCCTCAGATTAGTTGAAAGAGCCCACTGTGTAGGATGATAGATTTGCTTGCCTTACTCCTTTAATAACTTTGCATGTTTTACTTTCTTAATAAATTATCTTCTTAATAAATTTGCTTTAACACAATGCAATTATCTTGAGTAACTCATTTTAATTCATTCATATGAAAGGACAAGAACAGAGGTGGGCACAGCCTTCTCCCTATGACTCTGGGCTGTGTGATATCACCCTTCCTGGTGTTTTGAATGACTATAACACTTCCATCATCATTACTACTTTTTAATGTTCTGGTAATTTTCTCAGGTAATCACCATACTGTTGTCTGAGTCTATGAGATTTTTTTCTTTGCTTAATCCCATCAACTTTTTCAACCAGCCCCCTCCACTCTGACAGCTATAAGTCTGTGATTTATAAGTATGAGTCTGTTTCTATTTTGTTTATTTTGATTCCATGAAATCATTTGGTACCTGTATTCTCTGACTGGCTTATTTCATCTAGTGTAATTCTCTCCAGGTCACAAAATTTTAAGATGTCCTTCTTTTATATGAAACAGTGGTATTCCATTGTGTAAATGTACTATACTTTTATATCCATGAATCTACTGGTGGGCACTTGGGCTGTTATTTGTAAACTAGAGGCTCATTGTACAAAGATTCGTGCAATAGGCCTTCCTTCATCTGACTGCTGGCACCAGTTTTCCTCTGGCACACAGGACCCAGACCTTTGCTCTGGTTGCCGCTTTCTGTCTTCACACTGGCCAGAGTCTTCACTCTGACCAGAGCCTTCGATCTTCACTCCAGTCAGAGCACTGCTCCTGTAGATCCCTCTGACCCCCACGTTCCCTCTTATAGCAGGCATCCCACTCCATCCAGCCTCCCAGAGGCCCAGAGTAGCTGGGGGGGGGGACGCCACCATCTTTGTTGGGTTAATTTGCATACTCACCCCTGATTAGTTGGTGAGCATCACAAAGTGATAGTAAATTTGCATATTTTTTAATTAGTGTAGACTAGTGGCCTAGTGCATGAATTCATGCACATTGAAAGAAAATTAATTAGGAGAAATATTTTAATATTGCTATTTGCCCTCTCTCTATCATAGAAGTGTCAACCAAATTTATGATTGACAATGACAGATAGAAACACACATGATATGGTGCCAGCAAGAGCATTATATATATTGTGCATGTGTGAGTCAACTTAGCCTTCTATATATAGTATATATAGAATAAACTTCCTTAATCAGACCTGCTTTCTGATGTACCTAAACTTTTTCCAGCCCAGTGAAGCATCCCAACTTCTCTTTCAGGTAATTGTCAACAACACAGCAGTAAATATCAACATGAGGAAGTTTATTATTATAGATCATGCAGGGAGAAAAAGGGTTAAATATTTAACTGCAGCAGTGTTTGACTATATTCTGTGCAGTCAGGAAACATGAAGTCATTTTCAAGGTCCACTATTTCTTACTTTTTTTCAGTAGGGTCAAGTTTCTAAATCTCAGTTTTCTGGCTAATGAAAAGAAAATAGGATTCCACCAAGTCTCCTATCTACCTACTCTAGGACTTCTGTGAGGATCAAATGAGATGAGGCATGGGAAAATACTTCACAGACATTTGGTTACAGTGTGAAATTTTCCACCTGGCTGTAAAGCAAGTAATGTTCCTGCGCTGAAGAAACTCCAAGAAGCTATTCATCACCAAGGAGAGGAAGCCAGGCATTGCTATGTTATGTCATTACCCAAATGGACACTTAGCATATTAGCCTTTTATATATATATATATAGATAACTTTTATATGCTTAATTGTAAGTTTTCTGAAACCATGTAAATCCTCTGTAGACAATATTTTATATATAGATTTGCTTCTTTTCTAAGTAGATATGTGTATCAGAAAAGAGAGATTTTTTCCTAATGCCCACATTTGAATTTTAATATACAAATACAGAATCAAAGTATGACTTTCAAATCCATTAAAACAGAGGTTAAGATAGAAGCAAACTTTTTTTGGCTATACTTATGTACCATATGATAAAAATTGTAAGTTTATTCTCACTTTTCCTTAAAATATACATAGCTTCATATTTCTTATAACCACTAGCCTGCATAGTTCAGTAATTCAGCTATTACTTACATGCAAATGAAATCATTTATATGATTTAATAAGTGATATATAATATGATACTAAGAACAAGTCAATGTAATGATATTTAACTTTGTGTGTATTTGTAAGTGTGTGTGTGTGTGTGTGTGTGTGTGTGTATTTACCATAGAAGTGATTGATTGCATTTGTGGACCACACTAATATTTTTCATTATTTTATCTAAGTTTTCCTGCATGTATGTTCAGTCAGTCTTACAGTCATGGAAACATTGATTTCCCCATTGTAATCTCTGCTGGTGTAAAACACAGCTGCCTAACAAATGTATACTGGAACAGGCTCCTTTCAGCATCTGTTAAATCTCAACACAGTGTATAAACACTCTTTTTAGAGTGCATCAATCATGGAAGAGTGAGACAGAATTAAAGAGTTTAGCCCTGCTTGGCTCCCTTTGTCTCTAATTTAAGCATGTATGACCCATTGCATTCATTGTTGTACTTACAACAGCTGTTTCTTATTATTAAGAAAAGCAGCTTTGCGTGCAGAACATAAAACAATAAACGCTAGCCATGTGGATAGAGAACATTTGCTTCTAAAGGTTATAAATATACACTTAATAAAAAAGTAAGGTGACGCTAACCATATTTCACAGAGAACAAATGGTACCACATCAGGCAATAAAGTCTCACACCTTCTGATCAAAAGAAAATAAAACACTGAATCCAACAATCTGAAGTACTAAAAAAGAAAGTGTAATTAAGAAAGTTACAGTGAGCACAAAGAATATTTGTGGTGTTTAAAAAGTATGATACAGAAAGAGCATCTTTACTTGTTTTTCCTGGAATGCCTCCTAATTCAGCCAAAAGACTATCCAGAAGTATAGAAATTATAAAAATGTTATTAAGCAAATGCAAAGATTTATGCTGGAGATTATTAACTTAATTTTAATTGTGTATATGTTTTTATTTTTAAAATGAAAACACATTTTTAATTACTTTACCATGTCACGTTTATAATATGAAATTGATTGCTTTAATAAATATAACAAATAAGTGTTAATAAATATTTTGACAACTAATCCTATACTTTTATAATTCCCTGTAAGTTGAAAGTTTATAATGCAGAAGTCATTGAGGCAATTAAGGACTTTATTGGTTAAAAAAATAAATAAATAAAACTCAAATTAATAAATTATATTATGTAAAATATAACACATTTTATAAATAGTATTTTCTACATTATACTATTTAATTTAGTCCCTTTCAAACTAAAGATCAGTATGTTTGCTGAGTCTTAGAATTAAGAATTATTCCTTTTATTTTCTGTAAATGTCTAGCAGCCATAAGGAGTCTAATAAGCCAATAATTCATTTTATTTTTTATACAAATGATAATATGCTACAGTAGTCTTTTATTTGAATTATTTTAAACCATTTTCTTCTCCAAAGTACTTCCTACCATTTACCTATGATAATGATTCAACTTCCATAAATGTTCCTCAAGTGCTTTATTATCATCTTTTAAAAAAGTTCTCTAAATACTCTTAAAAGAAGTTGTAAGGCTAATACCTCTAGGGATCTCCAGAAACCTAAATATTTTTTGATTCAAAAACTCTACAGTATAACTGGCATATAAATCATTCTGTGAAACCAAAAGCTCTGTGTAATCCTAAGCCATACTGGTCTGGAAGTAAAAATTAAGTTATATCATCCTGAGGAAATTTCTATTTTTTCATCCACTATTACAAGTATTAGTCTCTCTAAAAGTTTTTTTTCTTACCTTTTGGAGCTCAAAGGGGTTGTCTAATGAGTGCCATGGAAGAAGATTGGCAGTTCTTGTCTTCCTCAGATGGTCGGGTTATCTAAATAGACATGGGGTTTCTGCACATTCACCTGCTATGCTCCTCTGCATCCAAGCCTGCATTGGGCAGAAGTAAGGAGGCTGCCTCTTCCTTTTCCAATCTTGATACCATCCTCTCTGTATTGTTTCCCATAATGCCACTTTCTGATTCCACCATCTCCAGAAATTTGAATGAAAACAGTTGCATCATTTTTTTTTAAACTATTTGCACCTATTTTTCTCTTCTTAGAGTTCACATATGAGTTCATGGTATTGAGCTAACAACAAGTTCATATAGAAACACCAAACTTTATCCCTTCTGAAGAAAGGAAATAATGGGTTTTTATATGAACTACTTCCTTCTGACTAGTGAAGTTTTTTGTTGTTTTTTTTTCTAAGCATGTGCAGTTGATAGTTTTGTACTTAATGTCAGTTCCTAGCCCTTCTCAAGAAAGTGTCTACATTTTTTGTGCAAAAAAAAATTCTGATGTCTCACTATGACCTTCTAGCCTTGCATTATAGATTCATGTTGTATGTGTCTGCTGCACCTCAAGTTAACTATTGTTATTCCCACAGCACCAACCAAATACCTATGTTTAATATATGGATAACAAAATTGAGTTTGTTTATTAAATAAAATTGCCTTACTTAACAAAGTAATCATTTGTATTGAATAAGTTATTAATGATAATAAGTAACATTGACTATTGCTATACTTTAAAAATCTATAGTGATACCCTCCATATGCTAGTCCCTGGGAAATAAGAATGAATGTGACATTCTGTAAGGAGAATAGAATTCACAATGTTGTGGGAGAAACAAACACTAAACAGGTGAATAAATAAAAGAAAAAGTGTATATGATGACATACATATTTAAAAGGCAATAATCATCTTTGCCCATAAAACTTAAAATATATACCCATTGCCTTACCCATATTTTGCGAGAGATTGTGACTTACTGTTTAATAATTTTCAAGTGAGCTAGAGTCATTTTAACAACAGCTCAATATGAATGCTCATAAATAAATAGAAAATTTTAAATGCAAAGTTTCAGAAAGTATATTTTTAAGTTCATTTGTGTAAAAATAATTTATATCCATGGATTTATTAAAATATACACTGAATATTTAGTGAAATAAGTCCACAAATTTTAAGAAAAACAATTCCTGCCCTAACCAGTTTGGCTCAGTGGATAGAGCGTCAGCCTGCATACTGAAGCATCCCAGGTTGGATTCCAGTCAAGGGCATGTACCTTGGTTGGGAGCACATCCCCAGTAGGGGTGAGCAGGGAGCAACTGATCAGTGTTTCTCTCTCATCAGTGCTTCTAACTCTCTATTTCTCTCCCTTTCTCTCTGTAAAAAGTCAATAAAATATATTTAAAAAAAAGAAAAACAATTCATTTTTTCTTCTCTCTCTTTTTAATTATAATTTTGTTTTAGTATGAGTATGACCTATGTATATATATATTTAAAAAAAAACAATGTTAGGACCCATTTATGTCACTATTCATTGTAAAGCTCATAATTTGGCCAGTGGAAGCTATGTAATCTGGCTCCTGTGTGTTTTTGCTAGATCTCCATTAGGCTCGGAGAATTTTCTTATTTCATTGAACAATTGGATATTTCAGCTTTCTTTGAAATTCTTCTGTCCAACACCTGACCAGTCATTTCTATAAGAAACTTTTTTTTTCTTTTTGTTAATTAGTTAATTTTCAGTAAGTAATAGTATCTAGAATGGGCATCAAATATAGTCATTGCCAATGTATAGTTGCTTTCCATGTCTTTTAGTGATTACTTGACTCCAATGACTTTAACTCTATTTCAGCATCATAGTTCAAAATCATTTTCACTCTCCTTTCCTTTTCCTGTTCCATATTTGCATCTCTCTTCCCCTAGAGTAAGAACATTTGTTCCTCAGAAAATCAATATATTTATGAATTTACTAAATTATTCTAATAAACAAAATTAACTTAATGTTTTATATTACTCTAGTAAACACAGTTAACCTAATAATAACATAGCTCAAAATTCAAAATTGTAGAAAAAGGTATATTTACAAAAATTGAATCTTCTATTTTATCGCTTTAAACTCACATTCTGTAAGTAATTATTTTCATTAGTTTTATTTTATTTTTTAAAAGTTTATTATTCCTGAATAAAATTTTTACAGAAATTAGACTTATTTTTATTTTCTTCATGAGCAAGTAATATATTATGCATACTATTAGACCTTTTTTTTAACCTCCTAATATAGAGACTAGAAAGCATTCAAAATAAATTCACAGAGATTTTTCTTATAATATACTAGAGGCCCAATGCATTAAATGCATGCAAGAGTAAGTCTTCCTTCCCCTGGCTGCTGCCACCAACTTCCCTCTGATACCTGGGACCAGAGCTTCCCTGTGGCTTCCAGCAGACACCTGGAATCCAGGCTTTCCTGTGGCTGCCAGTAGGTACCTGGGATCCGGGCTTCCCTGTGGCTGTTGACAGGCATCTGGGACTCAGGCTTCCCTTGCAGCCTCGGCTTCATCCAAAAGGAAGGAAGAACGTCTGGAAAGCTGTCTGGTCTGATTATCATATTATGCTTTTATTATTATAGATAACTGCATAATATTCTAATAAAGAGTACCTCCTGTATCTAGGTAATAACTATATGCAGTATTAGATTATTTCCCAATATGTTGCTATTAAAATTGATCTTGTGATTACATTTGTGTGTGTTCTTATTATTGTTATTATGCCATTGTTGTTTTTTCACATGAGTGAATTTATAATTCAGAGTAAATTTCTAGAAGTGAGATTGCCAAGCAAAAACCCAAAATAAATGTGTTTCATAAGATTTTTTCCAAATTCTCTCCATAGAGATTAGGCCATATTCACTTGCCAACTATGAAAGGGTTTTACCCTGATAATCTTGGTGGCCATACTTTTTTAAGAAAAAGTATAGAATTGTGCCAATCTAAAAGGTGAAAAATGTCTATCTCCAAAAAGTTTTAATTTACATTTAGTATAAATGAAGTTAAGCAACTTTACATATAATTTACATATATTTGAGGACCAATTATGGCTGTTTCTTTGATTTACCTATTTTTCTAAGATTTTTTTAACTCAGTACCTTAATTGTTTTGATAGTTTATTTTTATATGGAGAGATAATTTGTATATAAAAGAAATATATATCAAACTACCACTACAGTCAATACAAAGAACATTTGCATCATTCCAGAAACTATTTTTGTGCCACTTTCCAACCAATGTCAACATCTGCTTTTTAAGGAAAACTCTACTTTGATTTTAAATAGCATATGTTACAGTTGTATTTTTCTGAATTTCATATGAGTAGTGTTCTATTGCATAAATCTTTGGGTTGGACTCAACATTATTCTTGAGAAATTTGTCTTTGTGCCTAATAGATCAGTAGCTCATTCTCTTTTTATTGCTACATGGCAATCTACAATCATTTTCTCCATTCCACTGTTAGTTGTTTCCAAATTTGGGGTATTATAAATTAAGTGACTATGAACATTCTTACATGAATCTTTTTTTGAACATATGCTTTTATTTCTCCTTGATAAATATGTAGGATGGAGGGTATAAAAATTAATAAGAAAGTTTGAAATATTTCCCAATGTGGTTATGTGTGTGCAATGTATGAGAATTCTAATGCTCCACATTCTTTCCAAAAATTTGTGTTGTCAATTGTTTTTTTTTTAAGTCCTTTGTCCATTTATTTTTATTTTTATTTATTTTTAATTTTTTTTCTTTTTTATTGTGTTACAAGTATACATATCTCCCCATTGCCTCCGCCCCAACCCATCCCAGGCATACCCCAACCTCCTAGTGTCTGTGTTCATTGGTTATGCTTATATACATGCATACAAGTCCTTTGGTTGATCTCTTATCTACCCCACCTCTCCTTAAACTTCTTGCTGTAATTTGACAGTCTGTTTGATGCTTTATTGCTTCTGTGTCTATCCTTTTGTTCATCAGTTTATAATATTCTTTGTTATCCACAAATGAGTGAGATCATGCAGTGTTTCTCCTTCATTGACTGGATTATTTCACTAAGCATAAGGCTCTCCAGTTCCATCCAGGTTGCTGCAAATGGCAAGAGTTCCTTCTTTTTAATGGCAGCATAGAATTCCATTGTGTAGATGTACCATAGTTTTCTGATCTGCTGACGTGCACCTAAGCTGTTTCCAAATTGTAGCTATTGTAAATTGTGCTGCTATAAACATAGGGGTGCATAAATTCTTTCTGATTGGTGTTTCTTATTCCTTAGGATATATTCCTAAGAGTGTGATTGCTGGGTCAAATGGGAGTTCCTTTTTTAGGAAACTCCATACTATTCTCCACAGTGGCTGCACCAATCTGCATTCCCACCAACAGTGCACAGGGTTCCTTTTTCTCAGAATCCTTGCCAACACTTGTCCTTTGTTGATTTGTTGATGATTGCCATTCTGATAGGTGTGAGATGGTATCGCATTGTCGTTTTGATTTTCATCTCTCAGATTAGTGACTTTGAACATGTTTTCATGTGACTTTTGGCCTTCCTTCTGTCATCTTTCGAAAAGGTTCTATTTAGGTCCATTGCCCTTTTTTTTTTATTGGATCACTTATCTTCCTTTTATTAAGTTGTATAAGTTAGCTATAGATGTTGGAGATTAAACCTTTATCAGTGATAACATTTGCAAATATGTTCTCCCATACAGTGTTCTTTCTTGTTGTTTTGTTGGTTTAATTTGCTGTGCAAAAGCTTTTTATTTTGATGTAGTCCCATTTGTTTATTTTTTCTTTAGCTTCCATTGTCTTTGGAGCAGTATCAGTGAAGAAGTTCTTTAAGCATATGTCTGAGATAGTGCTGCCTGTGAATTCCTCTAGTATTTTTATGGTTTCCCTTCTAATGTTTAAGTCCTATATCCATTTTGAGTTTATTTTTGTATTTGGTGTAACTTGGTGGTCCAGTTTCATTTTTTTTGCATGTATCTGCCAATTTTCCCAACACCATTTATTGAAGAGGCTATCTTGGCTCCATTGTAGGTTCATGCCTCCTTTGTCAAATATTAATTGAGTACAGTGGTTTGGGTGGATATCTGGATTCTCTATTCTATTCCATTGGTCTATATGTATATTCCTGTGCCAGTACCAGGCTGTTTTGAGAACAGTTGATTTGTAATATAGCTTGAAATCTGGTATTGAGATCCCACATACTTTATTCTCCTTTCTCAGAATTGCTGTGGCTATTTGTGGTCTTTTTTTTGTTTCAGATGAATCTTTGAAGAATTCTTTCTATGTCTGTGAAATACTTCATTGGTATTTTAATGGGTAGTACATTGAAACTATAGATTGCTTCGGGTTGTATGGACACTTTAATTATGTTGATTCTCCCAATCCATGAGCATGGTATGCTCTTCCATCTGTTTACATCTTCCTCTACAGTGGTACCTTGAGATGCGAGTTTAATTCTTTCAGTAACCTTGAGGCATGGGAAACTATGAGAGGCTGGAGTCGTGGTAAACTGGTGGGTCATGTACAGCCGGCCGATCCACACAATTACTCCTATCTAAAATGTTGCTCGTATTTCAAAGCAAAAATCGCTCGCTCGATGGCTCGTATCTCAAAATTCTCGTATGTTAGGGCACTTGTATCTCAAGGTACCACTGTATCTATTTTTTCAGTGTCCTGTAGTTTTCCGCATATAGGTCTTTTACCTCCTTAGTTAGGTTTATTCCTAGGTATCTTAATTTTTTTGGTGCGATGGTAAATGGGATTGCTTTTTTAGTCTTTCTTTCTGTAATTTCACTATTAGTATATAGAAATGCCACAGATTTCTTGGCATTAATTTTGTATCCGGCTACATTGCCAAATCCATTTATTAACTCAATTAGTTTTGGGATGAAGTCCTTTGGGTTTTTTATGTACAGTATCATGTCATCTGCAAATAAGGACAACTTTACTTCTTCTGTTCCAATTTGGATGCCTTTATTTCTTCTTCTAGATAATTGCAATGGCTAATACTTCCAGTACTATATTGAACAGGAGAGGTGAGAGTGGGTATCCCTCTCTTGTTCCTGTTCTTAGGGGAAATGGTTTTAGTTTTTGCCCATTAAGTATGATGTTACTGTGGGTTTATCATATATGGCCTTTATGATGTTGAGGTATGATCCTTCTATTCTCATCTTTCTGAGAGTTTTTATCAAGAAAGAGTGTTGGATTTTGTCAAATGCTTTTTCTGCATCAATTGATATGACTATGTAATTTTTATCTCTCAATTTGTTTATGTGATGTATCACGTTTATTGATTTGCAGATATTGTACCATCCTTGCATTCCTAGGTTGAATCCTACTTGGTCATGGTGTATGATATTTCTGATGTACTGCTGGATTCTATTTGCTAGAATTTGGTTGAGGATTTTAGCATCTAGGTTCATGAGAGATATTGACCTAGAATTCTCTTTCATTGTGCTGTCTTTATCTGGTTTTGGTATTAGGGTGATGCTGGCTTCATAGAAAGTGTTTGGAAGTGTTCCTTCTTCTTGCATATTTTTGAATAGTCTGAAGAGGATAGGTTTTAATTCTTCCTTCAATGTTTGGTAAAACTTGCCTGTATAGCCATCTGGTCCTGGGCTTTTGTTTGCTGGAAGCTTTTTGATGACTTCTTCAATTTCTTCCATAGTTATTGGACTATTGAGATGTTTAGATTCTTTCTGATTGAGTTTTGGTAGGTTATATTTTTCTAGGAATATGTCCATGTCTTGCAGGTTGTCCAATTGGTTGGAATAGAGTTGTTCATAGTGTTTTTTAACAATTCTTTGTATTTCGACGGGATCTGGCGTTATTTCTCCTCTTTTATTTCTGATTTTGTTTATTTGGGTCTTCTCTCTTTGCTTCTTGGTGAGCCTGGCTAGAGGTCCATCAATCTTGTTTAACCTTTCAAAGAACCAGCTCTTAGTTTTGTTGATCTTTTGAATTGTTTCTTTGGTCTCCATGCTGTTTATCTCTGCTCTGATCTTTACTATTTATTTCCTTCTGCTTACACTGGGCTTTTTTTGCTGCTCCCTTTCTAGGACTTTGAGTTTTAGAGTTAGGAAATTTATTACCATTGTTTCCTGTTTTTTGCAGTAGGCTTGTAAGGCTATGAACTTCCCTCTCAAGGCTGCTTTCATTGTGTTCCACAAATTTTGTATTGTCTTGTCATTGTCATTTGTTGCCATGATGTTTTTGATTTCTTCCCTGATCTCTCTGGTTACCTGGTCATTGTTTAATAGCATGCTGTTTAGTCTCCATGTGTTTGATTTCTTTATATTGTTTTTATTGTAGTTGATTTCCAGTTTTATGCCACTGTGGTCTGAGAAAATGCTTGATATGATTTACATCTTCTTGAATTTGAAGAGACTTTTCTTATGACCCAACATATGATCTATTTTTGAAAATGACCCATGTGCACTGGATAAGAATGTATATTCTGTGGCCTGGGGGTGAAATGTTATATAGACGTCAATTAATTCCATCTGGTCTAGTGAGTCATTTAGGATTGATGTTTCTTTGCTGAATTTTTGTTTAGAGGATTTGTCCAGTGGTGACAGTAGGGTATTAAAGTCTCCTACTATGATTGTATTGCTGTCAATTTCTCCCTTAATATCCTCTAGGAGATTTTTTTATGTATTTAGGTGCTCCTATATTGGGTGCGTATATGTTTACCAGAGTCATTTCTTCTTGTTGGATTGTTCCCTTTAGTATTATGAAGTCGCCTCTTTTATCTCTTGTTATGTCATTCACTTTGAGATCTAATTTGTCAGATATAAGTATTGCAACCCCAGCTTTATTTTCATTTCCATTTGCCTGAAATACCATCTTCCATCTCTTCATCCTCAATCTGTGTGCATCTCTTTTCCTGAGGTGGGTTTCTTATAGACAGCAGATATATGGATCATGTTTTCTTATCCAATCGGTTACTCTGTGTCTTTTGATTGGAGCATTTAATCCGTTTACATTTAAAGTTATTATTGATACGTACTTATCTGTTGTCATTTTTAGTCTTTACCCTTGAGTTCCTTCCTTGCTTCCTATTTCTTTTTATTACACCAGACCCTTTAACATTTCTTGCATTGCTGGTTTGGTGGCAATATATTCCCTTAGTCCTTTTCTGTCTGTGAAGCTTCTGATTTCACCTACAATCTTGATTGAAAGCCTTGCATGGTATAGTATTCTTGGATTCAGACCCTTGCTTTGCATGACTTTGCATATTTCATTCCATTCCCTTCTGGCCTGATGAGTTTCTGTTGAGAAATCAGTTGCTAGTCTTATGGGGGTTCTTTTGTAGGTAACTTTCTGTTTCTCTCTGGCTGCTTTTAAGATTCTTACTTTGTCGTTGGTGTTTACCAATTGAATTATAATGTGCCTTGGTGTCGGTTTTTGGGGGTTCATTTTGCATGGGACTTTGTGAGCTTCATGGATTTGTGTGGGTTTTTTCTTTTCTATATTAGTGAAGTTTTCTGTCATTATTTCTTCAAACAGGTTTTCTATTCCTTGCTCAGTTTCCACTCTTTCTGGAACCCCAATTATGCGGATGTTGTTTTGTGTCGTGTTATCCCAAAGTTCCCATAGGCTCTCCTCTTGCTTTTTCATTTTTTTTCTAGAAACTGCTGTATTTGGGTATTTTTTCCTAACTTGTCTTCTAGTTCACTGATGCTGTCCTCTGCTTCTTCTAGCCTACTTTTAATGTTTTCTATTGAGTTCCTTATAGCAGTGATGTCTTTTTTCATTTCTTCTTGGTTCTTCTGCATTTCTTCTTGGTTCTTCTTCATTTCCTCTTGGCTCTTACTCACATTGTTAATTTTGACTTCCATTCTTTTCATCCACCTTATGATCATTTCTCTGAACTCTTTCTCTGGCAGGCTTATTTCTGCTTCTATTTCATTTACTTACTTTTCTGGTGATAGCTCCCTTTCAGTCATATGTGGGCTGTTTCTTCATCTGCTCATAGTCTATCTTCTCTGAGGTCTGGTTATGTAGTTCTCTCTCCTACATTTACTCACAGGCACAAACGAAAACACACCAGGTACAATACACAAGGCATTGAACAGAAATGTATTCATGATATTAATAACAAAAATATGGTGACCACCAATGAAAGACAAATTAGGGGTAAGTAGAGAAAGAAGAAGAAGAAAATGAGGAGAAAAGAAAAGAAAGAAGTGCCAAAATCAAATTGGAAGAAGGGAGAAAAATAAATAAATAAATAAATAAATAAATAATAAAATAAAATGAAAAAATAACAAGGTGAAGGGGAAGAAGAAAAGAGAAAGAGAAAAAAAGGCAGAGAGAAAAGAAAGAGGATAAGACAGAAAAGGGGAACAAAATATAGATGTCAGGAGAAAACTCCAATAGAACAGTCACTAATCCCAACAAATGCCAGCAACAAGTACCTGGAAATTAATACAAACTACAAATAACAACTAATATCAAGGGAGGCGAGAGAAAAGAGAGGTAAAAAATAAACCAAAACAAAGCACAATAAAACAAGTAAAATATGTACAAAAAGTCTATATAATCACCGTTCAAGCAAACAGCAACAAAAGGACATAGAGAAAAACAACTTTTTGAATACTGAAGACAAGAAGAGAGAGGTTTGTATGGACTTGGAGTAGGGGATTTGAAATTAGATATATAAGTGGGGTGAAATTTTAACCAGGTACAGAGAAAGAATAGGGAGAATCTAAAGTTGGAAAAGGGAAAGAGAAACAAGACAACAAAATAGGGAAAGTTAGGAGGAGAGTGTTGGCATAAAGGTAGAGTTGAGATAGAGTGAAATTATGCTGAAGGAAAGATGAAAATAGAATGTAGAACTCTAATACCAAAGTAAAATAAATAGAAAACAAAATGACACTTGTTTTGTTTTTTTCCAAAAAGGTAAAATAGTAGTAGTAATAATATTAGTTCAAAACAAAAATGAAATAATTAGAAAGGTAAAATCAATTGAGGAGAAAAGAAAAAAATAGTTTTTTTAATTAAAATATGGAAAAATAAAAAATGAAATAAAAAAGTGTCCATCTATTCCGCTGCCATTTTTTTCTCTCTCAATTGTTTTTAATTAGCTATTCTAAAGAATATAAAGAATGATTATCATCTCATTGTGGTTTCCTTTTGCATTTCATGATGACCAACAATATTAAGAACATTTTCAAAAACTTAAATGGCTTTTGAATAATATTTTTTGTGTATGAAAAGTATCTTCAAATATTACACCCATTCTTATTACATTATATTGTAATTACTGATAGCTAGTGATTCTTCACATATTCTGTAAATTAATGATTTATCTGCTACACACACTAATAATTTTTCTAAGTCCATGGCTTATACTTCATTCTCTAAATTATAGTTTTTCATGTGGAGAAATTTTAAGAGTGCTCAAGTTTAATGTGACACTTTTATTCCTTTTTAATTAGTGCTCTTGTGTCAAAAACATTTTCCTACCACAATGATCCTATATGATAAATCCCTAATATGCAAATCGACCAAATGGTGGAATGACCGGTGGCTATGATGCTCACTGACAACCAGTGGGCAGATGCTCAATGCAGGAGCTGACCCCTGGTGACCAATGTGCTCCCAAAGAGGGAGTGCTGCTCATCCAAAAGCTGGGCTCATGGCTAGCCAATGCAGTGGCAGAGGTGGGAGCCTCCTCTGCCTCTACTACAGGCATCCAGTAAGAAGCAAAGGGTCCCAGACTGTAAGAGCCCTGAAATGTGAGAAAGATGTTTGACTGCCAGCTTAGGCCCAATCTCCCTGAAGAATTCCAGACTGTGAGAGGGATCCCGGACTGTGAGAGGGAATAGGCCAGGCTGAAGGAACCCCTCCCTCTTGCCCCACCAGTGCAAGAATTTCATGCACCAGGCCTCTAGTAGCAGTATGATGTTCTTTGTAAAATTTCATAAATTTTGTTTTTAAATTAATTTTAAAGTAATTTTTGATATGATGAAATTTATGTGAATTTTCTTTTTTTCCTATGTTTCTATAGTTGCTCGAGAACAATTATTTGTAAAGAATTATCCTTCCTAATTAAATTTATTTGGAAACTTTGTAAAAAATAAAAGTAACCATATGTGTAAGGGTCTATTTGCAGCCTCTATTTTGTTTCATTGCTCGATCTCAGTATTCTTATACCAATACTATACTTTTTTTATTACTATGTTTTTACTGTCTTGAAACCAAGAAAAGCAAATTTACCAAAATATAGACTAAACTGAATTATAGAATTAAATACAAAAGTCAAAATTATAAAGTTCTTAAAAAGGATGACGTTAGGTGTGGCAACGACTTTTTAGATATAACACCAAGATCATGATCCATGAAATAAGTTATTTTAAGTTGGATTTCATTAAAATTAAATATTCCTCTTTGAAAAACACATTGAGACAATAAGGATACAAACTGGAGTTTGGATGCAATTACTTGCTAAAACAAATCCAATAAAGTATACAAGGAACCCTTAAAAGTTGACACTAAGAAAACAACCTAATTTTAAAGAACAACCTCACTAAAGAAAAAATATTCAGATGACCAATAAGTATTAGAAAAGAACCTCCACATCATATGTAATCAGAGAAGCACAGATTAAAACAATAATGAAATGGTGTTAGCATATATTACAATGGCCAATACATGGAACACTGACAACACCAAATGCTAGCAAGGAGGAAAGGCAACAGCCTTTCTCATTTATTGATGGTGAGAATGCAAAATTGTACGACCATTTTGGAAGACAGTTTGCAGTGGTGGTGTTATGTGTGTGTGTGTGTGTTATAAAACTAAACATATTCTTACCATATAACCAGCAATTGTATTCCTTGGTATTTACTCAAAGAAATTGACAACTTATGTTCACACAGAAACTTGTATATTATATTTCTAAGAGCTTTATTCATAACTAGAGGCCCAGTGCATGAAAATTCATGCACTGGAGGTGGGTTCCCTCAGCCTGCCCTGCCCCCTCTCACAGTCTGGGTGCCCCCAAGGGCGGGAGGTTACCCAACAATCAGGGGAAGACGATGCCCCTATCACATCTTTGCTGCTGCCACTTTCAGAAGCATAAGCTTCAATAGCCCTGGTTACCTGAGCCTCAGGTGGCACTGGCTGGCTGGGCAGTCACCATCTGCTGCTTGCTTGTGCCTCGGGCCAGCCTTGAGTGGCTGGGGGACTGAAGGGACTGGGGGACTCTGGAGGCAAGCATGTGAAGTGGCTGGACCTTCTGGGGGGCAGGCCCGCTGTGTTACATGCCTGCTGCCCAAGAAGGGATGAGGGACTGGATACCACCATCTTGTGGCTGTGGGCACTACCATTTTTGAGGGCTTGGCAGTCAATTAGCATATTCCCTCTTTATTGGCTCTGGGTGCCACGATCTTTGTGAGGGTATGATGGTCAATTAACATATTCCCTCTTTATTAGATAGGATTGCCAAAACCTGCAAACAACTAATCTTTCCTTTAGAAAGTGAAGGAATAAATAAACTTTAGTAATTCCTGAGAAAGGAATATTATTCAGTGCTAAAAGAAAATGAGAGATAAAGTCATAAAAAAACAGAGGGGTTCCTTAAATTTATATTTCTAAGTAAAATAAGCTTTTTTTTTTATCCTGAAGAGGTTATATTCTGTATAATTTCAACTATATGACTTTTTGAAAAATGTAAAAGTATGATGACAGAAAAAAAATAATGGTTTGCAGGTATTAGATTTCATATAGAAATAAATAGGCAGAGCACAAAGGAACTGGAAGGCAGTGCAATGTTCTTTACAGTGTTATAATAATGAATACAAGCCATTACATACATTTGTTTAAACTCATAAATGTACAACACCAATAGTGAATCACAATGTAAACTAGGGACTTTGGGTGGTCAATGTACAGTGGTACCTCAAGATACGAGTGCCCTAACATACGAGATTTTTGAGATACGAGTTGTCAAGGCAGCGATTTTTGCTTTGAGATACGAGTAATCGCGCTGATGGGCTGGCTGCACATGACCCACCAGTTTACCGCGACTCAAGCGTCTCATAGTTTCCCACGCCTCAAGGTTACGGAACGAATTAAACTCATATCTTGAGGTACCACTGTATCATAACAAATGTTCTACTCTATAGAGAGCCCATGGGAAGGCACATGGACATTTATTTAAATTGTCAGCTGAATCCCGGGCAGTAGGCAAAGCCATGCCCTGGAAACACATTCTGCCAAAAGGCAAAAGTGTTGTCAGCTTGACCTTCATTTCTGCCCAGGTGCCAGGGAGTGGGTTCTATTGTGTAAATCTAGCCATTCACCAGGAATGAATAAGACTCGGGTCTACCCAAAAAAGCAAATAATGTCCTTTGTCTTGACTTCAAGTAAAACTTCCTGTTTTTCTTGCTGTATAAAATAAACATGCTGTATCAGCTCTGGGTCACTGTCCCTGTCCCTGTCCATGTCAGACGACAGGAGTCCTACCCAGCCCCAGCTTTTTCCATCTATCTTTGTGTCTTTTTCTTTCATTTTCTCAATCCCCAGCCATCTCTTCTCAGGAACTGGACTGCTCTCTAGCTGCCCTGGACACGGAAAAGGAAGAAATATTTACACTACTCTGTTGGGAACTATTGATAATGCTATAGGCCAAGCATGTCAAACTCAAAGGCTAACATGGGCCAAATAAACAAGGCCTATAACCGCAGGCCGTGAGTTTGATATGCTTGTAGGCTATATATGTGTGGGCATAGGTGGGATAAGGGAAATCTCTGTACCTCCTATCAAATTTTCTTTGAGCTTAAAACTGCTCTAAAATAGTCTTTACAACTCCACACATTTAATTTATACAATTTGATTAATTTCGCCATATATACACATTAAATAGTTATCTCAATCAAGGGAATAGGCAACTTCATCATTTTTAAATGTTTTCTTATATCCCTTTGTTTTATTTTTTTATGGTAATAATACTTAACCTGTTTTCTGCCCTCTTAAATTTTTAAATGAACAATATCATCTTGTTGACTATAGAACTATGCTGTATAGCAGATCTCTAAATAATTAATTTGTATAATTGAAACTTTATACCAATTTAAAAACTCATTTCTCTTCCCCTCTAGCTTCTTGAATCCAACATTTTATTCTCTATTTATATAAGTCTACCTATTTTATATACTTATATATCTGGAATCATGCAATATTTGTCATTTTTAATTGCCATATTTCATTTAGTATAATGTCTTTCAGATTCATCCATATTGCCACAATGACAGAATTACTTTATTTTTTTTTATTCTAAGACTTAATTGTATATATATACTACCTATTCTTTACCTGTTCATTTATTGATAGACATTTTGGTTGTTTCCATAACTTGGCTATTGTGAACAGAATTGTAATGAATGTGGGAGTGAACATATCTCTTCATGTTTCTAATTTCAGTTATTTTGGTTATGTACCACAGCACAAGCAAAAATAGACATGTGGGTCTATACCAATCTTAAAGCCTTCTGCACAGCAAAGTAAACAATCAACAGAATGAAATTGCAACATACTTAAGGAGAGACAGTATTTCCAAACCATCTATAATAATAAAAGCACAATATGCTAATTAGATCGGATGACCTTCCAGACGAAGCTGGAGCTACAAGGGCTGAGGCAAGCTGCCGTGGCTGCAAGGGCTGAGCCCCTTGCACAAATTTTGTGCATCGGGCCTCTAATCTATCTGATAAGGGGTGAATATCCAAAATATGTAAGAAAAACATGAAACTCAACAGCAAAAAAACAAAAGCAAATAATAACCCAATTTAAAAATAAACAAGTAATTTGAATATACATTTATCCAAAGAAAATTTATAAATGCCACCAAGTATATGACTAGGGAAATGCAAATCATAATCATAAAAAATTAATACCCACAGGTGGTAAAGATGTAGAAAAATTGTAACCTTTTATTTGGTTGATGGAGCAGGTAAAAGGGGAGAAAAGTGTGGAGGCTCCTCAAAAAATTAAAAGTAGAGCTACCATGTCAGCCAGAAATCTTACTTTTAGGTATACAACTAAATATTTGTATTTTTAAGAAAAGAAACAGGACAATAATCAAAACAGTATGTCCAGAAACTTATGATGATTTTATTAAATTTTTCTTGTAAAGTTAACTCAATTTTAGGAGACGAGGCCAGATCCAAGGTAAATTATAATCAAGTATATTTCATTGTCAAGACTATTTATTGTGTGATGTGTAACAGGTTTTAAGATCATGTAGCTGCATAAGAAGATGATTTATAATTACATATTCTTCAGAAGGTCATATGTTTAATAGTCATGTACACCTGATTAATTAAATATAAGAAGTGAAGAAAGAGTGATGGCTTTCTTGAGCTATATTCATTTACTCCATCTCTCATAAATGCACGTACCCCACATATGACATACTATTAAGCTGGACATGAGAAACTGTACTGGGAATCATCTTAATTTTGCTCTTTGTTCTATCATTGCTGCACAAGTTGAGCTGTTTCTTTTATTTGTTTTTATATTTTTAGGAAGAAGTGAATATTCATATGTTCACAATATCTTAATTTTGTAGTCCATATTTCCTTTTTTTTTTCTTATATGTCTTCAACATGGATACACACACACACATACACACACACACACAGTTTGGTACGCATTGACTATCAGGGGGCAGACACTCAATGCAGGAGTTACTCACAGCCAACCTCCCTTGGCTGACCAACCTGTCACAGTACCCACCCTTGGTTGGCCAACCTCCTGTGGTCCTTCCCCCTGGCTGGCAGGCAGAAGTGGGGGTGACTGGTGGTGGATGAGGCCCCTTTCCCAAGAGGGTCAAGGGTCTGCTCTCTCCTTAGGGCTGGCAGCAACCTCCTGTGCCCTGTCCCTCCTGTCTGATCAGCAGGTACTGATCAGCCCACTGCCTGCTCACCATGGTGGTGGCATGGCATCGCGGTGGCAGGGGAGAAGAATGGGGGAGGCAGGGAACCATCCAGTGGTGGGGCATCGACAATGTCAGTATCAGTGTCTGATTCTTCTAAGCCCAGCTCAGACACCATGCCTCCTCTCCAGCCTGGTCCTGATTGTCCAGAGCCCAGCCCTGATTGCCAGCCAGGCCTAGGGACCCCACCTGTGAATGAATTATATGCACCAGGCCTCTAGTTTCCTTATAATCAGCTATTAAAATATCCTTTTTATATATTCAATTATAAATTTTGAGGATTGAGGGGTGCAATATGTATAACACATTAAATTTACTTCCTGAATTATCAACCAATTGAGAGATAGATAAAGGGTGTGAAGGTCAAAATATCAAATTTTTGAACTTGTGAATTTTTTTTACTTTAGGTTTACAACTACTATGAGAGTTTCATTGAATTAAACAGGCTTCTCCACCACCCTAAACACAGGAAGTACTAGAAAACCACTGTCTATTCTTCACAAGAAAGGGAATACAGTGGTACCTCGAGATACGAGTGCCCTAACATACGAGATTTTTGGAATACGAGCCATCGAGCGAGCGATTTTTTGCTTTGAAATATGAGCAACATTTGAGATACGAGTAATCACGTGGATCAGCTGGCTGCACACGACCCACCAGTTTACCAACACTAGAGCGTCTCATAGTTTCCCACGCCTCAGTCAGTGTGCTTGTTTACCTCGTTGTCGAAACATCTTTTGTGCATTTACATAATTTATCACATTTCTTTTTATAACCATGGGTCCGAAGAAAGCGAGTGAAAGGTCAGTGCTCAGCAGAGGATGATGTCTATTGAATTAAAGCGTGAAATCATAGAAAAATATGAGCACGGTGTGCGAGTGGCTGACTTGGCGAGGCAATACGGGCATAGTACTTCAACGATATGCACTGTGCTTAAACAGAAGGAGTCCATAAAGGGTATAATGCCAGCTAAGGGTGTTACAATAATTTCTAAGGTCCATAGCTCTCTCCATGAATAGATGGAGAATCTACTGATGGTGTGGGTGATGAAGAAGCAGCTTAAAGGAGATACATTAACACAGGGCATCATATGTGAGAAGGCACAAGTGATTTACAGTGATTTGCTGGAGCAGACCCTGAGCACTTCCACGGACGAAGCATCGAAAGACTCATTTAAAGCCAGTAGAGGCTGGTTTGATAACTTCAGGAAAAGTTCCGGCATTTACTCCATCGTCAGGCATGGTGAGGCAGCAAGTTTAGATGTGAAGGCAGCTGAGGATTACCCCAAAACTTTTTCCGGACTGATAGAAGCCAAAGGATATATCCCCCAGCAAGTCTTCAACTGTACGAGAAAGGGCTTTTCTGGAAGAAGATGCCGAATAGGACTTATATAAGGGCAGAGGAGAAGGCGATGCCAGACCACAAACCCATGAAGGATAGGCTAACTCTCGCACTGTGTGCCAATGCAAGTGGCGACTGCAAGATCAAACCTCTGCTCGTATACCATTCAGAAAACCCCAGAGACTTTAAGTCACATAAGATTTTAAAAGATAAACTGCAAGTTATGTGGAGGGCAAACCTGAAGGCATGGGTCACCAAGCAGTTCTTTGTGGAGTGGGTAAACCTGGTTTTCGGCCCTTCTGTTAAGAAATATCTACAGGAAAACAACCTAACCATGCAAACCCTCCTCGTCCTCGACAATGCTCCTGCTCACCCACCAAACCTCGAAGATGAACTCCTCGAAGAGTTCAAGTTTATAAAGGTTGTCTACCTACCTCCCAACACCACTCCTATCCTGCAGCCCATGGATCAGGAGGTGATTTCTAATTTTAAAAAGCTGTACATCAAGCACCTGTTCCAGCGCTGCTTTGAGGTGATGGAGACCACAAACCTCACCCTTTGAGAGTTCTGGAAGAACCACTTTAACATCGTGATACATATTGTCGGAAACCAAATATTGTTCTCACTAGATGGATGTAAACAGGAAG
>JAAGEH010000304.1:26659018-26727234 GCA_011751065.1 Lasiurus cinereus
TACTACTCCAATTGCAATGGTCTTGATTCAGAACCACATTAAGACCCATCAATGATTGTATTAACAGTAGCTAATATTTTTCATATATTTCTAATCATATACATATATACTAGTATATATTAGGGGCCCAGTGCATGAATTTGAAAGGAATGTGGGCTGCGAGGCTACAGTAGGCACAAGGGCTGGTCTTGGCACATCCTCTACACCCCTGCCCAGTCCCTCCCACCGCGCCCCCCTGGTCCTCTGTCTAACAGCAGGCCCATTCCCACTGCTGCTGATCCCACTTACTGGTTGTGCCAGCCACTTATACCCACTGAAGGTGTGAAGCGATTGGGGCCAGCACCAACAGTGGGTGCAAGTGGTGGCTCTGGCACTAGCAAGTGAGGCTGGCACAAGCAGCAAGTGTAAGTGCTAGGTGGGACAGTGGTGCACGAGAGCAAAGAATTTTCAGTAACCACCAAAGGCTCGCCCTGATGACAGCGACTGATGCCTGCCTTGGTCTGGAACCCCCACTCACCTGCTCCACCATCCTGTTGTGGCCACTACCTGCCATGTTCCACACATGCCCCCTGGTGGTCAGCGCACATCACAGCAACCGGTTATTCAGTTCTTTTGGTTGTTCCACTGTTCAGCCTATTTGCATATTGTCCTTTTATTATATAGAATATATTTCTTACACTTTCTCTCCTTTCTAATAACCAATTAGGAAACTAATGCTCAGTAAATAGGAATAACTTAAACTGTCTGTATAGCAAATATGTGGTTAAATGAGCATTAAAATATCAAAGCTCCAGCCTTATCATTGCTGCTTTTGTTTAAACAATATATATTTTTTAAATAAGCCAATTTGTTTCAGTAATAATCTTGGACTGATAGTGTCTTTTTTTGTATAATTAAACAATTATAAAAAAGGAGAAGTTTGAAGAGAATGTAGAACTAACATGAGGCTGTTTGGCAAAATAATAATAAGTAACAAACAAAGAAACAAAAAGAGATGAGACAAAGGGAGAGAATGCCAAGGACTTAGCCCAAGATTTGGAGAAGATAGTGATATTCCAAAAATAATTTAATATCTACTATATATCAATCAACTTAATAATAAACAAAATATGCATTTAGTAAATCTTTTTACACTTGTTGAATTTTTCTATAAAAAATAGAATGAGAAACAAATAAAAATAACCAAGGGATTATAGAATTTCAAGGAGTAGATACAGTATTATTATTATTATTATTATTGTTATTATTATTATTACTACTACTAGAGGCCCCATGCACAGAGGATGGAGGGGTTGTTCCTCAGCCCAGCCTGCACCCTCTCCAATCTGGGACTCCTCCAGGGATGTCTTACTGCCCATTTAGGCCCAATAGGATACAGTAGGATCAGGCCTAAACAGGCAGTCGGACATCCCTCTCACAATCCAGGACTGCTGGCCCCCAACTGCTTGCCTGCCTGCCTTCCTGATTGTCCATAACCGCTTCTACCTGCCAGCCTGATCACCCCTTAACCACTCCCCTGGCATCCTGATTGATGACTAATTGCCCTCCACTAAATAGGCCTGGGTCCTCCCCAATTGCCCTTCCCTGCAGGCCTGTCGCCCCCAACTTCCCTCCTCTGCTGTCTTGGTCACCCCTAACTGCCCTCCCCTGGTGGCTTAATCACCCACAACTGCCCTCCCCTGCTGGCCTGATCTCTCTCAATTGCCCTCCTCTGTTGGCCATCTTTTGGTTGCCATCTTATGTCCACCTGGGGGCAGCTATCTTTGACCACATGGGGGAAGCCATCTTGTGTGTTGGAGTAATGGTCAATTTGCATATTACTCTTTTATTAGATATTATTATTATTATTATTATTATTATTATTGATTATTGATTTTAGAGAGAAAGGGAGAGAAGGAGAGATAGAAACATTAATCACAAGGATCATTGTTCTGCTGCCTCATGCACACCTCTCCACTGGGGATTGAGCCTGCATCCCTGGCATGTGCTCTGACTGGAAATCAAGCCATCACCTCCTGATTAATAGGTGAACCCTTAACCACTGAGCCATACCAGCTAGGCTCAGGAAGTAGATCTTTAACAGTGGAAGAGCCAAAGAATGATCAAGGAATACTAGAGTTAAAATTTCATGGCAACTTAATTGGAGTTTACTGGTAATAATGACTAGAACAAGTGATATATTAAAAGACTACAAGAAATTAACAATAGCCTTTGTAAAAAAAAAAAAAGCATCAAACAGATTGTCAAATTACAGTGGGAAGGTTAGGGAGAGTTGGGATAGATCAGAGATCAACCAAAGAACTTGTATGCATACATATAAGCATAACCAATGGACACAAGACACTGGGGGGTTAGGGCATGCCTGGGAGTGGGGGTCAATGGGAAGATATGTACACATGTAATACATTAATAAAAATAAATGGGGAAAAAAAACAATAGCCTTTGTGTAAAAGAATTGGATAGCATTTTTCTACATCTCTTAGAAATATATGATGCACTCATTTATTCTTTCTACAATAGATAGTACAGTTGACATTTGAGCTACATTAGGGGCATCAGTATATAACTTTTGACTCCCATGGGTATGGTTTCCTAGACCACTGAAGATAAAAAACATTTGCAGATGCTAAAGTACACTATAGAAAATTGAGTAGATTAATGTATATTTGGCCCTCCACATCTTTTGACTTCCAACCTTAGATCAAAAACAGTAAAGGTATTTATTGTAAAACATTCTTGTATAAGTGGACTCATGCATTTAAGTCTCATGTTGTTCAAGGGACAACTGTATTTGTGGACAGCTAGAGGGCTGGTACATGAAATTTGTGCACAAGGGGTTGGGTTCCCTGCACCCTCTCTAATTCGGGACCACTCAGGGGATGTCTGACTGCCAGTTTAAGCCCGATCTCAGGGATTGGTTCTAAACCAGCAGTCTGACATCCATCTCACAATCCAGGACTACTGCCTCCTAACTGCTCACCTGCCTGCCTGCCGTATCACACCTAATTGTCCCCCCTGCCAGCCTGA
Organism: Lasiurus cinereus; assembly: GCA_011751065.1. Taxonomy (NCBI): domain Eukaryota; kingdom Metazoa; phylum Chordata; class Mammalia; order Chiroptera; family Vespertilionidae; genus Lasiurus; species Lasiurus cinereus. The sequence goes on from JAAGEH010000304.1 coordinate 26,662,046, forward strand.
TCACCCCTAACCACCACTGCCTGCTGGCCTGATTGCTCCTAATTGCCCCCCTGCCAACCTGGTCACACCCAAGTGCCCTCCCTCACCAGCCTGGTTGCCTTAATTGCCCACTCCCTGCTGGCCTGATCGCCTCTTACTGCCCCCCCTGCCAGGCTGGTCACCCCACAGTCTGCTGTTCAGTCCTTTGATCATCCCTCACTAATCCCCATGCTGGTCTTGTTACCCCATGCAGCCTGCTGTTCTGTAGTTACTGTGACAGAGTCCTGGACAATTTGTATATTCCTCTATAATTGGTGTAGACAATATTTTCAAAAGTAATCTGTTTAAGACTCTGGTTGTTCCTTCCAAAAAAGTTTTGTAACACTTGGTGTGTCCATGAGTTTTCACCAAAAAAAAAATTTAGGATAAATGAGCAAGATATAGAATAGTAAAATTTATCAATACATTAAAAAGAAAAACATGATAAAAGGATTTAACTGAAAATCTGCTTTAGTACTCATGTTCTATTTAAAAAAACGTCTATAGCCCAAACCGTTTTTGGCTCAGTGGTTAGAGCATCAGCATGCAAATTGAAGGGTCCCAGGTGATTTCAGTCAAGGGCATGTACCCTGGTTGAGGGCACATCCCCAGTGGGGGATATGCAAGAGGCAGCTGATTGATGATTCTCTCTCATCAATGTTTCTCTCTATCCCTCTCCCTTCTCTCTGTAAAAAATCAATAAAATATAATTTTTTTAAATGTCTATATTGCAATGTTTGTACTCCACTCAGATCCTCTGGAATACTTTTCAACATTTTGTGTGCTTAAGGAAAGTGACCCCCAGGCTACTAAGTCCACTTCCCTGACATTCTTTGAAAGCCAGACAGTGCCAGATAATTTATTCTCTCTGGATCTTCTCCTAACCAGTGACTAACAGGCATGTGACAGTTATAAGAAAGACCTAGTTCCTCTGCCTTGAGTCAGTTCAATTCAGAGGTAAAACTTACATCCAGAGTTTCCCTGGGATTAGTCATGGCTACCCTCTGCATGACTTAGCTTAAAGTGTCATCCTTGCTTGTATTTCTCTTATTTTCTGTTGTTTTCTACATTTTCTTATGGGTTTCCCCTCAGAGAATTGCTTCAATATATCATTTACAAAATTATTCTCAACTCAAGAGTCTGCTTTTGGGGAGACTGGTCTAAGAAAATGCTTCATAATATGTCTGTACACTTGGTATATAGCATATAAAGTATCCTATAATGAATTATTCCAAAGAATTATCTATTCATTTGAAATATCCTTAAAAATTAGAGAATTAATCAGAATGATAATGTCATTTATTTAAAAGTATTTATTGAGTACCTATATGTATAAAGCACTCATTATGAAATTTAAAAAGCAAATGTTATATTCCAAAATTAGAAGCAAGACTGTGGAAAAGTATTTTTAAAGAGTCAGTAAAAAGGGTTTTATTTTTTAAATGATTTTTCCACATTCAATGACATTGTAAAATCTAAAAGTATCTGGAGATGAAGGCTAGGTTAGGATTAACTGACAAAGCTAAGGTACCTTTGAAATTTCCACTTCCCTGAAAAGAGAGGGGGGAAGTAAAGGTTTAAGTACACTTACTGAGCTAGGTTAATGCCCCATGAAGAGTGAACTGACAATTGAACACTATAAAGATATCTAAAGAGAGAGCAGCTGCTAGATATGACTAGCAGCTCTGAAATACAAGTATAAGAAAACTAGCTTCTGGCCCTCACCGAGTAGCTCCATTGGTTAGAGCATTATTCTGATATGCCAAAGTTGTGGGTTTGATCTCTTGTCAGGACACATACAAGAAGCAACCAATGAATGAATAAATAAGCAGAACAACACATATTTCTTTCTCTTGCTCTCTCTTTCTCTCTCTCCCCCTCTTCCACTCTCTCTAAAAATCAATGGGAAAAATATCCTAGGGTGAGGATTAACAACAACAACAGAGAGAGAGAGAGAGAGAGAGAGAGAGAGAGAGAGAGAGAGAGAGAAAGAAAGAAAAGTAGCCTCCTTGGGTGGCCCACCCTTCCACAGCTTGTTGGAATAAAGCATCTGTTTTTACCAAGGACCAGATGTGTGCCTTCCCACAAAAGAGTTAGCATGGTTTTGTCTTGGACACAATTCAAGAAAACTGACTATAGGTGTAAAAAGACCTTGGCTGAGAGACATTAGAAATGCCACTACAGCCGAGACCGGTTTGGCTCAGTGGATAGAGCGTCGGCTTGCAGACTGTAAGGTCCCAGGTTCGATTCCAGTTGGGGGCATGTACCTTGCTTGCGGGCACATCTCCACTGTGGGGCGTGCAGGAGGCGGCTGATCGATGTCTCTCTCTCATCGACGTTTTTGACTTTCTATCTCTCTCCCTTCCTCTCTGTAAAAAATCAATAAACTATATTTTTAAAAAAATGCCACTACAAGCTTTCTAGTTTTAAAAAGACAATTAAAAGGTGAAGAGATATTTTTGCTCTTATGAAGGCATATATAGATAACAAACTGCCCCTCTATGGATAGTGTTCCTGAGTGATGGGCACTATCCGTACAATTTTCGAAAAGAAAAAATAAAATCAATGAAAGCACTTTTGTGTCCATGAGGCTGATGCTATATTAGCATAAGAATAAATTTAGTTATAACTTTCTTCCTATTTCTATTCCTATATTTTCTCTTTCTTTATATCACAGCCATGACAAGGTCAGACACTGTGATCATCATAGCAGGAAAGGACAGACCACCTACATGTTATGATGTGAGAAGGCATTATGCCCCATTAAAAAAAAAAAGGGGGGAATGCTGTGTCAAGATCTATCTAACACAGCAGTCCTAGATGAGAGGAATATAGATATTGACTGGGGAAAAAGAAAAGCAAATTAATCATCTTTCTTAATGGGAATAATTTATAATTTAAATTAAAACTAAAACTTTGACAAACACATTGACTAAATTTCCTAATGACTGAACCAAGACTGTGTTATGATTTTAAGTGATCACTTTTAGTTACCTCTATGCCACTATAAAATTCATGAATATTAGCAGGCTCACAATTATCTTGCCTACTGGTATTAATGCTTTCGTGTAATCCTCTGCCTTTGAGTGTGAACTAGGTTTAGTGTGTTTGTTTGTTTTTTTATAAACAAAATACCACAAAAGTAATGTACCATCACTACTGAGATTTGGTCCCCCAAAACTATGGTTCTCTTTTGTTGACCACCTTTCTCTGACCTCATACATCCTCACTCTGATGAAGCCAGCTACTGTGTTAAGAGCTGTTGTATGAAGAGGCCCATGTAGCAAGAAGGTGAGGGAAGCTTATTGCTAACAGCTTGTAAGAAACTGAGGCCTTCCACTTAGCAGCCTGTAGGGAAATATATTCTGCCAAAAATGTGTAGAATCGGCTTGAAAATGTATCCACCCCCAGCCAAGTCTACAGATGAAACCATGGTCCTAGCCAGCACCATGATCATAGCTTTGTGAAAGACTCAGAGCATGAAGTCTCAGCTAAGACATGTCTGGATATTTGACTCAGAAATAGTGGATTAATAAATATCATTTCTGAAACCAATAAATTTTGAGGCAATTTATTACAAATCAACAGATAACTAAGATTAGATAAGTGTCTTAGATTTCAACTGTAGGAATGGGAGCAAAGTTAAAACAAATGTTTTTTTTTATTCATATTATATAGAACCTTCTCTAGTCAATACAACCATTACAAAATCTGAATAAGACAGCTTATCTGATTTTCAGCAGCTTCCAAGCTCACAAGAGAGATTTGCAAAAAAGCAGGATGTCCTAAGGCATAAATAAACATGCATGTATTGTGGAATTTCAAGGCCCTATTTTTAGAATTAATAAAATTATAATAGGCTGTAAGTTTTCTTTAACCTCTCTAGTCAGAATTCCTACTAACAATGAATCAACTTTATTTAATGATCATCGCAGTACCTAAAGTTATCTCTGATTCCATTATGCTTTTACATACATAAAATACACACAAACACATTTAAATATAAAAAAGTAGAAGGTAGCTCAGTTAGTTAGAGTACACAAAGGTTGCAGGTTCAATCTTTGGTCAAGGCACATACAAGAAGCAACCTATGAATGCATAAATAAATAGAACAACAAATAAATGTCTCTCTCTCTCTCTCTCTTTCTCTCTCTCTCTCTCTCTCTCTCTCTATATATATATATATATATATGTGTGTGTGTGTGTGTGTGTGTGTGTGTGTGTACACTATCCTATCTAATAAAAGAGTAATATGCAAATTGACCATACATACATACGATACACCCACAAGCCACACCCACCAGCCAATCAAAGCAAGTATGCAAATTAACCCAACCAAGATGGCTACAGCTACAGAAAGAGGAGGAAGGAGTCTTGGGTTGCCACTAGTGATGGAGGAAGCCAAGCTTTCCCCACACACTGGCCAGCCCAGACCTCTGCTTAAGACAACAAAGTTTCAATGGCTGCTGCCATGGAGTGAGGCTTGGGTTGCCCTTGGCTCTACTTAAGGCAACAAAGTTTCAATAGCTGCCTCCAGGGAGTGAACAGGAGGCGTGGCTCCACTCCAAGCTATAAAGTTTCAATTGTAGAAGATAAATAAATTCCAGATACCAGGGCCTCTGCTTGGGTAGCCAGGGTGTGTGGCCAGCCTGCAAACCACCACAGGCCCCTCACCCAGGCCACCCCATGCCCCACGGGAACATCCACCCTGATCCAGGACACCTTTCAGGGCAAACCAGCGGGCCCCCACCTGTGCACCAGGCCTCTATCCTATCTAACAAAAGAGCAATGTGCAGATTGATCATCACTATAACACACAAGATGACTGCCCCATGTGATCAAAAAATCCCACCCACATATAGACCCAAGATGGCCACCACAAGATGGGCAGCAGGGGAGGGCAGTTGGGATGGACCAGGCCTGCAAGAGAGGGCAGTTGGGGATGATCAAGCCTGCAAGTGAGGGCAGTTAGGGGTGACCAGGCCTGCAGGAGAGGGCAGTTAGAAGCAAACAGGCTGGCAAGGGAGCAATTAGGCATCAATCAGGTTGGCAGGGGAGTGGTTAGGGGTAATCAGGCTGGCAGGCAGGTGAGCAGTTGGGAGCCAGCAGTCCTGGATCAGGCCTAAATAGGGAGTTGGATATTCCTCAAGGGGTCCCAGATTGGAGAGGGAGCAGGCTGGGCTGAAGGACAACCCCCCCCACCTCGTGCACGAATTTTGTGTACTGGGTGGGCCTCTAATATATGCATATACATCTATATATATATATATATATATACTAGTGACTCAGTGCATTAAATTCATGAACATTACAAGGGAATTAATTAGAGTAAATATTTTAATATTGCTATATGACCTTTCTCTATAATAGAAGTGTCAGAGATCAAAGAAAATTAGTAAAATGTATATGAAAATCTCCCTCTTGTCAGAGTCTCAGGCACACCACGGGACCCAGAGTCAAGTCCCTGCCCACCCACACGTGCCTCAAAATCACATGGGACCCAGACCCATAAGGTCCCTTACCCCTCATACCTTGCCAGGTGGGGGAGGCAGGACACAGTCTCACATCCCTGATCAAGCCCCTCCAGGCAGGGGATAAAGCCTCCTGCTGATTCCAGGTAACAACCATTTACATATTAGCCTTTTATTATTAAGACTAGAGGCCCAGTACACAAAATTTGTGCATAGGTGGGATCCCTAGGCCTGGCTGGCCATCAGGACTGATCTGTGGTGTGACCCGCAAGGCAATTGGGGGGTCCCTTGCTGGAACCCACCTTAACCAGCCTCTGGCCTGCAAGCTGGGGGCAGCACCTGCTTTGAGTGTCTTCCCTTGGTGTTCAGTGTGCATCTAGAGATTGGTCATTCTGCCATTCAGTTGATTTGCATATTAAGCTTTTATTATATAAGATATGCATTACCTAAGGACACAGACAACAGAGTGGTGAAGGCCTGGGGCAGGGCAGGAAAAGGATGAAGGGAGCAATAGAGGGAAAAGAAGGAGACATTGTAATATTCTCAACAATAAATACTTTTTTAAAAACCCAAATGGGTGTAGCTGTATTCCAATAAAACTTTATTTATAAAGCAAGTGGAGCTGGATTTGGCCTGCAGGCCATAGTTTGCTGATCCATTTTATTTTATTTTATTATTTTAAAGAATAGTTTATTGATTTTTAGAGAGAGAAAGAAAGGTAATGGGAGAGAGAGAGATACATCAATAGGCCCACAACTGGGGCATGTGCTCTGACAAGGAATCTGGCACCCTCCTGGTGCAGGTACAATGCCTAACCAACTGAGCCACAACAGTCAGGGCTGCTGACCCCTTTTAAGTAAGTTTGCATTTCTGCTAGGATATTATCTAAGTCTAATAACTGTTTTGTTTTGTTTTGTTCATTCTCAGTGTGTTTTTCCCCCAAAACAGCATCTAATTTTTATTTCACATGTGCCATATATTTTCCTAAGTCTGATTATAGTAATAGTTTTGTTTTAAGTTTCCACCTCCTCCCCCCTGCATATTGTTTCCTCAAAATTCTGTTTGTTTTTGTTATATTAGAGGTTTTTCTCAAATATTGATGACCTGTGGTTATCTGCTCATGTCTAAGAAATTGAACAGCATAGCAGTTGCCTCTGTGGTGAGGAAGGTATTGACTGGGCATGACGAAACTTTCTGGAGAGATAGAAATGTGTTATATCTTGAGGGAGGTATGGGTTGCACAAGTGTACACAATTGTCAAGAGCCATTATACTGACCACTTAAGACCTTTGCATTTTCCTATAATTGCTTAAAAAATATAAAAAAAGGTTTATGAAAGCATGCTTCTGAGTAGCCCTATGCAGGGGTGAATGAGGACTGGTTGACTCAGGAGCTCAATACAGAGAGTTGGGGTTGGGCTCTTTCATTGGAAAATTTCTGATGCCAATCTATGTAGGTATTCTTTTCTGGGTGAGTTAGATTCTGAAAGAGAACTAAGAAAAACAGGGGAAAAAAACAACAATTTGGAGAAAACAGTATGTAGGGAGAAGAAAATGAAAACAAACAGAAACTGAAACAACAGTAACAAAATAGTACTTGTTATTAACATAGTTAGAGATTGAAAGGAATAAATTCTGGAAAGTCCTATCTGGAGAGTTTAGCCTAGACTTCACTGTCTGGGAGCCACAGGCAAGGAGCGCCTGGTGATGGGACAGGAGGCAGATTTCCCATATTCAAGATGGAGCAGTCAAATAAGTCACTTGTGGGTGGGTCATAGAGCTGCCCCTCCCAATTGTCCTGCTGTGTCCTGAGTTCAGGGACCTTGTTTTATCCTCTCAGGACAATGAACCTTCTGTCTTTGTTGGGGCAGGGGCAGGTCAGCTGCCCCACTGTGCGGAATGGAGAAGGAAATCTGAGGATTAGAGCCCTTCATAGACCAACCCTCTTGTTTTTGGCCTCAGCTTTGCTCCCATTTCCAGGGATACTTAGTTCATTAATATGGGTGCCTTTGGGGGTTTTGTAGGGTAACCCCTGGAGTCGCTTTGCTTTTCTCACTTCTGGCTTAGGATTTACTTTAGGGGCAATGTCCTTAGGCTGCTAAAGCATGGACTACATTCATCTGCCTTCCAGATTTAAATGTTTGTTGCCATCGTTCCTTTTTACTTTATTCTTTCTGATTCATACTATGATAGGCAGAATAATGGACACCAAATGTTGCCTGAGTTGCCACCTGCCTTCTCAGGAGTCAGGTGCACTCTAAGGGCAGGATCTTCCCAGAAACAGCTCAGGGAGGGCATCTCAGAGCAGTGGAATTGGTAGAAGTGGAGGTGTGGCATGGAGGTGGTGCTTGTGCTTCTGTGAATAGGACCAAGCAAAACCTGCAGGCCAAGCTGAAGCAGCACCTGTTGGCCATCAGGAGTACTCACAGCCACCTCGGCCATGTGGAGAGTACAGGTCACCCTCCACTGCCCCCATCCCTGCTGTACAGGTCCTCTCCCAACCAAGCCCTCTGCACATCTAAGGAGGGGAAGTGGCCTCAATACCCAAGGCCAAGTTCGAGGAGACCAGCAGCACCAGTCTATTGGTGCCTGTCCTGTCCTCTTGAGATTGACCTTGCAGGACTACTAAGGGAGCCAGTCCCCAATTCCGCCCTGCCTCCACCACTGACTGATTGAAGACTGAGGGCCCAAAGGAGGGACCAAGTAGTCTGCCTTCCAGCCACTTGCCAGTCACTGCTGCCACTGATTGATCACCTCCCACTTCCTCAGCTCCCTAGCCTGGTGGTTGAGCTCTTGGTCATTGTGGATGTGATGGACCCAGTATATACATATTTTTTTTGTATATATTAAAATATACATTTTTTTTCTCTTTTTCAAGGAAAAAGATAATCAACACTAATAAAAGAGTAACATGCTAATTGATCGTACCTTCGTGATACCCACCAGCCAATTAAGAGTGAGTATGCAAATTAAACCAACAAAGAGGGTGGATTAATTTGCATACATAGGCACTGAGTGGTCAGGGGCAGGGCAGGATGCTTTCATCATCACAGGCCTTCCGCACCACCTCAGCCACTTCTGGCATCTGGGCAGCATGGGAAGGTGAAAAGGTGGCTCTAGCCAGAGCAAAGGGTGTTTTGGCAGCCAGGGGAAGGAAGGCCCATTCTTTTTTATTTTATTTTATTTATTTTTTTTAAAGAGAGGAAGGAAAGAGGATAGAGAGTTAGAAATATAGATGAGAGAGAGACATCAATCAACTACCTCTTGCACACCCCCTACTGGGGATGTGCTCACAACCAAGGTACATGCCCTTGACCAGAATTGAACCTGGGACCCTTCAGTCCACAGACCGACACTCTTTCCACTGAGCCAAACAGGTTTCGGCAGGAAGGCCCATTCTTGCACCAATCTTTGTGCATCGTGCCTCTAGTTAATATATAAAAAGTTGATGGCTCAGGTAAACACCATACTCAAATCTTCCCACAACCATGTAAAAATCACAACTAAACTACACAACAACCATCATTCAAAATGTATGAAATCTAACTGAACAGAAGTCCTACAACTGAGGATATAAAGAAAAAAAACACATTCAGACTTGTAGGAAGGGTAGAAACAGAGATGGAGACATAGAAGAGGTTTGTCAGACACAAGAGTCTGATAAAAATTAGGAGTGATATCTGATCTTATGGAGGTTGCCCCTGAGGAATAAGAGGTTCCCAGTCCTACAGCAAGCCTCCAGCCCAGGATTTTAGTGCCAGGAAGAGAAGTATGCATTAGTTATGGCTGTAAAAACCAGAATTGTGGCTGAGTGAGAATGAGGGCTGCTGGAGTCTCATGAACTTAATGAGACTTACTTGTTCTGAGCTCCAGTGCTGGGATAGAAGCTAGAAAGTTACCAGAGACATATGGGGAGGAAATAAATTGTCTGGTATCAGGGTGAGAGCTAAAAAGGCAGCTTTCTTTCCAATAGAAATGTTGCCATATGCCATTGTTTCTTTTCTGAGCCCTCTGCTAAGTGGGCACCATATATGAGTCTCCATCAACCTAACAACACTCTGTCCTATCCCGATGATTCTATGAGACCTTGTCCCATCCAACATTTGGGTCCACTGAAGCTGTTTCTTTCAGCTTTTCCATATTAATGTCCTATTTTGGCCCATGACTCAGACTTTACTAAAATTTCTCAACAAGTCTCAGTGTGCCCTGTATTTCTCACTGTGTGGCACTAGTGGCAATCAACTTGCTTCTCTCTTGGTCTTTCCTGAGCACCTTCAAGCCCAGCACAAATAGCAACTATCTGCTGATCACTTTGTAGTTCAGCCCTGTTGGCCTTGGGAAGGACACAGATGACAGCTGACCTTGGCTTGAACTTCCCAGGAGGATCCAGAGCTGTCTCCACAAGCAACACACCCAAGGCCTCAAGAGATGAACTCGTGGACACCAAAGCCCACTGAAGTAAGTCCTGCTTCATGACATGGACCCCTGCATAGCTGATTCTACATAGTCTTTGCATTGATTGGTCTTGGGGAAATCCCTCCTGATGACATGCCAACAGCAATCTAGGCTCAATTACAATAGAAAGCTATACACAGCCCACACAGGAAGACAAACCTGGAGTGTCATCTCAGATAATTGGAGGCTGTGCCACTGGGCCCTATAGGACAGCTACTACCTAAGTCCACTCTATCAAGCCCAGGAGATGTAGCAGACCTACCTAATACATAGAAACCATCACAGGTAGGATGACAAAATAAGGAGACAAAAAAACATGTCCCAAATAGAAAACAGAACAAAACTCCAGAATAAGAACTAAACAAAATGGAAACAAGCAAACTGCCAGATGCAGAGTTCAAAATATTGCTTATAAGGATACTCAATGAGCTTAGGGACAGAGTTGATAAACTTAAAATATAAACATAGGATGATAGGAAACATAAAAACAGAACTAGAAAACATAAAAAGAACCAGTTAGAAATGAAGAATATGTTATTTAAAATGAAGAATACATTACAGCAACTCTATAGTGAAGTAGAGGAAGCAGAGAATCAAATCAGAGATTTGGGAGATAAGGGAGCAAAAAACACCCAATTAGAACAACGAGAAAAAGTAATGAAAAAATAAAACAAAACTTGGATATTCTAAAGAGCCTCTGGGATAACTTCAAGTGTACCAATATTTGCATCATGCGGATGGATGCCAGAAGGAGAAGAGAGAAAGCAAAGAATTTAAAACCTATGTGAAAAAAATGACAAAACTTTCCTAACCTAGTGAAAGAAATATATATACAAGTCCATGAAGCAAAGAGAGTTCCAAACAAGATTAACTAGAGAGGTCTGCACCAAGGCACATCATAATTAAAATACTAAAGGTTAAAGACCAAAAAAGAATATTAAAAGGAACAAGAGAAAAGCAATTAGTTATTTACAAGGAGGCTCCATAAGACTATCAGCTGATTTCTTAGCAGAAACTTTGCAGGTCAGAAGGGATTGGCAAAAAATATTCAAAGTGATGAAAAGTAAGGGCCTACAATTAAGATTACTCTAACTAGCAAAGCTATAATTTAGAATAGAGGGACCAATAAAGTGCTTCCCAGACAAGAAAAAACTAAAGGGTTTCATCATCACCAAACCAGTATTACAAGAAATGTTAAAGAGTCTTCTTTAAGATGGAAGAGGGGTTTAGGGGATAGGTGTAAAAAAACGGGGGGATTAAGAAGTGGCAATTGGTAGTTACAGAATAATCACGGGAATATAAAATGCAGGAGAGGGGATATTGTCAGTAATATTTTGATTATTATGTATGGTGTCAGATGAATACTAGCTTTATTGTGTTGAGCACTATCAATAAACCTCTGCCTTGGATTTTATTCCTCGGGAACCTAATATTGCAAATATTGGCAAATAAAACAGCAGACTTGAGGATGAAGTTAATTAAATATTTTGTATTCTGTGTGCTGTTATACATTTGCTGTACATTTTTAACTATGTTGCTAAAAATAGGTAGGAGATAAAACCAATTTGAACACATAGAGACTGGAGTAATCGATACACTGGATGTATTTTAAACCACAGATTTAACTACTTTATTCTTATTGAAAAACACTTGTTCTCTGGTTTCCATGACAGTCAAAATGGTTTTCATTAAGAATTTTTTCTTGCTGAAACCAGTTTGGCTCAGTGGATAGAGTATCAGCCTGTGGACTGGAAGATCCCAGGTTCAATTCCCATCAAGGGCACATACCTTGATTAGGGGCACATCCCCAGTAGCGGGTGTGCAGGAGGCAGCTGATTGATGTTTCTCTCTCATTGATGTTTCTAACTCTCTATCTCCCCTCCTCTCTGTAAAAACTCAGTAAAATATATATTTTAAAAAAATAATTTTTTCTTAAGTTCACTTTTTTTCTCCTCACTATTTAAAAGTCTACTAAATGTATATGTTAAATAATTAATTCATTCCATTAATATCAACACAATGTACCAAGGAGAATCTTAGACATGATGCTGTAAACAACAGATGGAGATCAATGAAGTGACAGAATAATAGTACAGGCAGAGTTTGATGTGTAAACTTAGTTGGTATGTTTAGCATCACAAGAGCAGTCTAGTTGAAAAGTAGTAAAAAAGCAAGAGAATATGTAGAGATAAATTAAAGACTTTGATACATACTATAAATTATAGGGCTTTTACACCATGCTTAGAATTTGTTCTTTATTTTGAAAATAGTAGAAATAAATGTTTGATTAATTTATTGCTAAAATGGACTAAGCACCTTCTCTGTCCTAGTTTATATTTTTAGTTCTGGAGTAACAATTATGTTATCATATTATAACAATGATGTTACCAAAAACAAATTCCCTACTTTGTCTACATTCTGACATCACAAAACATTGACAATAGAGAAAGATTATAGAGAAAAATAATAAAAGGGCAAATAGATAAGAAATGAATAAATAACTAAATAATCGTGTAATAAAAGACTAGATAGTGATAAAACTCATGCAAAAAAATAAGAAAGCAGCATAAAAGAATAGAGAATGATAAGTTCTGAGCTAGAAATGATGAAGAAAACTGACAGCTTTCTAGACTCTTATGAATTCTTAAGGATTTAGAATGGGTAATCAAATAAGACATTTCAGCATAGAAATAAATGAAGCATAAGCACAAAATATGAGAAGAGTTCTATTTATCACAATCATATTTGGATTTTAGAATATTGTATTAGTTGTAAAACTTTCTTGAAGACATAGATTTGAAAGTCACAAGCAGATAGATGCCTTTTAAAACATTGATATTTAATATTTCCACCTTGGAGTGTTAAAAGAAAACAGATAAAAGTATAAACAGAGAAACCTCAGCAATAGTATTTCAGTTGAGAGGGATGAAGAAAATAAAATTGGAATAGATTGAAAAGTGAATAAAGTGGAAAAAAAATATGAGCATGAAAAACAGTTGAGACATTCTCCTAGATAGTATGGTTTGAACAGACATACAGGGGCAAATGGATTTTTTTTTCAGTGAGTCTGATTTTGTTGGCTGGCAAGATATGTTCTTAATGATGTAGAATTAAGTGATTCTTAATTATGAAAGACAGAATATGAGCCAAGGCAGAAATAAAGAAATTGGCACTATAAAGGAAGAGGGAAATTCTTTCCATTGTAACAGGAGAGATACTTGCAATTAAAAGTAAGACCATCACCTCAAATTTTTAAAATTTTTTGTTGAAAGGATTACAAAGATTTCTTTTTGCTTCTCATTGACCCACTGCAATCCATATCCTCTCCTGACCCCCCTCTTTGTCTGCCCTCTGCCCCGCTCGCCATCCCTGGTCTTTACCAATCTTCAAATCCTTTTTCCTCATCACCACAATCAAACACAAACTTCTAAACAATCTCTAAACCTCTTAAATTTATTGAGTCATATTGGTGAGGTAAGGAAAGAGAGAGAGAGAGACAGAGAGAGAGAGAGAGAGAGAGAGAGAGAGAGAGAGAGAGAGAGCACAAAATATCACATCAATGTGAGAAAAATCAATCCACTGCCTCCTGTATGTGCCCTGACTGGGAATCAAACCTGCAAACGTTTTGTGTACAGGATGATGCTCCAAACAACTGAGCCACTTGGCCAGGTTACTATTCAATCTTTAATTACTTCTATTCCTTATTTTTGTTTTCAATTCTTTGTGTAAATTATTGTGTTGGTTCTCTTTTCCAATTTTAATTTTAATTTGACTAATGCACTTCTATAAATTCACATGAGGTAAAATTGGAATATAAAATTAGATATTTAAACAAGAGATAATAATACTTATGAAACTATATGATCAATATCTATTCCTAAAAATATATATAATGTTATAGCCCAGTTGGCATGACTCAATGGTTGAACCTGGACCTATGAACCAGGTGGTCATGGTTCAATTCCTGGTCAGGGCATATGCCCAGGTTGCTGGCTCAATCCCCAGTGTGAGTCATGCAGGAGGCTGTGGATCAATGATTTTCTCTCATCATTGATATTTCAGTCCCTCTCTCTTCCTAGCTGAAATCAATAAAAATATATTTAGAAATGTATATAGTGTTATACTAGTAAGTTCTACTGACAATGTTTCTGGATAGTTCAGAATTATTTAAAAAATAAAATAGATGTGTATATGCTTTGTGATATTAAGATTATAAACATGCATCATGTGCAGTTATTCTATTTCTACTAGAGGCCCAGTGCACAGATTCGTGCACTGGAGGGGGCATGGCTTGTGGGGATTAGCCCGCTCATCCCAGTCAGCCAAGTGACTGTGGACCTGCCCTCTGAGTGGTCATTCCTGTTGTGCATCTACCCCCTGGTGATCAGTGCACATCATAGCAACTGGTCAACCAGTCATTCTGGTCTTTCCACCATTCAGTTGCTGGGCATATATATATATATATATATATATATATATATATATATATATATATATAGAGAGAGAGAGAGAGAGAGAGAGAGAGAGACTTATTTTATTCCTCATATTCTGTTATACCTACTAAGTTTGCATACATATAATGATAAAAGAAATAAAAAAGAGCATGAAAGTGAAACTGAAGAGCTTTGGCAACATTACTTTCAAGATATTGAGAATACAGTACATATAATGATTTCTATTCACTCAAACAACATTAAAATTGTATGATTTCACACTAAGTCATCATTTGGTAATTCTACCTCTGGCAAATGGAATTTCCTGGTATGTTAATATCTCCTCCCTTCCCATTTTCTTATTGAAGATTATTACAACAGAAAAATTATTTCTGCTCAGAAATGACAATTTAAAATACATTCCCATTAAAGCTCCTTACTTTTATGAAAAGTTATAAAATAATTTTATACTTATAACACTTACATCAAAAATGTGTTGTCCCAATTAAGTAGCTTATTACTTTATTCCTTGATTCAATACATTATAATCTTGGTTGTAAGTGTACAATTGAAATGTTAATCATATAAACAGCAAATGTTTTTGTGAAAAGTTACTATTATGAGGTAGATTCTATAAATTAGAAAACCAGGGCATGTGCCAGGAGTGGGGGAGGAGAGTTGGCCACAGGGAGATTAATGGGGAAAAAAGTAGACATATGCAATACTATATGTAATACTTTAAACAATAAGATAAAACTTAAAAAAAATCAATATTACAACTATGTTTACTTAATATTATAACTATGTTTACTTAATAATCAATAACTCCATAATTTTCTATTTTAAAATGTAAATATATAATTATGAGTGTTGTGTTTCTAATCATAGTATCCTGATATTTTTAAAAATTTGCAGAGAATATGCAAAATATAATGATAATGGAGAATCTGTTTACAACAGACAACATATTAAAATCCAGGAATGCTTTTCTTCTTAAAAGTGATCCAAAATATTTTTCACAGTTTCAAATAAACTATAAAACATATCATCAAACTTATGACGGTTTCTTATATTTGTACTACAAAATTAATTCTGAAAAATACAAAGTTTTTAAGTGAAAAACTTTTCTTATCTATTAGCATTGTTTTAAATAAGAAAAATGTTTACAAAAAAACCTTAACTGCTCATTTGAAAAAATATACATAAATTTCAAAAAGTTAAAATAATTCAGATTTATACTAATAATTTAATTGTTGCACATATAAGTTCTGAGAAAATAGTACACTTGATACATAAATCATGATATCCAAATTAATTGGTAATGAAATATTAGACTTAGATTGTAATATTACACAATTAGGTTAATATACTACATTTTAGCAGAAGTATCCACATTCTAAATAAAATTGTATACAATATGTGAGAAGGTGTTTTAAACATATTTAAGAACTTAATTTCCATTAGTTAAAATTGTATGAGCACTTTATTTTTCAACCACAGAAAAATTAATTTTTATATTTAGTAAGAACTTGATGTTTAGCATTCCATTTTGCTTTTGCCTAAGTGATAATAAAGAGAAATATCTGATAAATCAGGCTCAGAAATCAGTCTCCTTCCTTTTTTTATACCAAATTCTCTGTTCTTACATTTTTTTATTGTTGGCATCAATCTTTTCTCTTATGAATGTTTACCTCTTTCTCTAAGTAGTTACCTTCTTACAGATTATTAGAAGCTAAAACATTATATTTTTTTCTTATTCTTATAATATGATATTGTCAAAGTTTATTAAATAAAACTAGCCAACAAATCATTATTGGTTTAATAATGCTCTCTTTAAATCAGATAACAACTTGTATCCAGTATTTACTATAGAAATAATGTCAGCTACTACTAAATATTTTTATTATAAAACTAATTTCCCTTAGACTTCTTATTGATAGTCATTTGGATATTTGATAGCATTATTCTCCCAGTCATCCAGGATTGACTAAGTTGATTTACATTTTCATTGTTTTTCTTATTTTCTACATCTGCTAAGACATTTTTTACATTCATTGTTTATTTTCCATCTCTACAATAGTAGCTTATCCTTACACAATTCATGTAGGAACATTCACTTAATGTGTCCATGCACCAATGTCCTAGCCCCTTTGGATCTAGAACCTTGCTAAGTCTTCCTGTTTCTTTTAGAATTTTTGCTTCCTATATTTTATTATATTCTATCATACACCTTTTGATTTCTATTTACCTATTATTATTAAGAAGAAATGTAGTCAAATCACATGCCTGTCAAATGACAAAGTTCATGAGACTTGTTTGTTTTATTTGTTTTTGGTTTCATTTACTGTGCACTTAGGTAAGGTTCAAGTCCTCAGAAATAGTCATGGAAAACAGAGTAATAGGCAGTGCAATTTTGACAGTGTCTGTTGTTTCAAATATGATTATCTCCTTTCCCTACTAGATAGAGTTTCAGACAGTGAAAAGTAGGCCAGGTAAAGCTGTATATTCCTGAGCACACTTTTCTATCCATACATTTCCTGCCTCTTAGTGTTCTGTAGTATTTCATTAAATTGTACATTTTCTATGATTCAATGTGGTTATCACCCAACACTTGATATTCCCTGCCATCTTATTTTATAGGAATTGCATTTTCTGAAAATTTGTAGACATGGTATTGAGGAATCAAGAGCACAAATACACTTTGGACAGATGTTTACTTTATTTTTTATTTTTATTTTTTTTTTACAGAGAGGAAGGGAGAGGGATAGAGAGTTAGAAACATCAATGAAAGAGAGACATCCATCAGCCACCTGCTGCACGTCCCTTACTGGGAATGTGCCCGCAACCAAGATACATACCCTGACCAGAATGGAACCTGGGACCTTTCAGTCTGCAGGCAGAGGCTCTATCCACTGAGCCAAACTGGTTTCAGCCAGATATTTACTTTAAATAGGTAGCAGCAAGAAAGAGAGAAAGATTGCTTCTAAATTTTTTATTTGTCAAAATCTCTATTTCACTGAGTTAGGGATAAATGGTAGGAAAAATTTGACCCTGAATTTTTTCAGTCACGTAGGACTGCATTTGTTTCTTGAGGTGATAAAAAGTTCTGCCACTGATGGTTTTTATGAATGTAATTTATATTTAGTTGATATCTATCTCAGTTTCTGGCATTAGTTTCCTATGGGTCTTAGATTTAATACTTTTAATGAGTTTTCATGTATTTCCTCTCTGGGAAATAGTTTAAAGGAAAGTAAGAAAAATCTGACTCCACTTTAATCCAGACATTACCCCCACTTTTTTATAATGTAAATATTGAATGTGTTTATTTTCCTTTTCTTTTGAAGATTCTATTAAGTAGTTGATTTATTCATAGTGCCATCTGTTATTTCCTCTGTTACATTTAGGAAACCAAAGGAAGAATATATTTTCAAACTTTAGTTTAATAATGAGAGAAAAACAGAAAAAGAGAAAAACCAGATGAGCTTACACAGGAACATGTACAGCACCCAGCCTTGCTTGCTTGTTTTTGTATCTTTAAACATCAATTTAATATAACTCTTCTTTTTTTTACATGAATACTGCCATATAGTGCCAATAAGACATTTTTTGGACTATTTTTAAAGCATAGTAGGAAAATAAGCTCATATTGGCAAACATTTTTTATTTCTTTTATTCTAGTTATTCTTTTTGTGATATATACATTACAATAAAAATGTATACTTCAAAAATGATTTATGCTTTTATGTAAGTTTGAACCCAATTGGTTTCTCTTCAAAACATGAGAAAACAAATCCAAATGATTTATATTAATAACTTAGAAAATCTAGAAATAATTATTTTAATAATGTAGATTACTTTACCTACTAATTATTTATATAATGGTCTATATTTATGTTTAAAAATAATATATTCTAAAAGTAAAAACACGTCACCCAGCTGGTTTGGCTCAGTGGGTAGAGCATTGACCTGTGGATAGAGGGGTTCTGGGTTTGATTCAGGTTGGGAGCACATGCTTGGGTTGTGGGCTTGATCCCCAGTGGAAGGCATGCTGGAAGCAGCTGATCAATGAGTCTCTCTCATCATTGATGTTTCTATCTTTCTCTCCCTCTCCTTTTTCTCTGAAATCAATAAAAATATATTTTAAAAAATAAAATAAAAATTAGCATGCTTATCTTTTGAAGGTGTAATACATAAATTAAAATAAATTGAAACAAAAACAAGGACACATCTCATGATGGCTTGCCAGAATAGGTCTGATGAGATGAGATGTGAGACAAGCAGTATATTCTTAAGGGAAAGAGTGAAGAAGTAACATCTCTAATAGAATTGTGCTTTGTGAATCATCAAATAAACAAGAGAACCATATAGGCTATGATTAGGTTAAATAAGAAGTTCTACTTTTTTTTGCTAATCCTCACTCATGCACTTTTTTCTATTGATTTTTAGAGAGAGTGGAGGGGGGTGGGAGAGACAAAGAGAGAAACATCGATGTGAGAGAGACACATTGATTGGTTGTCTCCCACATGAGCCCTGACCAAGGCCAGTGATCGAGTTTGTAAGTCAGGTACATGCCCTTGACTGGAATGGAACCCTGGACCCTTCAGTCCACAGTCTGACAACTCTATCCACTGAGCCAAACTGGCTAGGGCCCTACATTTTTAAAAAAATGGAGAATATTGCCACTTTATCATTTTTATAAATACCTATTTATTTTAAAATTTTAATATATAACCTATTATTTTAATATACAATCTATTAGCTTATTCTTAGCCAAAATGTATTAAGGCAAAAACAACTGAAAAAGAATTCAAGAACCTATTCAAAACATGCATTTCTATGTAGTTAAATAAAAATTAATTTAAAAAAATAATTGTAATCCTTTAATATTTTGTTACATATATAAGTTCATTGCAAGAAAATTTAGAACATACTAATAAAAAAACCTTATTTACTTTACAAAACTCAAAGTACATAAGAGTATAAGGTAATTATTTTCTAATTTCATTGTATGTTAATAAATGTATTAGATATTACTTTTTTTGTAAGTGTGCCTGAATAATTAAATAACTAGAAATGTCCAAACTACTTAATGAAAATTATTAAAATTTATTTTATGTATGAATTATTCCAATTTGAATTGCCACCATTTTTATAGCAATATATTTAGAAAAGACTGATGAATAATAATAATAAGAAAGATGAAGTCAATTAATATGTGCAAAGTAACATTTTAAGTGTTTACATAAGACCAATGAAATAGCTATCATTTTTATTTTTTTTCCAAACAGAATTTGAGACAAGTAGATAAAATATTTGTCCAAGTTTATATAGATATTAAATGTTAGAAGCAGAGCTCAGTAATTGGAGTCCGGTTTAAAGTCTATACTTTTAATCTATATTAATTCTGATAAAGATAATTAAGAGAGGCAAACAAAAGATGAAACACATGAATAAAATATATTTGCTTTTCATTCACTACTACTTATTAGGAGAAGAAAATAAATTCTGAGCTAGTATTTAAGCTATGCTCCACAACTTCCTCAGGGACATATCTTTGTATATTTTTGCTCCATTCTGCAAATCTCATATTCTCCAAATTTCCCCAAGGTCCAGCTCAATGTTATAGCCTTCACATTAACATTTTAGTCAATCAGAAAGAAAGGACACAAGGTATATGTGAAAGAAATCATTCTAAATTTTATACACATTTGTTTCCCTACACCACAATAGATAGATTATACTCCATGATAACTAGTTGCAAAGGAAATTGGAGTTTTTTAATGCTAAAATTAAATACGATCTTATTCTAACTCAACAGAAAATATATTTTGAGCTTGATTTAATAGTCTTTGTCATACAACCATACATATAAATTATCACAACTAATATATACAAAAAATATTTGTATATATTTGTATAGCTATTAGCTGTGAGATCTACGTTTTGAAGTTAGAAACTTGAGACAAGTCAACACAGCATCAAGAAGAGATAATAATGCCTAGTCACTGTGGTTCAGTGTTTGAGCATAAACATATGAATCATGAGGTCATGGTTTGATTCTCAGTCAGGACACATGCCAGGGTTGTAAGAAAGGGTCATGCAGGAGACAGCAGATCAATGATTTTCTCTCATTGATATTTCTTTCTCTCTTTCTCTCTCTCTCTCTCTCTCTCTCTCTCTCTTCCTCTCTCTCTCTTTCTCTCTCTGAAATCAATAAAATATATCTAAAAAAGGAAGATATAATAATGGGAAAATGTTGAATGGACTGATTTGAATACAAACTTGGAACAAGATTATGAATATTCATCTAAAATATTGAAAAATTTTCACACGTATAAAAACCAATATTGTCATTTAGCTTTAGATAAAATATTTTCTAAGATGAAGATATCTAATTTTCATTGGCTAGAAAAGTATGCATATTCAGCCCAGTGAAAATTTTGTTGCATTACAACTATTGTTTTACTGAATGTGAGAAAGTTTCCACTGATAATTAGAAATTATTTTACTAAAAATAAATTACACTTCAGCCATGTTTTCAAATTAGGTGAAAAGAAAAGTATTTCATATTGAAAGTTACATACTTAATTATTTTTAGTGTAAAAGTTTATGAGATTAATTCTATTTCTTTTTCCTTTTGAGCATGTCATAAAATAATCTTATGGTAATTAAAACTTAATGAAAAGTACTGTATTAAATATAGTAATATTTAAATATCAATACAATAATTTACATTATAACAAAGATTACTTATTTGAGGAAAAAATTTACTATTAAATTGAAGAAAGTTATATGTTATTTATTTATACAACCACTTTTTAAGGTGTTTGTGTTTTGATATAGAAGTATTCTATAATGCTTAAATATAGAAGAGAGGACATTCTATCTAATAAAAGAATAATATGCAAATTGACCATACCTCTGCTACACCCACAAGCCATGCCCACCAGCCACGCTCATAGCCAATCAGAGCAAGTATTCAAATTAACCCAACCAAGATGTCTATGCCCACAGAGAGAGCAAGAAGAAGGCTTTGGTTGCCCCTGAATATGGAAGAAGCCAAGCTTTCCACACACAATACCAGCCCAGGCCTCTGCTTAAGGCAACAAAGTTTCAATGGCTGTGCAGCAGAAGGCTTGGTGCCACTCCAGACTATAAAGTTGCAATTGTAGGAGATAAATAAATCCCAGATACCAGGGCCTCTGCTTGGGTTGCCAGGGGGCATAGCCAGCCTGGAAACCACCACAGGCCCCTTGCCCAGGCTGCCCCATACCCCAAGGGAACACCCACCCTGATCCAGGACACCCTTCAGGACAAACCAGCTGGCCCCCACCTGTGCACCAGGCCTCTATCCTATCTAATAAAAGAGTAATATGTAGATTGACCATCACTCCAACACACAAGATGACTGCCCCATGTGGTCAAAAGATCCTGCCCCCATGTGGACATAAGATGGCCACCATAAGATGGCCAGCAGAGGATGGCAGTTGGGAGGAACCAGGCCTTTAGAGGAGGGAAGTTGTGGGCAATCAGGTTAGCAGGGGAGGGCAATTGGGAGTGACCAGGCTTGCAAGGGAGGGCATTTGGGGGTGATTGGGCCTGCAGGGAAAGGCAGTTAGGGGGGACCCAGGCTTGCAGGGGAGGGCAGTTAGGGGCAAACAGGCTAACAGGGGAGCAGTTAGACATTACTCAGGCTGTCAGGAAAGTCGTTAGGGGGTGATCAGGCTGGTAGCCAGAAGTGGTTAGGGACAATCAGGAAGGCAGGCAGGTGAGCAGTTGGGAGCCAGCAGTCCTGGATTGTGAGAGGGATATCTGACTGCCTGTTTAGGCCCTTCCTGGATCAGCCTACACGGGCAGTCAGACATACTTCAAGGGGTCCCAATTGGAGAGGGAGCAGGCTGGGCTGAAGGAAACTTCCCCCCCTCCCATGCACGAATTTTGTGCACCAGGCCTCTAGTCTTATAATAATTTTCCATGCCCAATTAATCTATTCATATTTACTAGAATTAAATAAAGAACTCTGGAGCTAAGCAGAAGGACAGAAAGACAGAAATACAAGGATTGGCATATGAGGAAGAAAGAAAAGAGTTGACTCCTAAATTCAAATAATAATAAAGATCAGTCTTAAATACTCAGAGATTATTTGAATTCTTTCCAGAAATCCTGGTAGTTTGTACTTTATAACTAAAAAAGATCAACCAATGAAACAAAGAAGCAATGCATATTCTTCAAATTCTTTACCAAAGGCAGGCGGTTAAAATATCATTTCAGAAGAATCAGGCAGATTCTACTCTTTGGGTTGAGGGAGGAAGTGCTCCTCTGTAATACATTCTGGGAACTGATTAGCTTTGGGATTACATAGGTAACAAGTAATTTCAGCTGCTCCTCCTCCAGATTCACCATCACATTATGTGTCAAAGCCATTCTTCTCCAGGGCTATTCCCAGCTAACTGCTTAGTGGGACAAGGTAGTGGTGCTGGACCATTCCTATGGCAGGCAACTTTGAATCATGGGCTCACCACTTCCCAGGCCAATATTTGCTAAGAATATCCCTGTCATCTGAGACTCTTCTTATGGAATTCTCTTTTCTTACTACTCTCCTTCATTTGCCAGATGTGCATTATAGTCTGAGATTTCTCCTACTTATTTTTCTTTATTCTTCATAATCACTTCCCTCAATATGTCCTTTGCATATCTAATCTCATTTGGGTATCTACTTCTTGGAGAAGAACTAATGCACATTTTATAGGAAGTTACATCAGGGAGTACATATTGGTAGCTAAGCTAGAGAAAATTTTAGAGTAGCATAAATCTTAGGATAATTTTTATTGTTAACATTTGCAAATCTCATAATCAGAAAAGAGATATTATTTTCCAGGATCTTTAGAAATAAACTTCAAAGGTAGAAATAGCATGAATATAGCATGATTTTAAATTTTTATTTACTGTTATTTTAATTGACTAAGTTTTTTGCTTAATATGGTACAGAGCTATTTGTACAGGAACTATATATTTTCAAATAATGTAAAACTACAGAGGTATTTTTTTTCTATTTAAAAATATTCTGGCCAAGACCGGTTTCGCTCAGTGGATAGAGCTTCGGCCTGCGGACTGAAAGGTCCCAGGTTCGATTGCGGTCAAGGGCATGTATCTCGGTTGTAGGCACACCCCCTGTAGGGGGTGTGAGGGGGAGGCTGATCGATGTCTCTTTCTCATCGATGTTTCTAACTCTCTATCCCTCTCCCTTCCTCTCTGTAAAAAATCAATAAAATATATTTTAAAAAAGTAAAAATAAATAAAAGTATTCTGGCAACTGCAAATCTAAGTTCTTAAAAGAAGTCAGTGAAACTACAATAAACTATATTGTTGAACAAATTTATAAGAATGAGATCTATGGGACCATTTACAAATATAAATATAAAGAGATTCTCTGTTTACTCTCATCATATAATAAATTAAATCAATCTCTATGGAAATCATTTCATTTCATGCCATTCCATCTTTATTATTTTGCATTTAAAATGATAGTTTTATTAGACTAACATACAAACATGAAAATGTTTATAGGTCCCCTAGCACAGATTATAAAAAAAAAAGTTAAGTTGGAATAAAATATCACATGTAAATTTCTTAAAATACTTGATATCAAGTATTTTAAAAAGTTTGGAATTCATTATAAGAAAACATTTTTTATAGTTAAAAGTAGCCTTTATATGATGTTCAGTTATTATAAACCACTTAATATGAACTTGTTTTTTACTGACAAACACAAAACAAAACAAATTAAGAGTTATTTAAAAGTTACCCCTTCACCACTGTATATAAATTATCGTCTAATTGAATAGTCCTTGATTTAAATTAGTATAAGTCAGACCTTAGAAAGCATAATGGTATCAGTTGAAAGGTGTATTACCTAGATCAGTGAGAAGCCAGTACTAAATATGCAAGTTACATCACCAAAAGGGTACTGTACTGGGTTGAATAATGAAGCCCCTCGTCCCCCAAAAAAATTATGTCCACCTGAAACCTCAGATATAAAATTATTTAAAAATACAGTAGTTGCATATATAATTAGTTAAGATGAGGTTATAGGTAATTACAGTGAGACTTCAATCTAATGTCTGCTGTCTTCATAAGAAAAGAAAGAGAGATTCAGACACTGGCACACAGGAGAGAAAGTCATTTGTCAACAGAGGCAGAGATTGAATTGATGTGGCTATAAGCCAAGGGTTATGGTCAACAAATAGAAGCTAGGAAGAATCAAAAAAAAAAAAAAAATTCTTCCCCAAAGCCTTCAGAGGAGTAATCACCCTGCAGATAACTTAATTTCAGAGTGTTAACTGCTAAAAAATATGAGGATATATAAATGTTGTTTTGGGCCACCCAATTCATGGCAATTTGTTATGGCAGCATGAAAAAGCTAAAAATATTTTAGTCATAAGTAAATATTTTACCCATAGATTCCTCATAGATTATTTTTTTAAACATTTTTTATTGATTTTTTTTTTAATAGAGAGGTAGGGAGAGGGACAGAGAGTCAGAAACATCAATGGAAGAGAAACATTGATCAGCTGCCTCCTGCACACCTCCCACTAGGGATGTGCCCGCAACCAAGGCACATGCCCTTGACCGGAATCGAACCTGGGACCCTTCAGTCCGCAGGCCGATGCCCCATCCACTGAGCCAAACCAGTCAGGACCCTCATAGATTATTTTATCTTAATTACAAGAGGGTGGGACAGTCTTTCTAATCTAGTACCAATACACAAAAGAGAAATTTTTCTGATTATGGTACAACAGCATTATCTTTTGAATTAAATACATACATATGAAACTTTCTCTGTAACCAGTCATCAACACTCAAATTGAAAGTTTACTAATACAAAACAATAGTATTATCTGTATATCAAACACACACATACACATAGACATTAAAATATCATTAAAATAACAAACAAAAACAAAAAAAGAGGATTAATTAATATAAGATAGTAACAGTATAGGACCAGAAACAGAATATTAGAGACCAGCTACAATTATAATAAACTAGACACTTGGAGCATGAAAATTCATGTACTCAGGGAGGCCCCTCAGCCTGGCCTGCATCCTCTCACAATCTGGGACCCCTTGAGTAGAGTCCCTAGGTCTGGCCTGAAATCAGGGCCTATCAGGGCTTTCCTTCCCTGGGCTGCAGGCAACTGGCCCCAATCCCGCTGCCACTGCTTGCCATCTGTGCAGTTTTGCACCCCCCTCTTCTACCACCGGTGGCCTCCCTCTGCAGGCAACAGGCTGGGGTGCAATAGCTTGCCTGACCTGGGTCTCCCTTTTTCTTTCCTGGGCGGGGGGGGGCGGTGGGGCAGCTCTGCTAGGGGCCATGTGCCTACCTGATTGCCCCTAACGACTAACCTGCCTACCAGATCACTCCTAACCGTTGGTCTGCCTACCTGCTCACCCTTAACTGCTGGTCTGCCTACCTGATCACCCCTAATCACTTTGCCTGCTTACCTGATTGCCCCTAACTGCTTGCTTGGGGGTGGAGTCCAGCCTAGCCAGAGGCCATCTGCCTACCTGATCTCCCCTAACCACTTGCCTGCCTACTTGATCACCCCTAACCCATTTGCTTGCCTGCCTGATTGCCCCTTACTGCTTGCTTGGGGACAGGGCCAGCACTGACTTCCAGTTGGTCACCCTCTGGTCATTATTGGTTGTTACAACCCACAGTTTTTATATATTAGGATATTAAGCATGCTCTGTTAACCATGATGGTTCTAATCTGATTAGAAAGCACATTCTAACTTTGCCTAGAATTGTGTGCCCTAGGACATGGGAGCTAACATGGAATGCAATCCATCATCCTTCTCACAGCAGCCTATCATTATGGGAAGATTTTCAATCTCTAAAAATCTCCTATGCTCTATTTATTCATCCCTTCCCCTCTTCACCAAGCATCTTATAACTACTGATACTTTCCACAATGCCATATAGTTAGATTGAGAAGGCTAAAAAGGGCTAATTCCAATGTAACCCTGTCTCCCAAAGTGGCTGTACTATTTGGTTTCATGCCAGCAATGAATGAAAGTTCCTGTTGAAACAAGAATGTGGGGAGGTGAAAAAGACAGGTTTAAGAAATTTTAGAAATTAAGAGGACAATGGAAGAAGCACAGAGCTGCAGAGCAACAACAGGTATATTTCCATATAATAGAGGAGCTGAAAAGCTGCAACAGGTACATTTCCATAGAATGAAGCAGCAAAAGAACTATATTTACAAAATAAAGGGCAAGAAGCTCCTCATTGTTATAGTAATAATAATAAGGATAAAATATAAATATAAAATAAGAATTGCATGTGACATATTAGAGAGTGAAATGAAGTGTAAATGCCCTTAAAAGAGTTGTGCATGTAAGAGATAGATAAAGAGACATGTAAGACCAGATAGTAGGACTCCTGGAATCCGCTGATGAGACACACTGAAGACACACTGAAGACGCCTACTTGAGCACATAAAAGAGAGCAAGCTTTGAAGAAGATTAGAGCCACCTGTCTGCCCCTCCACAGTTGGTCACTCTCCGCTCTCCTTCCTGCATCCTGCCTGAGCTCTGCAGTGAAACCTGGTCTGAACCCTGTGAGCCACAAGCCAAGGCCTCTACAAGACACCAAGCTGCAGCTGCAACGTCCAACATCCGTGTGTGTGTCTGTCAGCACGGATCTCGGGGTGGCCTGCAAGGAATGGAAACCACCAGGACTCTGGTAAATAAACCTTGTGTGATTCATGCATTGCATGTCTGTCTCCTGTATAATTTATGCTGGACCAATATTTAATAAGTGCCTTGAGTCATCCATATAAGTCCAATCTACTGGCAGAGGATATTCTTGGCCACCTGTGCTTGTGCCCCTAGAGGAAATTTTGGGACACTCATCCAGAGGAGAAGAAGAAAGCCCAAAGGGAATAGGAAAATAATAAGGAAGGAGGGGAGGAAAACCTCCCATGTACCATGTGAGGTTTGACCTTTGAGCTCAGAAGTTACTATAGTAACCAGCCCAGGAAATAGTGACCAGTCAGAGGGGATATCAAAGCACCAAGATCTGCAGATTTTAGAAGCCTTAGGGAAAGGAACTCAGTGGAATTCTTCCCCCTCCCCAAGTGGAAATCTGTACTTATACTTCAGTAAATTTTCACCTTTGCTATACCACCTTCCACCCACTGGACAAGAGCCAGGAACCAGTCTGCCCAGGGGAATACTGTGTGTTCCAGTCCAAAAATTCCATTTCACTCTTCATCCACATCCTGGTCAGCAGTTGCTGGTGCCAATATTTGGGTTTTTGCCCATTCTAATAGTTGTGTACTGGTATCACATTGTTGTTTTAATTGGAATTCTTTAATTACAATAATGCATGATGCTAAACATTTTTTTCACATGGTTATTTGCAATCCAGATTCTTCTTTGGTGAGCTTTCTGCTCATATATTTTTGTCCATTTTAAAAATAAGGTTATTTTCTTATTGCTGAGTTAAAAAAAATAAAAGGAGTATGATGGACCTCATTCTGGGAGTGTTATAAAAACAAAGACTGAAAACTTGAAGCAACTGCCAGTGTCTACTAAAGGGCTCTTAAGAGGTTTGCTTGCAGGAACAATAAGCAATTGGGGAAGTGAATGTTTTTTTTTATCCTCTCATCTTCTTTAGAGCCCTCCATTGACAGAGCTTAATAGGACATTAGCTGATAATGGGAGAGATAATGGCTCTTGCTTTTAAGTACAAGTGATATAAACTCAGCAAATGTGTAAAAGGTATTCATGAATTGATGATCATCTACAAACTTTGATCGTATTTGTTTACAAAATATCTATAATTATATATATAATGTAAAAAAGAGGATTGCATAATAAAAAGGGACAATTGTGTTTCTAAAAATGTTTTAACCTTAAAATGAAATTTATCCACATAACGTAATAATTCAGTAAGTTTTTTGAGTTATTACTGTTTGTAAATGTTTTTAAAAAAGATCCTTTAAGTAAACCAATTTCATAGAATGACCTAATATTATATGTAGACACATTCAATGTGCCTGAATTACACATGGAATCACATATATTATAAAAGTTTCTATTTTAAAGGTATATTTTCTTTTAGTGCTTTTGAAAGTCAAATTCTTCTCTTTGTTTTGTCTTTTATTTTTTTTAACATGCAACAAAACTTTTATTACATATAAATTCAGTTATTACTGATCTGGTAATTTCTCAACTTAAATTGGGAAAAATATCTTGAATGCAGAGTAACACCATCACTGGGCACTATGAATGCAAAACTAAAGAATTAACAGATGGAGGGCCAGGTGCAGTTTAGATTCTTTCTAGATGTTTGCTGGAGGCTAATTCTGGCAGGTTATAATTATGCAAGAAGTTCATCAGAAGGTTGATGGATCTTGGGGCTTCAGCAGGGCTGAAAATCTGCATATATTATTACTTGCTGTTGGAACAGCTGTAGGCATTTTCCCTAACCCAGTGGTCTGCAAAGTGCGGCTCGCAAGCCACATGAGGCTCTTTGGCCCCTTAAGTGTGGCTTTTCCACAAAATACCACATGTGAGCATGCATGTAGACTGCAATTGAAACTTTGTGGCCCATGTGCAGAAGTGGGTTTTAGCATTTCAAAAGAAATTTCAATCATTGTACTGTTGATATTTGGCTCTGTTGACTAATGAGTTTGCTGACCACTGCCCTAATCTGATAATCTTTTTCTGTTTATCAAACTTTACCTGTTTGCATTCCTAAAGGGCCAATGTGTTTCCCAGAAAATAAAAAGATGTGGGTCCAGACATTTGGAGAGCCCACTTCACTAGGAAGTGGAGCCTCCTCTTGCTCCTCATGCCTCCCAAGTTTATATTTCATGTCTAGTCTCTTTATTCAATTTATGTGCAGCCCTTCTCCAGATTCCTGAACCTTTGCAGTTGCAAAAAGATCCCAGCATCTGTTGTAGTCAGAAAGAGTGCAGCAATCATCCAGCTGCTTGCCTGCAAAGATGAGCCTCTGCTGGTCAGGTGAGATGCCTTCCTTATCCTGGATCTTGGCCTTCACATTCTCAATGGTGTCACTGGGATCCACCTCCAGAGTGATGGTCTTGTTGGTCAGGATCTTCAAGAAGATTTGCATTTTGACCTGTTAATGAGTCTCAACAACAACACAGCCCTGGCAATGCCTGGAGCTTCTCCAAATTCTTCCCTTCCTATATTTCAAGTGATGTTTAGTTATTTGCAAATGTTCTGTGCTCTACAACATTCAAGGACCCATTTGTTGCAAAGCATAACTATTAAAAATATGAGAATGACATTTATCTTCTCATAGATTTCACACAATTATTATTAAGGTTTACAATTAGATTTTAGTCAAAGTAGCTATACAACTATTAGACACAGCACTTATGAACTTTACACTAACATTCCATATTTTCCTGTATACCTCCAGGTAGAGAGTGGCTTAAAATGGTTCAAGCATATTTTGTTTTATCTTGAAAACCTGGGAGTATTTAAAAAACACCTATTGTTCACTATTAAGCTTTTTTAATACAATTATAACATTTAAGAAAATGTTGCAGAATGGCAACATAATTTTTTTGCTGGGAGAAAAATCTAATAAAAATCAACATATAAGTGGTGTGTGTGTGTGTGTGTGTGTGTGTGTGTGTGTGTGTTCTTTTATTCCTAGTCGGTTGAGTGTTTTATTCAGGAAGGATATATTTTTTCAAATATTTTTAATTAGCATATATTGAAATGCTCTTTAAATTATGCTATTGTAATAAATATTATGTAGTACTAAAACATTTGGTGAAATAGAAAAGGTACCAAATGAACATGTGTCAAGATGTTTCTAGGCCAAATGTTGACAGTTTAAGCTTATTGCTGCATAGAAGCTACCAAAAGAAATTGCTTAAATTCTGAAAAGAATTGAGCAGATTTCAAGCAGAATTCAGATGAATTGTAGAGATCCCAGAACTTTCAATGGTAAATTAAAACTGTCTGTTATTTCCATCTTTCTAATCAGTAGGAGATTCTCAAATTAAGGTACAGCCTGGAGACACAGAGAAAATCAAAAGCAAGAAAGGCACATCAATAAAATTTCTTAACAAATTAAGATTACATTTAATAGATCTTTTCATTTAGGCAAAAGGACTTATAAAAGACATCAGAACATGTTTTTACTGAAGAAAGCTGTGCCTAAATTACTTGTAATTAAATCTAGAGGGAAACTAATGCCTTTAAAAGAGTTATGGATATATGTTGTGACAAAGAGAGTTAACTGGAACAAATACATAGAAAATCAATGAAGTTTTTTTTAAATATATTTTATTGATTTTTTACAGAGAGGAAGGGAGATAGAAAGTCAGAAACATCGATGAGAGAGAGACATCGATCAGCCGCCTCCTGCATGCCCCACAGTGGAGATGTGCCCGCAAGCAAGGTACATGCCCCCAACCGGAATCGAAACTGGGACCTTTCAGTCCGCAAGCCGACATTCTATCCACTGAGCCAAACCGGTCTCGGCTCAATGAAGTTTTGAAGATAAATATATATATTCACTCAAGGCCTGGTGCACAAATTTGTGTATGGCTGGGGTCCCTCAACCTGACTGGTGATCAGGCCAACCAAGGCCTTTTCACCCAGTCCCAATTGAGTCCAGCCAATGGGAGGGACCATGGGAGGTTGGCCAGCCATGGGAGGTTGGCTGTGGTAGGCACTGACCATCAGGGGAGAGCTCCTCTATTAAACATCTGCCCCCTGGTGGTCAGTGTGCATCATAGCTACTGGCCAGTTATCCCATTTTTATATTTATATATAAAAGCCTAAGTGAAAAGATCGCTTAGGCTTTTATATATATATAGATACTAGAGGCCTGATGTACAAATATTCGTGCAAGAATAGACCTTCCTTCCCCTGGCTGCCGGCACTGGCTTCACTCTGACATGGAGCAGCCTTTCCACTTTGCTTCGGCCAGAGCTGCCTTCTGCCTCTTACCTTGTCATCTCAATTTGCATATTCCCTCCTTATTGGCTATAGGGACCATAATCTTTGTTGCAGAGTTATGGTCAATTTGCATATTCTATTTTTATTAAATAGGACTAGAGGCATGGTGGGGTCTGGTTGGCCCAATCTAATTGGGGCTGATTGGGCTGGGCCAGCCAGAAGGAGGGAACATGGGAGGTTGGCTAGCTGGCCCTGCCCCAATTGGGGGGAGACTAATTGGGAACAGAACTGGGTGGGGGGAGGGGCCAAAGGTGGTTGGCAGGCCAGCCCCACCCCTAATTGGAGTTCGGGAGCTTATTATGGGTGGAGCCAGCCAAGGGGTGGGGCCATGGGTGGTTGGCTGGCTGGCCCCCTTCCCCTGGTCAAACTCCTGGTTGAACTCTTTATCCAGGGGACAATTTGCCTATTATCCTTTTATTATATATGGTACAGTTTATATTTTTTGTTGATTTTAGAGAGGAAGGGAGAGGGAGAGAGTGAAACATCAATGATGAGAGAGAATCATTGATCCATTTCCTCCTGCATGTCCCCTACTGGGGATCAAGCCCACAACTTGGGCATGTGCTCTTGACCAGAATTGAACCTGGGACTCTTTAGTCCACAGGCTGATGATCTATCCATTGAGCAAAATTGGCTAGGGCAATAAATATATTTTTTAAAGTGCAGCAAAACTAGACAGATGGTTCAAGATGAAAAATGTTTTTGTTCCTCAACTTTCTACAGGGATGAGGTAGGATGGGAAATCTGCTCATCCCCCTCAAAAAATTACATTTTACAATTCTCTCTAGATTTGACCAGAGAAAATGATGTTAAAGAAGAATGCCCCTAGGACAAATCCAAGAACCTTGAACAATATTGATAAATAATAACAAAGCAGTCTCAGGAAGCAGAATCACAGCCTAATCAAAAGTATTTCCTAACCCACAGATAGGAAAATTTGACATTAT
The DNA here is from genome assembly GCA_011751065.1 of Lasiurus cinereus. Lineage (NCBI taxonomy): Eukaryota > Metazoa > Chordata > Mammalia > Chiroptera > Vespertilionidae > Lasiurus > Lasiurus cinereus. Next base: position 26,694,383 of record JAAGEH010000304.1, read on the forward strand.
TTAGCCAGCAGGATTTCAGAATTCTTGGGGATGAATAAACAAGTGATTGCTATGTGCCTCCAGTTATCTTAATGCAAGGTTTTATTTAGGATGCTCTTTCCCTGTTCTATCATTGTGATGGGAGAGGAGAATGTTTTATATTTAGTTCATAAATCTTGAATAATGAGGAAGTAATCCATGGTTGTTATTTATATAGATTACAAGATCTAGGACTTAAGGTCTGATGATATTCTTGATGATATGAATAGATTAGAGTTTTGGGAATGGTGTGGATATGTTTCACATGTAAGTTTGTGAATAATTGTGACCAAAAGAGCACTTCATTCAGTGGAATTATTGGCTAACATTCTTCATTTATGTACTCTTTTCTGTTTCTATGCCCTTTAGATATATTACTTTGTAATTTCTTCCAACAAAAGGCTAAATGCACCTCTCCCTTTGACTTTGGGGTTGGCCTTAGTTAATACCATATGGATGGAGTGACTATGTGCCAGCTCTGAGCCTAAGCCTTAAATAGCCTCAAGTGTTTGCTACTTATTTACCTGTGTTCTAACATGCTTTTACTAAAAAGCATGTTTCAAAATAAATAACTATTGCTTTGAATCACTGAATTTATGAATGTTTATTACACAGCATCATGATAGCAATAGCTAACTGATACAGGTATGAACTTAAAAGTGAATAAAATGATGAGATAGCTCCATTACAATTCTAAATTATTTTTAAGGTGACATTGGCAATTTTAAAAAATTGATCTCTCACATCCATATATACATTTAAAGATACACATATATGTATGCATATTACATATCTACATTTATATATACATCTATGTATATATTAGAACTCTGGCGCATGGATTTGTGCACTGGTGGGGTCCCTTGGCCTGACCTGCAGGGATCGATCCTAAACCAACTCTCCAACATCCTCTGAGAGATCCCAGATTGTGAGAGGGCACAGGCCAGGCCAAGGGACCCCACTGGTGCACAATTGGGACTGGGAGGGACTTAAGGAGAACTTCAGGGCATGTCCAGCCTGACTTGCCCAGTCCCCATGCAGCTGGACCCCAGCAACAAGCTAACCTACTAGTTGGAGTGTCTACCTTCTGGTGGTTAGTGCACATCATAGTAACTGGTCGAATGATCAAATGAACGATCAGACACTTAGCATATTAGGCTTTTACTATATGGGATATTAGTATTTAAAATGTTTTATTTTTACCAATATACTGAGTATATTTAAGTCACATTAAATATCAATTTCTAGATTTCTAGTGATTTTTAGCACCTTCTGTGAATTCATTCCACATGTTTGTACATTTTCTCTTTAACAGTTTGTCTTTTTTATTGACAGGTAGGAAGATTATATATATATATATAATTATATTATATATATTATATAATTATATTTATATAAATATATATATATATATATATATATATATATATATAATCAAATTTCTATTAATTTCCTGGAAATGTCAGTTCTAAATATTTTCCTAAGTGTGTAAGTCCATTATGTGTTTAATTATATAATAATAAATTATTATTATACTAGAAGCTCAGTGCGCAAAATTCATGCATGGGGGCCCAGGAGATGTCCCTCAGCCTAGCCTGCACCCTCTCCAATATAGGACCCCTCAAGGGATGTCCAATTGCCCGTTTAGGTCTTATCCAAGTAGGATTGGGCCTAAATGGGCAGTCGGATATCCCTCTCACAATCCAGGACTGCTGGCTTCCAACTGCTCACCTGCAAGCCCCTAACCACTCCTGCCTACAAGCCGGATCACCCCCTGACCACTCCCCTGCCAGCCTGATTGACACTTAACTGCTCCCCTGCCAGCCTGTTTGCCCCTAACTGCCCTCCCCTGCAGGCCTGGTCTCCTCAAACTGCTCTCCCCTGCAGGTTTAGGTCCCCCTCCACTGCCCTCCCCCCCCACTCGCTCCTGATTGGCTGGTTGGCATGGCTTGTGGTGTAGCAGAGATACAGTCAATTTGCATATTACTCTTTTATTAGATAGGATAATAATTGTTATGTAATAAAATATTTATAATTTTCACTATTAAAATAATAAAATATTATATATTTTCAAAAGTATTTGTGTATTTTCTTCCAAGTTATTTTTATAATATTTCTTTATAAATAGACATATTTTTATGGGTATAATTGTATCCTGCTAAAAGATATATTGGAGTCTTAACTCTTATAAAATCAAATTTGAAAATAGATAGTTATAAATGGCATTATTTAAGTTAAAATGAGGTCCTATTGTAATAAGGTAGGTTACTAAATCAATACTTGATGATTTAGAAAATTGTTAGCCTATCCTGGAAATAGGGTGTGGCTGAGGTCATTTGCTAAAGAGGTTACATAACATATGTCCCTCATAAATCCAATTAATCTTCTCAACAGTAACCAGACATAGAAATAAGATTATCCAAACGAAGAATGGTAGAGGAGTCTCTTATTTGACTGTTTGACCCCTTGAGGATTACATGAGAATTTTATACCAACAGAAATAATTCCAGCATGGATTGAGAAGAGAGAGAGAGAGAGAGAGAGAGAGAGAGAGGGAGAGAGAGATGAGAGAAAATGACTGAGAGCAGAGCTAAGAATGCAGAGACTGCAAGTCCACTCTCTGCCATGGTGGGCCAGAGGGCACAGGCTAGAGGAGGGAAAAGGCATTGCTTCACTTTTCCTGCATAGGGCCAATGGGGTGGGATTGCCCTAGTGGGCCCAAAGGACAGAGTGTAGAGCCACAGAGGATTATTCTTGGACCTTGAAATCTAATGAAATTTATCCACTGGATTTTGAACTTCCTCTGGACTTGTGATCTCTTTAGTCCTTCCAGTTTCTTTCTTTTGGGAAATGCAGATGTCTGTTTCATGGTTTCTCTCCATTGTATTTTAGAAATTAATAACTTGTCTAGTCAAGGGTTTACAGGAAAGGAATTTTGCCCCAGGACAAATAATAACTGGCGTCTCACAGGTAATTGATTTAAATGGTTTAGACAATGGCATTTGGGATTTAAAATTGATGACATTTAGATGAGATTAAGTTGCTGCTTGAATGCTTAGACTTTAGGGGATGTTGAAATAGGGTAGATGTATTTTGCACAAGGGAAGGAAAGGAATTTGAGAAAGGGGTCAGAAGGTGAATGGGCTATTATAGGTTAAATCGTTTTCCTCAAATATATGTTGAAGTCCTAACAACCCCTCACTACCTTATAACGTGGCCTTATTTAGAAACAGGATCATTATAAATCCAATTAGTTAAATTAAAAATGAAACTATAGTGGAATTTGGAAGGCTTTTAATTCAACATGTCCAACATCCTTATCAGAAGAAAGAAATTTGGATATAGAGAGACAGACAGAAATTATACCATATGGTGAAAAAAAGTAGGTAGATGCCAAGGATTGAGGGTAATCATAAGTTAGGGTCTCAGAGGGATCAAGGTCCTGCTGACATTTTGATTGTGGATTTCTAGAGGAAAGAACTTTGAGAGATTAAATTTCTGTTTTAAGCCACCTAGTTTATGATACATTGTTATAGCAGCACTAGGAAGCTAATATAATATTTAATACACAAGAGTATATTTTAACTGATTGTGTGAGGTACAAATCTAAGTTTTATCACTATTTTTATGTGAACAGCTATTTTTTCCAGCAGTATTACTGAAGTAGTAATACATCATTCTCTCTCTCTCTCCCTTTCTCTTTTCAGTCTAGTAGAATCCTATAAAAATAAGTCATTGTTTTACTTTGTCTACTTTTAATAGTAATTTTTTAGTTAGCATCATTTTATAATGAGTCTCTCCTCCCTCAATTTCAAATTTTCTAGTTGGGCCCTGAAATTCTTTAGGTAAGTTTTTAATTTAAATTTTCATGTTATGTTTTATGGTATAATACTGGAATTCATTTAACATGCAAATTATATTGGGAAAATAAACATATTTGATATATTTAGTCTTTCCATCTATAAGCCAGGTACATAAATTTATATATGTGGGAAAGCTCTTTTATTTTATATATATTTATTCTTTAGTCTTTTTTATCCAACAAAGTTTAATAAGTTTCATCATTAAATCTTATGAATATAAGATATATTTGCAGGTACATTACAGTTTGTCTTACTATTATAATCTGTCTCTTTGTTTTAGCTCAGACTGCTATAGCAAAGTACCATAGATTGAGTGGCTTAGACAAGCTTTTTTCTTTTTCTTTTTTGGTTTACTTGCATATTTTTAATTTAATTTAATTTTTTCTATCATTAATTATCCTCTCTAGGTCCTCTTCCAACTCCATCATACTCCATCCCCAGCAATCTCCACACTGTTGTCCATGTTATCTCTCATTTTTTCCTTTTTGCTCAATCACTCTGTTTCCCAACCCAAACCCTCTCCTTGTAACAAAGACCAAAGAAATATCAAGCATGCTTCCTAGAGAAAGAAAGGGACCCCATTTATTAACAATAGTGGACTCTGGGAATAATTTCCAAATCAAAGTGAAGAAACACTCAGAGAGCTTCACTTTTTATAAACTTCTGGAGTCTTTGCCAAGCAGATATGGTTCCTCCCTCTTTCATGGGCTTACAGGAAGGCCCACAAGCCATATTCAATTATCTGTCCTGGCACCAGCATAACAACCCCACCACCATTACCACCACCCTATGGCAGTGCATTGTTCACAGTTTCATGACCTCTGCATGACCTCTACATTTAGATAATAAGTTCTGCAAAACCAGTTTCCTCCTTATACTTACCAGAGCCATCTTCCTGCTCTCTCTATATAGGACTGTCTCTTGCTTGGTAGTTCAGTTTGTTCAATAAGTTCCACATATGAAGAAAATTATATGAAAGGATTCTTAATGTCAGTAATCATCAGAGAGATGCAAATTAAAGCCACAGTGATATGTTGCCTGACATCTGTCAGAAGGGGTATCATTAGAAAATCAACAAGAATTAAGTGTTGGAGAGAATGTGGAGAAAGGGGAACCCTTGTGCATTTTTGGGGGAATGCAGATAGGTGCAGCCACTATGGAAAGCAGTAAGAAGTTACCTCAAAAAATTAAAAATGGAACTGCTATTTTTAAATTATACTTGACATACAATATTATATTAGTTTCAAGTATATAACATACTGATTAGACATAACTTATGAGATGCTCTAGTCTAGTACCCATATGATACCATACACAGTTGTGACAATGTTATTGACTATTATCCCCATGCTGTACTTTAAATCCCCCTGTCTATTTTGTTTTTATTGGGTTACATGTATACATATCTCCTCATTGCCCCCTTCCCTCCCAGGCATACCCCAACACCCCAGCGTCTATGTTCATAAGTTATGTTTATATGCATGTATACAAGTCCTTTGATTGATCTCTTATCTAGCCCACCTCTCCTTAATCTTCCTGCTATAATTTGACAGTCTGTTTGATGCTTTCTGCCTCTGTATCTATTCTTTTGTTCATTAGTTTACAATGTTCTTTATTATCCACAAATGAGTGAGATCATGTGGTGCTTCTCCTGCATTGACTGCCTTATTTCACTAAGCATAAGGTTCTATAGTTCCATCCAGGTTGCTGCAAATGGTAAGAATTCCTTTTTAATGGCAGCATAGAATTCTGTTGTGTAGATGTACCATGGTTTTCTGATCCACTCATCTGCTGATGGGCACCTAGGCTGTTTCCAAATTGTAGCTATTGTAAATTGTGCTGCTATGAACATAGGGGTGCAGAAATCCTTTCTGATTGGTATTTGTAATTTCTTAGGATAAATTCCTAAGAGTGGGATTGCTGGATCAAATAGGAGATCCATTTTTAGTTTTTTGAGGAAACTCCATACTGTTCTCCACAGTGGCTGCAACAGTCTGCATTCCCACCAACAGAGCACAAGGGTTCCTTTTTCTCAGAATCCTTGCCAACACTTGTCCTTTGTTGATTTGTTGATGATTGCCATTCTGAGAGGTGTAAGATGGTACCACATTGTCATTTTGATTTGCATCTCTTGGATAATTAGTGACTTTGAACATGTTTTCATGTGACTCTTGGCCTTCCTTCTGTCACCTTTCAAAAAGGTTCTATTTAGGTCCATTGCCCATTTTTTATTGGATTGTTTATCTTCCTTTTATTAAGTTATATAAGTTAGCTGTAGATGTTGGAGATTAAACCTTTATCAGTGATAACATTTGTAAATATGTTCTCCCAAACAGTGGTCTTTCTTGTTGTTTTGTTGATGGTTTCTTTTGCTGTGCAAAAGCTTTTTATTTTGATGTAGTTCCATTTGTTTATTTTTTCTTTAGCTTCCATTGCCTTTGGAGCAGTATCAGTGAAAAAGTTCTTTCAGCATATGTCTGAGATTGTGCTGCCTGTGGGGTTCTCTAGTTTGTATGGTTTCTCTTCTAATGTTTAAGGCCTTTATCAATTTTGAGTTTATTTTTGTATTTGGTGTAAGCTGGTAGTCCCGTTTCATTTTTTTGCATGTATCTGCCAATTTTCCCAACACTATTTATTGAAGAGGCTATCTTGGCTCCATTGTATGTTCATGTCTCCTTTGTCAAATATTAGTTGAGCATAGTGGTTTGGGTGGATAACTGGGTTCTCTATTCTATTCCATTGTTATATATGTATGTTCTTGTGCCATTACCAGGGTGTTTTGAGAACAGTTGCTTTGTAATATAGCTTGAAATCTGGTATTGAGATCCCACCTACTTTATTCTTCTTTCTCAGAATTGCTGTAGCTATCCGTGGTCTTTTTTTTTGTTCCAGATGAATCTTTGAAGAATTATTTCTAGGTGTGTGAACTACATTGTTGGTATTTTAATGGGTAGTGCATTGAATTTATAGATTGCTTTGGATAGTATGGATATTTTAATGATGTTGATTCTCCCAATCCATGAGCATGGTATGCTCTTCCATCTTTTAACATCTTCCTCTATCTCTTTTTTCAGTGTCCTGCAGTTTTCTACATATAGGTCTTTTACCTCTTTAGTTAGGTTTATTCCTAAGTATCTTAATTTTTTTGGTGCAATGGTAAATGGGATTGCTTTTTTAGTCTCTCTTTCTGTAATTTCAGTATGGGTGTGTAGAAATGCCATAGATTTCTTGGCATTAATTTTGTATCCTGCTACATTACCGAATTCATTTATTAAGTCAATTAGTTTTGGGATGGAGTCCTTCGGGTTTTTTTATGTACAGTATCATGTCATCTGCAAATAAGGACAGCTTTACTTCTTCTTTTCCAATTAGGATGCCTTTTATTTCTTCTTCTTGTCTAATTGCAATGGCTAATACTTCCAGTACTATGTTGAACAGGAGAAGTGAGAGTGGGCATCCCTGTCTTGTTCCTGTTCTTAGGGGAAATGCTTTTAGTTTTTGCCCAATGAGTATGATGTTAGCTGTGGGTTTATCATATATGGCTTTTATGATGTTGAGGTATGATCCTTCTATTCCCACTTTGCTGAGAGTTTTTATCAAGAAAGGGTCTTGGGTTTGTCAAATACTTTTTCTGTATCAATTGATATGACTATGTGATTTTTATCTCTCAATTTATGTGATGGATCACGTTTAATGATTTGCGGATATTGTACCATCCCTGCATTCCTGGGATGAATCCTACTTGGTCATGGTGTATAAACTTTTTGATATACTGCAGGATCCGGTTTGCTAGAATTTTGTTGAGGATTTTGGCATCTATGTTCATGAGAGATATTGGCCTACAATTCTCTTTCATTGTGTTGTCTTTATCTGGTTTTGGTATTAGGGTGATGCTGGCTTCATAGAAGGTGTTTGGAAGTGTTCCTTCTTCTTGAATGTTTTTGAATAGTCTGAGGAGGATAGGTTTTAATTCTTCCTTGAATGTTTGGTAAAACTCGCCTGTGTAGCCATCTGTTCCTGGGCTTTTATTTCCTAGAAGCTTTTTGATGACTTCTTCAATTTCTTCCATAGTTATTGGCCTATTGAGATGTTTAGATTCTTCCTGATTGAGTTTTGGAAGGTTATATTTTTCTAGGAATATGTCCATGTCTAGCAGGTTGTCCAATTGGTTGGAGTAGAGTTGTTCATAGTGTTTTTTAACAATTCTTTGTATTTCGATGGGGTCTGGTGTTATTTCTCCTCTTTTATTTCTGATTTTGTTTATTTGGGTCTTCTTTCTTTGCTTCTTGGTGAGCCTGGCTAGAGGTCCATCAATCTTGTTTATTCTTTCAAAGAACCAGCTCTTGGTTTTGTTGATCTTTTGAATTGTTTCTTTGGTCTCCATGTTGTTTATCTCCACTCTGATCTTTACTATTTCCTTCCTTCTGCTTACACTGGGCTTTTTCTTGTTGCTCTCATTCTAGCTCTTTGAGTTGTAGGGTTAGGTAATTTATTACCATTGTTTCCTGCTTTTTGCAGTAGGCTTGTAGGGCTTGAATTTCCCTTTCAAGACTGCTTTCACTGTGTCCCATAAATTTTGTATTGTTGTGTTGTCATTGTCATTTGTTGCCATGATGTTTTTTATTTCTTCCTTGATCTCTTTGGTTACCCAGTCGTTGTTTAATAGCATGCTGTGTGGTGTCCATGTGTTTGATTTCTTTCTATTGTTTTTATTATAGTTGATTTTCAGTTTTATGTCACTTTGGTCTGAGAAAATGCTTGATGTGATTTCTATCTTAAATTTGAAGAGACTTTTCTTATAATCTAACATATGATCTATCTTTGAAAATGACCCATGTGCACTAGAGAAGAATGTATATTCTGTGGCTTTGGGGTGAAATGTTCTGAAGATGTCAATTAATTCCAACTGATCTAGTGAGTCATTTAGGATTGATGTTTCTTTTCTGATTTTTTGTTTAGAGGATTTGTCCAGTGGTGACAGTGGGGTATTAAAGTCTACTATGATTGAATTGCTATCAGTCTCTCCCTTAATATCCTCCAGGAGTTTTTTATGTATTTAGGTGCTTGTATATTGGGTGCATATATGTTTACCAGAGTCATTTCTTCTTGTTGGATTGTTCCCTTTAGTATTATGAAGTGGCCTTTTTTATCTCTTTTTATGTCCTTCACTTTGAGTTCTAATTTGTCAGATATAAATATTGCTACCCCAGCTTTTTTTTTCATTTCCTTTTGCCTGAAATACTATCTTCCATATCTTCACCCTCAATCTGTGTGCATCTCTTTTCCTGAGGTGGGTTTCTTGTAGACATTGGATATATGGATCATGTTTTCTTTTTTTTAATATATGTTATTGGTATTTAACAGAGAGGAAGGGGGAGGAATAGAAAGTTGGAAACATCGATGAGAGAGAGATATCGATCAGCTGCCTCCAGCACACACACCCCCCCACGGGGGGCATGCCCACAACCAAGCTACATGCCCTTGACGGGAATCGAACTTAGACCCTTCAGTCCACAGGCCGATGCTCTATCCACTGAGCCAAACCAGTTTTGGCTGGATCATGTTTTCTTATCCAATAGGTTACCCTATGTCTTTTGATTGGAGTATTTAATTCATTTATATTTAAAGTTATTATTGTTAGGTACTTATCTGTCGCCATTTTTAGTCCTTACCCCTGAGTTCTTTCTTTGCTTCCTATTTCTTTTTATTATACCAGACCCATTAACATTTCTTGCATTGCTGGTTTGGTGGTAATATATTCCCTTAGTCCTTTTTTGTCCGTGAAGATTCTGATTTTACCTTCAATTTTGATTGAAAGCCTTGCAGGGTACAGTATTCTTGGATTCAGACCCTTCCTTTGCATGACTTTGTATATTTCACTCCATTCCCTTCTGGCCTGATGAGTTTCTGTTGAGAAATCAGTTGCTAGTTTCATGGGGGTTCCTTTGCAGGTAACTTTCTGTTTCTCTCTGGTCACTTTTAATATTCTCTCTTTGTCATTGATGTTTGCCAATTTTATTATAATGTGCCTTGGTGTTGGTTTTTTGGGTTCATTTTGCTTGGGACTCTGTGAGCTTCATGGGTTTGTGTGGGTTTTTTTCTTTTCTATATTAGGGAAGTTTTCTGTCATTATTTCTTCAAACAGGTTTTCTATTTATTGCTCAGGTTCCACTCTTTTTGGTACCCCAATTATGCAGATGCTATTTTGTTTGGTGTTATGCCAAAGTTCCCTTAGGCTCTCCTCCTGCTTTTTAATTTTTTTTTTCCTAGAAGCTGCTGTACTTGGGTATTTTTTTCGAACTTGTCTTCTAGCTCACTGATGTGGTCCTCTGCTTCTTCTAGTCTACTTTTGATGCTTTCTATTGAGTTCTTTATAGCAGTGATGTCATTTTTCATTTCTTATTGATTATTCTGCATTTCTTCTAGGTTCTTCTGCATTTCTTCTTGCTTCTTCTTCATTTCCTCTTGGCTCTTATTCATATTTTTGACTTTGTCTTCCATTCTTTTCATCCACCTTATGATCATTTCTCTGAACTCTTTCTCTGGCAGGCTTATTTCTGCTTCTATTTTGTTTACTTCCTTTTCTGGTGATACCTGACTTTCTGCCATATGCGGGCTCTTTCTTCATCTCCCCATGGTCTTTCTTCTCTGGGTGTCTGGTTATGTACTTCTCTCTCTTACGTTGATTCAAAGGCACAAACTACAACACGACCAGGTACAACACACAAGGCACTGAATAGAAATGTATTTACAATCTTAATAATCACAAATAAGGTGACCACCAATGAAAGACAAATTAGTAGTAAGTAGAGAAGGAAGAAGAGGAAAATGAGGAAAAAAGAAAAGAAAGAAGTGCCAAAATCAAATTTGGAGAGGGAGAAAATAAATAAATAAATAAACAAACAAACAAACAAAAGAAATAAAATAAAATAAAATAATAAAAATGAGAGGAAGAAGAAGAAAAGAGAAAGAGAAAAAAATCAGAGAGAAAAGAAAGAAGATAAGAGTGAAAAGGGGAACAAAATATAGATGTCAGGAGAAAACTCCAATAGAACAGTCACCAATCCCAAGAAATGCCGGCACCCAGTACTTGGAGATTAATACAAAGTACAAATAACAACTAGTATCGAGGGAGGCAAGGGAAAAGAGAGGTAAAAAACAAACCAAAACAAAGCAAATAAAAAGTAAAATAATACAAATAGATTAAGCTAAAACAATCTCACAAAAAATAAAATACAAAAAATCTATATAAGTACTCCTGTTTTACAGTAGGGAGGGGATTGCAGTTCCCTGTGTTCCACTGCTGAGTTTTTAATCGCTTTATACTTTTGTGGTTATGCAAGAGTCCATTTGTGCGTCATCCACTGGGTGGCAGTGTTTCGGAATTGACCTCTGAGGCTAAGCACAGGACCTCTCTAGGCTGTGCTCAGATCCTGCTACTCTGTGGTTCTCAAAAAAAAGGTTTGTGGGGATTTTGAAGCCGGGACACTGTAATAACTCCCAGGCTGTCCTTCTGCCTAAGATCAAAATGAGTTGTTTTCTAGAGCTCCCCTCTGTCAACAGCTCTGAGAGTTTGCTTCCACACTTAGGGATCGGGCCCTGCCCCACATCCGCGGACCTCTCCAGATGTAGCTTTCCCACAGCCCAGTTCTCATAGTGTGCGCGTCTGTGTTCTGTGGGACAGGAGACCTCACCTTATCCCAGGCGAAATCTGACCTTTCCGTGTGCCGTGTGGATCTCCTCTGAGTCCGTGTGTCTGCGCCATTTGGAGAGTGGTGTTCTGGCTCTCCCCCCTGTTCGGTGAGTGCTTCAGCCTCAGCTTTCAGACCGCCGCAGACATCCATCTCCCTCTGCAAGATGGTGCGGTCTCTGTGTTCACGTTGGTGGCTCTGGCAGACAAAAACCCTGTGGCAGTGGGGCTGCCTGGTCAGGAGAGCCCCGTCCAGCAGTTCCCCACCTTCTCCTGGAGGATAAATGACTCTTAACTTGCCAACAAACACTCCCAGTGCGACTCTCAGCTGCTCTCTCTCCCTCTGCCCAGGGACAAAGTTCCAGACGTGTCTGTCTATCCCACCGCCATTTTTCCTCCCTCCCCGTCTATTTTTATGCCAGCAATTTGTACTTCTAAATCCTGTCACCCAGCCCTCCAAACCCTTACTATCTGGCAACCACTAATTTGTTCTCTGTATCTATGAGTTTGTTTCTGTTTTGTTTATTTTGTGTGTGTTTTTTTTCATAGAATTGAAATCATAGTATTTTTCTTTCTCTGACTTTGACTTACCTCACTTACTATAATATTCTCTATTTTATTCATGCTGTTTCAACAACAAGATTATTGTTTCTTATTATGTGCTTACTTTCAAGGAATGGCTTGAGGATAAACTGGAAATGTAGACCTAGTTTTCAGCTTGACCTTAAATTGAATTGCTTGATTCACTTTTAATAGTTTAGGTGCTATATGGTTGTGGTCTAGTTTGTGGGAGGAAACAAACAGTGCCCACACATTTGAGGGTGGCACTGTTTAGGCAAAGAATAATCTCGCTGCAAATCTTCCTGTGAAAAAAGTCATTTCTTAGACATGTGATGTCACTCTGTTGGCAGGCCTTCATCATTGGTTGGGGAAAATATCACCTACTTGCTAATTTAGGTTTGCATTTAGGGTTATTGAGATTTCTAAAGTGTACCTAGAAGTATAGATTTTAAGACTATTTTCTTTCTTAACCTTGAAAAGAATGCAACTTAAAATATGAACCTATGGCCCAAAAGGAGCAGGCATAATGAAACTAAAATCCCAACCATGACCAGCAGGCTAGAACTTAATACTGATTTATATCCAAAGACTAACAGGATTTTCTGACTCTTCAGTTAGGTATACACTAACAACCCCTCTCCCACACACACACATACATACACACAAAATATACATACAATTAAAAACTTAGAAATGTATTATCTACCCAAAAGTAATAGATTTATAATTATGTCACATAATTATATGGACCTATGGCTTTATTCAGTATGGTAAGTCCTCACTATCCTATATAATAAAAAGGTAATATGCAAACTGGCCCTCAAGCCATAATGCCGTCACAAGATAGCAGAAAGTACAGCACAGGCTGGGTTCTCATAACACAAGATGGCTGTGCCCACAGTGGAGGCAGGGTTCCCACAATGATTTTTCAGCAGGGACCTGAAGCTGCGTGGTGCCAGGCTAGGGCAGGGGACCTGAGGCTGTGAACCCACCTGCCTGACAGGGCTTGACAGGGGACTTTTGGCCACACCCCTCACCTGGCAGGGCTTGATGGGTTACCTCAACGTGCACCCCCCACCTCAGGCCACACCCCTCACCTTGGTGCCAGTCTGGCAGACCTAAGGCTATGCCCCCCCACCTCTCGGGGTTTGACAGGGGCCCTCCTACCTGGTGGGGCTTGATGGGAGTGGGATGGTCTGGGTCTGGATCTCGCCCAAGTGGGTTGGGGCCTGCAGGGTCTGGATTTTGAGTGATTTTGAGTCAGGTGCAGGTGTGTGGGGACTTGACTCCTGGTCCCACGGCACACCCCAGACTTTGACAGAAGGATGATTTTTCATATACATTTTACTAATTTTCTTTCATCTCTGACATTTCTATTATAAAGAAAGGACAAACAGCAATATTAAAATATTTCCTCTAATTAATTCCCTTTTAATCTTCACAAAATTTGTTCACTGAGCTACTAGTTTTATATAAAGTATCAAAATATAAAATAATGTAAAGAAACACATCTAGGCCTCAAATTTTCAAAGATCTGAGTTCTAGATTCAGCGTCATACATGCCATTAAACTTGTTTAGATACATATTCTCACTTCTAAATTGATTTATTCACTGGTTCTTCACTGATCCCAATGGATCAAAATCACTTAGGAAAGTTTCTTTTAAAATAATATATATTTCACTGTTCTTCTCTTAATGACTCTGTGTTGGAGAGGCCATTTGACTGACCCAGCTCCAGCCACACTCCCAGTAAAATGCTGCTAATGAAAATCCGTAAATGAGACCAACAAGGGAAAATTAACTCCTACCTGAACTCCAACCAACACAATTACTCAATGTAATAATTTGAAGTTACTTAAAGCCTCTGAATTAGAGAAGTTTTTTTGTTTTTTTTGTTTGTTTGTTTTTATGCAGCAATATTAGGCAACAGAAAATGTAGATCTGCATAATGTTCTCAGGATCTCTAAAGAAAATCTCTTTAAATGACTCTAATACTCAGTCAAACTTAAAAATGAAGAATTACATGATAGTTGATATGTTTTCCAGTTTCAACATTTCATCAGTCTAAGATCATAGTCTGGCCCAAAAAGGAATCCAAGTCTTATGTGAAACAAATTGAGTAAAATCACCACCTTCCAGTGATCTAACACTTAGGTAGTCCAATAGGCATTGGCACAGAATCAGACATACTACCTGATATGACACTGCTAAATAATAGAAATACCACAAATAATGAATATTTTGCAACCCTCATATGTTCCAATTGACAGGATGATTCTCAAATATGAGGGAAATATTGCTTATTAGACTACAACTCATAAAAATTATAGAATTCCAATTTTAATAATAATCTATTTTTGAACATTGACCTCATCATTAAAAACTAAACAAAACAAAACATTAGTGTGAAATTATTTTGCCAGACTCAGTAAGGTGGCTAGTGTTTGAGTGTGCATATGGGCTATTGTAAGAAACTTTCCCAGCTAGTTCGGGGGGGAAAAGGATCAGGACAAAGCACATCTACATTAATAAAAGAGAAACGTGCAAATTAACCATTACTCTGCTACAACCACAAGCCACGCCCACCACCAATCAGGAGTAAGTATGCAAATTAACCCAACCGATATGGCAACCAGCCATGGAACAAACAGGAGGTTTGAGTTGTCCCGGCGATGGAGGAAGCCAAGCTTCCTGCCCATTTTGGCCAGCCCTGGCTTTTGATCAAGGCTACAAAGTTTCAATTATAGAAGATAAATAAATCCCAACAAAAATGGCCACAGCCGTGGAGCAAGCAGGAGACTTGGATCCAAGGTTACATAGTTCAATTATAGAAGATAAATAAATCCCAGATACCAGTGCCTCTGCTTGGGTCACTGAGGGGGCATGCCCGGCCTGAAAACCACCACAGGCTCCTTGCCCAGGACACTCCATGCTGTAAGGGAACTCCTACCCTGATCTGGGACATCCTTCAGGGCAAATCAGCTGGCCCTCATCAGTGCACCATGCCTGTATCTTATCTAATAAAAGAGTAATATGCAAATTGACCATCACTCCAATACACAAGATGGCTGCCTTTATGTGATCAAAGATCCTGCCCCCATGTGAACACAAGATGGCCACCACAAGATGGCCAACAGGGGAGGGTAGTTGGGAGGGACCAGGCCTGCAGAGGAATAGTTAAGCATCAATCAGGCTGGGAGGGGAGTGGTTAGTGGTTGATCAGGCTGCCAGGCAGAAGTGGTTAGGGGCAATCAAGAAGGCAAGCAGGCGAGCAGTTGGGAGCTATCAGTTCTGGATTGTGAGAGAGATGTCCAACTGCTCTTATAGGATCGGGCCTAAATGGAAAGTTGAACATTCCTTGAGGAGTCCCAGATTGGAGAGGGTGCAGGCTGGGCTGAGGGAAACCATCCCCCCTCCCCTGTGCATGAATTTTGTGCACCAGGGCCTCTAATAAGCTTATAATCTCCAAGTAAAAACATTTGGGAAAAGACTGCTGGCCTCAAAGAAATAAAAGTTCAATTTTACTGTTTTTTGAAAGTCGATGGTAGATCTTTGGCAACAATTCGTGCTATGAGCAATATTATTTAAGGAAGCAAGGACCAGCATTTTAATATCTTTATAAACTACCTCATAAAACTTAAGCAAAGAAATGTTCTTCTTTACCTCCCTCTACCAAGACATGTTCATCTACCAAACCAGACCCTGATAAGAAAGAAGTTCTCTTTGTTGTAATGATTCCCACAATAAACTTTGCATCTGGCTCATTTATACTATTTATTCCTCTGGCCAGACTTTTTGCTTTTTGGATGAGAATTTTATCTACCTTTAGCCTATGTTTTTATAGCAGTTCAAGATCCAGTTCTATACAAGAAACTTTATTCCTTTCCATATATATATTAATTTGAAAAAAATAGTTTCATAAATTATTTTAATTATTTGTTGAGTCTTCATGAAAACTCTGAGTAACCCACATAAACTTAACTTGTGTGCTCTGAAATTGTGAATTATGGGTCTATTTCCCACCATTTCACAAAATGTTCTGCTCTAACTTCTGTTTATAATTAGTAACTTTGGTAAAAAAAAATAAGCAGATGTGTTATAGTTTTTGGAATTAACAGCATATATGTAAGATAAACTGCATCTTCTGAAGACATTCTGTCCTCAGGGGAATTATTTGTCTTGGGCTAACAGACTTTTATTTGTGATGTGAAGTTAGTTTGAGGTTTCAGGTGTGCTGGCTTGAAATTAATAGAGCTAACAGTTATAGCATACGTTTTTGAACATGCAAGATCATCACACTTGGTTCCGAGTCTTTGATTTTTAAGAAAGAGTGAATTCTCAGGCATTAATAACTGAAATCATATCTGTACAAGGCTTTATAATAATTAAGATCGATGCAACAAAGTAGAAAACAAAAGAAGCTGGAAGAAATTTCTAAAACAATTATAAAGCCTTCTCCATAGTGCATTATAGACTAATTCTATTATAAATGTTGTTTTATATAGAGAAAAACAAGTTCAGGATAGGGACATATGTATCCCATCAAGACAAACAAATAATTCTCAAAACATAGTTTTCAGAGTAATGTACTATTTATTTTTTAAAGGAAAAATAAGTAATATTGGGAAAAAGTAAGTGGTTTAATCACATCCTGCCAAAGACAAAATAACATAATATGAAAAAATCAAGGAAAAGCAGTAGCCATTATTATTTATTTTTAATATATATGCAGTTATTACCTATCAGAAAATAATGCTATTCTTTATGTTATGTTGCCAATTTATCATTATTCTATTTTATTTTTAATTTAACAGATTTAAATCAGTTTCTTAATACTTTTACTTCTGTTGCCTAAAGCAGTCCCCAAGAAATAATGTTATTCCACTTTTATTTTACCAATTACTGTTTTTAACCATTAATCAAGCAAAGCATCTTTCATTTGACAAATGTACTTTGCTTTGCCTAAGAAATAAGGCTACATATTGGTTTGATGTAGAATAGTATTTTATGTTTTGTTTTATACAGTTTTCTCCATATATTTTATTCTAAGATTACTGTGTATTTTAAAGTAATAATCTAAAGCAAATATTATCAGTCATAAAGAATAATTTATAGTATTTATTATTTTTTTAAATAAAAATATTATGTGTCAATATATCATGACCTAAATATCCTCAAGTCCTTTGCTTTTATATTAAAATTTTCATATTTAAAAAATTTCTCTAGTTTTTGTCTATCTTTAACAATATATATATATATAATTGATTTCTTACAGAGAGGAAGGGAGAGGGATAGAGAGTTTGAAACATGGATGAGAGAGAGACATCGATCAGCCGCCTCCTGCATGCCCCCTACTGGGGATGTGCCCTCATCCAAGATACATGACCTTGACTAGAATCAAAACTGGGACCTTTCAGTATGCAGGCCGACACTATCCACTGAGCCAAACTGGTCTCAACTAACCTTATTCTTTATGACAAAGATAATGACAGCTTTCAAAGATAAACTACATTTTGCCAAAACTCAAAAACAACATTTGGCATAATTGGTACTAATTTTTATAATTTTAAAAATGAACATAATTTATATCTTGAAAAATTTTAATGTAAATACTAAATCACACAAAAAAAAGATATAATTAAACTCTCTTTGGTGGGGAGTAAATGGTGATGGACGGAGACTTGACTTGGAGTGGTGAACACACAGTAAAGGGTACAGATGATATGTTTAGAATTGTGTACCTGAAACCTGTATAATTTTGTTAACCAGTGTCACCCAATAAAATCAATACAGAAGAATAAGTAAAATAAGATGTTCACTTCAATAAGGCTACTAACTTCATTTATAGTATTCTCAGAAAATAAAAATAATAAAATATTTTATCTAAGAAATAATAATAATAATCTTATCCAGGCATTCTTCTAAGAAAGTAAGACCAGTCTTTATATATTGTACACTATTTCTTTATGGTATATTAAAAAATAAATGTGGTTTTGAATTATGGAGAGACATGACCATACCTCATCTCGCATCTAACCTATACACTGTAGAAAAGTTATCTTCTATTTTATTAATTTGCTTTACAAATAGATCTTGATACTAGTTTGGGAGACCAGCAAAACTGTGAAAATAAATAATGGCTTTGATTTAACATCAATTTGCAACGTGTACATTCATGTAACTCTCAATGAAATTATTTATTTTTTTCTTCAATTTCTATTAGTAGGAGTTGGGCATGTAGAGGCTTCAATTATATTGTCCATATTGAAATCAATGGGAGTTTACTGACATTAATGCGTTTTGCATGCATGAAAAGGATATAAAAGGGAGTGTTAAAAAAAATTGTTCCAGTTAGATCCTTGGAGAAACATCCTTGGCTAAAGTAGTCCCCAAGAAATACTGTTATTCTATTTTGTTTCCAAAATTAAAATAATATTTACTTTTCTTCTAAATTAATGGTTTAATTTATGTGTGTTAAATTGTCAAGCCTTTAAAATTGATCTAAAAATATATATTTAAATAAGACATATACAAATATCTGAATTCCTCAAATCTAATGTCCTTTAATGTATCTTGGTGATAAGGTTGTTTTCTTTTGATTTCATATTAAAGCATTACTGCACTTTTTAATTGACTGGAATATAATTTAAAATGTCAGGAAAGACTATCTCATGTGCACAGTCTATTGATCCTCATTAGCTGGAAAACAATGGGCTTTGGACCTGGAACACTTTCTTACCAAGAGGTAAAGTGCTCACACAGCAAGTGCTGGGCTTGTCCACTGTGTGGGAATATCTTTCCCTGTTGCATGCTCAATGGATGTTTTTGGCTCTACGTAAACATGGATGTCAATGGACCTTAGGCAAGCTCCTAGCTTTCAGTATTTCAGACTCCTCAGAGGATCGAGTGCAGTCATTCTGCCAAGGCAAGGGAGGGGTACACATAGGCCAATTGCTCTGCATCGACTTCCAGGGACACCTTCTAGCTATGAGGTACTTATAAGAGCCATTGGAATTGGTCTTACTCTGCCTCCTGGTATGTGAGTAAACATTTTTCCATAATACTTGACAGTATTGTGTTTTCCTTGGTGACTAGGATATCAAGATGCAATGGACAAAAATATTTGGACTTAACTTCTGGTGGCTAGTATTGTGAAAATCTTTGCTATTCTCCATGTAGTTGGAATCCTCTGGCATTGGTAACTGGTACATGGTGTTCTGTTCAATATAAAACTTTGTTGCTAAGATATAAAAGGCAGGAGGAGGTGAACACTGAAGAACTAACTACACAGTCAACTTATATATTAGAACTTGGCTGGTTATGCCATCATCTTAGGATCATATAGAACTGTTAATGCATATCAATGTAACAGGATATGGAAATTTTAGTAAAACACATGATAATAATGATGCCAGATAGATAGATGATATATAGATGATAAATAGTTGATAGATGATAGATGATACATAGAAACAATAAAAAGATTGCTTTTGTGTAATATCAAGTTTTAACTCACAAAATTCTCATAGTTTGTCATTTCATTCAAAGAGAACTTTATATATGATTTCCCTGTACATAGCATCATGTATTATGTTAACACTAATAGTTAATTAATACTAACTTAACATACAGAACAATTTTGTGGAGTAAAATTAATATATCTATCACATAGATGAGACAACTGAAACTTAGATCATTAAAAACCAGAGTCTGGGTTTCAATTTTTATTTTAAAACTAAAATTGAAATTTTGCCACCTCATAAAAAGCAAGAGAAGGAAGAAAGAGGAAGATCTTCAAAATAACCTCTTAATTTTCTAGAAAAATATTTAATTAAAATTGAAAGGCTAAATACCATCATTTTCATATATATATATATATATATATATATATATATATATATCCACTGATACATTATTTGATAAGCACATCATTCCTCATCTTATTAGACTTCAATGGATTCTAAATAGCTTAAATTGTACCATTTTTTAAATCCCAATTCCCACTTTAAATGTTATAAAAACTTTAGTAAAGTGATATGACTCATAAATCTACAAAGAATTCATAAACTTTTTATCCCAGTGTTTTGCTATAATGTACATGAGTAATTATGACCATCTGTTTTCAATTTTCTTTAACAAGATAAAAGAATGAGAATGTTGCTTGACAAAATATTTTTCTTAAACCAAGACACTCAAAATAATTTGATGTTTGTCAAATTAAAATCCTCAAGTTCATTTGACTGCAGTGTTATTGTTGTTTCATCTTTATCATTGCGACTTTCTTTTTCTAATCAAAAAGTAATGATAAAAATTGAGTACATGACAACTTCTGATATCCAACACTGATGCTATTCCCAGCACAGTGATGATTAATTGGAGGAAACCTTATTGTCTCGAGAGCATAAAACTCTAGCACATTGAGGAAATCAATGTACTATTATATAAGTATATATAAAATTAAGTGTAATAATATAATTGTAACAAAAATATAACATTGACATTGGTTTAAGTAAAAATAGGATGATATTTAGCCTTTCAATTCTAAATTAAATATTTTTCTAGAAAATTAACAGGTTATTTTGAAGATCTTCCTCTTTCTTCCTTCTCTTGCTTTTTATGAGATGGCAAATAGTTTTATATTTGCTGAAATGGAATACTTATGTTGTTATTATACTTGATAATCATAATCCTCTGTGCATCACACTGGCTGGAAATCCAGAGAAGCAGTAATAGGTGACAGATACACACATACTATATATAATCTTAGATATCCACATCTGTCTTTGCTCCTCTGCCTTCTGTTTTGCTCTATCAAGTTTTTCTATTTTACTATCCTCTTCTTCAGTTAACCAGATGAGATACCTCCCCCTCCTTTTTTCCCCACTTTTACATAATTGTTTAGCAGAGCTCTTAATCTGTTCCCTCAAAATTGTATTTGAAATTATGGCTGACATCAAATCTCATTTACCTTGGAACTCTGTTTCCTACACAATGTCCTCCACTAATAACAACTAGAAAAATACTTATTGAATTGAACTGCTCCCTTTAGTATCTTGCATTTCTAAATAATCTATACTATGAATCTTGAATTCACAATTCCTTTATGAATTTCTGATGAAATATATTTATTTTAATAATGATAATTAAATAATAATTGTCTTTTTAGTATCTACCATGAGTTATCATTATGTTGCAACATATAAACTACTATATGCCATACATTTTTCATAGGTTGTCATATTTAATTTTATAATCATTTTATAAGGCAACGAAGTACCAGCACATTATTCAGAGAGAGAAACTGAGGTTTAGAGAGATAAAATAAATTTCTTAAAGACACATTCACAGAAATTTAAAGGCACAAGCATTTAAATTCATACAAATTTTCAACATTCTACAAAGCTATATTTTAAAGGTAGTATGCTAACTCTAAATTTCTGGATTGTTATTTTAGAAAAATCACTTTATTTTCTTTACCAAAAGTAATAGAAGACACGTGCTGTTTTTCCTATTTATATAATAGAGTTTCACTGTCTCTTTGAAGTTAAATGTGGCTAAAGACTTTTTTGGTAAAAAGTATTAGCCATATGACATGGGTTATATGTGTGCATAATTGTTCATCTGGTTTCACATTTGACAATGACACAGAAAGTGGATTCTTGATTCCCAATCAGCAATGTGAAGAGAACTCCCATAACGCACAAGTGAAAATCTTTGCTTTTTAAGTAGCTGAGATTTGGGGGAATTCTTTCTTATGGCAACAATATCTATCTACCTGACAAGTTCAAAGCATCCTATATAATAAAAGACTAATATGCAAATCAACCAAACAGTGGAACAACCAGTCGCTATGACACACACTGGTCACCAGAGGGCAGATGCTCAATGCAGGAGCTGACCCCTAGTGGTCATGCACTCCCACAGGGGGAGTGCCACTCAGCCAGAAGCCCTGAGTCACGCTCATGGCTAACAAGCACAACAGCAATGATGGGAGTCTCCATAGCCAAGCTAAAGATATCTGACTGCTGGCTTAGGCTCACTCCCCAGAGGACATCCCCCAAGGGATCGTGGACTATGAGAGGGCACAGGCCAGGCTGAGGGAGCCCAGCCATATGCATGTTGGGGGTGACTAGGCCAGCAGGGGAAGGCCTTTAGTGATGGCCAGGAATGCAGGCGAAGGTAGTTAGGGGTGATCAGGCAGGCAGGGGAACAGATAGGGGCAGTAGGCAGGTAGGCAGGTGAATGGTTAGGAGCCAGTGGTCCTGGATTGTGAGAGGGATCCCGGATTGGAGAGAGTGCAAGCCAGGCAAATGGAATCACACTCCCCCATGCATGAATTTTGTGCACTGGGACTCTAGTTGATACATAATCAAAACTCAATTCTATACATGTTGGTTTTTTAAAATAAGACTCCAGTGGAATACTCCAATATCAGTTAAGAAAGTTCAGGAGATAAGTGTATAGTTCTTTTTTGTTTAACAGCTTATTAAGATATAATTAATATTCAAAAGAGTGCACATTTTATACAATTTGAGTAGTTTGGAACATGCAAACATCTGTAAAAACATCACTGCAATGAAGGTAATAGATACATTTAATACCTTCCAAAGTTTCCTAGTGTCCCTTTGTTTTGTTTTTCCATGTGTTTGTGTGTGTGTGTGTGTGTGTGTGTGTGTGTGTGTGTGTTAAGAACATTTAACTTGAGATCTACCCTCTTAACAAACTTTAAAGTGCATGAGGCCCCATTGGTATCTTAGGCACAATTAAAGAGCAGGCCTTTAGAACTTATTTATTTAGTACTAGAGGCCCAGTGCATGAAATTCAAGCATGGGTAGGATCCCTAGGCCTGGTCAGGGATTAGGGCCAACTGGGGCCTTCCAGCTGCTGGTTGGGGCCTTCCTTCCCCAACTGCTAGCTGGGGCCTTCTTTTGTTCTCTGCCGTCCCCTGCTAGTCAGTGCAAATCATAATGATCGATTGAACTCCCAGTCTCCAGGTCAAACTCCTGAGGGGACACTGTGCATATTAGCTTTTTATATATATATGGATAACAAACTAAGTACCCTTTGAGAAACAAAGGGAAAGTAAATTATTAGTTCATTGCATAGCAATTATATTTCAATGAGTTTATCACTGTTAATTCAATCACTGAGATAAATAAGAAGTGGCCAGAAGATTAAAAATTAAAGATATATGAAAATATAATGAATAAAGTTCTATTAAAAACATATATAAAATAAAAGGTCTGATGATTTAAAACAAGACTATAATTCATAATACTATACTGCACATTTTCTAAGAGAATTTAATTCTCAAAATTTAAGGTTCTCACGACAAAATGCTGATAGGTGTGTTAATAATTAGATAGAAGAAATAAATTTACAGAATCACCTTTTAAAACACTAGTTATTTTCAAAATGTGGTGGAAAGCAAAAGTCTTGTATTATTCCACAGAGCAAGAAGTCTTGTTTATTTTCTTATCTAAATAAAATGTGTTTCATGTTTGTGTGTGTGTGTGTGTGTGTGTGTGTGTGTGAGATTTACATTATAGCATAGCTTTGGGGGTCATTCCTATAAGTGCCTTTTAAAATTATAACAGTACTAGAAGCCCAATGCATGAAGATTCATGCTAGAATGAGCTTTCCTTTCCCTGGCTGCAGGCACCACCTTTCCATTCTGACCCAGCCTCTTTCCCCTCAGGTCCAAGAGCTGCCTGCCTTCCCATGCTCCCCAGAGGCCCGGAGAGACAGGGAATGGGGCAGAATGCTTATGTCTTCACCATGGCAATGACACAAGTGTCCTTCCCTCGTTATTCAGTTCCTGTGTATGCAAATTAACTGCCATCTTTGTTGGTTTAATTTACATACTACTCCTGAGATTGGTGGCATAGCGAGGTATGGTCAATATATATATTTGTCTATTATTAGGTAAGATAATGATATAGGTGCAGAAAAAAATTATTTGTTGGTGAGAGATTTGGGGCTCTATTGATATTATATTCATATTTTACATGACAAAGTATTACTTTGAATATTACTTATTCAATAATTCTCTAATGATTCAAATTAGTTTTAGAAATTGCAAAAAAAGCTACAAGAAAATTCAGTATGTAAGTTAGTGACTAAAATATGAGAAGGTCAATCTCATAGGAATTAAGCTGAAACTAATGTAAAATTATACAAACACACATTTAAATGTTCACAAAAATCAAATACTTGCATATTACAAGGACCAATTGCTATTATAACTAATCTGACATAAGAAGTAACTTCAAACCTTTATCTATATTCAGTAAAACAAAGCAAACAATTGTGGTATATTTGTAAATAACACCAAAATACTTACCTGAAAATCTAGTAATTTCAGCATTAAAATTTACACAAATGAATGTCTAATTTTTACAGTTTTCTGATTGTGTTATTTTCCTGTTAAGAAATTGTCTATAGCCCTGACCAGCTTGGTTCAGTGGATGGAGCGTCAGCCTGTGGATTGAGGGGTTTCAAGTTCAATTCCAGTCAAGGACATGTAACTTGGTCAAGGGCACATCCTCAGTAGGGGGTGTGCAGGAGGCAGTTGGTTGATGTTTCTTTCTCATCGATGTTTCTAGTTCTCTATCTCTCTCCCTTCCTCTCTATAAAAAATCAATAAAATATTTTTTTTAAAAAAAGAAATTGTCTATAGTCATATTATAATAATGTCTTTACATTTGAATTGCTATTAAGTTTTATTAAAAATTGGTACATATACTTCCTTAGATTTACAGGATTTTTAATCAATATTTTGCTTACCTATGTTTGCTTTGCTTTATTGTTTTTTTTCTATTCAATGTTATTGTTTTTTACAAGAAGTTATGTGGAACCATCTCTAACCAATTGAAAATTAAAAGAAGATATACTATTGACAAAAACCTTAAGATGTCTTGTTATCCTGTTATAAAAAACAAAGATAGGCCGAGACCGGTTTGGTTCAGTGGATAGAATGTCGGCTTGTGGACTGAAAGGTCCCAGATTCTATTCCGGTTGGGGGCATGTACCTTGCTTGCGGGCACATCTCCACTGTGGGGTGTGCAGGAGGCAGCTGATCGATATCTCTTTCTCATCGATATTTCTGACTTTCTATCTCTCTGCCTTCCTCTCTGTAAAAAATCAATAAAATATATTTAAAAAAACAAACAAACAAACAAACAAAAAACAAAGATAGGATTCAGTCTTGCATAAGACCAAGGTGTATAAGCAAAATAATGGCGAAATGTAATCCGATTCATTCGCTTGAATAGTAATAACTAGTTTTCTTAGCCTTTATTATGTTTCTGTATTTACAAAGATATTAAGTGTACAAAATAAGTAATATTAATAAAAGGAACTATTTAACTTCAGCAAGAGATACATTACTTTTGCAAAAGGAATTGGGAATAAACATATAACCACTTCTTACTACATAACGACCTTGGAAATATGTGTTTGCATAAAATGCTGAGCTGTGTCAAAATTCATTCTTTTTACTATAACTCACATAGTTACTATAACAGGGATATCCACAGAATTACTAGTGTTTGGCAACCTTATTGTAAATATTATTAAGTTTTTTCCATTGGCTTTTGTTTGCTTGGTTGTTTATTAGTTTCTAAAAAAGTGAGAAAAATACCATTTTTTGCTAAAAAGTTTAGAATGTGGCCAAACTTTAAATCCATGGTATATTGAAAAGATTATTATATAAGGTACATCAGATTTTTTTATAAACCACTAGGAATACTGGTTTACCTATACTGATTTGTAAAATGGGATTTGAGGTTAGATGAGCTCCCACAGATTTCTTTCAGTTAAAAATTAGTTCACGTAATGTTAAAGTTGTAGGATATTACTTAGGGTAATTCTTATGTATTCTGGAATGATACCTTTATTAAATACAAATGAACATTAGTCATTCCAATCATTAATTGTATTAGAAAGACATTTTTCAAACTCTAAGAGAATGTACTCTTTTTATTGAATCTTTGCATACACTTGCCAGAGTAAAAGAAATCCGAGACTGTCAGCAGACACTAAAATTCTTCAGCATTTGACACTTCCAATATCTGTGGGCAACATTTCCAAAATGATATCATTTTCTTGTTCTGTACAGAACATTTAATACTCCCCCAGAACATCTCATTTACTGAGTGAGTACACGTTCAAATATCAAGTATACTAATAATGGGTTTTTTTCAAATGACTGATATCTTTAGAAGTTATGCTCTGATTTCAATAATAAATTATATTATAGTATGGAAAACAATATGAAGCAAACATAAAATACATATTAATTGTATTTATCAAATAAACAGATAGTTTTAAAAATTCTAGAAACAGCTATAATAAATGACATAAAACGGAAATCAATTAACATGATATTTTTAAATATTTCCTCTGAATAAATAAGTTGTTGCATATGTCAATTTTATTTATTAATAAATATTTTTAAATTACTAAATTATTTTTTAATAAAATAGCAAATTTTTCTGCTCTCTTAAAAAGAGAAGGCCAAGCCTGGATGAAGGGTTTTTTTTTTTTCTTAGCAATTACAATATACTATTATAATATTTAATTATTATAATAGATTGGAACACTTTTAGGGATTCTCATTTATGTATGGCA
The DNA here is from genome assembly GCA_011751065.1 of Lasiurus cinereus. Taxonomy (NCBI): domain Eukaryota; kingdom Metazoa; phylum Chordata; class Mammalia; order Chiroptera; family Vespertilionidae; genus Lasiurus; species Lasiurus cinereus. The sequence goes on from JAAGEH010000304.1 coordinate 26,721,147, forward strand.
AGTTAAATGTTCCAACACTAGCTAGCATCAACAGCAGTGATCTTTGGCTTATTTTGCAGTATAGAATATAACACATTTATAATAAAGACATTAGGAATCTTGAAAATGAAAGAAGCTGAGAAAAAGTCACTCATAATTCTACTATCTATAATCATATTTTATTTCTGTATGCTTTTTGTATAGTTAGTGTAATATTTCAAAAAAATTAGGCATTCTTTATTTTTCCATATAACATATCATAAACACTTCTCCCTTAGAAGTCTAAAACTCCATTTTAATGAAGTAACATGCATTCTATGTTAAGGCACCTATTAAGGGGAATTAAGTGATCTCTAATTTTATTTTTTCTTCTCATCATAATGTTGTATTCCAAAGATTATAAATATAAAAATATTTAAATATTTCATGTAAAAATTAGTCTAGAGAAAGCCAGTTAAATGACTAATAGACACTAATCTTCTGTATAATTTTCTCAGAAATTCTTTTGATCATTCCCTGATGGCTGATGACAGCTACAAAATCTCCAGGCTTCCCTTTTTGTTTTTGATTAAATTTATTGGTGTGACATTACCTAGTAGAATCATATAGGATTCAAGTGTAAATTTCTATGGTATAAGATGTGTTTGTTGCACTCTGTGTCCACCAACCAAAGTCAAACCATTTTCTATCACCATAGATTAGGCTCCCTCAACCCTTCCTATCTCCTTCCCTCTGGTAACCACCACACAGTTATCTTTGACCATGAGTTTCAGTTTCACATCCCATATGGGAATACAATCATATGGTTCTTGGTTTTTTCTGACTGACATAATTCACTCAGCATAATATGTTCAAAGTCCATCCATGTCACAAATGGGTATTTCATCTTTTCTTATGGATGAGTAGTATTCCATTGTGTATATGTACCCCATCTTCTTTATCCAATCCTCTATTGAAGGACACACTTTTGTTGTTTCTATGTCTTGGCCACTGAAAAATGCTTCAGTGAACATAGGGGTACATACTAGTATATCTTTGTGAATACATGTTTTCAAGATTTCAGGTAGATACCCAGGCGAGGGATTGCTGGGTCATATGGTAACTTTATTCTTAATTTGTTGAGGAACCACCATACTATTTTCCATAGAGGCTGTACCAGTCTACATTCCCACAGCAGTAAATGTGGGCTCTTACCTTAACTCTATTGAAACAAAGTATAAATTAGTAACTTCTTAATATACTGCTTAATATAACTAGAGCGACAATATATTTTTTAATATATCTTTGTCTTTAGTCATTGAGAATAAAAAGAGACCACTACAACATTCTTACAATTCATTGGCCAGAATTGAATCACTTCATTGGAGGAAAGAGACAGAATACTAGGGATAAAAGTTTAGAATTGGACTTATAGAATCGAGCTTCATTCCCTTGGTCACATTGAGTTAAAAGTAATGTAATCATAAAGATATTCACTGAACTCAGGAGAAAAATGGCTGAACACAATTAAAACTTCAACAAAGAGGAGATATAAATATCAATCATAGCTAAAGAATACAATAACTTAAATGAAAAATACACTCAAAGGAATCAATAACAGATTATATTATACTGAAGAACAGATCAGAGATCTGGAACACAGTTATGGAAATCACCTAAACTGAACAGCAAAAACAAAAATAAATAAATAAATAAATAACAATTTATAAAATAAGGATAGTTTAAGGGACCTCTGGGACAAGAACAAGCATATACGGCAGTCATATTATAGGGGCTTCAGAAGGAGGAGAGAAAGAGAAAGGCTAGAAAACTGTTTTGAAAAAACAGCTGAAAACTTTCTTAACCTGGGAAGGAAACAAGTACCTAGGTCTAGGAAGAAAAGAGAATCCAAATAAGATAAACCCAAAGAGATCCACACCAAGAAACATTATAATTAAAATGTCAAAAATTAAAGATAAACTGTGAATTTTAAAACAGCAAGATAAATGCAACTAGTTTTATGCAAGGGAAACTCCATAAAACAATTAGCTGGTTTTTCAGCAGAAACTTTGAAGGCCAGAAGGACATGGGATGATATTTCAAATGGAAAATAATTAATTATGAGGCCCTATTGTAGTTAGTGTCTCCATACTAATTTTTTTGATTTAAGATGCCAAATAGATAAAAATTTTGCCTTCCACTGGAAAAGATTTAGCTAAATGCAGCATATGGCACGAAATAAAACAATGAGTGAAAAACCATGTAGTTAGTCCCCAGATTACAATGCAACACAACACAGTGAGAAATTCATGCCCCACAATAGAAGTACATCTATTCTCTTTGAAACAAAAATGCAACATGCTATTATAATAGCTCTCACTTTAGTAATATAATTAGGCATAACAAAATAATAAATCTTGGAAAGATATCTCACATTCCAAACTATTTTTCAGTTTTCACTATTTGTCTATGCTAAAAAAATTGATTTCACATGTGCAGGAGCTATCAATTATATTTTTCAATTTATGGAGGTCAAAGCAATAATAGCAAGTGAATTATATATCACAAACTGTATTATTCAATATGGAAATACAAATCAGCTTACACTGGTCACTTTAGATACCTCTTCAAAATAATCCAGAAAGTATAAATTTGACCTAAACCTTAATTCCTATTCTTTATATTTTGTGCCATTTCCCCAATTTCTGTAAATTACTTTAGTATCTGTCCATGATGTACATGTCTACTTTATCTCTCTGTATTTGCTCTCTTTTTTCCCCTGTTCTAGATATTAACTTGTTTTATAAAATCTAGCTCTTTCATTGGCTTCCATACCCTCAATTAAACCAACACATCTTATAATTTTTGAAATTTTACTGAAAAAGTTGCCACTCAGAGTCATATAGCAGACAAGTGTACTCTGCTCTCTTTTCACTTTACTTCCATTACCATTCTCTCTCTTTCTTTAACACACACACACAAACACACACACACACACACACACACACACACACTGCTGATACTGTTGTCCCACAGAAATAAATAATTTGACTTGAGAAGCTCAGATTCTACTACATACAGTTTGGCAATGAATTATCTATTTATATAAAAGGCTAAGTGACCACCCAACCGTCCGACTAGCTGGTAGATATGATGAGCACTGACCACTAGGAGGCAGACACTCAACAGAGGAGCTGCCAGACTGTGGTGACTTGGCAGTGACAGTTCTCAAGTGAGGCAGCCAGAACCAGAGAGTAGGGAGCCCGAATCCTCACAGAGTCACGCAATTCCACCTCCAGCTATGGGTTATGTTGTTGTTATGTTGTTGGTCCTGAATCTGGTTTACTACACACTTGCATTTGCGTTCCACATTCTATAAGACAGCAACTTTACAGAGTGCCCTCTTATACTCTGGGACCCATCAGGGGATGTCAGAGACCTGGTTTCAGTTCAATACCTGCAGGCCAGGTCGAGTGACCCCACCTGTTGGAGAGACCCCTCTCACTCCACAAATGCCTTTCAAGCCATGCCCCAGGTGCTGCTGGCAGGGGAGGAACCAAAGGAGGTTGGCTCCAGGGTGTGTCCAGCTGATCTCTCCCAGTCCTGCCCCACTGGCCACCTTCTAATTAATTGCCTTTCAATGTTCAGAAATCCGTGCACCAGGTCACTAGTTTCTTTTAAATTCACTGATGTTCATCAATTACACACTGGATTATATATAATAATGCTCATTTTATTATGTAAATACTGTGTAGAAATTTGTAAGATGGTAATATTTTTCACTGGACCTATGTAGAGAATTGCCCTCTCATAAGATGCCACTAGTGCTGTTATTCTGGATCATGTCTCATTGGCAGTTATATTCATTTCTTACATGATGCTTGTGTAAAGAAATAGAAGCTTCTAGTCATTAAAATTGAAGGCCTTCAGCTTTCTGCTTGTCTGAAAATAAAATTGGATTTCTTTGTCTGGGTTCTCCTGATTCCTTTTTGTTCCACAAAGCAAATTGCTTTTTCAAGGCATCAGTATTAACAGAAAAAGCCTCTCTAGGACAGGTTGTACTAAACCGTCTATTCTCAACTGACAATAATACACCTGAAAATAGATTTGTAAAACACAAAACTCATTTTCAAAGTTTTATGGAATGATAATTGTTTTACTATTTTTTTTTCTCTTTCATTCTCATTCTATTCTCATATTGTTTGTGTCTAACACATCACATTTATCAAATTTATTGGCAATGGTTAAAACTGGTTTGGCTCAGTGGATAGAGCATCGGCCTGCGGACTGAAGGGTCTCGGGTTCAATTCTGGTCAGGGGCACATACTTGGTTGTGGCATATCCCCAGTAGGGGGAGTGCAAAAGTCAGCTGATTGATGTTTCTCTCTCACTGATGTTTCTGACTCTCTGTATCTCTCCTTTCCTCTCTGTAAAAAATCAATAAAATACATTTTTAAAAAATTTATTGGCAAAGTAAGAGTTCATTTAGGAAGCAATAGACAGTTTAGCAAATGAGTACAATTGTGATAAAAATAGACCAAAAATTTAGCACCAAAACTGAGATATAATTTTATAGCATTTGTTAAAAAGTTTGAAATCTGTCTTAAGCATGCTATTGATTGATTGATTGATTGTAGAATTGATTGCCTTAAGAGAAAATTATCAGTATTTTCCTATAGAATTATTATGTATTTGTACTATAATATTTAATCAAACAAGGGAAATTAAAATGAAGCACCGATGATTTAAATATATATCTTTAAATTCAATTTGATTTAAAAATGTTGAGTACATATTATGCAATTTGATATGTTCATTATTTATGTTCACTAGCACCACACCTCAGTAATTTCAAAAGTTTTTTTATTTTTATTTTTATCAGCAGGACATATTGATAAGCTAAGAATAATGCTCTCATGATAGTTGCAGTGAAGCTAAGCATTAATTAGCATGGAATAGTATAGCAATGAGAAGGAAAAACTGCCTTTCAAAAGCCATATCCTTCCTCTACTCTCTTTTCTCTAAACAAATAATTTTTTTCCCAGAAAATACCAGGCAAAACCCTCCTGAGGATCGATGATCAGAACACAACCAGAGACAAATCAATGACAACATGGACAGAGTTTCTATGTTTGGCTTATATCCATTGCTTCCAGCTATATTATATGCCTCCTTAACTAAGTCTAGGTAAGAAGGTCATTTTTACATTAAAAGAATATTATTCATACTTTATGTTTACAAGAAAATGTAAATTCCATAAAATTATATTTATCATACACTAGGAAAATGCATTCTGATATTTTTTTTTCTACAGTTGAAATTGGGATTGACCCACTAAACTAATTTTATAACTCAGAATTGGTCATATTTCATAGCTTGATAATGACTTCCTTACATCTATCATAATTAACTTCCTGAAGCTGGAAGATGGTTATGTAGTTTTCTGTGAGCCAGTAAGGCTAAGAAATGATTGCAAGGCATGCATTCAACAATATCCCACTATCAGAGTCAACGTGTGATAAGCGGCTTGTCTTCAGCTTCTCTCTGCTTTCCTTTTGGTAACTCTTTCCTCATACCTACTTCCATCCTCTGCCCCTTGCCTTATAAAATATTCAATATGGATGGCATTTGGGTTGTGCTCTACCATGAAGTTCAAAGATGCTCTGAAATGACAACTTTCTAGAGTCTTGACAGGGAAAGAAACATGAATTAGCTCAGTGTAAGTGAGAAAGCCATTGTTTTATTTATCCATATTATGTGTAAAGGATAATCAGGCCATCACAACACAGCATTTTAAAAATAAGATGATATCCAGCCAGGTAAATATTCATTTGGTGTCTAATGATACAATCAACTAAAACAAAAATTAAGCATGTTAAGGGAAATGCTTTATTACAGAAGTGACTGCCACTACACAAGTGAGGCTTTTTCTGAGATTCTCAGCTTGGGTCAGTCTTCTAGGCCATTCTTCATTTCAAGTGTAATTCTTCCTTTCTCTGAATATACTACAAGTCTTTTTTCTTGAAATTTGTGGAACATAGAAAAGAAAAGAGAAGAGGAGAGGAGAGGAGAGGAGAGGAGAGGAGAGGAGAGGAGAGGAGAGGAGAGGAGAGGAGAGGAGAGGAGAGGA
>JAAGEH010000304.1:26727244-26746317 GCA_011751065.1 Lasiurus cinereus
GAGAGGAGAGGAGAGGAGAGGAGAGGAGAGGAGAGGAGAGGAGAGGAAAGAAAAGAAAGAGAAGAGGCCAAGACCGGTTTGGCTCAGTAGATTGAGCGTCAGCTTGCGGACTGAAAGGTTCCAGGTTCAATTCCTGTTAGGGGCATGTACCTTGCTTGCAGGCACATCTCCACTGTGGGGCGTTCAGGAGGTGGCTGATCGATGTCTCTCTCTCATTGATGTTTCTGACTTTCTATCTCTCTCCCTTCTTCTATGTAAAAAATCAATAAAATATATTTAAAAAAATAAAAATAAATAAACATAAAAAAAGAAAGAAAAGAAGAGAAAAGAAAAAAGGAAAGAAAAGCAATAATTACTTGGAGCTACTTGTTAATTTTAAAAGCAGTATAGCTTTATATCATTAAATCAGTATAAGGCATTACCATTTTACCTTCAGTGTTAAAAGATTGCCCCTATAGCAACTATCTGTTCAACTTTATTTCTTTTTTCTTAATGCTAGATGTTTCAGGTACAGATGGGCAAGTGTAATCAATAGATTAAGCTATAAAGCACTGTCTATTTCTAAGTTGAGAATTACTCCTCAGAAAGGGTCTTCCTATTTGTATAGCCATTGCATTCTAATTTTCTGAGCTATTTCATGTAAATGCTTGATTTCATGTAAAGATAATATCTCTGACAATTTTTAATTAAATGTATAAGTGTGTGTCTTTATATGTTTGTAAGATGTTTAAGAGGAAACAAGAGCAAATGTTTATAAATATGAACTGTTTAGTTTCATCTTAAAATTAATTAATACATGTATTCACATACTTCTCATCATAGGTAACATTTTATAGAAATGTCTTTCAGAATTATTTTGGTATGTCTTTTTGTTTTTACATTTCTTAAGTAGTTATATTCTTGTTTAGTTAATAACAGTTTTATCTTTTTTATTAAACTTTCTAGTTTTCTAAGAACTTTTAGGTACAAAATATTTTTAGGTTCAATTCTTGTGACAAGCAAAACATATATTGAAGTGATGCAATATTCAACATTAAAACAAAGAGGCATGCACATATTTTAAAATTACTTCTTAATAAAAATGGAGGAATATAATTATTTCTAAACCACAGGAAGATATTTTTTATGACATAACCTAATTTATTTTTTCTAAAGAGAGAAAAAAGAAGAGTAATAATGCTTGACCACTTGCTGATTTGGATTACACATATTTTCCAGTTGTAAAATTTATAGATGGCTCAGTAATATTTTTAATATAAAAGAGACATAAAAAAGGACTTGGGATAGGATGATTATACAATTTATTTTTCAAACGAAGAAATGTCTTGAAAGTAAAAAGGAATATTATTAATAATGTAATCACAATAAGTATAAATCATACAATCCAAGACAAAAAGAGCCACAAAGTCACTCTCACTATAAGGGATGCCTAGAATAAAATTTTCTTATTCATTAAGAAACAAGGTTCTTTATTATTATTATGGAACTATTGCCTGCTCATTACGTTAAGCATTTTACATTCATCATTTCATCTTCTTTTATAAAATAAAACTCTTAGAATAGACATTATTATTCTGTTTTTCTCATAAAAAAGAAGAGATGAAGCTCAAACTCTTCATTATGATGTTCTAGTGTCTCACACTGTTTCCAGCTATATTATATGCTTCCCTAAGACACTACAGCAACAGATAAAGGGAAAAACAGTTATAAATCTTGTCTCCATGGGGGCTTTATAGAGCACTTTCCTCACAAAACATCTGTGAGAACACTGTATCAAACAAACTACAAACCTATTTCAAGCAGAGATGATAAAGGATATAATGTGCTTTAGACGATGTGGGCAAAATGCACTCATCCATATGGGAAACAGTTTTTGAGCAACTACCAGTTATGAGACACTATAGTAAATAAGATGAAAGAAATCAAGCTCTTAGCTTTGAAAAACAATATATAGCATTGGGCTAAAGTAGGTAAAAATAGCTCTACCAGATGCTATTATTAAATTTGGAGATCAATTGCTGTATGTTTCCAAGAATGAAGAATGTTGGGGAAGAAGGGCTTTCATAGGGCTGGGGAAAGTCCAACCCGCAGGCCATATAAGGGCTGCAAAATTGTTTGGCCTGTCCCTACCAAGGCATTAGTGGTGAGTTAATTAAATGTTTGACCAAATATAGCAGGCTATTTTTTAAATTAATTCTTTATTGTTTAAGGTATTACATACTATATGTCTCCTTTTCCCCCCCATTGACCTCTCCCTGGTCATTCCCATCTCTGCAGCACATGCCCTACTGTCTGTATCCATGGGTTCTGCTTACATGCATGCATACAAGTCCTTTGGTTGATCTCTTCCCCTCCTCTTCCCCTACTTTCCCTCTGAGGTTGGATGGTCTTCTACATATGTCTCTGGATCTATTTTAGGTCATCAGTTTATGTTGTTCATTATATTTCACAAATGAGTGAGATCATATGATATTTATCTTTCTCTGATTGGCTTATTTTGCTTAGCATAATGCTATTGTTTAAGTTGGTGTTTTTTGTGGTATACATGTTATTGTTATAAATATCCAAATGGCCCTTGATAGAATAAAGGTTCTCCATCCTTGAGTAAAGCAATGGACAGGTCAAAGGAAGAAATACCCACTTTGTCTTCAGGAAAAAGCAAGTGGCTTTTATTGGAGAAAAATTACACTGTCACATATACATGCATATGCATAGGATGATATTTACTTGTACATTTACATATACACATGAATATACTTACTTAAGTATGCATACAGACATACATATGCATTCATATCTATGCATACATGTATCCTTAACAGCAACGGAAAATAACGAAGAGAAAAATAGGGCAATGAGGGTTGTGTGACTTTCTTTTAATTATAAAAATCTATATGTTATTCCTACTTCTGAAACTTATTTTGAAACTGATATACAAAAGCTTTCTTTTTATTTCCAGTGTACTTTAATCATCAAACTTCCATCACATAGAAATTATACACGTTTCTTTGTGTAAAAGGAAACAAATTTCCTTTATACTTTCTCTGATATTTCTTAGGAAATTATTACATGTGTCAATGCATTTTAAGGACATTGTGTAAGTAAAAATAAAACTGTAAATTATAAAACTAAAGCTAATATATTTCCCCTTTTCTAAAAATAAAAGATCCTTTCAGGAAGCCTCACCTATGGAGAATATTTTCCACAAAATGATATATTTTGCAGCTGAAATTCAAAAAAGGGAGATGGGACAAGTGCGCAGTGTATGTTACTTTATTTAAAATTACAATTAGAAGCAGAGTAAGAAAGAAGAAAGAAAGCTGGATTCAGATATACTTGGATTTGGAAAATATAACAGTGTGCACCTGGTTTTTTTGTGTGTCTTTTCTTTTCTTCTTCTTTTTTTTACATTTCTTGTTAGAGATTTAACAGCAACTCATTAGAATACAAAAGACTATAAAGAACTTATTTTTGTTTTTCTAGCCTTATACATTCTATCGAAACCCTTTTGTTTCACTACCTAAGATTTTTAAAAGTCCCCAGTACATTGAAAAAATATTCTACTTTATTGATTTTTGTCTTAAAAATTCCAATATACATACACTATTCATAATGTGCAAAGCTAAATATTATTTATACACACAATATTCATAATATTCAAAGATAAATATTATTATTTATTTCTTTTTAGGTTACTTTAAGTATAAAATGCATTAAATTTGTATGCATTAACTAGTTACCTTTTTGAGATTAGTAGGAATATTTGTTTGCATACATTTTTCTTTTCTTTTTTTATTTTTGTTTTTATTTTTTTCCTTATTGCCTTCCCCCAGTCTTCCCCAACCCCCAGTACATGCCCTCACCTGTATTCCCCCACCCCAATGCCCTATATCTATTGGCTATGCTTACATACATGCATACAAGTCCTTCAGTTGATCTCTTACAGCACCCCCTAACTCTCCCTCAACTTCCCCTGCCTTCCCACTGTAGCTTGACAGTCTGTTCATTGCTTCTTTGCCTCTGTATCTGGTCCCCACTCCCGCCCCACCTCTCCCCTAATTTTTGTCTTTAAAAACATCTTGCCTTTGTAGGCTAGGAATAAACTTATAAGAGCAAAAAAAATGTTTGCGTCCCAATTTCAATGTCCAATAGTTCTGAGTCCCAGTTTCAATGTCAAACGGTTCCTTATGTGTACACATCATCAATGATATCTGGATAGTGGACAAAGGGTGGCAATGCCAGTCCAACCCTCTCTGGTTTGGTCCTAGGCATTCTGGAGCAACACACAGCTGCTGACTGCTCACATGGCAAGGCGTCCTCAGTGTCTTCCACCTCTGGACTGTTTCTTCTCTTGTCTTCATGGTTGGACCAGACCTGTCAGTTCCCCTCTGTTGCAGGAGTCCACTTAGTGTTGGAGTTGTTTTCTGAAAGTATATAAACATATTATCGACCAAGAGTTAATAAAGAATCTTTTCTATAAAATTGACTTAGGGTCCTTTTTATTTTTGCTTACCTGCTTTTCCTTTGGCTTATTTTGACACCATGTATGTTTTTCATGGGTGATTGCTGTTAGTATTACAAATGAAAATTAATTTTCTAAAGTGAAAATTTTCTAGATGTAATTTACTTACCAGATATTTTTCCTTACATGATATTATCATACTCTCCCCCAGCCCCGCTTTTTTTTTTTTTTTGATTAATGGAGAGTTTTGTAAAAAATTTTAATGCAATCTTGATAACTTTAAATTTTAATTTTTTGCACACTAATATGCCTGTTTTATGTTCATTGCATGTTAAGCAATTTCACCATGAGATGATCCATCAATAGTGATTTTAATTAATACTCTAGAAACAGCTTTTTGTCCAGTACACTTTTCTTAGGTGTTCACTTATTTCAATTCGCCAATTTAAATTAATCTGAAAGCTTGATAACTCTTTTATGTCAAATGTAATACTCTACCAACAATCTTAGACTACCCTGTAAATATTAGTGGAAAGGTTTATTTGCATTCTTGAGTAGGCACTGAGCATTCCTAGTGCTAGACTGAATTTAGATATAGGGCAGCTGCTGTGGGCATGTTTCTGTCTGTTACCTGGGTCCTGTTCTGAGCTGAGCATGGGAAGCGAAGTAGCCATGGGGGCAGGAGATCTCCCTCAGAAGGGATGAAGGTTCAGACCCCTGCAAGGTTGGGGAAGAGGGAGGGTCTGTGACCTACCTCTGTTGACCCCCAAGTTCTCTCCTGATGGCCCCTCTGCGACTGTGCCTGTCTTAGGTTGTTCCTTTCCTCCGGAATCTTACCTGTCTCTGGCTAAGCAGTCATCCTCAGGGGCCAAGCAGGGTGTTGTGAGGTTCAGTTCTGTCTCCATGATAGCCAAGGCCCCCGTGGCCTCCACACCCAGCACCTGCCTTGGGAATCCCCTTGCATCCTGTGGGGTGCTGGCCCTGATCACTTATCTCGGGGAATTCAGGTTCCTTCTCCAGGGAGGGCCAGCTCACACCATTTGTCAAGAGACAGATCCATTATACCAGCCAACTCTAGGCTTAAAGCTCAGGACGAATAGTGAGCTCAGGCTACAGCTGAGGGCCATTGGATTGTGAGAAGAGGATCCCTATTGACAAAAGAGGAAAGAGAGCCAGTATAGAATGCTCAACTGCCTTCCCAGTGCCTCAATTCCTTCTGAAAAGAACAAAATCTTTTCATGTCCTGTGTTTAAATTGCTGCTAAACATTCAAAGAATTAGTTTGTAAGTTCGTTTGGGATAGTTGTACAATATGCTGTTGTGAAATATCAAAAATTAAATGACATTGTAGAATAATATCATGTAAGGATATCCTTTGCTCTAGGACATGGCAATTCAATTTCAAACTGGCTGTCAATTTCTTTTTGTAACTTTATATAAACTTTTTCAATGAGGCAAAAACACAGATTACTTATCTTAGCTCAAGAGGCCAGATATATTGAGTTTCAATTACAATCCTTACATTTGAAGGAAACTTCTCTTTATTTCCTTCCAATATGGTTTTCATATTACAGAGTTTCATTTAAAAATCTTTGTCTTATGAAACAAATTCTCTTAAGGTTATGGTGACCACTGTATGGATTAGATTTACTGTTTTATTATAATAATATATTTTTAATTTAATTAAATTGATTAGGGACCACAAAAAGAAACTCGTACTTTACTGGAGAAAATATCTAAACATTGAAAAACAATATTACTGAAAAAAAAATTGCAAAAAATAAAATAAATAAAAAAGGAAAGAAAACTTTGGACCTTATGTACCGAGCAAATGCCAAGTCCAGCAAAAATAATGCTAGTCCTAGATTACTTATTGATTTAAAAACAAAAACAAAAAAACTACAAAAAATAGTAAAATATAAAAACAAACTAATGGGAAAAAGAATTTTCAGCAAAGTACAAAAATTTAAAGCATTTCTTTAATTTTGTAATTCTTTACTGTGGAATAGCTCAGAATGTCACTTCTGTTTTAAATAACAGAATTAATAACTGAGCAAGGAAATGTAATTTGAATTATAAAATTCTTGCTTTAATAAAAATTCCTTAAATAGTAAAAAAAAAAAATAAAGGAAGAAATACCATGTTCAATATCATCAAAATGTCAATTCTACCCAAAGCAATCTATAAATTAAATGCAATCCCCATGAAGATATCAAAAGCATATTTCACAGGCCTAGAACAAACTTTCCAAAAATTCATCTGGAATTTAAAAAGACCCTGAATACTTACAGTAATCCTTAGAAAGAAGAACAAAGTAGGTGGGATCTCAATACCAGTTCTACAAAGCCACTGTTCTCAAAACTGCATGGTACTGACGCAAGAACAGACACATAGATCAATGGAATAGGATAGAAAACCGAGAAATTGACCCAAACCACTATGCTCAATTAATATTTGACAAAGGAGGCACGAACATACAATGGAGTCAAGTCTCTTCAACAAATGGTGTTGGGAAAATTGGACAGAAACATGCAAAAAAATGAAAGTAGACCACTAATTTACACCATACACAAAAATCAACTCAATATGAATAAAGAACTTAAACATAAGATGGAAAACCATAAAAATACTAGAGGAATCTACAGGCAGCAAAATCTCCAACATATGCAGAAGGAACTTCTTCACTGACAGCTCCTCGGCCAATGAAAACTAAAGAAAAAGTAAACAAATGGGACTACTTCAAAATAAAAAACTTTTGAACAGCAAAGGCAACCATCAACAAAACAACAAGAAAACCCACTGCATGGGAGAACATATTTGCCAATTATATCAAAGATAAAGGTTTAATATCCAACATTTACAGAGAACTCATACAACTTCATAAAAAGACGATAAGCAACCCAAAAAAGATTGGGCAACTGACCTAAATAGGCACTTCTTGAAAGAAGATAGAAAGAAGGCCAAGAGACATATGAAAATCTGCTCAAAGTCACTAATCATCAGAGAGATGCAAATCAAAACAACAATGTGGTACCATCTCAAACTTGTCAGAATGACTATCATCAACAAATCAACAAATGGCAAGTGTTGGCGAGGATGTGGAGAAAAAGGAACCCTTGTGCACTGCTGGTGGGAATGCAGACTGGTGCAGCCACTGTGGAGAACAGTATGGAGTTTCCTCAAAAACTAAAAATGGAACTCCCATTTGACCCAGTGATCCACTTCTAGGAATATATCCCAAGAAACTAGAAACTCCAATCAGAAAGGATATATGCACCCCTGTGTTCATAGCAGCACAATTCAACCTAGCTAAGATTTGGAAACAGCCTATGTGTCCATCAATAGATGATTGGATTAAAAACTGTGGTACATCTACACAATGGAATACTATGCTGTGGTAAAAAAGAAGGAGCTCCTACCATTTGCAACAACATGGATGGAGATGGAAAGTATTATGCTTAGTGAAATAAGCCAGGCAAAGAAAAATAAATATCACATGATCTCACTCATCTGTGGAATATAATGATCAGATCCAGAGAATGAGAAACGTCTATCAAAACAACAAACCTAGGTGAAGGTGGGGGTTGGTGAAAATAAGAGGGAGAGATCAACGGAGGGACTTTTGTACATGCACATGAGCATATTCATTGGGCACAGACAACAGGGAGGGTGGGGCATGAAAGGGAATGGGTGGGGGTGTGTAATGGGAGAATAAGGACACAAGTTGAATACATTTTTCAAAGAGATGGTGTAATACATGGCATAAAAATGTGAGTGTCAAGGAAATTAAAATCACGTACAAATTGTGATAAATGCTGCAGTAAATTTTGGAAGTCAAATGCATGAAATGATTGACATGTGGAACTCTTTATACCTTTTTTTCATGTGTTGGTAGAATTATTAATTTAGAATTTTAATAAGAATAAAGTATTCTAAGGAAGTATTGTACATAAGTCAATATTTTCTGCCCCATGTCAATAATGTTGTCCTCTGTATCCCGCATAGTCTGTTTTTATATTTGTAATATTTTAAGCTAATAAAAGCTAACTTCCTATATTTTCCAAATATGGTGAACATATTTTATATACTACATATTCACTGTTTTTATAGTTATGTACTTAACATACTTAGTAATAACATTCTCTAACCACAGTATTTATTATGAATAGAAAAAAATTAATACTAGGGTATAAAAGGTTTTATTACATATGGTTTCAAATTATAAAAAATATGGATTAATGAAAAGTTTCATTGATTCCTTCTAATTTTCAAACACTAACAAAGGTTAAGAAAGTTCTGTTTTCTAATGGAATGCTTTAAAACTTTTGAAATTCACATTCCCTGTTTTCTTCTTTTATTAATTTGTGGCATGATCAATAGACATTTTAGGTAGGCTTATGTTTGTATATTTTTAGTGCACTACCAAGGAATATTATTAAAATTATTGTGCACATATTATAATTACTTATGTTGGGTAACTAAAAATATTATATTATTATTTTTTTTATGAAAGATTACAACAGTTGACTTCTTGGTACAAAGAGAGCATGACTTTGGATACCTAAATAGACCAAAAAATTGCATAAATAATTATTTAAAGCAACACAAATGTGTAACAAAAATAGGAAATTCTATGCAAAAAATCAATAACTTACTAGTTTTTTTATTTTTTATATTACCAATAATTGCCATTTAAATTTTAGCATACACATATATATTCATGTACATAAATATATACATGATTTTTAAAATAATTTTAGAACAAATTACATATCACATTATCCCTAAAAATTCAATCTACATTTCCTAAGAAATAGACAATTTTGCACACAACACTAATACAAGTGCAAAAATATGATTATTTAATTGGATTTAATCTAAACAATTAATTAATTTATAAATTTTAATAAAAAAAACAATTATATATTCACAGATTATAGATACTTTGCACTTTTTACAATAATTTCTTTTATACATAAAATAATTATCTGTCCTGACCCATGGTCCAATCAGGAACATGCACTGTGTTTTGTTTTCATGTCTATATTGTCTTCTTAAATAAGGAGTAGTTTGTCCATCATTGTCTTTCATGAATTTGGCATTTTAATATATTTCAAAATATTTTATTGAATTTTAGAGAGAAAGAAAGGAAGAGGGAAAGGAAAACATTGGAGAGCAAAACATTGATCAGTTGCCTCCTGCACATCCCTATGGGGATTAAACCCACAATACACCCATGTGCCCTGACCAGGAAACACACTGGCAACCTTTTGTTGCACAGAATGCCACCCAACCAACTGAGCCACGTTGAGCAGGGAGAATTTGGCATTTTAGAAGAGTGAAGGCCAATTATTTTGTAGCATTTTTTTCACTTAGCATTTGTATAGTATTTCCTTGTGATTGGGAATACTGAAGATGACGTGCCCTTCTTTTTCCCGAACAAAGCCCTAATGCTCACATAAAAGATAAGACAAGCCTGAGTGAATCTGGTGACTAACATGCTTAGAGATGAGAATAAGGTTAGTCACAGGAGCTCTTTCAGGTTTTTGACCATTTCCTTTTTTACAAAATATATTTTTATTGATTTTGGAGAGGAAGAAAGAGGAAGAGAAAGATAGAAACATCAATGATAAAGGAGAATCATTGATCCACTGCCTCCTGAATGTCTCTTACTGGGGATAAAGCCTGCAACCAAAGTACTATGTGCTCTGAACCATGACCTCCTGGTTCATAGGTCGATGCTCAACCACTGAGCTACACTGGCCAGGCATCTTTTTTTATATATATATTTAAGCTTTCCAACATATTTAGAAGTTGTCAGATTAATTTAATACCTTATTTTTGTCATAACACCTATTGTAGCATACCTTCAGTCTATCAAAAATTTGTATTCAATAAGTATTTAATTTCAGTGCCTCAGACTAGTTAAAGTAACTATTTTGCCATCTAAAAATACCAGTTTCCATTTCTAATTTTCATGAGCACATCAGTGGCTTCAAATTCAACTAGAAAAAGAACCAATCTCAGATTGCCACATCCTTGAGTGCCTGTTGCCTGTGAACTTCTGGAATTAAATGTTACAGCAGGGGAAAGGTAGCAGAAGGAGCAAACTTTTAAGTTAGCTTTTAGGAATGTCTCCCAAAGTTGTAAGTCATAGAAGCAGGACACCAAATTTTCCCTATCTTATCTATATTTCAGAGAATGGTGGCATTGTGGCTTCAATCAGGAATCATAATATCAAAAGCCTGTCATATTCAGGAAGCTGTGTATGCTCCACAAATGTGTGACCTCAGCAAATTGATGCCCAATATCTTCCCTCTTGATATCCCTATGTTAGTGACTTATACTTTGCTAATATTAATACAGAAAAATAATGGCTTCTGCAATTGTGCCTGTCAGTCAAAACCACAGAAACTGCAGAATTTTTAACACTATTCTAGTTCTGCCTTCACTATCCACATAAATACATCTGGTTAGCCAAATCTAAATTTTATCTGCCACCAAATTGCAAGCAAAGGAGTCTAGAAAATGTATATGTTAGTTGTTCACCTAGGAGTGCTGATCCACCATCTACAAGGGATGTTACAAAGTCCTTAAAGCATCCCCTCTTGGCATACTCTAATGCAGACTATAAATATGCTTTGCCTCTTGCTGCTAGTAACTTTTGAATCCTCTCTATTGCTTTGACTTCTTCTGGGTCATCTCTTTGTTGGAGCCATAATGTCATTGCAGAATATTCTTTTTGGAAGTTGTTTGTTAATAGAAAACTCTCAGCTGGTTCCTTGTTCTGGGACAGGAAACAATGTTCAAATTTAGGAGATTCAGCCAACTTCCAGAGTAGCCTTCACTCAGGTTGCTCTGCAACCAGGAAGGAATTATTAGGAGACCAAATCTACATGACTTTTTCTTTCTATAAGATAATATTGAAGCCTTGGTGAAGTGGCTCTGTGGTTGAGCCTGGACTAGTGAACCAGGAGGCCATGATTTGATTCTCAGTCAGGGCACATGCCTAGGTTGTGGGCTCAATCCCCAGTGGGGGCCATGTAGGAGGCAGCCGAATGATTCTCTCTCATCATTGATGTTTCTTTGTCTCCCTTCTTCTCCCTTTCTCTCTGAAATCAATAAAAATATATTTTAAAAAAGATAATAACTAACTTATGAAGGTATTTATGTTACTACACTTCTGGGAGGGATAAATCTACCCAATAGACCAAGCATCCAGGTTATAATAAAAATATAGCTCAAGATTTGATTCCCAGTATACATTGTATTAATATTCATAATAGATATAAGTAAATAAGATAAGCAATTCAACAAAGTTCATATAGCTGCCCTATTTGAAACTCTGAATCTTCTTTTTATTGCACTCTCCATTCTTTTCAGAGCAATTAGAACTTATTCTAAAGACTCAACAAATTCCCACTTAATTCCTTGATATTAATTTATAAAATCTGTGATTCAGTATTATAATTTTTTAACATATTTTTTAAATATATTTTATTGATTTTTTTTATAGTGAGGAAGAGAAAGGGATAGAGAGTTGGAAATATCGATGAGAGAGATATCGATCAGCCGCCTCCTGCACGGCCCCTACTAGGGACGTGCCCGCAACCAGGATACATGCCCTTGACCGGAATCGAACCCGGGACCTTCCAGTCCCCAGGCTGACGCTCTATCCACTGAGCCAAACCGGTTTTGGCTAATTTTTATATTTTCATTTTGTGTTACTCATTTTTCTCCATATTGAAATCTAAGTAGATACTAATATAATTTTTCTCTTCAAATTGTTTGAATTGTCTCAAATTTAAGTAATCTGTTATTTTCCTAAAGAATATTTAACATATGTTGGCAGTCTAAATGGTGAAAAATATTTTTGAGTACTTTGAAAAATAAAATAATGTAAAATGTCTATTATCTAGCCTTTACATATTAGAATGATATCTGTAATTTTTTTCCTATAGAATATCTTTAAAAACTTCTATTAAATGAGTTTGTATTCTACAGCTGTTATGGTTTTGTTTTTCAACACTAATCTGTTGACAATCCTTAGATTATTTTCCATTTCAATTTAAGGCCTTTTTTTTACATATACTCTGTCCATTTTTCTGCATCATATTTACTGTACCAAGGCTTATATAAAACCCTGGTAAGATAAGTAGTTTCACAAAAATAAAAGAGAGATATTATTAAAATTCAGAAATTTTCTCAGATACTACCTTTTCTTTATCCATCAGCCATGTGTACTAAAGGCTTTCAAACTAAGCACTGCTTAATGAAACTTTGGGACTTACTTTACCATTTGTTTATGGTGAAATTTGAAACACAACGTATTCCACTTTTAAGTATCCGATTGGATTCAATGAGAAATAAGATAAATTTAGTTTCCTCAGATTCTAAAAGCAATGGGTTGCAGCTTCCCAATCTCTCAGGTGCAACCAATCTGTTGACTAAAGCACTAACACAAAATCCCTCTGTTGTTTCCTACCAGGATTTCACTCAGCAATAGATTCTGGCACGGGCAGCTGAAAGTTCTGAACTTCTCAGATAGTCTCTGACAGTACTTCTCAGGGTCAGACTCTGTTTCGGATAATCTCAGTATCAAATACATGCTGTGCAACACTATATTACTTTCATTAGTAATATATATCTTATACTGCATTGCCTAGATAATTTCATTACTTGTTCTAGGTTTCATATTAAAAATTGTCTCAGATTATATTGGTATTTTTTTCTCTTCCTTCAACTCATTCTTCTTCTTTGGCTGCTCAATCAAAAAGAATGGACACACTGGAATTTTATTCTCTAATTTCCTATTTGTGTGCTTTCCATGGCTGTTCACACCCCAGTCCTAACTTTCCTTCTTACTCTTCCCCTAAAGACCAAATTTTTTTTTCATTTATTCTCTTTTCAAAAACAGAATACATTTATTTAAAAATAATTCAATAAATTCATACAATAAAATTTTAAGAGATTTGCATTCAAAGACAATAAATATTAGACCAAAGGAAATAAGATGCAAAAATATCTTAAGTATTAATCTGTGATTAATGAATTTATCCTACAAACCACCTAAAAGTGCCTTCTGTATTGTAGTTTTTGGCCATCATTGAGAAGAGATAATGATACTTTCATGGAACAGTATTTTATTCCTGGAGAACTTGATTTTATGAACTGTTGAAAGTGGAAGGAATATTGAGAACCATGGTCCTAGAAAAATTCTTGCCTTGGTTTTTGGCCTTTGTGATGAAGTGAGAAGTCTGTTTTCTTCTTTCAATATATATTCTGACTCAATAGGATCAGTTTTATATAAGTTCAGAATTCTAGATTTAAATAGTTCTTTGGGGGGCCAAGTTATTTTATTGGTTTCTAATTATTAGTTGTCCAAACCTCAGACTAAATTAGGTCTCTATTTTGGTCCATTATGATATCCACCAGTTTTTTTCTGAAAAGAACTTGTAGGTGATAAAACTAATAAGTCAAGGGAAAGGACAACTGTGACATTTAACAAGGATAAAATAAATGGTTCAATTTAAGACTTATATTGCTTTGCTGGATATAAAATGCCATACCTTTAGTAGTCCCAAAGGCCAACATTTTTCAAAATTTCTCTGAAATGCTAAGGAATATTTGATAAGGGACTACATTTTTCATAAAATATATCTTTATAGTAAGCAAGCTACAGTCTCCAATTTAATACATTAAATTCCTTTCAAATTCTAGAATTCAACACTGAAATATTTTTCATTCAAATTACTTATATTTTAAATATGTACTCACTTTTCTAAACATATCATTAAATATCTGTTTTCTAATATTGCATTATAATACATAAAGTTCAAACTAATTAATCATCTCAGTTCATTTTATTGCTCCATGTATTCTCATTTTCATGAAGAAGCCAGAAAGTCTGAAAGATTTTTTTTTAGAAGTTTGAATGTATTAAGACACTTACCAATATCCTTTACCAGCATACAATGGAATCTAACCAGTCAGTCATCCTTACTATTTTATATGTTACCAATAAAAGAAAAACTTTAAACTTAGAGATTATCCCAATATTTTTTCAATTTGTAGCTCATTTAAAGGAAGCAATCTTTTAAGAAAGATAACTTTAAAAATAAATTTAAATTTCTTAAGAGTTGACTGTGTTAATGAGAAAATGGGAAGATATTACAACTTAATATTTTCTAAGATGTAGCTGAAAACAAAAGGTTTCAAAGATAGTTTAAACTAACTTTAAAATTTAATTATATTATTATTGGTAATATAGCATAATCTCTATGACTCAGTTTATTCATCTATTAATGGCTAATATCCAAACTTGTTGAATTTGTAAAAATAAATACCAGGAGAGGTCTTAACCTGAGCCTAGCTTTTTATGTATAAAAGGCTAATATGGTAAGTGTTCATCTGTCATCCACTAACCACTCCCCTGGCAGCCTAATTGATGCCTAACTGCTCCCTGTTTGCCCCTAACTGCCCTCCCCTGCAGGCCTGATCCCTCCAAACTGCCCTCCCCTGCAGACTTGGTTCCCTCAGCTGCTCTCCCCTGTAGACCTAGCTCCCCCACAACTGCCCTTCCCAGTAGGCTTGATCACCTCCAACTGCCCATCCCTGCTGGCCATCTCATGGCAGTCATCTTGGGTCCACATGGGGGCAGCCATCTTTGACCAATGGGGGCAGCTATCTTGTATGTTGGAGTGATGGTCAGTTTGCATATTACTCTTTTATTAGATAGTATAGAGGCCTGGTGCATGGGTGGGGGTCAGCTTGTTTGCCCTGAAGGGTGTCCTGGATCAGGGGGCATGGGGCAACCTGGGCAAGGGCCTGTGGTGGTTTGCAGATTGGCCACAATTCCCAGCAACTCAAGGGATACCCTGGTATCTGGGATTTATTTATCTTTTATAATTGAAACTATGTAACCTTGAGCGGAGCCAAGCCTCCTGCTTGCTCTGTGACTGCCATCATTTTTGTTGAAATTTATTTATCTTCTATAATTAAAACTTTGTAACTTTGAGTAGAGGCCTACGCTCACCAGGGTATGTGGAAATCTTGGCTTTCTCCATTGCCATGGAAACCCAAGCCTGCCTCCTGCTCTCTCATTGGCCACAGCCATCTTGATTGGGTTAATTTGCATACTCCCTCCTGATTGGCTATTGGGCATGGTCTGTGGATGTAGCAGAGTGGTGGTTAATTTGCATATTACTCTTTTATTATATAGGATTATATGACATTCTGGAAAATCAAAACAGAGACAGCAAAACAATTAGTAGTGGTCAAAGTTTTGAAGGAATGGGGAGGGTAAAGCATAGGGAAATTTTTAGAACAGTGAACACATGCCAGTGGATACATGATACTATGCATTTATCAAAGCTCTTATATTAAGTATCACAAAAAGTGATACTTACTGTATTCAAATTACAAAGAATTTTTTAGGTAGTCAGAGAATACCAGTATAGCATGCAGAAGATGGCAAAACACTGTAACTGTATTAGGAATATACTAGAAGCCCAGTGCACATATTTGTGCACAAGTGGAGTCCTGGTCAGTGATCAAGGCCTATCAGAGGGCTGGCCAGCCAGGTGAGGGACTCTGCAAGGTTGGCCAGCCAGCTGAGGGGCTGCAGAAGGTTGGCTTTGGGAGTGCACTGACTACCAGTAATCAGCTCCTGCATTGAGTGACTGCCCCTGGTGGTCAGTGTGTGTCATAGAGACTGGTTGATTGATTGTTCCAGTCGTTCTGGCCATTCAATTAGCACTCGTTTAGGCTTTTATATATATAGATTAAACAAACACACTGAAGGGCTTGGGGAAAATAGGTACTGACCTGAGTAACTTTCAAACAAAGAGGAGTCTATAAGACTAAAGACAAAAGAAACTCTATATAAGCACTCTATTGAGGACAATAAGATTTGCTCTGAAAAAGGTACTGGTTAATATTATGCTACTACTATCCATGTATACTAGAATTGAACAATTAAGAAAACAGATGGTCGTTAGAAACCAGATTTCTCACTATCAAAGTAGGAGTTGGTGCAACAGGTAGAGGAGGCTAGAATAATTTATTGGGTAGTGGATTATAGACATCAGAATAAAGTCACATTTACTTTAATAGAGATACAGATAGTTAAATATTGAAATATATATGTACAATATGTATAAACAATTCAGTATATGTAGTCAATCATTGTTTTGATAATAGAGAGCTGTGGACAGGGAATTCGGAGGGCTGCTCAACCTTAATTGCTCTAAAGGGTTAGAACTAATTACTAGATATTGGTAGTTGAAGCAGTCCCCACCTGTTAGTCCTAAATTCACTGATTAGCTTTTATTGGAGTTTCCTGCATAGGGGATATGAGTATATCCTATAATTTTAATCTTAATAAAAGGAATGTCAGAGCAAGTAGTAGTCCTCCCACTAGAGTTGGACTGCCGCCTGGCTCCCATTACCCAAATTAATACTTTTCTAAGTCTTTTTTTCATTTGTGTGCAGCTTTCTCCAGAACTCTAACCCTGAACTGGGACCCTGAATCACGCAGGATGTGAATATGTATAAATGTATACATACTTCTATATGTATATATAGTAATATTTTATATATAATTTTTTCTTCTGTATTCTGACAGTTGACAGAGCTGAGTTACATTGACACTCCAGTAGAAAGAAGTATACCTAGCACCCAAATATTAATATTTAATAGGGATCAGATCTAAGACTGAAGAATAAAATATGGAAGATTAACTTGGAGCATCTTGTAGTATCAGAAAATAAGAAAGAGCTTAAATTTAAAAAGCCTACAAATTGTGGTATGTCAAAGGGATCTAAAAGCCAACTGAACAAGCCCCTAATGGACAAAACTTAAATAACTTGAGCAAAAAAACAAAGTAATATTGGATTTTAACCAAAGCATAAATAAATATTCATGAGTCCATACTAATATAAATAAAACAATCATCCTATCTAATAAAAGAGTAATATGCAAATTAACCATCACTCCACTATACCCATCAGTCACACTCAACAACCGCACCCACAAGCCAATCACGAGTGAGTATGCAAATTAACCCCAACCAAGATGTCTGTGGCACGGAATGAGCAGGAGGAAGGCTTGGGTTTCCCGGGCAATGGAGGAACCCAAGCTTTCCACACAACCTGGCAGGCCCAGGCCTCCACTCAAGGCTACAAAGTTTCAATTATAGAAGATAAATAAATCCCAACAGAAATGGCTGCTGCCACAGAGTCTGCAGGGGGCTTGGCTCTGCTCCAGGCTAAAAAGTTTTAGTTGTAAAAGATAAATAACTCCCAGATACCAGGGCCTCTGCTTGGGTTTCCGGGGGGCATGACCAGCCTGCAAATCACCACAGGCACCTTGCCCAAGGAAACTGCACCCTGATCTGGGACACCCTTCAAGGAAAACCAACTGGCCCCCACCCATGCACCAGGCCTCTATCTATTCTAATAAAAGAGTAATATGCAGATTGACCATCAGTCCAACACACAAGATGGCTGCCCCCATGTGGTCAAAAGATCCTGCTCCCATGTGGACACAAGATGGCCACCGCAAGATGACCAGCAGTGTAGGGCAGTTGGCAGGGACCAGGCCTGCAGGGAAGGGCAGTTGGGGCAAACAGGCTGAGAGGAGAGCAGTTAGGCATCAATCAGGCATGGTAGTGGTTAGGGGGTAATCAGGTTGACAGACAGAAGCAGTTAGGGGCAATCAGGAAGGCAGACAGGTGAGCAGTTGGAAGCCAGCAGTCCTGGATTGTGAGAGGAATCCCAGATTGGAATGGGTGCAGGCTGGACTGAGGGATACCCTCCCCGTGTGCACGAATTTTGTGCACTGGGCCTCTAGAATAAATTAATAAACAGAGGAGAAGAGGCAAACATTCTGTGCAGAAGAATCCCACATAATTACGTAGATTTGCTAAATTTTCAATGCTTTGGTGTAAGTAAAGCATAACAGTACTTTTCCTAAGTGTATGCTCTTCATAGTGACTTCCTTCTAAAGTAGTCTGGGCCAGGTGGGTAAGGTCAGTGGGAGAAAAGGGGACACATGTAATACTCTCAAGAATAAATAATCCTATATAATAAAAAGATAATTCACAAATTGATCCTAATGGCAGAATGACTGTTTGGCCAGTCACTCTAAGATGCACTGACCACCTCTTGGGCCCTTTCCCTGGTTATCAGGGTCTGATCTCATGAAGACAAATGAGGAACCAGGGCTGGATGGTGATGGGGGACAGAGCCAGCTGTGGGCAGCCAGCAAATTTGGCCATGATTGCAGGCCAGAACTAGAAACAGTACCCATGCATGAATTTCATGTGCCAAGCCTCTAGTAATAATAATAAAATAAAATAATTAAAGTGTTCAGACTATTTCAAGCCAGAT
This sequence comes from Lasiurus cinereus, assembly GCA_011751065.1. Taxonomy (NCBI): domain Eukaryota; kingdom Metazoa; phylum Chordata; class Mammalia; order Chiroptera; family Vespertilionidae; genus Lasiurus; species Lasiurus cinereus. Next base: position 26,746,096 of record JAAGEH010000304.1, read on the forward strand.
GATCGATCAGTATTAACAGTGATAACTCATGCTGCTAGCACAGTTGTCCCTTGGTATATATATAAGAGATTTGTCCCCAAACTCCTGAAAATATCAAAATCTGTTGATGCTCAAGTCCTAATATAAAATGGTGTAGTAACCTTAGCTGAGTGGCTTAATTAGTTGGAGTGTTGTCCCATAAACATAAAAAGTTGAGGATTCAATCCCTGCTTGGCACATGTA
>JAAGEH010000304.1:26746327-26836248 GCA_011751065.1 Lasiurus cinereus
TCTCTCTCTCTCTCTCTCTCTCTCTCTCTCTCTCTCTCTCTCTCTCTCCACTCAAAAAAGCAATCCTAATATATAAAATGCAAGGGGCCATCATAACCAAAACAACTGAGTGGACAACCGAATAACAGGCTTCATGGGCCAACTAGGCCAGAAGGGGGGTTAGTGAGGGACTACCAAACAAACAAACAGCAGGCTGCGTGAGATGATTTGGCCAACGGGGGTTAATCCGGGATGACCAAACAACTGAACAACAGGCTGTGTGGGGTGATCAGGCCCCAGGAGGGGCAGTTGGGGGTGACCAGGATGGTGGGGGGAAGCAGTTGTGGGTGGCCAGGCTGAAGGGGGACAGTGGGAGTGAGCAGGCCAGCATAAGAGGCAGGCCATCAAGGGGGCAGTTAGGGGCAACCAGGCTGGCAGGGGTTAGTTGGGGGTGACGAGGCCACAGAGGGGAACCATTGGGGGCAACCAGGCTAGTAGACAGAGGTGTTTAGAGGTGATTTGGCTGGCAGGGGGGCAGTTAGGGACAATCAGGTAAGCAGGCAGGTGAATAGTTAGGAGCAAGCAGTCCGAGATTGTGAAGGGATGTTCTGGATTGGAGAGGGACATCCCTAAAGGCGGGGCAGGTGAATACTTAGGATCCAGCATTCCCAGATTGTGAGAGGAATGTCCTGGATTGGAGGGGACATCCCCACTCCCATGCACAAATTTTGTACACTGGGACTCTAGTGAAAATATAAACATAAAATGGCATAGTATTTGCAGATGTCCAATATCCTTTCATCTCTAAATTGCTTATAATATTTGATGCAATGTGAATGCTATGTATGTAGTTGTTATAATTATTATTTAGAAAATAATCACAAGGAAAAACATCTATACATGTTTAGTACAGATGCAATCATTAAAGACCTAACTGCATAATACATGTCAGCAACAAGGTAAACTTTTTCAACCTAATAGATTTTTTAGTACAGTGGTACCTCGAGACACGAGTACCCTAACATACGAGATTTTTGAGATATGAGCCGTCAAGCAAGCAATTTTTGCTTTGAAATATGAGCAACATTTGAGATAGGAGTAATTGCGCGGATCAGCCGGCTGCACACTACTCACCAGTTTACTGCGACTCGAGCATCTCATACTTTCCCACACCTCAAAGTTACGGCACAAATTAAACTCGTATCTCGAGGTACCACTGTAAATTTTAATTGATTAATTTTAGAGCGAGAGAGAGGAATCATCAATGAGAGAGAAAGAGAACATCAGTTTGTTGTCCCATTTACAGTGGTACCTCGAGATACGAGTGCCCTAACATATGAGATTTTTGAGATATGAGCCGTTGAGCCAGTGATTTTTTGTTTTGAAATATGAGCAACATTTGAGAGAGGAGTAATTGCGTGGATCGGCCAGCTGCACACGACCCACCAGTTTACTGCGACTAGAGGGTCTCATAGTTTCCCACACCTCAGTCAGTGTGCTTGTTTACCTCATTGTCGAAGCATCTTTTGTGCATTTACATACTTTATCACATTTCTTTTTATAACCATGGGTCCAAAGAAAGCAAGTGGAAAGGGCAGTGCTCAGAAGAGGATGATGTCTATTGAATTAAAGTGTGAAATCATAGAAAAATATGAGTAAGGTGTGCGAGTGGCTGACTTGGTGAGGCAGTATTGGCGTAGTACTTCAAGGATATGCACTGTGCTTAAACAGAAGGAGTCGATAAAGGGTATAGCGCCAGCTAAGGGTGTTACAATAATTTCTAAGCTCCATAGCTCTCTCCATGAAAAGATGGAGAATCTACTGATGGTGTGGGTGATGGAGAAGCAGCTTAAAGGAGATACATTAACACAGGGCATCATATGCGAGAAGGCGTGAGCGATTTACAGTGATTTGCTGGAGCAGACCCCACGCACTTCCACGGGTGAAGCATCAAAAGACTCATTTAAAGCCAGTAGAGGCTGGTTTGATAACTTCAGGAAAAGGTCCGGCATTCACTCCATCGTCAGGCATGGTGAGGCAGCAAGTTCAGATGTGAAGGCAGCTGAGGATTACCTCAAAACTTTTTCCGAACTGATAGAAACCACTTCCCCCAGCAAGTCTTCAACTGTGATGGGACAGGACTTTTCTGGAAGAAGTTGCCAAATAGAACTTATATAAGGGCAGAGGAGAAGGTGATGCCAGGCCACAAACCCATGAAGGATAGGCTAACTCTCGCACTGTGTGCCAATGTGAGTGGCGACTGCAAGAACAAGCCTCTGCTCATATACCATTCGGAAAACCCCAGAGTCTTTAAGTCACATGAGATTTTAAAAGATAAACTGCAAGTTATGTGAAGGGCAAACCTGAAGGCATGGGTCACCATGCAGTTCTTTGTGGAGTGGGTAAACCTGGTTTTCTGCCCTTCTGTTAAGAAATATCTACAGGAAAACAATCTAACCATGCAAGCCCTCTTCGTCCTTGACAATGCTCCTGCTCACTCACCGAACCTCGAAGATGAACTCCTTGAAGAGTTCAAGTTTATAAAGGTTGTCTACCTACCTCCCAACACCACTCCTATTCTGCAGCCCATGGATCAGGAGGTGATTTCTAATTTTAAAAAGCTGTACATCAAGCACCTGTTCTGACACTGCTTTGAGGTGAGGGAGACCACAAACCTCACCCTTCGAGAGTTCTGGAAGAACCACTTTAACATTGTGATACATATGCCTCAGAATTATTGATCAGGCCTGGCTGGGTGTTACAACGAGGACTTTGACCTCTGCATGGAAGAAGCTGTGGCCTGAGGCCATAGCTGAAAGAACCTTCGAAGGTTTCGAACCCGAGGTGCCAGTGGAGGAGGAAATAGCGTCTCTGGGGAAATCCATGGGCCTGGAGGTGGATGAGAGAGACGTGAATGAGCTCATCGAGGAGCACTCTCTGGAACTCACCACGGAGGAGTTACAAGAGTTGCAGTCTCAGCAACATGCGGAGGTTTTCCAAGAAATTGGTTTCGAGGAGGAGCCAGAGGTGGATGAGATCTCTACAAGTGAGATAAAGGATATCTTAGAAATGTGGGAGAGGGTGTCACACTTCATGGAAAAGAAACACCCCGAAAAAGTTGATACTGGTCATGCATCTGAGCTGTTCAATGAAACTTGCCTTACCCATTTCAGAAACATTCTGAAAGGGAGGAAGAGGCAAACCTCTTTGGACACGTTTTTTTTTAAATCGGCCAAAAATGCAAAGACCAGTAGCAATTAAGTTCAGTGAAGATTAGTTAAGTTACATTCAGTTTAGGGATAAAGTGTAGCATTAAGAGTGTAACGAGTAGGTAAATACATTTTATAAAACCAGTTAATTCCTTTACCTTCTCTTTTATTATGTTTTTATACAATATTTGTCATTTATAAATACATTTCTCTTATTCAAAAACACTTAACAAAAACAACTGGAGTGTCATTTTGGGGGCTGGAACGGATTAAGGGCATTTCAATTGATTTCAATGGGGAAATTTGCTTTGAGATATGAGCAACTTGATATATGAGCAAGGTTACGGAACAAATTAAACTCGTATCTCGAGGTACCACTGTACTTATACATTCACTAGAGGCCCGGTGCATGAATTTGTGCACAGGTTGGGTCTCTTGGCTTGGCCAGTGATCAGGGACAATCAGGGCAGTCAAAGTTGGCTGAGGGGAAGGACTACAGGAGGTTAGCCTGCAGCCCAGATCAGGGTCATCCAGACTCGCTGGCCATGGGAAAAGATCGTGGAAGGTTGGCCATCAAGGGGGAGAGGCTGTTGGAGGTTGGCTGGCTGGCTTGGGGGTGGAGACATGGGAGGTTAGCTGTGGGAGTGCACTGACTACCAGGAGGTAGCTTCTGCATTGAGTGTATACCCCCTGGTGGTCAATGTGTGTCATAGTGACTGGTCGGCCAGTTGCTTGATCATTCCATCACTTAGGTTTTTATATGTATAAATTGGCTGATTCGTGTATATGCCCTGACCAGGGATGAACTGGCAACATTGGCTATCTAAGAGGATACTCTATACAACTAAGATACCTGGCCAGGACTTTAATGCTTTCTATTTGCTGTTGGTTGAATCTACTAATATGGAGGGCAGACTGTGTGTACTTTTAAAGTGATGTGATGAATATATATCTTATTTCTGTGGTCTTTCTACTAAAAACCCATAATCCTACTCTAATAATAAGTTTTTAAAAAATCAGTCATATTCCAGTTGAGGGGAACTCTAAAACACCTGGCCAGTATTCCTTAAAACAATCAAAACAGGTCATAAAATACAAAGAAAATCTGAGAAACTATCAAAGTCAGGGGGAGCCTTGACATTTTGTGGTGGTATATTTATTTAATATATTCATAACAGAGTCTCAATCAGAGACTTAATTTTTAGAAAAAGGAACAAAACAAATTTGACTATCTAAGGAAAAAATATAAAGACAACACAAGGAGAAAGGCTGGGCAGCCTGTGTCAGGGCTCTTGACTGGAAATCTGCTTTGGATAGGTTTCTTAAAGGCTATTGTTTTTTTCTCGAGTTCAGTAGCATGTGTGTTTAAAGGGCTATGGATATTGGATCCTCCTACCAGGCTCTGATGGAGAGCAGGATGATCCTGACATCATACAGGGCAGACCACTTGTCTGCTAGCATGTCCAGGCACACTGGAGTGTCCTGGAGTATTACCTGGAGTATCCACATCAGGGTGATGGCAAGGTCTGAGGAACTTTACCATGGATGTGTTGTAAGGGTAGCCACTGAGAATTTTAGGAAGAGCTTATACCCGAGGACTTCATATACTTTGCTAATCACTTCCCATCCATTTGGAAAAGGTTGTCTGATTCAGGAAGACAGAAATTCCTTTGTTGCCAGACAGCTCCTGCTGTAACCTCCAGCCACCACTCACTTATTGCCCACGGCCCCCAGTGGCAGCTGGAGTGAACAAACGATGGCGAAAGTGGAAGAGGCTGGATCAAGCAAGGCTCTGTGTGGCCATCCAGGTGGCACCAGCAGAGGCACAATCAAGGGGAGCCTAGTGACTATAATGTGGTAATCTGCATAGGTTCCTCAAATAGAAAAAAAGACTTAAGGACATCTGAATAAAATATGCATTTTAGTAAATAACATATCAATATCGGTTCATACATTTGTAACAAATATACAGTACCAATATAAAAATATATTGCAGAATGTATGGGAACTAAAGGTATCATCCTCATAATGTTTCTGAAAATCTAAAACTATTATTAAATACAAACTATATTTAAAATCAGTGATACATAAGTTGTCTTAGATGGTGCATCTAGAATATAGTAGAGTCAGGATTGGAATCCAGGCATTCTAACTCATGGTTCACTTTACGGTCAAGTGATACTAACTGTGAAGAAAGTGATATGTGGGGAAGAATATAAATACAAATAACCTTGTATTTGAGAATCACTGGGTTAACAAAGTCAAATAAGCATCTTTATCAAATCCAAAGACTTGTAGGTATCTTTAGTGGGATAATGTAACCATGACTACTCAAGAACAGAATTGCACTCAACCATGGAATCATTTTTCCTCCTGGCCCTTTTGGTCTCAGAGCACATTCTGGGATTTATGTTCCATAAAATATACACTTCAGGGGTCAAGTGACATGCCACTTTCACACATATTGGAGGCAAATAAAAGATTGTTCAGAACTAAACCCTGAACATTGCAGATTTTTAGTTTTAGTTTGTATATTTATTTGTATTGTTCTTTTTTTAAACAGAGCAAGAAAGACATACTAAACCTATGGTATCTTGCATATATTATCCATCTCCATTTCATAAAAATATGGAATAAAAACACAAAATGAATATTACCCATTGTTCACAATTGGTATATTTTCTGTCCATCTAATTAAACTAATTTTAACATGATGATGTATGTTTTTCTATAATTAATCATAGTTTGTCATTCTATTTTCCTTGGCACCAGTTTGTTCTTTTTCTTCTGATTATATTGCAATGATCACAGTCCAAATGTGCTGTGAATTCTGGAAGAGAGGAAAGAAAGTTTTTATATCTCTTCCACTTCCATACTTTAAAAGCACAAAATGATTAAGGCACTTTTGTGGCTTATGAAGCATTTAAATGTGCATTTATTCTGATTATTCTTCAGAACTGTTCTCTCCTCTGATTCCTACTGCTCAGTACTAAGACAACATAGAAAACAGTTCATCTTTACTTCTCCTCCTCTGAAAATATAAGATGAAATGATCCATAAGAATGTAAAAATGCTAAGAATAAATGCCAGGGTATAAGATTAATATAAGAGATGGAGCTAAACTTGTCCCTGAATGATTAATAATCCAAAGTTAAAAATTACCTACCTTTATATAATAAAAAACTTTTATGCTTAACCCAATGAAGGACTTAATTAAATACGGACTAATTACTGTCAAAATAAAATAATGATATTCTATTATATAAAAGACAAGTAATATAAAACTCATTCAACATGCCAACCTGAAGTAAAAAAACGAATTAGTTATTGCTGGTTTCTCTAAATCTAACATACATACATTTATCCTATCTAATAAAAGAGTAATATGCAAATTGAACATCACTCCAAGACACAAGATGACTGCTCCCAGGTGGTCAAAGATGGCTGCCCCATGTGGACACAGGATGGCTGCCACGAGATGGTCTGCAGAGGAAGACAGTTGTGGGGGACCAGACCTGCAAGGGAGGGCAGTTATGGGGTACCCAGGCCTGCAGGGGAGGGCAGTTGGGGCTGACTGGGCCAACAGAGGCAGGTAGTTGGGGGAGACCAGATCAGCAGGGGAGGGCAGTTGGGAAGAACAAGGCCAGCAGGGAGGGCAGTTAGAGGTGACTGGGCCAGCAGAGAAGGGCAGTTGCAGGGGCCCAGGCCATCAGGGGAGGGCAGTTAGGGAGATCAGGCTAGCAGGGGAGGGCAGTTTGGGGCAAACAGGACAGCAGGGGAGAACAGGTCTGCAGAGAAGAGCAGCTGGAGGAACCAGGCCTGCAGGGGAGGGCAATTGGCAGGGACTAGGCCTGTAGTGGATGGCAGTTAGCGGGGGCCAGGTCTGAAGGGAAGGCAGTTAGAGGTGACCAGGCTAACAGCGGAGAGCAGTTGGGGGGGGGACCAGGCTAGCAGGGGAGTGGTTAGGGACAATCAGGCAGAGGCAGGCAAGAGGTTGGGAACTAGCTGTTCTGGATTGTGAAAGGGATGTCTGACTGCCTGTTTAGGTCTGCCAGGACCAGGCCTAAACGAGAGGTCGAACATCTCTCAAGGGGTCCCAAATTGGAGAGGGTGCAGGCTGAGCGACAATCTCCCTACCCCATGCACGAATTTTGTGTACTGAGCCTCTAGTAACTATATAATGTTTCATGGATATCAAAGCAAAATTATATTGTTAAACAATAAATATGTATTTTTCAAACATATTTTTTGATTCAACTACATTTTAAATTTCTTTAAGAATGTAAAGTCTCCTAAGCCTTTACAGCTATATTATTTAGCTCAACTTTTTAAAGCATTGACAATGATGTCAGAGTGATTAATATATATAGTAGTTGATCAAGTTCTTTTAAATTTTATACCAAAATAAATACAATATAATAATGCTTATCATGATATTTCATACACACTAAAATATGTTATTGGTCACCAGGTTAATTAGTACATAAAATAAAAATATACCAATTAAAATACTTTGATCATATAGAAAAAAAAATTCTAATTTGCACTGGTAGAAAGTATAGAAAAAATGATATAATTTAAACTAGATCATTAGTTTATTAACCTTTATTTTTATGTTAATTTTATATTTATTAACTTTTAAAAATATTCAAAAATTATTCTTCTATCATGCCTTTATTAAATAATAAAGCTAAAGAGTGTATTAAGGATAATAATAATAATGACTGTTGCTTAGTGAGTGTCTACAATGTTCTAAAGATCATTATGGGTACTTGGCATATAAATTATGCTCACCTAATAATCGTAAGTCATATGAGCTAGGCATTATTATCCTAATTGTACAAATATGAAGGTACAGTTTAAGAAAGTTTCAGTAAAATTCTCAAACTCTCATTATTATTAAGTTGTAGTGCTAGTATTCAAGCACAAATGTCTAGATCTAAGGACTGCACTTTTATTTGCTCTGTTGCTAATTTTTATTTAGTTTTAAATTTATTTAATTTTATTTAATTTTTTTAAATTAATTTTAATTATTTTAAAAAATATAATTTGTAACTTATGAGTTTTATGTATATTTTACTTCTTTTCAATCTATCAAATTCTATTAAATAGCATTATATTCATTCTTATCTTATGGGTAAAGAAACTAAAGTTGCTAAATTTGCCCAAGTTCACAAAATTGTCCAGTAGCTGTATCTCTGCTCCTTTCTAGCATCAATGATGCCTCCCCTTCTTAAGATTAAAATAAAACATACATATTTTCTCTATTAAGATATCAAATACACTTTGAAATCTGTGATTATATTTGTTGTATGCTATTTGGAAAATTTGACGTGGTTGAAAAATATTTTTAATATTCTATAAACTTGACATTTAGGTGTTTTGTATCTCTGAATAGCATGGATGGGTATGTAATAATTTACACTCCGTTGATTATTTTTAATATTTAAAATAAAATAAAAAATTTCCTGGCTGGTTTTGTTAAGTTGGTTGGTTGTCATCGTGAGCATTGAAAGATTGTCTGTTCGCTTCCCGGTCAGGGCAAATGCCTGGGTTGTGGGCTCTATCCCCAGCAGGCGCCATGTAGGAGATAGCTGATGGATGTTTCCTTCTCATATCAATGTGTGTGTTTCTCTCCCACTCTTTTTCTCTCTCTTTGAAAAATCAATACAAAATCTTTATTTAAAACACAAAAATTTACATTACATTTTTAAAATAGAACCCAAAATAACTTGTCAACTATTGTTTAATTCTTTTATTTTTAATATGGAGTTTCATTAGCATGGGAATAGAGTATCTGCTTTGAAGCTTTCATTAAAATTTTGAAATCACATTACAGAAGAAAGATGTACATTTCCAGTGATTATTTTAACCAACATTAACTTATTCTGAAGTATTGAAATACTATAAGAATGATGAAAAACACTATAGCTATTGTCCTATTAATAAAATATATGATGATTTATTCACCATGTGTTATTTGTCAAAAAATATTCTGATTAATTCATTTATTTGTTCATCTTATCCTCACAATGAGACTATGGGATATCTATTAAGCCAACAAACATGAAAACTAAGGTTTCAAGAGTTGAAATGGGAGTAATAACAAGAAAAAAATATAGATGTAAATAAAATATAAAAATATTATAGGCCTGTTTACTACCTCGTAGCATCATAGAAGCAGATACTAAAACTAAAAACAAAACAAAACAAAAAAACACACTATAATATTTAAAAGAATTTAAGCATTATTTATTAACTAGAGGTCTGGTGTATGAAAATTCATGCACTGGAGGGGCAGGGTCCAGAAACCCTTAGCGGTGAGAGATGACCCCCGAAATCAGGAAAGGCAATGTCCCTATCACACCTCTGCTGCTGCCACTGGTTACCTGAGCCTCAGGTAGCCCTGGGCAGCTGGGCAGCTGCCATCTAAGGTTTGCCTGTGCCTCAGGTGTCAGCTGGGCAGCCACCATCCAAGTCTTGCCTGCGCCTTAAGCCGGCCTTGGGTGGCTGGGGGCGGAGGGATCTGGGGGATTCCGGCGGTGCTGACGATACTGGGTGCCACCATCTTGTGGCTGTGGGTGCCGCCCTCTTTGAGGGCATGCATATTCCCTCTTTATTAGATAGGATCAATAAGGTACATGAGGCTTTCTTTATTAAGCAGACTAGCAGGGTCTTTTTACATGATGGTGATTGAAAGGCTCCCAAGAGCCACAAGAGCTAGAAAATTCTAATGAGCAAGCACTTTTAAAGTCTTTCCTTGAGTCTTGTTGGTTTTGCACCATTGGACAAATGAAATCACATTCATGTTAGTTATTGCCCCGTGGCTGAGAACATGGTCAGTATGGGAAGAGGCTGCTCTAAGTGTGTAGAAATGGAAAGTTAAATCATGATAACAATTTTGCAAACCATCTCAAGCCTGCATTCTATTCTCCACAAGGCCTACATCTGCAAAACAACTATTACCTCTCAGAACTTAAGTGAAATCAAATGCTCCATCTAGCTTATTGATTTCTTATACTGGTTGGTAAATATTCTCTTTTTTCTCACTGTTCCTAATATACCTCTAAAACTCCTACTGGGGTATCTTTTGTCTTCCCACTGCTGCTTCCTTTATTCATTTGTCACTCATGCAATTTACTTTTTAAAAAAAATAATTTTTATTGGTTCTTAGAGAGAGAATGAAACATCATTGTGAGAAAGTAACAGTGATCTGCTGTCTTCTGTACACACACCCCTTACCATGGATTGAGCCTGAAACCTTCTTTCCTCCAGGGCACAGAAGAATGCTCAGCCAACTAAGCCACAGCAGCCGGGGCTCATGCAATTTACTTTTAACATGGAGTGTGTGTGTTAAGAGTATGTGTGTATGTGTTCTGGAAGCAAAATACATGAATTCAAATTCTGACTATGTAACTTTTGGCAAGTAACTTCATCATTCCACTCAATAGTTATAGTGTGATATATTCTCATCTATAAAATCAAAAGTATCAAGTATCTACCTGATAGGGATAAAGTGAATAAATTAATATAATGTATATCAATAAACTACTTAGCATCTGCTTAACAGTTTGTGTTCAATAATAAGTAACTCTGAAGATCTTATTTGCTCCATATCATTTACAAATGTTCCTAATTCTTTGAAGATTTGGCATTAGGTGACTTGTTTTTGTTACACACCAATTTCTACTGCTGTGGGTGGAAAACAGGGTCTTCCACGGGAATGCAAGGAAGGAATTCCAAGGACCCACACATGGGACATTGTGGTCTAGCCACAGGATTTATTTGGGTAGTCTGCCACTGCCCCTACCCCTGTCACTGCCCCTGTGTTTCCAATGTCACATCTCTTCCATGCAACCATAGAGAAGTCCAACTGTGTCTTCAGCAGAACAAAACTAAAAGCCTGGGTCCAGAGTTTCTGCTTCAGATTCCTTTGGAGCCCACAGTCTCCAGCAGATCCCCGGTGGCCACTAGGCCTGTATGGTTGCATATTCCTAGGATCACGGTGAGGGTGGGTCATGAGTGAGACAGAGAGCTATTATAACCAGGAGCTTTTTCAAAATAACCAAGTAACTTCCCAAATTTTTGCAGGTTTGCATTCAGGTCCACCCCCTGGCCAACTATATCCCCCCCTGGTTAGACTGACAGTCCTCTACGGGAGTGCCTCCCCTTGAGCCATTTGACTTTATTTTGCATGCCCTTACCTCCCTCTTCGTTCTGTGCCTTGCCCTGTGATCTGAGGGGAAGGAGGATGTATAAAACTATAGTTTCTTGATGAACCAAACAAGCTCAGGGCCCCTTTCCGACCATGTTTAACAATCTATGACTTTCCTTGCTTTCTTGCTTTTAATAACTAGTTGAAAACAGTAACACTACCATCAAATTGGGTAATATATATAAAAAACAAAAACAAAAATTACATTATAAACCACTCATCTAATACCACTGAAACCTGAACTTTATTATTTCTAAGAAATTTTCCTTCCAGCCTACCTTGGTAACTAATTTTCCCAACATATGCTGAACTTTATCATTCCCACAAATGTTCCTTATCTGGAGTCATAATTTCACACCTTCCATTCTGATCAAGCCTCCTCAGTTACCACATCCCCTCTCTACAACCCCCTTGACACCTCCTGGTCTTTAATTCCTCCTTTCTCTCTCTATGCACAAGTAGCCTCCTGACTTTCCTTACCTCCCTATATAGATCCGTTAGTCCAGCAGGTTAAGCTGTCCTTTGCAAGCACCTCTCACTTCATTTTCTGCCACTATATTTCAGCTCCCCTGGGATTTTAAAGTTGGCCTTTACTTTCTGGCACAGTATTCCCCATCCTTATTTGGCTCAAATTCCAACCTTTATGACCTCCTTCCATCCCCATTCACTTTAATTTACCCCTCAAATCCTCTGGTGGCAGCTTGGATACCATGTTTCAGGTAAGCTTTCCATATGTTTTTGTGGTATAATTTATCCATCCTAGAACTCATCAAAATTATGCTGAAATAAAACATCACAACTCTATTTTTTTGTTCCAAAAAGCCCTTGAATGCAGAGACCACATCTGACTTGTCATTTTAAACATTAATCTGCTTTCGAAATATTGTTATTGCTATCCAAATAACAATAGGCATGAATACTCTTTCAGCTCTTTTTCTTCCCACCATCTTCAAAACTAGTTTCCACTTTATATGCAAAACAGAACTCCTTTTCTTAGAAATTGTGAGTTTTAAAGCTAATAATATAAACCGGGTTTTGCTAGGTCACTCTATCCAAGTCATCTGTTTTGTATTAATTAATATTATTTCATGCAGAAGACAGGAAATGCAATTCAAACTGGCTTAAAAAACAACACAAAAAATTGTATTGCCTCATGTAACTGAAATGTCCAGCTGTTAAGTTTTCAGGTGCAGTTTGATCCATAGCTTCAAATGCTGTAACATGATTTATTTTCTCTACATGTCTTGGCTCTAAATACACCACATTGTCTTTGTTCTCAACCCCTAGCCTTTCAGATTTAAGTTTGACAGGGAAGACCCTCTGCCTCTTTTTCAGTGGCCACAGGAAGTATCACACTGTATCTCAAGGGTTTGGTTTGCGTACTTATCACTTAGCCAAATTGTGAAAAAAATTGTCCTATTTCATTCGGTCAGACCGATGTCTACCACCTGCCTGTCCTAACCTTGATATTAAAGGTGAAATCCTATGTGAAGAATTTGTATAGAGACTTTCTCAAAAGGAAGTTAAAAACCATATTATATAGTTACCAGGTTAAGAATATGTGCAAACAGATATACATCTGTACTGTGCTGTCTCTCGCAACCACATCAAAACTACAACTAAAAGACAAAACAAATATCCCCCAGAACCACAGAAAAGCTGGCGGAGTGGAAGTTCTACAACTAGAAGAAAAGAAAAAAGTGCATCTAGATCTGGTGGGATGTGCAGAGGCTCAGAAAGGCAGAGGTACGGATACTCAAGCGAATCGGGCTGCCGTGAGCTGTTGTTTTTCAATCGGGAGTTACAAGTTCCCGACTCTCTGAACTCCAGTTTCTGTTGAGACTCTGGGGACCCAGATTCATATAGGGAGAAACTGGACTGTCTGCCATCAGGTCAGAAAGGGAGAGTGACTCTCTCCCAGAGTTGCGCCCTGGAATAATTGTTTACTGTGCTGTGGCACGGGACACAGGACACTGAACAGAATGTGGCAGAGAGGGCTGACTGGCAGCCATTGTTGCTTGCCACTCCCTAACCTAGTGATTCCCTGGGACTCTGCCCCAACCCACCCAATTTACAAACCCATCCAGCTGTGCAGCAACTTTTGCATATGAGTAGCTCGCCCTCAGGCACCTTGACCTAACAAATTGCAGCTGGGTCAGACAACTCCAAATCTTCCAAACTCCAAGCAAAGAGGATAAATCTGCAGAGCTCCTGTAGCTCCTGCTCAGTGGCCTCAGAAACTAGCTGACTTGCACCTCCTTGGAGATCCAAGAACCAGTGTACCTAGAGGTCAGTGTGAGATGACACCAGATTTCAACTCCTCACATACATAAGTGACACACTCAAGAGGCAGACTGGGTGAGCACCAAAGCCCCACTGAAGCAAGTTCTGCCCAATAGAGGTGTCTCCAGCACAGCAGTTCTTCCATTAATAAACACAGCTAATCCTCACAGTCAATTGGCCTGGAGGTCAATTCCTCCCAGTGTACCAATAGCAATCAAGGATTAACTACAACAAGACTGTGAACCCAGCCCACAAAGGGTTGCACCAAGAGTGTCCACCTCAGGTGACTGGGGAGGTGGAGCTACTGGACCGTAAAGACAACTAGCACACAAAGCCACTCCATCAACACTGGGAAGCAGCCAAAATTCAGAGACCAAGAAACATGTCATGAATGAAAGAAATGGAGGAAAGCAAACGACTGGACATAGGAGTTCAAAACCACATTTATAAGGTTATTCAAGAAACTTCTACAAACCACCAACAAACTTATTGAGAACTCTGAGAAACTTAATGAGTGCTTCAAAGATCTTAATGGGAATGTCAAAAAATGGAAAAGGACCAGTAAGAAATAAAGCATGCACTGTCTGAAATAAAGAATAATATACAGAAATCCAACAGCAGACTAGAGGACCCCAAGAATCAAATCAAAGATCTAAAATATGAGGAAGCAAAAAACACCCTAACAGAAAAACAAAAAGAAAAAAGAGTCCAAAAATGTGAAGATAGTGTCAGAAGCCTCTGGGATAGCTTCAAGTGTACCAACATCAGAATTATGGGAGTGCCAAAAGAAGAGAGAGAGCAAAATACTGAAAACCTATTTGAAGAAATAATAACTGAAAACTTTCCCTACCTGGTGAAAGAAATGGACTTACAAGTACAGGAAGCATACAGAACACCAAACAAAAATAATCCAAAGAGGACCACACAAAGACACATCATAATTAAAATGCCAAGGGCAAAAGACAAAGAGAGAATCTTGAAAACAGCAAGAGAAAAACAGTTACCTACAAGGGGATACCCATATGACTGTCAGCTGATTTCTCAACAGAAACTATGCAAGCCAGAAGGGAGTGACAGGACATATTCAATGTGATAAATAGCAAGAACCTACAACCAAGAGTGCTTTATCCAGCAAAGCTATCATTCAGAATTGAAGGTCAGATAAAGAGCTTCACAGATAAGAAAAAGCTAAAGGAGTTCATCACCACCAAACCAGGATTATATGAAATGCTGAAGAGTTTTCTTTAAAAAGAGGAAGAAGAATAAAAAGGTAAAGATAAAAATTATGAACACAAAAGTGATAAATAAATACCTATCAACAAGTGAATCTAAAAATCAAGTAAATAAAAAAATCTGATGAACAGAATAAACTGGTGAATATAATAGAATTAGGGGCATAGAAAGGGAATGGACTAACAATTCTCGGGGGAAAGGAGGAGTGAGGGATGCAGGAAGAAATTGGACAAAAATCTTACACCTATGGATGAGGATAGTGGCGGGGGGGTAAGGGCATGGGGTGGGGGTGGGGGAATCAGGTGGATGGGAGCTATGGGAGGGAAAAAAAGAGGAACATCTGTAATAAACTGAACAATAAAGATTTATTTTAAAAAAGAATATGTGCAAACACACACACACACAGTTGTACACACATGTTCACTGTAAATCACATAACTAGAAAGGCATTGATGAAAACATATATGGCCATATTTATACCCCATACTCTTATTTTGGTCACATAAAGAAGAAAAAAATGTTATGTAATGAACTCCATAAGATTTATTTTTCTAATTGAAGGACATTTTATCATCTTTATTAGATATGTGTTTTTTTTCTCCAAAGATTTTAAAATAAAACCCAAACCATGAAGCTGTCAATATTGTGTTTATCTTGCACATTCATGTAAGTATGCCAAAGTTCATTGTATAAGTTTTAGATTATCCATGAATTCAAATATATTTCATTTTCAAATGTTCTCACTTCCAAAATTATTAGAGCAAATAATTAATTAACTCATGTTACATGAAAATAAAATATAAACTTTTATAAATAAAATAGCATAATATAAGGAACCTGAAGCTGAGAACATGAGTGAAGATCTATCTCCATGAAAGATATAGCTACAAAGTCTACAAGACACACATGCGGCATGGGAGGAAGTTGGGAGAACACTGTGTGCACTAAAACTAATGTGACAGAAATTCAAACCTAACAGGTCAATTCTTACTCTCTTTTAAAAATTAAGGTAACTAGCAGAAGTGAAAACTTGTGGTTGAAGGATTCACAGAAGTGTAGTGAGGGCAGCATTTGAGTTGGCCCCAATCTGCCACTTGCTATCTGACTTCAGTAAGAAGTCAGAAATTCTCCAGGTTTTTGTTTCTTACCTATGAAATGGGAATAATTAAACTACCTCTCCAGTAGTGATAACTAATGTATATTGCACAATAATGTTGAAGGCAATTTTATTCTACTTCAAAGATTAATCTGTAAGGTAGAGAGGGAAGATGATCATAAAAAAGAAAAAAAAATGTAAAACGACATTTTAACACAAAAGTAAATACACCATAAAACTGAAACTTATTCTCTTTATTCATTCTTTCTCTACATCTTAGATTTTAAAACTTGAATTAAATTGACTCATTTTCATGTATGTCTTTCTCCCTACAGTTCTTAATTGTATAAATACTTTCTATTTTTGTCTAAATTTAATTCTCAAATGTGCCTGCCAACAGGATCTACTCTAAACAACACTGATAACTTTCCCACCTGAAGTTGTGGAAGAATACCAGTTATTCACTTTAATAGTTATCTAATGTTTTCAGTGTTCCAGTTTTTTAAATCATGTTTATTGGTTATGTCTATATTCAGATAGACAAAAGATTAAATAAAAGCAACAATAACTATATCTGATCATTCCAGTAGTGTAGAAAAGAACACCAACTTTCTTTTCACAATACTTATTCTAAATTATTTTATGAATTATTAATATCTTTTTTTCACCTCCCTTGAGCATGCTTATTTTGCCACTTTTTTCCTCCCAACCCTCTACCCACCCAATTTCAGAGATAGAGTCCTTCTCTCTAAACCTCAAGGATGCCATGCTTTTCCTCCACTTTGTCAATTATTAATGGATTAACATATCAGTGAATATTTATTTATTAAGGGTACAAATCTCTAAGTTTTTTGAAAAATCAGTTGGATTCATGCCAGGGTTCTTGTTCCAGCATTACAAGAGTTCAGCAATCTGGAGAAAGGCTGTGTGTTTATTAAGTAAGAGTCCAAAGACAAAAGGTAATTTTGAAAGGCATTGGGGATCAGAGGAGTGTCAGCTAAAGGAGCTAAAGTTACTCCTTGTCTCAGGACCCTTGCTTTTTATTAACACAATTTGTCCTAATATAACATAGATATAATACACTTCAAAGGGTAGGGTACAAAAGCATTGTCAGATTAGGGAATAGCCTATGGCTGTTCAGGTGTTTGGCCAACAGGAGGCAATAACATGTAGATTAAGAAGCCCTGAGCTGTCTGGTAGCAAACAGTCATCCTATTCAGGTTTGGGGGAAGTGCTTTTCAACCATTCCAACAGGTGATTACATATGTGACTCAGCCCTTGTTGAGTCCCCAAGTTTCATCAACCTTTTGATGAAACTCTTGCAATTATGAAATGTTGGAACTGGCTTCCGGCAGATTCAAAATTAATGGTGGCTATTTTCTGGTAGATATACAGCAGGTTAATTACTAGGTCAAAAGATTTTTTTGCCAAAAACGGTTTGGCTCAGAGGAGAGTGTCGGCCTGCGGACCGAAAGGTCTCAGGTTTGATTCTGGTCAAGGGCTTGTATCCTGGTTGTGGGCACATCCCCTGTAGGGGGCTTGCAGGAGGTGGCTGATCGATGTCTCTCTCTCATCGATATTTCTAACTCTCTATCCCTTTCCCTTGCTCTCTGTAAAAAATCAATAAAATATATATTTTTAAAAAAAGGTTTTTTATTGAGCATTATAATTATAAAAACACAAAAAATAATTTAACAACTCATGCCCTTTAGATGAGGACATCTAACTTTCCCTTTGGAAATAGATTCTGTGCTTCATAGTTACAAAGGTTGAGAAAGATTCCTGTTTTTATTCCCCACTCTCTCACTCTAAAAATGCATTTTTATGAATGTAGTTTATAAAACTGTTTTTAAAACAGTTTGAAAACTATTATATTTAACTTGTTTTTTTAAACAATTTAGGCAATAACTAATAAATACCTAAAATAATATAATATCATCCTAAGTTTTACATATAAGAAAATATAAAGAATTTTTAAAGTTCGGAGAAATAATGCATTCACACATTTATATCATTCCTCCATGAATTCTTATACAATGTTCTATATTCTCCTCACCTCAAAGCTTTTTCTCTTTATAAATAAAGAAATAAAATTAAAGTCCTATGCATTTTTTTTTCTCTCTCTACTTCCATCAATCAAAATTTTTTGTCTTACCACATCTGGCAATATTTTCCTTTCTCTATTTCAATTCTTCTCAATGGTTTCTATATGAGATTTCTTAATCCTTTTAACATTGATATTTATAAATGATACTATCATATATTCATTGGTTTTACACACTTGGTAATTGATTCTTACAAACTTAGTTTTTTAAAATAAATGGATTATTTGGAATAAAAACATAACTAATGATTTTGTCAAAAGTCTCAAAAAGTATGACCACAAGGAATCATGAGATATTTAATACTGAAGCTGTTTTATAAGTTTCCAGTGAGGAAATATTACCTTACCTTAATAATCCCATACAATTTGAATCTTTTTTTAATACTCTTTCAATTTATACTGTTATTAGAGAAATTAGTGGGTCCAATTTCCCCAACAGTACTATAATTTCATAAAAATAATTTTCTAAGATTCACAAAGGAGAATGGGTGGTTTTTATTGGGGTCGAGTTACATTTATGGGGTTGTAAAGTCCCAGGCCCCTTGACACAATCCTTAAAAAAGGGCAGGTGTGTTTCCAGTAGAGCCAAAGCAAAGCCAGTATTTAGAGTGTCTGTTCCATGTTGCAGCTGGGTTTAGTTCAGCATCAGGTGAATTAAAGTCCATTGTGTGGAGTCCACATGGCTGTGGAACACATGAGTGAATGCAGAAGAATGTACCCCCTGCACCAGGAGTCCTAAGAAGGCAAGAGGGACAAAGACCAAGAGCCACAGGAGAGAAACTTTATTTGTTAAGAGATTAAAATATTCAGGTTTTGTACCCTTGCAGTGGCCACACCTATTCTGACCAATTACCTGTACTCAGATGTGATTGACAGACAGTGCCTTCCCATGTCACTCTATTGGGCATTAGTCCAAATTGCCTTCATCCAATCCCTTCCCCCATTGATTAGTGGGGAATAGACATAGAGAGTGTTAAATTACCAAAGCTCTATAAATGGCATTCCTATTGTATCTAGTCTTCCCTTACTCCTTTCCTATTAAATAATAACTAGATCATTATTTTGGTATCAATATTATTTAGTTTCTGTTGTTCTTTACTATACTATCAGATTTTTAAGGGTTAGAATCTTATATACCTTTTATATTGTGGCAGAGGAGTATTTGACATAAATATATATATAGTACTTAGTAAATATTAATTGATTAATGAATAAATTTAAAATTTTTCAAACAAAGAGAACTTGTGATTTTAGCAAGATATATCACTTAGTATCAAAAATTCTAACACATGAATTGGGTCATTTTATACTTTTCTTTATAAACAATGACTTATTCCTTTATTCTACTTTTCAGAATAATTGCCAGATCATTTAAAATCTTACTTTATACCAGTCTTCATCCTCTGCAACATTCTCCACATTTCTTTGCCTTTCTATTTCTGCAATTATTACCTTGGCTCATAACCTTATCCTTTTGCTTCTAGAATTTACAGAATTTTAATCCATGATACAGCTTACATCACCACCAACTCAAAACTGAATCCTTGGGCTAAAAAGAAAATGAATTTGATTTGTCTGAATTTAAAAAAAAAAAGACGTTGTCTGAACTTTAAAGAAGACACAGTGATTCTCATTCAAATATAGATAGCTAAGAAATGCTATGTTTTATTCATATGAAATGAAGTACGGTGAGAATAGAGGTAGGCGATAACCATAAAATTCTATATAATAAAAGGCTAATGTGTAAATTGTCCCATCAACCAGGAATTTTACTAGGAGTTTGATCAGGAGTTCAACCAAGGGGCGAGCTGGCTTCTGGTTTAGTATATAAAATAATAACTTGACAAAATAACTTGAGTCACAAAATAACTTGAGTGGTTAAGAGAATGTGTTTTCTAATCATATATATCTTGCCATAAATATCAGCCTTGTCAATTTCCTGATATGTGATCCTGGATGAATTGGTTAACTTCTCTAAGACTCAGTTTCTTATAGGAAAATTGAGCATAGTAACTGTTCAGATTTTATAGCTTTGTTGGTAAAAGGTGAAAATAATTTTGGTACAAAGTAGGAATTCCTTGACTATTTACCACCATGATATTAATCAGATATCTTAGGGCCAGGACATGGCTATACCCTTTAGCAAAATGACAATTTGATTATCAACACTAACAATTCTAAATTGGTGATTAGATATACAGTTTCAGACTGGTTTATAATTGTTGTGAATATTAGTAAGTATCAAAAGCCAATCATTTAATTCCAATATTATTATGTTTACACATTTATATAGATTTTAATTACAAAAGTTTGCTAGTTCAGGAGCTGTTATGGACTGAATGTTAGTGTCCCCTTCAAAACTCATATGTGAAAACCCTAAACCCCAATATGATGGTATTTGAAGATGCTGAGTTTGGGAGGTAATTAGATCATGAGAATGAGCCCTCATAATGGGGACCCTTATAAGAAGAGTCAAGAAAGCATGCTTCCTTTTTTCTCTGCTACATGAAGATATAGCCATCTATAAATCAGGAAAAAAGCCTTCACCAGAATCGGACTATGCTGGCATTTTGATATTCAACTTCCTTGCCTTGAGATTCATGGGAAGTAAATAACTCTTGTTGTCACCAGTCTATGGTGATTTATTTAGCAGCCTGAATAGACTACAACAGGTTGAATTAGGGCACAAGATTGGGAGTGGTGGTAGTGGGGGCGGGGGGGAATTGAGGTCTTTATAAAAAGAGTTTTTATATGCCATTGTCTTTAACCTAGTGAGAGAATAAATAGTAGATGTTTAGTAAAGAGATATTAATCAAGAAATAATAAATCAAAATTCATAGCAGCACAATTTGCAATAGCTAAGATTTGGAAACAGCCTAAGTGCCCATCAGCAGATGAGTGGATTAAAAAACTGTGATGCATCTACACAATGGAATACTACACTGCTATAAAAAGGAAGGAACTCCTACCATTTGCAATAGTATGGATGGACCTAGAGAGCATTATGCTAAGTGAAATAAGTCAGTCATAGAAAGATAAATATCACATGATCTCACTCATTTGTGGAATATAATGATCAACATAAACTGATGAACAGAAACAGATCCAAAGACAGAGAAACATTGATCAGACCACTGAACCTCAAAGGGAGGATAAGGGAGGGTGGGGGTAAGAGGTCAATCAAAGGACTTATATGCATGCATATAAGCATAATCAATGGACACAGACACCAGGGGTTGAGGGCATGAGCAGGAGATGGGGGTGGGGGACAATGGTAAGTTAAGGATACATATGTGATACCTTAATCAGTAAAGAAAAAAAAAGAAAAAAGAAAATAAATGAAGAAAAGCTGTTTCAATTTTGCCTGGAAAGTGTATGGGAAATAGCTGTAAATTCTTCTCAAACTTGTTGTAAGCCTAAAACTGCTCTAAAAAAATAAAGTCTCTAAAAAAATAAATAAAATAAAGCAAAATCTAGGAATATCTTTACCTCTGGAAATAATAGATTAATAAGATAAGAAAGAAGCAAAATGGTAGGGACAGCAGTATCTTGGAACAACCAGCTCGTCTTAGGTACTCATTCTTCAGTAATTTGTTTTATTATTTTATTTTATAATTTACATAAATTCTCCTTATGTAAATGTTACATACATTCTCTTTAAGTTTCAAATATTACATAAATCATAAAATTCTAAAAAGTATAAGTAGCTCTTAAACATTTCTAATTACTCTGTATGTGTGAAATATATGAGGTATTTTATGTTTGAAGAAGAAAAAGAGAAATACAAATTCCTTGATCTTAAGGAATATTTTGCTTTGAAAGACCCTGCTTGCAAACACATGTTTACAAAACATTTTTAAAATAATGTAAATAATACCACTACCTTGTGTTAAAATCCATGACATCATCACAGTCCTCTTATTTTCAGCTTATATCTGAAACAGAATTTCTAACTGCTCTCTACAGTGTAGTTATTTCTTTCACTGGGTTTTACCCAAGTTTTTGTTTACTTGCTCATTCTCAGGGACATAATTATACTTTTTTTTTCAGTTTAACACTCACTAACATAATAAGAATTACCTGAGAAGCAAGATAACTAAGAATGTCAGGAACAAATATACATACATTTTTTATTTTAGCCACAACATGTTACACATTGCTTTTGGTTTAAATGTAGAACTTGGCACACAGACAAACAAAGAATAAAGGAGCATGTTGTTGGATTCAGTTCTACATTGGCCTCTGAGGATGGACTTTGAGGTATAAGCTATAGCAATTCTTTCTAGCTGAAAGTCGTATATGCTTTCCTCCTGCCTTTTACCCTCTGTACTTGCTTATACATGGGAATCATCATGGGGCTGCATTCATAGAAATTCAGTGGGCCTATTAGGCTCAAACCATGACTCTTGAATACATGAAAAGCTGCATTTTTTTCACAATAAGCTACTTACATCAAAATCTATAAAATAAGAACATTTTAAAGGTTTAAAATGACTCAATGAGATAGGAATTCTGAATCCCATTAAACTGTGACAACTTGGTCAAATTTACCTCTTCCTCCTCTTCTCAGTGAATTGCTTCTGCCTAGAGTGTCTGTGAAGAACAGAAAGACACTAAATAAACAGATGTGAGAAAGTGTGAGCTTGGCCAGAATGAAGACATATTGTAAGAAACATGGGCAAGTTGCCCAGTATTCTTCAGACACACCTGAATTCTGTTTTCTTTGCATTATGTAAAGTTCCCATGTCCAGTTGATTCCCTTATGATTTAAACTTAATTAAGTAGAATATAAGAAATATTACAGTAGGTTGGATGGCTTTCCTTTTGTGTCTATAAAATTCATGTGGTTAGAAACTATATTAGTCTGCTTTTCCTGAGTCATTTTGCATTAACAAATAACCCTAAAATTTAACTGGCTTAAAGAAACAAAGGTTTATGTTTGTTCATATTATATGTCAGTTGTATAAGCTGATGTTCTGCTCCACATATATTCATTCTGGAATCCAGACTGAAGAAGCAGCTTCTATCTAAAACTGGAGAAAAGAATAATGGTAGAAAACTATACACAATCTTAAAATCTCTTATTGGCGATGGTGACACTTTTGCTTGCATTCAATAGCATAGGCTGCCTTGGTGTCGCTTAATAGGAAATTTCTACTTGAATATACATTGCAAGTCACATGACATGAATAAAGAATATATTCAATCATGTAATTGAGAACAATAATGCAATCTACCACAGAACTTAGTCTGATATTCACTATTACATGTCTTATACCTAGGACAGTTTGGGCCATTTAGTAGTATTTAATTCATTCAATGATTATTCAAACATTCATTTATTAATTTATTGCTGTGTACCTGAAATACACTAGGTACTTGAGATTCTGTAGTAAGCAAATAAACAATAATGTCTGGCATTATAGAGGTGATATCTTAATGATAACGGGAAAAAAAGTAAGTTAAATGTACAGCAGTTAGGTGGTGACAATTTCTATGACAAAAGTCATATAGAGTTAAAGGGTATAGTTTTAAATAAAGTGATCAAGAAGGTTTCACTGGAAAAGTTGCAAAAAGGCCAAGTGAAATTAGAGAGAACAATGTGGAGATCTTGTGCAAGAGTGATAAAGGGAGAGAGAACATAGGTGAAAAGTCTCAGAATGCAAATGTGCCAAGTGAATTTGAGGAATAAAAAAAAAAAAAAGACTGGTGTAGCTGGAGCTGACCAGATAGAGGGGATATGATAAGAGATTAAAAATATATCAGTACATCAACATCTGGGGAATGTAGGCTGTTTCACATATTCAGCTTTTCTGTGAGTAGAAAAATCACTGGAGGGTTTTAATGAGTGACATGATCTAATTTACACTTCTTGCTACAATGTTAGCCAGATTGACATGGGCCTAGTGGTTGGGACAAAGACTGTAGGAAACTAGATGAGAGATGACAATGATTTTTACGATGAAGAAGTAGTGCTGATGGTAAGAAATAGTTGGGTATCGGATATATTTAGAGGTACAATCTGTAGGATTTTCTTCTGGAGTAGCTATGGAATATGAGACAAAGAGGCACCAAATGTAACCCTAAGATTTTATCTGCAGAAATGAAGAATGGACCAGGTGGATTAATTACAGCAATGCATACAATTTGTTTTTACCTTCCCTTATCCACATATTTTGAATATAAGGATATTCCTTTAAATATTCCTGTGCTGAATCCATGTTCGGCCATGTGATGTGCTTTAGCCAATGTAACTGTAATATGTAAGATGTAAGTGCTGTGTGTTTGAGCTTGCCCTTTTGCTCACATGGAATCCTAAACCTCTGCAAACAAGCACAAACAGTGATGAGAAACATGCAACCCAATCACCCTGTTGTCAATACCCAATCATTTCCTCAAAGTAGAACCAACCTTAACCACTACATTGGGAGGTGGGGAGTTGTTACACAGCAAAAGAGCTTTGATACAATTAAGTTACTCTTAACTTTAATGCAGATGATTTTGTGAGGGTTAGTCTTAAAGATGGAGACTAGAAGCTTAGTTTTGGACATTTTAAAGGGGAGATGTCTATTATTTATCCAAGTGGATAACATGAGCAAGGGAACTATAGTACAATAGACAGTTAGCCTTAAGGACTTCATTAAGATTAGTGACTAAGCCCTGGCCAGTGTGGCTTAGTTGGTTGTCTTGGGCATGAAATTTGGTTTGATTTCCATTCAGGGCACATGCCCAGATTGCAGGCTCAATACCCCGTAGGCACATGCAGGAGGCAAGCGATGGATGTTTGCTCTCATCTTGGTGTTTCTTTCTATCTTCATAACTCTAAATAAATTAAAATATTTTTAAAAAGATAAGTCACCAGTTGGCATGTTTGTTTTTCTCCATTTATGTGGATATAAAAGATGAGGAGGTAGAACACTGCATATCTGTTAGCTGTTGAGATGTGGAATGCTGGCAAGTCAAAGCAAATGAAAGTTGAACAAAGTAAGTAAAATAAAATATTCAGGGTCTCTCTTAGTCAAGCACTAATTATGACCTACAAACCTATGCTTGGTATGTGAGATATAGAAAATAAAAATAAATATAAAATAATTCCCATTTATTTAAAAAAGACATTAACACTCATGAAACAAGTGAAACGGATTAAATAAATAATTGCATGGTACAAATTGTAGATTCAAAGAAATAATAGAAGATAGTAAAAACCATAAATTAAAGCAGCAGGAGAGAATTTCTGGAAAACGATAAGTAAGATTTTTGTTGGTGGAAAAGGAAAAAAGTAGAAAAGAGGCATAGAAGAAATAAGATAGAATTAAATGACAAATTGGAACAAGAGCTGGATGATGCAATTAAAGTTGATTATTAGACTTTAGTAACCCACCAATCATAGACCTTCAAAGCACAGTGGAATGCTAGTAAATATTTAACAACTGGCTTTTCAGAATTGGGGTGACTTGGTACCTGTTTTCCATGGTGTACATGTTGCCACCATTGCCAATTTCAAGTTACCAATATGGTGCAACAACTTGCAGAGTTCCTGAAATTAAGCAGTCATATCTGCTGACCAGTAAATGCCAAGTGCAGCACATCACTGATATTCTTGCAACTAATGCAGAAATACTTTGTCACATTAGAAATACTGCATCCAAGGATACTAATCCCTCTAGATTTCTTAGGAAATGATTAGTTTTTATCAATCCCGGGATGTTTCTAAAAAGCTAACATAATTAAGATACTCAATTATATGCAATCTTTTTTCTTTTCCTCACTGTTATAAGAACTCTTAGCATTCAGATCTGTTCTGTGTAGTGCAGCAACTCCTTGAGCTTTCCTGTGGATGGATTGTTGATCTATCTCTGGTGATCAACCTACTGTGGCCCACAGTTCCATAAGGAGGACTTCAGGTGGATATCAAATGTTTCATTCCTAACCTTGTGGAATTTAGTGTCCTGAGAGTCAGAGAAATAAACAGACTGAGAGTTAGACTGAAATTGGCTTATAAATTTTCCCATATATTATTTCTGCATCCTTGTTAAATAAAGTAAACTCACTGCTTCCTCCACTCACAACACTGCTGACACCAGATGTATGGGTTTCACCATACCTAACAATTTTTCTACTCTCAACAGATGCTGACTAGACGTCCTACAATTTAACTTGGTTCTAATACTAACTGCCCAGAGTCAGCATAGACCTCACAGGTTAAAGGCTCAGTCCCAGAAGACTCACGCCCCTGCCAAATGTCAACTGCAAATAATGTGTCTCCAGGTTACACACAACTTCTATCCTACTTGGCTCCAAATCAGCAGTTCCCACAAAGCCCTCCTCAGGCTTGATAATTTGCTAGAACATCTCATAAAAGCCAGGAAAACAGTTATTACTTTAAAAGATGCCAATTAACAGACAGATTAAGACTTTATATGATGCAATTCAAAAGGATCCTATCAGGGAGTTAGGAGGTGTCATCCTTCAATGATCTGGATTTGCTCATCAACCTCAGAAGCTCTCTGAACTCCTTTCATGATTTTTATGGAGGATTTATCATACAGGGGTTGAAAAAAGTAGGTTTACACTGGTTTGTATGGAAAAAGCCATGCAGGTTATGATTATTACAGCAGCTGTATTAACTCAAAAGAATGTCACAATGGCACAATGCACTTAGGTACAATCTCGTAAGTGCTCAAAATGCCAGCCTTCATTATTTGCATATCTTTGTAGTCTACTTACTGTACTTAAACATAGTTTGGCACAGTTATTTACCTACTTTTCTCAGCTCTTATATAGGGATGATTGACTAAATCATTGGCAATTAGTTAACTCAACCATCCAGCCCCTCTTTCTCCCTGAAATTCAGGATACAGACTCAGAAATCCAGTTCTTTTTTTTTAAAAAATAATCAGCCACCTCCTGCACACCCCACAATGGAGATGTGCCCGCAAGCAAGGTACATGCCCCCAACCGGAATTGAACCTGGGACCCCTCAGTCCGCAAGCCAACGCTCTATCCACTGAGCCAAACTGGTCTCAGCAGAAATCCAGTTCTTTAATCATATTTTTAGTTCCTGGCACCAATCTTCTAAAGCAGTGGTTCTCAACCTTCCTAATGCTGCGACCCTTTAATACAGCTCCTCATGTTGTGGTAATCCCCAACCATAAAATTACTTCCGTTGATACTTTATAACTGTAATTTTGCTACTGTTATGAACTGTAATGTAAATATCTGATATGCAGGATGTTTTTCCATTGTTACAAATTGAACATAATTAAAGCATAGTGATTAATCACACAAAAAAGTAATTATATGTTGTGAAATATTTATTTCTAATTACAAATAAATGAAATTTTGTCTTGAATCATGGTGTAGCATGAGTAACAGTCTTCATATGACAACAGTAAACTACATTGCTACACTTTGCTACACCGAGGAGCAGTGTGTTGGTTCCTAAGACCATGGGAAATATGTGTTTTCGATGGTCTTAGGCAACCCCTGTGAAAGGGTCGTTTGACCCCCAAAGGGATCACAACCCACAGGTTGAGAACCGCTGTTCTAAAGAATCACCTAATTTCCAAAAAATTACCTAATTAACTTAAACTAAGGTATGACTGAAAGGAGCTTCTTAGAAATAGTAAATAAACTCATTTCAACTTTATTACCCTAGAGCTATTTCAGGATCTATGCAAAAATAAATATACCAGGGTGTCCTCCCAAAAATCTATGCACACTTTAACAACTAATAGCTCAATTTTGAAAATGAAATGTATTTTAATAAATACTGCCTTTATAATAATTCAATGCGTGTATACATTTTTGGGGCTACCCCATATGTAACCAAAGATTATCCTATTGTTTTTATCACTTAGGAAATTAAAAGAATTTTGGGAGCTATGGCCAGAAATTATGGATTAAGACCAAAATATGCATGTCACAATATTATACCTTGGAACATTACATAATCACTCTGAGCTTTCTGTAAAACAGGACAATAATAATACTTACCATATAAGGTAACTTATGTTATGATTGTCAGCTGACATTTAGTTGTTAGTGTTTACTTAAATTTTAATTGAATAAGTTATGTCTCTTTATAATTCTGTTTCTGTGTGACTTCTAATGAGTTAACTAATGTTTAAGATATAATTGATATTTAATGAGACTATATAAATGGCCCCTCAAGCCTATTTTATTATATGATTTTATTAAGGTCCAGTGCACAAATTCATGAACCAGTGGGGTCACTTGGCCTGGCCTGCAAGGATTGGGCCAAAACCAGCTCTCCAATATCTCCCAAGGGGTCTTGAATTGTAATAGGGTATAGGCCAGGCCGAGGGACCCCACTGGTGCATGATTGGGGCCAGGGAGGGCCACAGGAGGGCTCCAGGGTGTGTCCAGTCCATCTTGCCCAGTCCAGATTGGCTGGACCCCAGCAGCAAGTTAACCTACCGGTTGGAGCATATGCTCCCTGGTAGTCAGTGCACATCATAGTGATTGGTCGAACAGTCAAACAGTTGGACAATTAGCAAATTAGGTTTTTATTATGTAGGACTAGAGGCCCAATGCACGAAATTTGCTTATGGGTAGGGTCCCTAGGCCTGGCCAGCAATAAGGGTTGATTTATGGGGCAACTAGCGATGCGATCAGGGGATCCCCACTGGCATATGCCTTGGCCAGCCTGGTGCTGCCTGCTTGCCTGCCCAACCCCCTGCCACCACTGCCAGTCATCTCCCTCTTTGGGGAAACAAGTGGGATGATCAGGGGTGCCTGCTAGCACATACCTGGCTGGCCTGAGGCCTGCAGGCTGGAGGCAGCTCCTTCATTGAGCATCTGCCCCCTGGTTGCTCAGTGTGTGTCATAATGACTGTTCATTTCACCATTTGGTTGATTTGCATATTAGGCTTTTATTATATAGGATGAGGCTAAAACCCACCTCTGGCATCATTTGCTTTAGCAAGTTATCTATTCTTTGCTTAAAACCAGGCTCTATATACAAGAAAACTTAATATGTAAAATTTTGTTTGAGGTTAGATTCCCAAAATTTCCTGCTATCTTCCCACCTGTGATTTATATTTTCTGCCTACAAATAAGCCCTTCAAAGCTAATCACTAGCCACAGATAAATATTTAAATTTAAATTATTAAGATTAAAAATAGTTAAAAATTCATTTACCAGCCACATTTCCAGTGTTCAATAGCCATATCTCAGGTGGTAGATTTTCAATAGAGCATAAAGTTTTGACAGGGCTGCTCTAAAATTATTCTGAGATAAAACAGCTCTTTCACACATAGCACATGAAGTCTGAATTCAGATCTGGGTGGATGGAGAATGGGACTTTTGACCAAAATCACAGTCTCTAATAATTATTGCCTCTCAACTCAATGTCTATGTCTTCAGGATACAAAGTGAAAACATTTTATCTTGATTCCTCTACTGTGTCTAGCCTCAGATATCATAAGAATAAAGTACCCATCACCATTTAAAAGAACTCGTGATATAAATGACTTTAAGTGTTTCATGCATTTATCATTTGCAGACAAGGACACTATGAGTCACACTTGTCACATATTTTTTAGTGGCATAGCAAGGAATATAAAGAAAACCAATTAGATGGGCAATTCTTCATTCATACCCTGTGTGCCACACAATCTCACATTCTTGGATGTACAAACATTCTAGTAGCAACTTTGATTACACCACGATAACCACGATGGATAATTTGCAAATTAAGACTGCAAAAAATGTCCTGAGTTATGCTTGTAATATACCATGACTATTAACCTAATGAATGATAGTTAATGAATGTTAACAAAATATAATTATTTTCCCACTTTAATAAAACCAGAGCTTTTTCATTGCTATTTTCCAATATAAAACCAAATATGTAATCCTATATAATAAAAGAATAATATGCAAATTATCGATCACTCCACTACATCTATAAGCCAATCAGGAGCAAGCATGCAAATTAACCAAACCAAGATGGCTACAGCCATGGAGCGACCAGGAGGCTTGGATTTCCCAGGCAATGGAGGAAGCCAAGCTTTCCAAACACCCTGGGGAGGCCAGGCCTCCACTTAGAGTTACAAAATTTCAATTATAAAAGATAAATAAATCACAGATTCCAGGGCCTTCCCTTGGGTCACTAGGAGGAGTGGCTGGCCTGCAAATCACTACAGGTACCTCAACCAGGCCACCCCATGCCCCAAGGGAATTCCTATCCTGATCTGGGAACATCCTTCAGGACAAACCAGCTGGTCCCCACCAATGCACCAGGCCTCTAACCTATCTAATAAAAGAGTAATTTTCCAAATGATCATCATTCCAACTTACAAGATGGCTGCCTGTATGTGGTCAAAGATCCTGTCTCCATGTGGACAAAAGATGGCTGCCACAAGATGGCCAGCAGGGGAAGGCAGTTGGGAGGGAGCAGGCCTGCAAGAGAGGGCAGTTGGGGGTGATCAAGCCTGTAAGGGAGGGCAGTTAGGGGTGACCAGGACAGCAGAGGAGGGAGGTGGGGGGTTAATGGGCCTGCCAGGAAGGTCAGTTGGGGGGACTCAGACCTGCAGGGGAGAGCAGTTGGTGGGAGGACTAGGCCTACAGAGGAGGGCAGTTAGAGGTGACCAAGCCTGAAGGGGAGGGTAGTTAGGGGGAAACAGACTGGCAGAGGAGCAGTTAGGCATCAATCAGGCTGGCAGGGGAGTGGTTAGGGGGTGATCAGGCTGGCAGGCAGAAGCGGTTAGGGGCAATCAGGAAGTCAGGCAGGCAAGCCAACAGTGCTGGATTGTGAGAGAGATGTCCGACTGCCCATTTAGTCCAGATCCCTAAATGGGCATTCGGACATCCTTCAAGGGGTCCCAGATTAGACAGGGTACAGACTGGGCTATCCCCCCTTGCATGAATTTTGTGCACCAAGCCTTTAGTATTTTATATAATAGAACAGGTTAAGTATGTAGCTGTATTGTTTTTACTAAGGAATGTATATTTTATTATATGATATTTTTATTGATAATTTTAAAAACTAAAAGATTTTCTATTTTTGGAAAAAAAATTCTCCAAGTTCCTGCCTGCCTAATGAGTTAAAGTCCCTCATTGAAAAAAATGCATAAAAATGATCTCTAATTTTAAACAATAATATATACCAGATTCACAGGCATATATTCACTTCAGTTGGTGGGGTTTTTTTCTACAATAGAACAATGTATGTAGAGACAAAAAATACAAGTATTTCTGCTACATTAAGAGTAATATTTAGTTAAAAATTTTTAAATGGGCACTTATTACCAAAGATTAATATTATTATTTTGCTATGTTTGTTCTTGCTTAACTCAGAGTACTATTCTCCACAGTGATGAATGTCTGGGTCATATTCCAGCTGATGTCCAGGCATAGACTAGTTTGCATTGTTTCCCTTAGAAGAGGAAGAGCACATTGGAGTAGTTTAGAGCATCTACTAATAGGAGCCAGACTGTCTGGATTTGGCAATTAGTTGCAACAATCTGTGTGATTTTGGTTAAGTAATATAACCATTCTGTGCCACCATTTTCTTATTTGCAGGATGATAATAATCCCACATCAGAAAAGAAACTAAATCATTAATAAATTTATACTTAAAGAGAATACAACTGTGCCTATACTAGTAGCCTCCATGTTAGCAATTAACCATTTAAAGATACTTGTAAATAGAAAGTCTAAAATCCTGAATAATAAAAAGCAAATATGCTAATGGTCATGGAGCCCTCACACCACAATTACCGTTCAGCAGGAGATTGTATGCATAGTCAGGCGGAGCTGCCACATTGCTCGATAGATGGGGCAGAAGTGCGCAGGTGCCTGGAGGAGGAGGGACCATCTTGTGGCAGGGAAGGCAGGGTTGAGAGCCTGTAGCACCCCCTCACCAGTCCTTTGCCACCCACTGCTTGTACTCTGTGTTCGCCACCCACCTGTCAGGAAGAGCACAGAGCACACACCACCAGGAAGCTGTGCTTGAAACTCCACAGCAGGCAGAGGCTTCCATGCTCTCCTCCGGTGCCATGATGGGGCAGAGCTACTGTATTGCTCCAAAGACGGGGTGAAAGCAGGGAGGCACCCAGAGGAGGCGGCACCAACCTGAAGCACCTGGAGGGATCAAGGATAGAGCAGTGAAAGGGTGAGCACGGCACATGTGGTTGGGTGGGGCTATGTGATTTTGCACACTGGGTCACGAGTCTTATCTAATAATAGACAAACATGTACATTGACCATACCTCAGCTATACCCACAGCCAATAAGAATGAGTATGCAAATTAGAAAGCCAAAGAGGGCGGCCACCCAGCTGCTCCATGCACAGAGTGGCCAGGTGGGACAGGACACCTGCTATGAGAGGGAGGTGAAGGGAAACCGGTGCTGGAAACCAAGGGAAGGAAGGTCTATTGCATGAATCTCTTTGTGCAATGGTCCTCTAGTATCATTATAAGACTATATAGACCAGCCAGCATGGCTCAGTGTTAAGCTATGCACTAGGAGGACATGGTTCTCATGCCAAGGCTACAGGCTTGATCCCCAGTGTGGGGAGTGTAGGAGGCAGCTGATCAATGATTCTCTCTCATCACTGATGTTTCTCTCCCCCTCTCCCAAACCAATAAAAATATATTTTAAAAAACAGCAACATTGAAAGTTTTAAAAAAAGAATATATAAACACATCTAAGTAACTAGTACTTTTAGTAGCTAGAGACTAATAGGAATCACATTATTAAAAAATTTAACTTTATTATTGAAAGCCTTATGGATGTCCCCCTTTATTCCCAGTGAACCCACTCCACATCTCAACAACACTCCCCCTGAGGCTTTCATTTCACCACACTATTGTTTGTGTCCATGGGTATGCATATGTGGACACAAGTTTTTTAATTAATCTCTTTTTTAAATATTTTATTGATTTTTTTACAGAGAGGAAGGGAGAGGGATAGAGAGTTAGAAACATCAATAAGAGGAACATCAATCAGCTGCCTCCTGCACACCTACTACTGAGGATGTGCCTGCAACCAAGGTACAGGCCCTTGACCAGAATCAAACCTGGGACCCTTGAGTCCACAGGCCAACACTATCCACTGAGCCAAACTGGCTAGGGCTAATTAATCCCTTCTGCCTCCCTTCCATCTGAGATTTCTCAGTCTGTTCCATGCTTCTTTATCTCTGGGTCTACTTTGTTCATTAGATTCCACAAATGACTGAGATCATG
Source organism: Lasiurus cinereus (assembly GCA_011751065.1). Classification (NCBI taxonomy): domain Eukaryota; kingdom Metazoa; phylum Chordata; class Mammalia; order Chiroptera; family Vespertilionidae; genus Lasiurus; species Lasiurus cinereus. The sequence continues at coordinate 26,779,659 of JAAGEH010000304.1, forward strand.
TGATACTTGATTGCTTGACTTTTGTCATTTAACATAGTATTCTCCAGGTCCCTCCATGCTGTCTCAAAGGGTAGAAGATCCTTCTTTTTTATAGCTGCATAGTATTCCACTGGGTAAATGCACCTCAGCTTTATTATACACTCATTTTTTGATGGGCACTTGGGCACTTTCCAGTTCTTATATATTATGTGAACATAGAGTTGCATATATTTTATTTAATTGGTGTTTTGGGATTCTTAGAATATACTCTTAGAAATGGGATCACTAGAAAAAAATACTAGTTCCATTTTTAATTTTTGAGGAAACTCCATATTGTTTTCCATAGTGGCTGCATCCGTCTGCATTTCCACCAGCAGTGTACTAGGGTTCTCTTTTTTCCACATCCTCGTCAGCATTTGTAATTTATTGATGATATCCATTCTAACAGGTGTGAGATGATACTATGTTGTCATTAATTTGCATCTCTCTGATAATTAGTGAATGTGAGCATTTTTTTTCAGGCCTCTTGGCCATTTCTATGTCCTCTTTGGAAAAGTGTCTATTTATGTACATTTCCCATTTTTTAATTGGATTGCTTATCTTCCTTTTGTTACATTGTATATTTTGGAAATAAACTCATTAGATGTATCATTTGCAAATATATTCTCCCATACATGGTCTCCCTTTTAATTTTGTTGATTGCTTCTTTTTTGTTTTGATTTTTATGTAGTCCCATTTGTTTATTTTCTCTTTTATTTACTTTGACCTAGGACTCGTGAGCCACATGCTGCTCTTTGGCCCCTTGAGTGTGGCTCTTTCACAAAATACTACAGCCTGGGCAAGTCTATTTTGAAGAAGTGGTATTAGAAAAAGTTTAAGTTTAAAAAAAATTGGCTCTCAAAATAAATTTCAATCATTGTACTGTTGATATTTGGCTCTGTTGACTAATGAGTTTGCTGATCACTGCCCTAGGAGATGTGTTGGTAAACATATTGCTCTGCCTTTCATTAGACATAGGGCTCTTCTGAATGGTCCAAACTAAAATGCAAATCCTATGAATTCTAGTCCACAGAAAGAAGAAAATTAGATCAAATTGAAGGCAGCAGGTAATCTTTGCTCAAGTGAGGAAGCTGTGCAAATGATTCTTGCCAACTTGACCACTCATAGCTACTAAGGAAACTGGTGCCTGTAACAGGCAGCCTGGAGGCCATATCCTTGCAAAGAAAAAGAAAACAGATTTGGGGTATAATTAGCAGTCTGTCAAAGAAGCCATTCTTATGAAAACTTTAAATTGCCTAAACAAATGGAATCAGTTACTTTATTTTTTATAACTTACATATAAGAATGTCATTGTACTTATCACATGATATGTATTTCAATGTCTACTTCAAATAGATGAAAATTCTTTAAATGAAAGTAAAGTCTTTTTCATTTCTGTAGTTTCTAAACCTTGCACAGGTAGCTGATGACTTTGTCATGTCACTGATTAGAATAGATTGCATGGCTGGGACAGCTAATCAGGTACAAAGATTATAATAACAACCTCCATTTTCTAGGTGGAAATTCTGATGTTCTAACAAAATCAAATGACTTCTCCAAAATCTTGTTGATGATGAAACTAAGATGAGTGGAACCTTTTTTGATTTCTATTTCAATTTCATTTAAGTGAGCTCAATGATTCAGTGGGTCTGTTCTGGCATGGAAGTCATTAATTTAAAAACTAAGCACTAGCCATTTGAATGACATTGTGTTTGTTGTGTATGTGTTTTTACATGTCAACATTCAAAGACATTCTCCTGCATCTTCATGCATTACCTAAACCTTTCCTTAATTTTACAATGTCTATTTAGTATCTTTTCAGGGAATGTAGCCATTCTCAAAAATGCTTGTTTTGCATAGTCTTGAACTATATAAAAAAATTACAAAAATAAGGACTATATAGCTTTTAATTAATAAGATTAATTTATTAGAAAAACAAATATAAATTGTTGGGGGGAGGGTTGTGGAGATGATGCTCTAAGCAATAAAGAAGTATAATTCAACCATATACACAAGAAAATGAAGTTATGATATTAATACTTCAACTGATTAATATCAGTATCTCAAATGGGTTTAATAAAAACCTATGTTTTCAGAATGAAGTCTGTATTAATTCACATATCTTAAATTGGACAGTTACTGCCCTAAACCTATTTCTTGAATATCTTTAAAGTTATGGCTTATTCTCAAATGCATTACTTAATAAATAACTGGATAATTCCAGAAGTGATCATTTTCCTTCAATAGAGGAAATTTTAAACTTTGTCTATAAAATATCAACCACTCAAATTAAAAGTTAAAAGAAAGATTATTATATAATTTGAATTTACATTACTGTTTTAATACTGAATTTTTAAAATAATGATCAGTTAGTTTCTTGATGTTCCATGAAACAGAACATTTGTCTTATTCTGTGGTAGATTGCCAGTACCTGGACTAGAGCCTTAACAGTGTATGGGCTCAATAAATATGTTTTAATAAAGTATCTGTTGAATGAATTAATGATGTTATTATGTAATAGAGTGACTTTTTACCTTGATGACTTGGGAGTAATCAAAAAACTATTTTCCATAATTCAAATAACTAGAAAATAATAAAGCCATGCTCCAAGGGCTATCAGATTCTTCATAAAATTCTTCAGAGTAACATAAATAATCCTAAAATGAAAATCAGAGCTAAAAAAATCTATGTTATTTTCAACCTTTATACATTTTGCAGATTTCTTTTTAGATTCATAGATGTTTGAACTCTTCACTATCAAACTAACATGACTATGGCAGTCAAAACAGGACATATTGTTACATTAAAAATCTAAGATCACTTTTAACATTAATTGGTTTATAAACTCAGAATTTGTAAAATTTTGGGGAAAATGTTATTTCTAAACTAGAAATTGCACGCCTATTAAATTTGCCAAAGAAAGTCCATAAGCAACGTAACATAGAAAAATAATAATTTTTCAATATTTTTAAGTTTTGATATTGTTAAGATTTCCCAAGGTCAATAGGACATTTTTTTTGTTCCTGTTATCATTATGCTATTAAAATATCTAGAGTTGGGTTCAATATATAAAGAAAGATGAACCCCAAATTTCTTGTTATTTTTTTTAAAGTTGTGCTCTGGTAAATAAAAATCATTCTCTATATTTTTATTAAAGTAAATTTCCTGTATTTTGTCTTATTCTGTCCAGCATACAAGAATTTGTTCTAAGAAATGCTATAATAAGAATTATAAATGTTACTATTTTCTTGGGCAAAATCAATTTGGAAAATCATTAGATCTCTGGGAGAAGGTAGAGGAAAGGATTAGGGGAGGGGATTTTCAGTAGACTCAAATTACTATAACTTTTCTAATTCTTAGTTTGAGCAGATAATTCATGAGTAATAGTTACATATAATAGCAAAAGCATAATATGCTAATTATACTGATGTCCTTTTGGATGACCTTCCAGATAAAGCCGGGGCTGCAAAGGTACCCAGGTGCTGGGTGCTGGAAGGAAGTCGGTACTGGCAGCTGAGAGAAGGAAAAGCCTACTCTTGCACAAATTTCATGCATCAGGCTTCTAGTAATACTATAATTAATAATAGTATTATGCCAGTCTTGGCCGGGCAGTGCAATTGGGTAGAGCGTCATCACAATACACTAGAGTTGTGGATTTTACTTGGTCAGGGCACAAACAAGAAGAAACCAATGAGCCCAGTGGAAAGAGCATTGACTTGTAGACTAAGGGTCCCAGATTCAATACCAGTCAAGGGAACATGTCTGGGTTGCAGGCTCAATCCCCTGTGGGGGGCATGCAAGTGGTAGCCAATCAATGATTCTCTCTCATCATTAATGTTTCCACCTCTCTCTCCCTCTCCCTTCTGCTCTGGAATAAATGTATGTATTTTAAAAAGAAGCAATTCATAAATACACGGACCATTGGAGCAATGATTTGGTGTCTCTCTTTCTCTTATTCTCCCTTCCTCTCTCTAAAAATTCAATCAATAAATTAAAATGTATTATGCTTATAATTTACATGTAGTTTACATATCTTTTATGCATGTAAAAATGTTAATAAGTGAAGTCATTTTAATGAAGCTACTTATAAATGCTAATTATGTGGAACCATTTTTAACTTTAAAATATCTTGCTGAAAGCACATTAGAAGAAACATTTTTCAGATTTTCTTCCTGAGAAGAAATTAAATCTTAATTTCTGTATGTGCAATTTCTACATATTCTCTATTCAAGCTTTGAATAACATTGTTTCCTGACAATTTAGAAGAAATCAGTGGAAGATTGTCTAACATCTTAAAAAAAAAAAGAGGTAAATGATGGAGATATGCTGCTTATTTTGATTTTTTTAAATGCTCATTTGTTTTGTTTATAGATAAATTTAAAGGGTATTTAAATTATTTAAGAAATAAACTAGTTAAGAAATAACTTACTTATTATTTATGATAATCCTTGTCTCTTAACATGGAGTTGACAAGAGTGCATGTATACATTTTTCATTTGGTAGGTACAGCAAACCAAAAGGAAAACCCCAAGTAAATAGTTTTCCATTTAGACATTTAAGTAAAATCAACAATTTACATAGGTTGCAAGAAATGACAACTAGAAACTGTGGTATATACTTTAATGAAATTATTAAGATATAATAGTTACATATATGTATGTAACATACAGAGTTAATGTTGAGACAAAAATAACATTAAATTGGTAAAAATATAATTGGATGAAACAGTGATATGGAAGGATTACTTTTCACATATATAGGAATTCAGCTTTCTAATGCACAGAAAAGTGATTTGAAATTGATAACATACAGTGTAGGTTTAAAAAATTCTGATAAATTACAATTAATCATAAATTAAAATGCATTGCATTATGCTAGACATAACATTGAAAAATATAAATGATGTATTGTCATTTATATTTTATTTATTTTATTTTTTTAGAAAATGAATTGGATTTTTTCTATTTCTCACTATCTCTTATTCATCTCCAACAGATGTTTACTGGTTGCAAGTGAGAAAAAATCAACTAACATTATTTTTTAAAAAGTAGCATTTACTAACTCAAGTGATAAGTCAAGAGGAGATATTTGATCAGAGATATTTTGGGGTTCAGAAAATAAACAATGCCAGAAGAACATCAGACCTCTCTGTCTCTTGATTCAGGTTTACCTTATTTGGGAAAATACCAGCCATCTCTACCTAGAGTGAGGATGATGACTACTAGCAGATGGCTAGATTCCGGCTTATATTCTTTCAGCTTGGTGAATTTGATAAAAAGTGAAGGCATTATTCTTTCAAATAGTTCTGGAAAAGTTCCCAGATCCAATTCCCATAGGCCTTTAGACATGATGTATGGATAACCCTGAAAAATAGTTCTCATAAGAAAACACAAGTACAACCACCAAAATAAAGATAAATGAATTCTAGGCACAAAGCACCAAATAAAGAAAAAAATGCCTACATAGTGTTTAGCCCCTAATATTCAGGCACACATTTTTCCACATGTACAATTTTAAAAATGGTTCTGTTCTAAGATAATGCACTCACCCTTTCCTTTATATTTCTGTCAACCCAATCTTTTATTTTTCTGCACCAAGAAAAGTTATTCTCCCATAATATAGATCTGAATATATTACTCTCACAAAAACTACTTTCATTATTACATACAGAAAACAAAAAGGCTTTCATTCAAAAATATGTATTCAAGGGCTTGCTAAGAGTTAGATAACTAGATTCACACAGAGGATACCATGATGAATAAATTGGAGCAGGTTTCTCTCCTCAGGAATTTTTAAGTCCCAAGAAGAACACAATTTACCATGTAATTAAAGCAAAAATGTAATAATTTCCAGAAAAGATCCTAGGGAGTGCTATGCTAACTCAGGGTCATGTGAGTAGCTCTCTATGGAAGATGACATCTAAACTGACCCTAGCTTGATGACAAGGGATTATATTGGTGTTTGTGAGAAGTGTTCCAGATAAAGGAGACAGCAGTTCTATTCACCCAGCATTAAGAGTAAAAATGTTCATTTGAGGAACTGGAAGATGTTCAACAAAGCAAGACCATGGCATAAAATATCAGGGGATACATGGGGGATGATGTTAGAGATTAAGGAGGATGGAGTATGAAGGAACATTTAAATGCCCTATAACATGCCCAGCCAGTGTTGCTCAGTGGTTGAGCAACAATCTATGAATCTGGAGGTCATGGTTCAATTCCCAGTCAAGGCACATGATTAGGTTGTGGGCTCAATCCCCAGTAGGGACCATGCAGGCAGTCAATCAATGATTCTCTCTCATCATTGAAGTTTCTCTTTATCCCTCTCCCTTCCTCTCTGAATTCAATAATTTTTTTTAATTCTGTCTAAATAAATAAATAAATAAATATGTGCCTTATAATATCACTTTTTTTGTGAGTCCTGTCAATGCTCATTCCTCTTTATACCTCATAGAATTCTTTATGCCCTCCAGTAGCATAAGTGTTAGAAAATATAATACACTGGAATTATTCTGAATAGCTCAATTTTCTTATATGTAAAACTTAAATCATGAGAATGTCTACCTCACAGGATTGATCTGGATTAATTGGCTTAACACACAGAATCTTCTTAGGGGAACATTTGATTTTTATTTGAGCAGTTATCACTGGTATTATTTATACCAGAAGTCTGTCTTAAATATCTCTCATTTTTACTTTTGACCAAGTTGGTTTATTTGGTAAGAATTCCTTCTCTCCTGTATCTAAAATCCATCTCAACATCATTACCCTAAGAATAATACTCATATCTTCTAATCTCCCTAGCTTATTTTTGGCCTCTATGAAATGTAACACTATATATATATAAAGGTAGTGACCGTGACAACTGAAACGACCATTTGACCAGCCACCATGCAGTACTAACATAGATGTATAGACACAGGCAAATTCTATGAGTGAATTAAGAATGAACAAGACAAATGCTTGCCTTCATCGAGCTCATACTATAAGAAAGTTAGGTCAGGGATGAGAATTCAAAATTGCCACCAGCACAGACCTGAAGTATTGCTTCTCAGAGTGGCCAGAGATACACCTGATAGCTTATCAGGGGCATGACTGAAGGACTGGCACCACATGAAGGCAGGGCCATTCTGGAATTCCCAGAAGAGCCAATGGCTGCCCAGGAGACAGAGCTTTTGATGCTGACTGGCAAAGAAACCAACCAATCAGAACTTAATCTGGGTGAGCTGCAAAGACAGAACCTAAGGTGGGGGCTGAGGAAGGGTTTAAAGGGCAACAGCTATTTGCTGTAAGGTGAAAGAAAGTGGTTCAATTTTTTCATGACCCGTTTGGTACTATAGTGCATATGCCTGGCTAACAGTCCAGCTATATGGATTTTGTGTTTTTGTCTGCCAAGAGCATCCCCTCCCCCATTTAAGCAATCTTATCCTATATAACCTATCTATCATAATAAAAGGGTAATATGCTAATTAGACCAGTCAACCCACCATCTTCTGGATGTCTGACTTCCAGACAAAGTTATGGTAGTGGGAGCCCAGGCAGAGGCAGTTAGGGGTGATAAGGCTAGCAGGGGAGAGCAGTTAGGGGAGAGCTAGTAGGGGCAAGTTCAGGCTGGCAGGGGGTTGGGAGCGATCAGGCCTATAGTGGAGGGCAGTTGGAAGTGACCAGGCAGGCAGGGGAGGGCAGTTGGGGGCATTAGGCAGGTAGACAGGTGAGTGGTTAGGAGCCAGTGGTCCTGAATTGCGAGAGGGCTTGTGCCTAAATAGGAAGTAGGACATCCCTCAAGGGGTCCTGATTGGAGAGGGTGCAAGTTGGGTTGAGGGACACTACCCACCCCAATGCAGAATTTCACGTACCAAGCATCTAGTACATATATATTGTCCTAAGTTAAAATTATGTGCATGTATGTCCTATGTATCCTATGAGTTTCTGCAGGTTTATTTTTTATCACTATTCTTCACGGCATCTGAAGATTGTGTTGTCATGACTGCACAGTTTTGTATTTTAATTGGAATTTAATCTAGACATGAGTTAAAATAAATAGGAAATTTAAAATTATCATACACATATACAAAACACTAAAAATCAGTATAAAAAAAAGCACCTCACTTGTTTGAACCTCTGGTTACAAGTATCTAGAGTTCATAGAATGCATAAAAAGAAATATACACAAGTAATTTCAACTAAGGGAAATTTGTGTTAAGTGCTATATAAAATAGAGGCCAACAATGAAGACTTGAAGAGTTGAGAAGTGTTCTTATATTTCAATAGATTGAGCTGAAAGTTACAATCAAATTAACTGTTAAAATCAGTAGTTTAAACTAGATGTAAAGTAGTAACATTAAGAATGATTAAGGAATCAAATGCTTTAAGTACTTTGGGAAAGGCACTTAGTAATAGATAAGCAGAGCCAAGTGGTGCTTAAGACCTTACTTTTCTTTGCTGTTTCAATTACCTGCTATCTAATCAATAAATAGGATTTTAACTCAAGGAGGTATGTAAAATTGAAAAATATCCATTGTAATTTCTATAAATATCTTAAGTAACTCAGCATGTCATTAATTCAGATTGCCCTACTCCTTACATATTTAATACACACTTATGTACTGATGCTCCAGTACTGTTCTAAACACCTTAGATCAATTATTTCATTTCATAATCAAAACACCACTTCTACAATTATTACCATTTTACAGGTGAGGAAATTAGGTCACAGGGCAGTAAGCACCCTGCTGAAATTCATACTACCTCTAAAAGGCAGAGCCAATATTCCACCCAAACAGCTTGACTTCAGAGTACAAGTTCTAAAACACCATAGTGTTTAAAATACTCTTAACATAGAAAATGGGGAATAAAAAGCTAAGAGAAAAAAAAAGACAAATACCCAAATTAACACATTTAATTCAACCAGAATATTTCAGTGCTGCCCCTCTTTATGTCAGATCTGTATTTGATTTGATTTGACTAATTGGCTATTGCTTTGACATCCACTTTTTAGATTATAAACTATTTTGTCATATCTTTATATTTATTCATTATTTTTAAATATTACCTCCTACCATAGACTGCCACAACTCTAAGTACTAATAAATATAGAATTAATACTTTCATCTCTTGGTTTTCCTATCATCTTTTTTGTTACATTTCTACTTCCTTGTGTATAAATCGATTTTTAAGTTCTGTTCCTTTAATACTGTCATATGTACACTTCAAACACGGGCATGAAATATAGTGTTTCCTAAATGAGACAGAGTTGAGGAGGGAAAATGGCAGCGGAATAGACAGACGCGTCTGGAGCTTTGTCGCTGGGCAGAGGGAGAGAGAACACGGGGAGTGTTTGTTGGCAAGTCAAGAGTCAGTTATCCTCCAGGAGAAGGCGGGAAACTGCTGGACAGGGCTCCTCTGTCCGGGCAGCCCTACTGCCATGGGGTTTTTGTTGGCTGGAGCCACCAGCGCGAACAAGGAGACTGCGCCATCTTGCAGAGGGATGTGGATGTCTGCGGCTGGATGAAACACCCACCGAACAGCCGGAGACCCAGAAACACCACTCTCCAATCGGCACAGACACGCGGTGGATTCAGAGATCCACACGGTACACGGAAAGGTCAGATTTCGCCTGGGATAAGGTGAGGTCTCCTGCCCCTTGGAACAGAGACGTGCACACTGTGGGAGCTGCGCTGCGGGAAAGCTGCCTCTGGAGAGATCCGAGGAGGTGGGCAGGGCGTGATCCCTAAGTGTGGAGGCAAACTATCCGAGCTGTTGACAGAGGGGAGCTCTGGAAAACGACTCTTTTTTTTTTTTTTTTTAATCTGAGGCAGAGGGACAGCCTGGGAATTTTTACAGTGTCCCGGCTGCAAAATCCCCACAAACCGGCTTTGAGGAACACAGAGTAGCAGGATCTGAGCACAGCCTATAGAGGTCCTGTGCTTTGTCTCAGAGATCAATTCCGAAACACTGCCACCCAGTGGATGATGCACAAATTGACTCTCGCATAACCACAAAAGAATAAAGAGATTAAAACGTCAACAGTGCAACACAGGGACCGCAATACCTTCCCTACTGGGAAACAGGAGTGCCAAGCAAAATAATAGTGGAAGTGAATGAACACTCTATTTTTTTTTCTTTTTCCTTTTTTCTTTTTTTTAATTTTTTTTTCATTTTTACATATTTTAATTAAAAGACTATTTTTTTATTTCTGCCTCAATTGATTTTACCTTTTTAATTATTACATTTTTGTTTTCAACTAGTATTATTAATTACTATTAGTATTTAACCTTTTTGGACATTCTATTTTCATCTTTCCTTTAGCATAATTTTACTCTATCTCAACTCTACCTTTATGCCAACACTTTCCTCCTAACTATCCCCATTTTGTTGTCTTGTTTCTCTTTCCCTTTTCCAACTTTAGTTTCCCCCTATTCTTTCTCTTTACATGGTTAAAATTTCACCCCACTTATATATCTAATTTCAAATCCCCTACTACAAATCCATACAAACCTCTCTCCTCTTGTCTTCACTAGCCAAAAAGTTGTTTTTTTTCTCTATGGCCTTTTGTTACTATTCGCCTGAACAGTGATTATATCAATTTTTTGAACTTTTTTGTGAGATTATTTTAGCATATACTACTTGTTTTATTTTGCTTTTTGCTTGCTTTGCTTTTTCCCTCTCTTTTCCCTCACCTCCCTCAACACCAATTGTTATCTACAGTTTGTATTAATCTCTAAGTACTGGTTGCTGGCCTTTATTGGGAGTAGTGACTGTTCTATTGGAGTTTTCTCCTGACATCTATATTTTGTTCCCATTTTCTCTCTTATCTGCTTTCTTTTCTCTCCAACTTTGTTTCTCTTTATCTTTTTTTTTCTTCTTCACCTTTTTTAATTTAATTTTATTTTAGTTTTAGTTCATTTTTTTTTCTCCCTCTCCCAATTTGATTTTGGCACTTCTGTCCTTTCTTTTTCCCTCAATTTCCTCTTCCTCGTTCTCTACTTACCCCTAATTTATCTTTCATTGTTGGTCACCTTATTGGTGATTATTAACATCGTGAATACATTTCTGTTCAGTGCCTTGTGTGCTGTACTGAGTCGTGTTGTAGTTTGTGCCTTTAAATCAACATAACAGAGAGAATTACATAACCGACACCCGGAGAAGAAAAACCATGGGCAGAAGAAGAAACAGCCTGCATATGACAGATAGACAGGTATCACCAGAAAAGGAAGTAAAAAAATAGAAGCAGAAATAAGCCTGCCAGAGAAAGAGTTCATAGAAATGATCATAAGGTGGATGAAAAGAATGTTAGACAAGTTCGACATTGTAAGGGCCAAGAGGAAATGAAAAAGATCCAAGAAGAAACGAAGAAGAAGCAAGACGAAATGCAAAAGAAGCAGGAAGAAATGCTGAAGAACCTAACAGAAATACAGAATAATCAAGAAGAAATGAAAAATGACATCACTGCTATAAAGAACTCAATAGAAAGCATCAAAAGTAGACTAGAAGAAGCAGAGGACCGCATCAGTGAGCTAGAAGACACAGTAGGAAAAAATACCCAAGTACAGCAGCTTCTAGAAAAAAAAAGTTAAAAAGCAAGAGAGTCTAAGGGAACTTTGGGATAACATGAAACAAAGCAACATCCGCATACTTGGGGTCCCAGAAAGAGTGGAAACTGAACAAGGATTAGAGAACCTGTTTGAATAAATAATGACAGAAAATTTCCCCAAAATAGGAAAGAAAAAACCCACACAAATCCATGAAGCTCACAGAGTCCCAAGCAAAATGAAACCCAACAAACTGACACCAAGGCACATTATAATTAAATTGGCAAACACCGACAACAAAGTAAGAATCCTAAAAGCAGCCAGAGAGAAACAGAAAGTTACCTACAAAGGAACCCCCATAAGACTAGCTACTGATTTCTCAACAGAAACTCATCAGGCCAGAAGGGAATGGGATGAAATATACAAAGTCATGCAAAGGAAGGGTCTGAATCCAAGAATACTGTACCCTGCAAGATTCTCAATCAAAATTGAAGGTGAAATCAGGAGCTTCACAGACAAAAATGGACTAAGGGAATACATTACCATCAAACCAGCAATGCAAGAAATATTAAAGGGTCTGCTCTAATAAAAAGAAATAGGAAGCGAAGAAGGAACCTGGGGGTAAGGACTAAAAATGGCAACAGATAACTACTTATCAATAATAACTTTAAATGTAAATGGATTAAATGCTCCAATCAAAAGACATAGAGTAACCGATTGGATAAAAAAACATGATCCATATATCTGCTGTCTGCAAGAAACCCACGTCAGGAAAAGAGATGCACACAGATTGAGGGTGAAGGGATGGAAGATGGTATTTCAGGCAAATGGAAATGAAAAAAAAAGCTGTGGTTGCAATACTTATATCTTACAAATTAGATCTCTAAGTGAAGGACATAACAAGAGATAAAGAAGGCCACTTCATAATACTAAAGGGAACAATCCAACAAGAAGAAATAACTCTGGTAAACATATATGCACCCAATATAGGAGCACCTAAATACATTTAAAAAAAAACTCTTGGAGGATATTAAGGGAGAAATTGACAGCAATACAATAATAGTAGGAGACTTTAATACGCCACCATCATCATTGGACAAATCCTTTAAACAAAAAATAAGCAAAGAAACATCAATCCTAAATGACACACTAGACCAGATGGAATTAATTGACATCTTCAGAACATTTCACGCCAAAGCCACAGAATATACATTCTTCTCTAGTGCACATGGGTCATTTTCAAAGATAGATTATATGTTGGGTCACAAGAAAAGTTTCTTCAAATTCAAGAAGATAGAAATCATATCAAGCATTTCCTCAGACCACAGTGGCTTAAAACTGGAAATCAACTATAATAAAAACAATAGAAAGAAATCAAACACATGGAGACTAAACAGCATGCTATTAAACAATGACTTGGTAACCAGAGAGGTCAAGGAACAAATCAAAAACATCATGGCAACAAATGACAATGACAACACAACAATACAAAATTTATGGGACACAGTGAAAGCAGTCTTCAAAGGGAAGTTAAAAGCCCTACAAGCCTACTACAAAAAGCAGGAAACAATGGTAATAAATTACCTACCCCTACAACTCAAAGAGCTAGAACAATAACAACAAGAAAAGCCCAGTGTAAGCAGAAGGAAGGAAATAGTGAAGATCAGAGTGGAGATAAACAACTTAGAGACCAAAGAAACAATACAAAAAATCAACAAAACCAAGTGCTGGTTCTTTGAAAGGATAAACAAGATTGATGGACCTCTAGCCAGGCTCACCAAGAAGCAAAGAGAGAAGACCCAAATAAACAAAATCAGAAATGAAAGAGGAGAAATAACAACAGACCCCGCCGAAATACAAAGGATTGTTAAAAAATACTATGAACAACTCTATTCCAACAAACTGGAAAACCTGCAAGAAATGGACATTTTCCTAGAAAAATATAACCTTCCAAAACTCAATGAGGAGGAATCTAAACATCTCGATAGTCCAATAACTATGGAAGAAATTGAAGCAGTCATCAAAAAGCTTCCAGCAAATAAAAGCCCGGGATCAGATGGCTACACAGGACAGTTTTAGCAAACATTCAAGGAAGAATTAAAACCTATCCTCCTCAGACTATTCAAAAACATTCAAGAAGAAGGAACACTTCCAAACACCTTCTATGAAGCCAGCATCATCCTAATACCAAAACCAGATAAAGACAACACAATGAAAGAGAATTGTAGGCCAATATCTCTCATGAACATAGATGCCAAGATCCTCAACAAAATTCTAGCAAACCGGATCCAGCAGTACATCAGAAAGATCATACAACATGACCAAGCAGGATTCATCCCAGGAATGCAGAGATGATACAATATCCGCAAATCAATAAATGTGATACATCACATAAACAAATTGAGAGATAAAAATCACATAGTCATATCAATTGATGTAGAAAAAACATTTGACAAAATCCAACACCCCTTCTTGATAAAATCTCTCAGCAAAGTGCAAATAGAAAGATCATACCTCAACATCATAAAAGCCATATGTGATAAACCCACAGGTAACATTATACTCAATGGGCAAAAACTAAAACCATTTCCCCTAAGAACAGGAACAAGACAGGGATGCCCACTCTCACCTCTCCTGTTCGACATAGTACTGGAAGTATTAGCCATTGCAATTAGACAAGAAGAAGAAATAAAAGGCATCCAAATTGGAAAAGAAGAAGTAAAGCTGTCCTTATTTGCAGATGACATGATATTGTACATAAAAAACCCAAAGGACTCCATTCCAAAACTAATTGACTTAATTAATGAATTTGGCAATGTAGCAGGATACAAAATTAATGCTAAGAAGTCTGTGGCATTTCTATACACTAATAGTGAAATTACAGAAAGAGAGATTAAAAAAGCAATCCCATTTACCATCGCACCAAAAAAAGTAAGATACCTAGGAATAAACCTAACTAAAAAGGTAAAAGACCTATATGTAGAAAACTACAGGACACTGAAAAAAGAGATAGAGGAAGATGTTAACAGATGGAAGAGCATACCATGCTCATGGATTGGGAGAATCAACATCATTAAAATGTCCATACTACCCAAAGCAATCTATAGATTCAATGCACTACCAATGACATATTTCACAGTCCTAGAAAGAATTCTTCATAGATTCATGTAGAACAAAAAAAAAAGACCATGAATAGCTACAGCAATTCTGAGAAAGAAGAATAAAGTAGGTGGGATCTCAATACCAGATTTCAAGCTATACTACAAAGCAACTGTTCTCCAAAGAGCCTGGTACTGGCACAAGAACAGACATATAGACCAATGGAATAGAATAGAGAACCCAGATATCCACCCAAACCACTATGCTCAACTAATATTTGACAAAGGAGGCATGAACATTCAATGGAGCCAAGATAGCCTCTTCAATAAATGGTGTTGGGAAAATTGGACAGATACATGCAAAAAAATGAAACTGGACCACCAACTTACACCAAATACAAAAATAAACTCAAAATGGTTACAGGACTTAAACATTAGATGGGAAACCATAAAAATACTAGAGGAATCCACAGGCAGCTCAATCTCAGATATATGCCAAAAGAACTTCACTGATACTGCTCCAAAGGCAATGGAAGCTAAAGAAAAAATAAACAAATGTGACTACATCAAAATAAAAAGCTTTTGCACAGCAAAAGAAACCATCAACAAAACAACAAGAAAGACCACTGTATCGGAGAACATATTTGCGAATGATATCACTGATAAAGGTTTAATCTCCAAAATCTATAGCCAACTTATACAACTTAATAAAGGAAGATAAACAATCCAATAAAAAAATGGGCAATGGACCTAAATAGAACCTTTTTGAAAGACGACAGAATTAAGGCCAAGAGACACATGAAAACATGTTCAAAGTCACTAATCATCCGAGAGATGCAAATCAAAACGACAATGTGATACCATCTTACACCAGTCAGAATGGCAATCATCAACAAATCAACAAACGACAAGTGCTGGCGAGGATGCAGAGAAAAAGGAACCCCTGTGCACTGTTGGTGGGAATGCAGACTGGTGCAGCCACTGTGGAGAACAGTATGGAGTTTCCTCAAAAAACTAAAAATGGATCTCTCATTTGACCCTGTAATCCCACTCTTAGGTATTTATCCTAAGAAATCACAAACACCAATCTGAAAGGATTTCTGCACCCCTATGTTCATAGCAGCACAATTTACAATAGCTACAATTTGGAAACAGCCTAGGTTCCCATCAGCTGATGAGTGGATCAGAAAACTGTGGTACATCTACACAATGGAATTCTATGCTGCCATTAAAAAGAAGGAATTCTTACCATTTGCAGCAACCTGGATGGAACTGGAGAGCCTTATGCTTAGTGAAATAAGCCAGTCAATGAAGGAGAAGCATCACATGATCTCACTCATGTATGGATAATAAACATCCTTATAAACTGATGAACAAAAGGATAGATACAGTGGCAGTAAAGCTTCAAACAGACTGTGAAATTACCGCAGGAAGATTACAGTTAGATGAGGTAGATAAGAGACCTTCAAAGGACTTGTATGCATGCATATAAGCATAACCAATGAACATAGACATTGAGGGGTTGGGTTATGCCTGGGAGGGATGAGGGGCAATGGGGAGATACGTATAAAAAATTAATAAAAAAATATATAAGAACTAAAATAAATAAATAAATAAATGAGACAGAGTTGAAAATGTCTTCTAACCTAGAACACATGAAATTCTTATTGCCATCCTTTTCATTAGTTGATTCCCAAGACTAGGATTCAAGGGAAAATGGTTTGCATGTGTTTCTATTGACTCATGTTAAAAGATAGACTGAGGCATATTAAAACTTTTAGGAGTTTGAGTAAAAATCTATTTGATTTGGGTAGTATCCAATTTAGCAGATAGAAAGGAATACCAAGGAGCTATACAAAATGAAAGTCTTTTATAAGCAGAAGGAAATAGAAAGAAGGAAGTTATACTAGGCAAAAAAATGGGTTGGCTATTGCCAAGTCACTTCCCTTTAGAGAATGACAGAGGACATCTATCAGACAGATAACCCAACTGGTGCTGAACAGGCCATTCCTGATTGACTTAAGATTCCATTCTTGGGAGAGCCAGAACTATAAGTCTTGGTTTGATGATGTTGAGCTTAACATAAGCAACTCCATTCTGGGCCTGTTGTCTTATTTCAATATTTATAAAAAGCTACTTAATAGTAAATACCAAAGAGCTGAGAATTAGTACAATGGATAGAGAAGAGAAAGACTACAAATAGAAAGACATTGATAAGAAAAAAGACCTGTTTATTTAAAACATGTGATTAGCTGTTTGAAAAATTCTTGTATTTAAGCACATTTCCAAAACTATAAAATACAAATATGTATATATTGGTTCTGAATATTACCCATCAAGCCAATAGACGGCACATTTTTCTCAGACCTAAAAATGGTAAATTGTTGAACATTCAATGATATTATAATACATTGTTATGATTATATCAAGATGGTTGGGAAAGTTACTATTAAAAACCTATTTGGCAACTGCAACTTTAGAAATGAGAAGATTAGCAATAAGATAGGTTTTGAGGGGTTCATATAAAAAACTGGGAGACACTGGTGTTCAAAGACACATTCCTTACTAGGAAAATCTGATGTAAATGTCACTTTAAAAAATAATATTGCAATCTTATTTTTCCAAACTAATTTTATAATGATGTATTAATCTTATTATTGTCTGTTTCTTTTAAAGATTTTAAAAATTATAATTGTTCTCTCAAAAACCATCTTAGGTAAAGTATTGAGTACTAATCTCAGGCTATTTTAGTGCCCTCTAGTGTGCAAAAATTAACGACAGATTTCAGTTTCTAAATTATATGATTGTTTCTAAAATACAAACTTTTAAAAATGGCAATTTTTGACCGTCTGAAGAGGGTACAAAAATATTCAGCTTGGAAAGCAAATTAGAACCAGATGTCAGTTCAACCTAAATATTAAAAAAAAAAGCAACAATTTTTTCCTACTTTTATTCAAGCCAGGTTAAACAGCTCCTCTTTCCCTTTTCCTTGACTGTTAGATAAGACCTCTCATTTGCATGAATTCATCTCCAGATTTCAGATGTTCAATAAGTTAGATTGTTGGCTGCCCTTTCAAATGCTGTGAGTTTCAGGTTTTCTCCTGGGTGTCTGTGTAAAGTAATGAATGCATATTAGATGCCTTCTCTAAATCTACTAGCTTCCGACACACTGAAACATTTGGATTGTGATTAGAGCAAGTGGTTAGTGCCAAGTAAAAGGAGCCGAAACAAAAGCCTCATACTACTCCCACTGATAAAAATTTTTAAAAATAAGAGTGGGATATTAAGGAGATATGCAACTGAATAAGAAAAATACAGAGTCTGTGAAGGATCAACAGAAGGGATCTGAGCCAAAAGTAAAGTTTAAACTAAGTTTGGAAAATCATTTTAAGGAAGGCCTTTTGAAATTGAATTTTAAATTCATTAATAGATCCATCAAAAGAATTTAGGATTCTTTCACTACCAATAGCCAATATTAACCAATTAATGTTATGCATTAAAAAGATATCATGGAGGATATTACATAGCATTGTTTTAAATTTCTATGGTAAAGCCATAATTTTTATTTTTATTTTTTAATATTTATTGTTGAAAGTATTATATATGTCCTCTTTTTCCCCCCATTGACTCCTTATAACCCATCACCATCTCCAGTACCACATTATTATCTGTATCCATGGATTATGCATATACATATCAAGTTGGGGTTTTTTATGCATATTTTATTTTTTTAATACCTTATTGTTGAAAGTTTTACATATGTCTCCCTGTTTCCTCCATTGACCTCTTCCTGCCCTCCCTACTCCCCAGCCCAGGCCTTCTCCCTCCTTTGTCTGTGTCTATTGATTATGATTCTATGCATGATTTCTAAATTAGAATGCATTCAAATTGAGAACATAGTTCAGTTCATACTATGAGAAATTCTGTGACTGCCTCTCAGAACTTAACTTGCATCACCTTTTTTTATCATGTTGTTACTGAAAAGCAAATGACAGCAAAATTGAGTGATTACAAATAAATTTGTGGTTTTTAATATTTTAAAAGATCAGGGATCATTGTTGCATACCAATTGCAAGATAATAATATTTTATTTGGCAATACTATTTCCTTAATGTGATCCAAATTATGTAAACAATCATTTCTATAAAAAGTCACAGAGAATTATTTTGTCTTTGTGTTTTGGCAAGTCTTTTGTATGTTTTCTATGTGTAGTTTGAGGATAAAATCATAAACTTTTTGGGATTGTAGCATCAGGACAATTAAACATTTTTATACATTTTAGAACAGAAATAAAATTTGTGTTTTATTTTAATATAAAATATTAGTAAGCATGTTATTCAGTCACTTTTCTAATTATTCTCAGTCAACATAACAATATATATTAGTGCACATTCTATCTAATAAAATAATAATATGCAAATTAACCATCACTCCATTACAACCATAAGTCATGCCCAAGCCAATCAGGAACAAGTATGCAAATTAGCTCAACCAGATAGCTGAAGCCACAGATAGAGCAGGAGGGAGGTTTGGGTTTCCCTGGAGATGGAGGAAACAAAGCTTTCCACACATCCTGGCTGGCCCAGGCCTCCACTCCAGGCTACAAAGTTTCAATTATAGAAGATAAATAAATCCCAACAAAAATGGTGGCAGCCATGGAACTGGAGAGAGCAGTAGTCTGGGGTTGCCCCTAGCGATGGAGGAAGTCAAGCTTCAGCAGTCCTGGCCTGCCTTGGCCTCTGCTTAAGGATACAAAATTTCAATTATAGAAGATAAATAAATCCCAACAGAAATGACTGCCACCACGGAGAGAACAGGAAACTTGGCTCTGTTCCAGGCAACAAAATTTCAATTGTAGAATATAAATAACTCCCAGATACCAGGGCTTCAGCTTGGGTCACCAGGGGATGTGGCTGGCCTGCAAACCAACCACAAGCCCTTGCCCAGGCTTCCCCATGCCCCAAGGGAACCCCCAAGCTGATCCAGGACACTCTTCAGGGCAAACCAGCTGGCCCCCACCCATGCACCAGGTCTCTATACTATCTAATAAAAGAGTAATATGCAGATTGACCATCACTCCAACACACAAGATGGCTTCCCCTATGTGATCAAAAATCCTGCCCCCATGTGGACACAAGATGGCCACCACAAGATGGCCAGCAGGGGAGGGCAGTTGGGAGGAACCAGGCCTGCAAGGGAGGGAAGTTGTGGGTGATTAGGCCAGCAGGGGAGAGCAGTTAGGGGTGACCAGGCCAGCAGAGGAAGGAAGTTGGGGGTGACTGATCCCACAGGAAAGGGCAGTTGGGGGAGACCCAGGACTTCAGGGGAGAGCAGTTGGGGGAGACCAGGTCTGCAGGGGAGGGCAGTTAGGGGCAAAGAGGATGGCAAGGGAGCATTTAGGCATCAATCAGGTTGGCACAGGAGTGGTTAGGGTGTGATCAAGCTGGCAGGCAGAAGTGGTTAAGAAAGTAGGCAGGCGAACAGTTGGGAGCCAGCAGTCCTAGATTGAGAGAGGGATATGGCCTAAACAGGCAGTTGGACTTCCCTTGAGGGGTCTCAGATTAGAGAGGGTGTAGGCTGGGGCTGAGGGACCCCATCCCCTCACCTCCGTGCATGAATTTCATGCACCAGGCCTTTAGTTTTATAATAAATCAGCCAGAACATGCTGATTTTTCCATAATTTGTAAAAAAATTCAGAGAAATGGTTGCAGATTTACCAAGTTAGTTAAATATCCTAGTTTCCCACTCAATAGCTTGGACAAATGAGGAATTACAAATATAACCACTATTATAATTAATAGCAGTAGTAAAGGTAGCATCACTATTCACTTCCATGCATTCCCTGTTTTTTTTTTTTTTATTTTCTGTTACATTTGTTTACAAATACCATTTCCCCTACTCCCAGATAATTTGATACATAAGACAGATGGGCAGCCTTGAACACAACCATCATTTTTTACCCTAAGATTCATGTTAGTTGAGTGTTTACCATGCACCAGTTATCCCCATGTGCTTTTTTGGCCTTAATCTCTTTTGTTCTCCACAACATTCTATTTACTTTAAAGATGAAAAAACAAAGGTGCAGGAAAAATTAACAATAATATATATTTCATGTATCGAGTTCTCAAAATAATAATAATAAAAAACTTTCTGAAAATAATTATTTTTATTATGTAGGGCAACACAAAGATTTGAGTTTTATGTTTCCAATGTTACAGATTAAACAAGTAAATGTTTTTAAAGAAATGTGTAGCTTGGCTATTACACAGCTTTAATGCAGTAAAACAGAGACTATCTCAAAACAGTCTATTTCTAAACTTTGTTCTTCTACTAGTGTAAATAGGGTAAAGTATTAAAACAATTTGGATGTGTCAGCATCACTGCCCTCACCCTCATGCCCAGGATGAGGACAGCACTTCTTTCTTTGGTTACCTAAAGGCAGACTGGGGGCAGATACAAACTGACAACCCATGTTTGTGGAAACCGGAATTTAGACAGAGTTTTTGTATAATGCTGAACAGTAGGACTAGGGCTTCCAGACTTTGTGAAGACCCATGTGCCCAAATTTGTCTTAAAGTTATGATGTTTTCCATTTAAAAGGGAACCAAAGATTAATGAGGAAATGTTAAACGAGTGTCTTTAAAAAAAGTCAGACTGAAATAAACAGAGAACTAAAGATGACTAGTGAGGAAAAAGGAGGACGGGCTATAGAAAACTTGCTTCCCAGAGCAATGATCGGACTTTATCCTTTGCTGTCCAGCGCATTTTCAAATGTCAACTTCCTATTTATGCTCAGTTATTTTTTCCTTTCTGGAAATATCAATGTTCCCTCCTGCTTCTGACACTTTAGCTATTGTGGAGCTTTACATGGAATCCATTTCCTCACATTCTTCTCTCCACTTTATCTTGTTAATCCCTCCTTATTTTTAATTGATTTTTAGAGAGAAAGAGAAAGAAAGAAAAAGAAAAACATTGATTTCTTGTTACACCTATTGATGCATTCATTGGTTGCTTCTTATATGTGCCCTGACTGAAAATCTAACCCACAGCCTTGGCATATTATATTGGTGCTCTAACCAAATAAGCTACCTGGCCAGGACCACCCTAACCTGTTTTTCAGGTTTAAATTTCTAAAGTTTCCCCAAGGAGCCTTCTCTCATCCTAAGTGTATATTATGTTCCACATCTTAAATTTCCTAGAATACCTGAACTACCCTTCTCATAATTTTACTTAATTATTTATCCTATTTAACAATAGCCTTCTTACAAGACTGCCTCTTCACCACACTGGAAATTCCCTGAAGACAGGTTGTATATATGTCTGGTTCATCAGCATTTCATTGTATTTATTTCATCGTTGAATAGATATATGAATGTTATTTTGCTCCCACTTTCAAGTGAATCATAACTACAATTTTAGTAGGACTGGACATTCTTATACATTTGTGAAATTCTCAGAACACAGAAGAAAGCTGAGTTAGAGCAGTGGTCTGCAAAATGTGGCTCACGAGGGCTCGTGAGCCATGGTTTGCCGCTCTATTGACTAATGAGTTTGCCGATCACTGGACTAGAATAAATGTTACCATGTAGTTGAAATCTGTGATGATTAGGTGGTTGTGACATATGTGTGCAAAGAGGTAAAGGGTAGTATGTGTCAGTGATCAGCAAACTCATTAGTCAACAGAGCGGCAAACCATGGCTCACGAGCCATGGTTTGTCTAACACTGAGCTAGAGGATGTTTTCTTTAAATGTTCAGAATTTATTAAAGAAATTAAATATCTATAAAATCTTATGGAATGAAAGTGAATATGCAACAATTTTTCTCCAGACTGTATAACTGCTTGATTGCTCCCAAGTCATTTTTTAAAGTAAATAAGAACAAAAACATACATGTGTTTTTATTGATTCCATTAATATTTTTAAAATCAAAGCCATTTTCTTTACTACTTCTTGTTTCCTAGTGGACAAAACTATATTTCAGCCCTTGATACATTCAAATGCATAATACTCACTTTTACATGCAAAACACTTAGAACAAACTAAAAGGTTGATATTGAGCATAAGAAGGTTTCACACTTATTAAATATTGCATTCTAAACTAATTTTTTGATAAAATTTGCATATATTTTTCTAAGTGGATAAAAAAGCTGTCTTATAGTTATACTGTGGAATACGATTCATTTATAACAAAGAATAAACTCACCTTTTGCAACAGCATGGATGTACCTTGAGAGTATTATGTTAAGTGAAATAAGCCAGTCAGAGAAAGACAAGTACCTTATGATCTCACTTATATGTGAAATCTAATGAACAAAAAGAACTGATGAACAAAATAGAAACAGCAGTATGGCTACATGGAACAGACTGACAGAGGGGAGGGAAAAAGGAGGACTGGAAGAAAAAGGTGAAGGAATTAGCCAAAGAACATATATGTGTAAGCCTTAGAAACAAACAACAGTGTTGTATTAAGTAGAAGGAAGGGTGAATTTGGAGGGCTGGATAGAAGTGAGCAAAAGAAGAGGGAGAGTTATAAGGACAGACACCTATAATAATATAAACAATAAAACTAAAGCTAAAATTTTTTCATATTTTCTTCAAAGATGTTCTTCATATATAAAATGTAATAATTTAGATAAAAAATACATTCTCAACAATGAGTGAGTAAACTGCAATTAAGACACACTGGACAGAGTCAAAAGATGGAGGCTGGCAGAACAGAGTTGAGGGAGAGGAAGTGAGTGAGTGAGGGTATGAAAGGAGAGTGTGTGGATGTGTGTGGTGTGTGTGTGAGTGAGTAAAGAACAGGTAAATCTTTCAGGGGATGGCAGACAGGCTTTCTTGGACAAGGAGAGACTACTATTGCTGTGGGTACTCTCTGGACTGCAGGACTCGGGCATGGAGCCCACATCATCTTGAAAGCCTTTTCTAGGAACTCATCAGTACCACCATCCAGTCAGGACTTTGACACTGCTCGCAACCCAGCAGCCAATATAGCCCAAATCTTGATACGCCAGCCACAGATTCGGGGACCCTGGGACCTACACCTCCAAAGGTGCACCATTACCGCCGTAGTAAGTGCATCTTCTCCCCTTCCATAGCAGCAGAATTCCAGACACCACATTTGTGAGTTTCCAGCATGCAGGCATCCAGAGCACACCACTCCACAGGCAGCACCTGGGAGCCAATGGGAGCCCCTGCTGGCTGTGATTCTGTACTGACAAGGGCATGCTACCCCGCAGTAGAAATTCTGAATTTCCTCTGCCTGAATAACTGCCCACATACACTCTAGCTGTGTAACTTCAGTGCCAGAGCCCCTCAAAGTATGTCAGAGCTCTGCTCCTGCAAACTCACTGCCAGATATGCACATTTCCAAAGGGCAGGTACTCTGAGCCCATCTATCCACAGGATCCTCTGGGGAGCTGCTTTGAGTCCCTGCTGGGTGTGGTTATGTACAGACAAGCACATGCTGCTCTGCAGTAGAAATTCTGAATTCCCTCTTCCTGAATAACTGCCCACATTATACTCCAGCTGCTTAACATCAGCACTAGGGCCCCTCAAAGTGCATCAGAGCTCTGCACCAGCAAACGCACTGCCAGAGTCTGCATGCACATTTCCAACAGGCAGGCACCCTGAGCCCATCTATCCACGGGGCACTTGTGGGAGCTGCAGTGAGTCCTTGCTAGGTGTGGTCTTGGACAAACAGGAATGCACTCACCCTGATAGTAGAAATTCTGAATTCACTCATCCTGGGTACCTGCACACATAAGCCTCAATTACGTGGTTTCAGTGCCTGGGTCCTTCAGAATGCTTCAGGACCCCTCACTGGCAAACACACCACGGGTGCCCCTGTGAGCTGCCACTGGAAGCATATGCATATCCACTACAGCTGCAGCAGCAAAATCTGAGTCTGCCCATGTCACAACTATAGAACTCTGAACACCACAGTCACCCCTTTCCAGAGCATAGGCCTCCTGAGATCCATCACCCTAACAGATAGTTTCTGGGTGCCACTGTGAGTGCCCGCTGGGCAAGCGTGATTTCAATCAAAGGTGCAAGACAGCAAAAATTGGGACACCCCCATCAATGGCTGCTGACTTCTAGACATCTCAGTTGTACCTTTCCAGCTCACAGGCCTACATCAAGGGAGCCCAAATAGCTCAAGTAGGAAGCTACACTAGATTACCAAGTTCAAAGGAGACCTGAGAGATCACACCATTAACACCATCCCCAAAAGAACCTGAGTATCAAACCAATTGGACCTACAATGAAAAACATGGGAAGATAAAAAAGCAATTCCCAAAGGAAAGAAAAAGAGGAATCACCAGAAAGGGAGTTAACTAAAATTGAGGCTAGCAGTATATTTGAGAAAGAATTCAGAGTAATGGTTATAAAGATGTTAAATGGCTGGATGACAAATACACAGAACTGAATGAAAAATACACACAATTCAACAAAAACCATAGGAAGCTGACTGAGAATGTCACCAACACCAAAAGGAACCAAAAGAAGATGAAGAGTGACATAGCTGCAATAAAGAACACAATGGAAGGCTTAAACAGTAGACTAGAAGAGGCTAAGAACTGCATCAATGAATTAGAGGACAACGTAGGAAAAAATACACAAACAGAGCAGCAACTGGAAAAAAGACTTAAAAAGCAAGAGAAGAGCTTAAGGGAGTTTTGGGACAACACAAAATGAAACAATATTCACATAATAGGGATACCAGAAGGAAAGGAGGAGAAGCATGGAATAGAAAACCTCTTTGAAGAAATAATGACAGGAAATTTCTCTGATATTGGCAAGAAAAACTATGCAAGTCCAAGAAGTAAATAGAGTCCCAAACAAGTTTAACCCCAAAAGACTGACACCAAGACACATAATTAAACTGGAAAACACCAAAGACAAAGAAAAATATTAAAGGCTGCCAGAGAGAGAGACAGAAAGTTATCTATAAGGGACCTCCTATTATAATATCATCTGATTTTTCAACAGAAACATACCAGGCCAGAAGGGAATGGAATGAAATATACAGAGTGATACAAAGCAAGGGACTGAATCGAAGAATAATATACCCAAACAGTTATCATTCAAAATTGAAGGTGGAATCAGGAGCTTCACAGAAAAAAAGAACTAAGGGAGTTTATTACTATCAAGCCAACAATGCAAGAAATGCTGAAGGTTCTGCTCTAAAAAGAGGAAATAGGAAACAAAGAAGGAACACAGGGATAAAGAATAAAAATGGTGACAATTACCTATCAATAATAACTTTAAATGTAAATGGATTAAATGTCCCAAGCAAAAGACATAGGGTAACTGAGTGGATAAGAAAACATGACCCACATATCTTCTGTCTACAAGAAACCCACCTCAGAAAAAAAAAGATGCATACAGACTGATGATGAAGGGATGGAAAATGGTTTTTCAGGTGAATGAAAATTTAAAAAAAAAAAGCTCAGATAGCAATATTTATATCTGACTAATTAGTTCTCAAAGGGAAGGACATAAAAAGAGATAAGGAAGGCCACTGTATAATAATAAAGGGAGCAATCCAACAAGAAGAAATAACTCTGGTAAACATATACATACCCAATACAGGAGCACCCAAATACATAAAAAAAACCTCCAGGAGGACATCAAGGGAGATATTAATAGCAATATAATCATAGTAGGGGACTTTAATACCCCACTATCACCATTGGACAAATCCTCTAAACAAAAAAATCAGCAAAGAAACATCAATCCTAAATGATTCACTAGACCAGATGGAATTAATTGACATCTTCAGAAAATTTCACCCCAAAGCCATAGAATATACATTCTTCTCAAGTGCACATAGGACATTTTCAAAGATAGACCATATATTGGGTCACAGGCAAAATCTTTTCAAATTAAAGAAGATAGAAATCATATAAAGCATCTTCTCAGATCACAATGGCATAAAACTGGAAATCAATTACAATAAAAACAATCCAAAAACATAAAAAACCTAGAGACTAAATAGCATGTTCTTAAACAATGACTGATTTACCTGAGATATTTAAGAAGAAATAAAAAACATCTTGACAACAAACAACAATGAAAACACAACAATCCAAAAATCTATGGGACACAGCTAATGCAGTCTTGAGAGAGAAGCTCATAGTTCTATAATCATACTGCAAAAAACAAGCAACAATAGAAATAAGTTACCTAACCCTACAACTCAAAAGTTTAGAAAGAGAGCAACAAGAAAAGCCCAGTGAAGGAAAAGGAAGGAAATAATAAAGATCAGAGTGGAGATAAATGACATAGAGACCAAGAAATACAAAAAATCAACAAAACCAAGACCTGGGTCTTTAAAAGGATAAACAAGATTGATGAACCTATAGCCAGGGTCACCAAGAAGCAAAGAGAGAGGATCCAAATAAACAAAATCAGAAATGAATAAATGAAATAACAACAGAACCCACAAAAATACAAGGAATAATTAAAAATACTATGAATAACTCTATTCCAACAAACTAGACAACTTGGAGGAAATGGACATATTCTTAGAAAAATATAACCTTCCAAAACTCAATCAGGAAGAATGTAAACATCCCAATAGGCCAATAATTATCGAAGAAATTGAAGTAGTCATCAAAAAGCTTCCAGCAAACAAGAGCCTGGGGCCAGATAAAAACATGCTCAATGTCACTAATTATTTGAAAGATACCAATCAAAATTACAATGCAGTACCATCTCACACCTGTCAGAATGGCTATTATCAACAAATCAACAAATGACAAGTGCTGGCAAGAATGTGGAGAAAAAGGAATCCTGGTGGGAATGCTGACTAGTGCAGCCACTGTGGAGAACAGTACGGAATTTTTTCAAAAAACTGAAAATGGAACTCTCATTTGACCCAGTAATCCCAGTCTAGAAATATATCCCAAGAAACTAGAAACATCAATCAGAAAGTATATATGCACCCCTATGTTTATAGCAGCACAATTCACCATAGCTAACATTTAAAAACAGCCTAAATGCCCATTAGCAGAGGAGTAGATTAGAAACTATGACACATCTACGCAATGGAATACTATGCTGCTATAAAAAAGAAGGAATTCCTACCATTTGCAGTAGCATGGATGGAACTGGAGAACATTATGCTAAGTGAAATAAGCCAGTCAATGAAAGAAAAATATCACATAAACTCACTCATTTATGGAAAATAAAGAACATTATAACCTGATGAACAAAAAGATAGATAAAGAGTCAGGAAAACATTGAACAGACTGTCAAATTACAGTGGGGAGGCTGGGAGTGGGAGTATTGAGGACAGAGAGGAAGAGATCAACTGAAGGACTTGCATTCATGCATATAAGCACAACCAATGGACACAAGACACTGAGGAGGTGGGATGAAGGCATGGGACAGGATGTAGGGGAGTCTAGGGGAAGATCAATGGGAGGAAAAAAGGACATCTATGTAGTACCATATATAATGCTTTAAACAATAAAATAAAATAAAATAAAATAATAAATCACACTGTACAAGTTTAATTGAATGGTTTTGTAGTAGCTACATATTCAGTTTGGCAAGAAAAATATTTCACAGAATATACATTCTTTTTTTAATTTAATAAATCTTTATTGTTCAGATTATTACAATTGTTCCTTTTTTTCCCCCATAGCTCCCCTCCAACGGGTCCTCACCCCACCCTCTGCCCTTATGCCACTGTCCTCATCCATAGGTGTACAATTATTGTCCAGTCTCTTCCTGCACACCCCACATACATTTCCCCCTGATAATCGTCAGTCTACTTCCTTTCTATGCCTCTGATTCTATTATATTCACCAGTTTATTCTGTTCATCAGATTTTTAGATTCACTTGTTGATAGATATGTATTTGTTGTTCATAATTTTTATCCTTACCTTTTTCTTCTTCTTCTTAAAGAATACCTTTCAGCATCCTATCTAATAAAAGAGTAATATGCAAATTGACCATACCTCCGCTACACCCACAAACTACATTCACCATCCACCCCCACCAGCCAATCAGAGTGAGTATGCAAATTAAACCAAACAAGGTGGCTACAGCCACAGAGAGAGCAGGAGAGAGGCTTGGGTTGCCCCTGGCGATGGAGGAAGCCAAGCTTTCCGCAAAGCCTGGCCAGTGGAGGCCTCCCCTAAAGGCAACAAAGTTTCAATGGCTGTGGGAGCAGAGTGTTGGCTCCGCCCCAAGCTACAAAGTTTCAATTGTAGAAGATAAATAAATCCCAGATACCAGGGCCTCTGCTTGGGTCACTGGGGTCTTAGCCAGCCTAAAAACCACCACAGGCCCCTTTTTCCAGGCCACCCCAAGCCCCAAGGGGAACACCCACCTTTCAGGGCAAACCAGCGGGCCCTCACCCATGCACCAGGCCGCTATTCTATCTAATAAAAGAGTAATATGCAGATTGACTATCACTCCAACATACAAGTTGACTGCCCCCATGTGGTCAAAAGATTCTGCCCCCATGTGGACACACTATGGCCACCACAAGATGACAAGCAGGGAAGGGCAGCCTGGGCGTGATCAAGCCTGCAGGGGAGGGCAATTAGGGGTGATGAGGCTCACAAGAGAGGGCAGTTAGGGGAAAACAGGGTGACAGGGGAGCAGTTAGGCATCAATCAGGCTGGCAAGGGAGTGGTTAGGGAGTATCAGGAAGGCAGACAGGTGAGCAGTTAGGAGCCAGCAGTCCAGGTGGGATCGGGCCTACATGGGCAGTTAGACATCCCTCAAGGGGTCCCAGATTGGAGAGGGAGCAGGCTGGGCTCCAGGACACTCCTACCCCCATGCATGAATTTCATGTACTGGGCCTATAGTTTCATATAATACTGGTTTGATGGTGATGAACTCCTCTAGCTTTTTCTTATCTGCAAAGCTCTTTATCTACCCTTCAGTTCTAAATGTTAGCTTTGTTGGGTAGAGTGTAGGTTCTTGCTATTCATCACTTTGAATATTTCTTACCATTCCCTTCTGGCCTGTGTATTTTCTGTTGTGCAATCAGCTGATAGTCATATGGGCACTCCCTTGTAGGTAACTGACTGTTTTTCTCTTGCTGCTTTTAAGATTCTCCCTTTGTCTTTTGCTCTTGGTATTTCAATTATGATGTATCTTAGTATGGTCCTCTTTGGATTCCTCTTGTTTAAAGTTCTCTGCACTTCCTGGACTTGTAAGTCAATTTCTTTCACCAGGTGGGGGAAGTTTTTAGTCATTATTTCTTCAAATAGGTTTTCAGTATCTTGCTCTGTCTCTTCTTCTTCTGGCACCCCCATAATTCTGATGTTGGTACGCTTAAAGTTGTCCCAGAAGCTACTTACACTATCTTCATATTTTTGGATTTTTTTGTTTTTTTTTTTTGCTTTTCTGGTTGAGTGTTTTTTTGCTTCTTTGTATTTCCAATCTTTGACTTGATCCTCTAGTCTGCTGTTAGATTTCTATATATTTTCCATTTCAGTCAATGTATGCTTAATTTCTAGTTGGTCTTTTTTCATATCTTGAGGGTCTCACTAAATTTATCAGCTTTTCTAGAAAATTCTTGAGCCTTTTCTGGGCACTCCAAACTCAAAACAAAGGGGAGGAATCGGCAGATCTATCTGTAGCTCCTGCTGGGTGGCCTCAGGCAGTGGCTGACTTGGCACCTCCTTGAAGATCCAAGAGGCAGTGTACTCAGTAATCAGTGTGAGACCATACCAGATTACAACTCTTCACATACATAAGTGACATACTCGAGGGGAAGACTAAGTGAGCACCAAAACCCCACTAAAGCAAGTTCTGCGTCATAAGGGTTTCTCCTGCACAGCAGTCCTTCAATTGTAGACACAGCTGGTACCCACAGCCAATTAACTTGGAGGTCAATTCTTCCCTTTCCCCTCTCCCCAGTGATACAAACAACAATCAAAGCTCAACTACAACAAGACTGTGCACACAGCCCACAAAGGGGTGCACCAAGAGTGTCCACCTCAGGTAACTGGGGAGGCAGAGCTACTGGCCCATATAGGACACGTAGCACACAAAGCCGTTCTACCAACTCAAGGAGACATAGAAGCTATCCAATGTATAAAAACAAACTCAGGGAAAGAGCCAAAATGCAGAGACACAGAAACATGCCACAAAATAAAGAAATTGAAGAAAACAAACTACTGGATATAGAGTTAAAAACTACAGTTATAAGGTTATTCAAGAATCTTCTAGAAACATCCAAGGAACTTAAGGAGACCTATAAGAATCTTAGTGAGAATGTCAAAAAAATGGAAAAGGACCAGTCAGAAATTAAGCATACACTGGCTGAAATAAAGAATAATACACAGATTAAACAGTAGAGTAGAAGATCTCAAGAATCAAGTCAAAGATTTGAAATATGAGGAAGCAAAACACACCCAACCAGAAGATCAAAAAGAGAAAAGAATCCAAAAATGTAAAGATAGTGTAAGAAGTCCTATATCTAAATTCAGCCTAGCACTAGGCATGCTCAGTGCCTACTCAAGAATGCAAATAAACCTTTCTACTAATATATACAGGGTAATCTAAGATAGTTGGTAGGGTATTAAATTTGACATAAGAGAGTTATCAAGCTTTCAGATTAATTTAAATTAGCGAATTGAAATAAGTGAACACCCAAGAAAATTTAAGTGTACTGGACAAAAAGCTGTTTCTAAAGTATTAATTAAAATCTCTATTGATGGATCATCTCATGGTAAAATTGCTTAATATGCAATGAACATAAAATAAGCATATTTGTGTACAAAAAATTATAATTT
This sequence comes from Lasiurus cinereus, assembly GCA_011751065.1. Lineage (NCBI taxonomy): Eukaryota > Metazoa > Chordata > Mammalia > Chiroptera > Vespertilionidae > Lasiurus > Lasiurus cinereus. The sequence continues at coordinate 26,811,072 of JAAGEH010000304.1, forward strand.
AAAGTTATCAAGATTGCATTAAAAAATTTCACCAAATACTTCATTAATCAAAAAAAATGGGGGAGAGTAGGATTTTTCATATAAGGAAAAATATCTGGTAAGTAAATTACATCTAGAAAATTTTCACTTTAGAAAATTAATTTTCCTTTGTAATACTAACAGCAAGACACCCATGAAAAACATACATGGTGTCAAAATAAGCCAAAGGAAAAGCAGGTAAGCAAAAATAAAAAGGACCCTAAGTCAATTTTATAGAAAAGATTCCTTTATTAACTCTTGGTCAAGAATATGTTTATATACTTTCAGAAAACAACTCCAAGACCAAGTGGACTCCTGCAACAGAGAGGAACTGACAGGTCTCCTCCAACCACAATAACAAGAGAAGAAACAGTCCAGAGATGGAAGATGCTGAGGACACCTTGCCATGTGAGCAGTCAGCAGCTGTGCATCGCTAAAGGATGCCTAGGACCAAATCAGAAAGGGTTGGACCGGCATTGCCACCATTTGTCCACTATCCAGATACCATTGATGACATGTACACATAAGGAACTGTTTGACATAGAAACTGGGACTCAAAGCTATGGACATTGAAATTGGGACTCAAACATTATTTTTGCTCTTGTGGGTTTATTTCTAGCTTACAGGGGCAAGATGTTTTTAAAGACAAGAACCAGGGGGTGGGGAGGAAGCAGATGCAGAGGCAAAGAAGCAATGAACAGACTGTCATGCTACAGTGGGAAGGCAGGGAAGGTTGCGGGGGGGTGGGGGGGAGGCTGTAGAACATCAACCGAAGGACTGGTATGCATGTGTGTAGGCATAGCCAGTGGATACAAGGCATTGGCGGGGGGTGGGGTGGGGGAGGGGTTAGGGAGGGAGATGGGTGAGGCATGTACTTGGGGGGTGAGGAGGGCTGGGGAGACAATAGGAAAAAATAAAAATAAAATACATTTTAAAATAAAGCAAAAAAGAAACTACACAGGCCAGAAGGGAATGGCAAGAAATATTCAAAGTGATGAATAGCAAGAACCTACAACCAAGATTACTCTACCTAACAAAGCTATCATTTAGAATTGAAGGTCAGATATAGAACTTCACAGATGAGAAAAAGCTAAAGGAGTTCATTGCCACCAAAACAGTATATATGAAATGCTGAAGGGTATTCTTTAAGAAGAGGAAGAAAAATAAAAAAGTAAATGTAAAATATTACAAACAACAAAGTGACAACAAATACATATCTATCAACAAGTGAATTTAAAAATCAAATGAATAAAAAATCTGATGAAAAGAATGAACTGGTGAATGTAATAGAATCAGGGGCATAGAAAGGGAGTAGACTGACAAATCTCAGGGGGAAACGGGTGTAGGTGGAGTGGGAGAAAATTGGACAAAGATCTTATATGCATGTATGCAGTACCTATGGACATGGACAGTGGGATGATGAGGGCCTGGGGTGGGGTGGGAACTACGTGAAGGGGAACTATTGTGGGGGAAAGAGACATCTATAATATTCTGAACAATAAAGATTTTTTTAAAAAATAAAAAAATAAAGAGACATAAATATAATGGAATATTACACAACCATAAAGAAGAATTAAGTCTTCCTCTAGCCAGTTTTTTCAGTGGATAGAGCATTGGTCTGTGGCTTCAATTCTGGTCAAGGCCACATACCTGTGTTGTAGCCTTGATCCCTGCCCTCCTATTGCACCACTCTTGGGAGGCAACCAATGTGTCTCTCACACATCAATGTTTTTCTCTTGGTCTCTCCCAATCTCTTCCACTCTCTATAAAATCAGTGTGGGAGGGGATATATCCTCAGGTAAGGATTAACAACAACAACAAAAAAGAATGAAGTCTTACAATTTGTGTCAACATGGATGGACCTACAGGATATTTTGCTACATGAAATAGGTCAGAAAGCAAAAGACAAATACCATATGATTTAGTTTATGTGTGGAATCTAAAACAAACAAACAAAAGATCAAGATAAAAGAAAACTCATAAATTTAGAGAAAAAATTGACAGGCTGACAGATGGAGGGGTTAGGGGCGGGATGAAAAAAAGTGATGTAATTAAGAAGTACAAATTTGCAGTTAAAAAATAGTTTTGAGGATATAAAACATAGTAAATAATATTTTAACAACTACCAATGGTGTCATGTCAGGTGGATGCAAGACTTATTGAGAAATCACTTTGTAAATATATAAATGTCTGTCCACTAAGCTATGCTGCTGAAACTAGCACAATATGGAATGTTATTTTAATTGAAAAAAAATTAAATGTAAGAGTTTATTGGAACATTGGTGAGTGGAATCTATACCATTTGTGCCTCAGAGATAATTTTTGTCCAATTGCCCTGAACAATTATTTTTTTATCTGCACAAATAATTATAAGCTTGAAAAATTGTCACTAGAAAAATACAGTTGGCACCATTCTTCTCTCAAAATGTAATTTTGTTGTTACATAAAAGGTAATGATCAACCATATTAGTAGGATTTGCTCTAAGTCTTTATACCTTGATATCTTACTATATAATAAGTTGTGATCTTTCTATTTGAAAATGCAGTGCCTAATGAAAAAGTGAGTGCTATGAATTAATAATGTCATCATTGTCTATCTTCTTCATTACAGAAGAGCAAGGTAAGTCACCTTGATAGGGAGGGATTGACAGAGTTTAGTTCACAAAGAAAGACTGTGAATAGAACCTCTTATTTGTCTGTCCTTCTTAACACAAAAGAGAAGTGGAAACTTTTCAAATGTTTATTGGTTTAAAAACAATTCAGAAAAAAGCTCTCATTTGCTAAGTACTAAGACACTAATGTAGGCAATTATCTTATTACAAAAAGGCAGCTTCTCTTCTAAGAGAATCAGCTTTTGAAAAATGTCTTTAATGCTTTTGCAGAATCTGCCCAATATCTATACTAATAATAGAGGAATATGAAAATTGTCCAGGATGCCATCAGAGTAAAAGTAACAACCAGCAGACTGCCTTGGTGACAAGGCCAGCAGGGGGAGTAGTGAGAAATTACTAAATGACTGAACAGCAGGCTGCATGGGGCAACTATGCCAGCAGGGGGAAGGCAGTTGGGGGTGACCAGACCAGCAGGGTGGGCAGTTAGGGGTGATCAAGTTGGCAGGCAGAGGCAGTTAGGGGTGATCAGGCTGGCAGGTAGAGGCAGTTAAGGGTGATTAGGCTGACAGGGGGAGCAATTAGGGGTGATCAGGCAGACAAACAGGTGAGCAGTTGGGAGCCAGCGGTCCTGGTTAGTGAGAGGGATGTTCAACTGCCTTTTTTTGAAAATGAAATACATTTTTATAAACATCACATTTATAGGTCCCATCCCCAGAATTGGGCCTAAAGTGGCAGTTGGACATCCCCTAAGGGGTCCAGATTGGAGAGGATGCAGGCTGGGCTGAGGGAACCACCCAGTACACACATTTAATGCATTGGACCTCTAGTTTAATAATAATGAAAATGATAATAATAATACTCCCTAAATAGCCATCCATTCACCATGGTATCCCTCTCTTCAGGAAAGCTATTTGTATGCCTCAGCCATTATGTTCCCAGTGAGGAATAACAGAACCATGTTATTGATGATTGGGCAAAAATTCTATTCACAGTTAATTGAATTATTACTCTCACCCATTTCTCCATCTATACATGCAAATTCATGCAAATTGTCCCACATCTCACATTCAGGTGGGCTCACAAAATGTTGAAACACCAAAGCCTTGATTATCAAGCATGTTCTAAATGGCATTTCTTTTATAGACAACCACAGCAAGACATGACTAGAATAAGATGTAGGCAATATTCAGGGCTGGGAATGCAAAGAAGGATAAGAAAAAGTCCAATTACAGAGCAAGCATTTATAACATTTTAAATGGAATCCAGTCATGTTGTTTTTAAAATAGTATCTGCATCAAAATTAAAATATTATAACTTTCTTTTAGGGCACTCCTGGTCTTTTAATATCTAGACCCAAGGCAGCCTTATTTACTGTCATCCTTTGCATTCCTGCTCACTGTGGGCCATCTGGCAGATATAGTCTGTGAATCCCAAAACTCTCACATTACAACCCTCATTTGAAATATCTTTTCTTCTCTACTTGAAAATGATCTATTTATGTTGTGTCTCTATCAAATGTTACATACATTTGGAAAAAATTACCTGTTTCTAATAAGAAAGTTAATGGCACTGCTTAAGATATTCATATAACACTCTGATAATGACTTCATTATATTGTACTTTGTGTTGTAATATCTGTTTACTGGTCTATTTTGTTCTGGAAATTGTTGCCTATTTACAAATGCCCTTTTCTGCTAGAACTTTGCTCTCATTGAACAGAATGCAAATTGTGGACATCCTGGTTTCGTCTATTTACTAGAATGTGTGTCAGGGGGAAAATAGGTAAGCATTTGATTTATTTACTGTACAAGATGATCTGTAAAGGCTAACACTGTGTAATTCTGGCAATTTAAGTAATGTAGTGAGGGCATACTATTTTATTTGTTGAAGGCATCCCAAGCTCCTGAAAACACAGTAAAATAGAAATTATTCATCCCTTAGTGCTTCAACAAAATAATATGGTTCTGAGCAATGAAAGACCCTGGGAAGAAAGAAAAAAAAATATGTTCAAACAGCTGCTTGCTTATATTAGTATGTAAAGCCAAGATGATAGTGGCCTTCAGAACTTTAAGTTATGTACTTTATTTTACTGTGCTGGAATGCTCTCAAGATATATTCTAAAGACTTTACCAATATTTCCCATGAGCAAGAATATAACTAAAAAATTAAGATGGTTTCTGTGCAAGGCTACTAAAATTGAACTTGATTTAACTAAACAAATGATATAGCAGACACTCTTCTTTATTTTTAATTTCTTTATTGATTAAGGTATTACATATGTGTCCTTACCCCCCATTACCCCCTATCCAACCCATCATGTTCTCACCCCGCTGTTGCCTGTGTCCATTGGTTAGGCTTATATGCATGCTTACAAGTCCTTAGGTTAATCTCTCTCCCTTACCTCCACCCTCCCCTACCTTCCCTCTAGGTTTGATGGTGTGATCGATGTTTCTCTGTCTCTGGATCTGTATTTGTTCATTTTGACCTATTGTTTTCTTCTTCTTTCTCTTGTACACCAAATTTACATTTCTCTATGGTTTAATTAGATTGTGATGCACTCTTTTGGAAAGGGTTTATATTCTGATGGTTTAAATTCAACCACAGACATAACTGAGGAAATCACTTACTGGAAATATGACCATGATAAAATATTTCAACTGAGGTTCAATATATATTGAGTCAGAAAGAGTTTGTATATTTAGAAATCAAATAACACTATGCAAAGAACTAGGCAGTCTGGTTATAGTTCTCAGTATTAAACAAAAAGAAAGAAATTATGAAAACAACCCAAAAAATGTCAGGAAGAAAGAATGGATCTGCTGCAAGGTTGGGTTTTTAAAAAATTATTGACTAAGAGAGAAATCCAACAACCCATTTCCAAAAGCACTAAAAAACTCAAAAAATTCGGATGGGTAATTATTTACTGTTATGAATTTTTATTAATGGAGAAAGTACCCCCTTTCCCAGAGCCTTAACACCCTGCAGATTCATACATTATTATTTGTAGTTTTATTTATTTACTAGAGGCCCAGTGCATGAAATTCATACATGGGAGGTGAGGGGTGTCCCTCAGCCCAGCCTGCACCTTCTCCAATCTGAGACCCCTCAAGGGATGTCAGATGCCCCCTTTAGGCCCAATCACAGTGGGATTGGGTCGAAACAGGCAGTTGGACATCCCTCTCACAATCCAGGACAGCTGGCTCCCAATCACTCACCTGCTTGCTTGCCTGATTGCCCCAAAACACTTTTGCTTGCCAGCCTGATCACCCCCTAACCACTCCCCTGCCAGCCCAATTGCCCCTAACTGCCCTCCCCTGCAGGCCTGTCACCCCCCAACTGTCCTCCCCTACAGGTCTAGTCCCTCCCAATTGCCCTCCTCTGCAGCCCTTGTCACCCCCAACTGCCCTCTCCTTCATTCAGGCTTAGTCACTCCCAACTGTTCTCTCTGCAGGCCTGGTCCCTCCCAAAAACCTTCCCTTGCTGGACATTCTGTGGTGGTCATCTTTTGTTCACATGGGGACATCTATCTTTGACCACATGGGGGTGACCATTTTGTGTGTTAAAGTGATGGTCAATTTGCATATTACCTCTTTATTATATAGGACTAGAGGCCCAGTGCATGAAATTCATGTATGGGGGAGGGGAGTGTCCTTCAGCCCAGCCTGCTCCCTCTCCCATCTGAGGGATTTCTGATCACCCACTTAGGCCTGATCCAGGTAAGATAGGGCCCAAATGCAGTCAGACATCCCTCTCACAATCCAGGACTGCTTGTTCCCAACTGCTTACCTGCCTGCCTTCCTGATTGTCCCTAACCGCTTCTGCCTGCCAGCCTGATCACCCCCTAACCACTCCCCTGCCAGCCTGATTGATGCCTAACTGCCAGCCTGTTTGCCGTTAACTGCCCTACCCTGTGGGCCTGGTCACCCCTAATTGCCCTGCCTTGCAGGCCTGAGTCCCTCCAAACTGTCCTTCTCTGCAGGCCCAGTCACCCCAATTCCCTCCTCTGATGGTCTGGTCACCCCCAACTGCCTTTCCTTGCAGGCCTGGTCCCTGCCAACTGTCCTCCCCTGCTGGCCATCTTGTGGTGGATATCCTCTGTCCATAGGATCTTTTGACCACATGGGAGCAGTCATCTTGTGTGTTGGAGTGATGATCAATCTGCATATTACTCTTTTATTAGATAGGATTTATTTATTTATTATTATTACTATTATTTTATTTACTAGAGGTCCAATGCATGAAGATTTGTGCAAGAATGGGCCTTCCTTCCCCTGACTGCTGGTGCTACCTTAGCTCTGGCCTGGAACTGCCTTTTTGCTCTGGCCTGGAGCCACCTTTCCACCTTCCCATGCTGCCCAAATGCCTGGAGCAGCTTGGATGGTGTAGAACAGCTGAGTTATCACCATGGCAATGATGCAAGAATCCTGCCCTGCCCCTAGCCTCTCTCAGCACCTGCATATGCAAATTAACCCCCCATCTTTGTTGGATTAATTTGCATGCTCACTCATGATTGACTGGTGGGTATTGCAAAGGTATGGTCAATTAGCATGTTACTCTTTCATTAGTTAGGTTTATTTATTTATTTATCTATTTTTTATTTTAATCATCACCTCCCTCACTGCCAGTTATTTATTATGATGGTCAAACATGTCAGAGATTAAAATGCTTCTGTTATTTTTAAAAAATGGTTTTATGTCTTGGGAGACAATATATAGCTTGGACTTCTTTTAAAGTAAATGTGCCTTTTCTTCCAACTTAAGCCTGTTGTAAGTAGGAGGCCTGAGATAGAAAAGTTATTGGATCCTCCAAGTTGAAGATTGAGAAAAGAGAGGAAGAGAATTTTCCTTGTGTGCTGTCATTACTTATCTCAGCTACTGGGCGATATTTGTGGTTAACTTGTTCTGGAATTAATTCATGGTCTTGTAGATTTTTTTCATTATTTTTCAAGAAGCTACACTAGAAAACATTGCAGTGCATTCACATTGAAAGATTGTGCAATTCCTTTGGTGGGACCTGTATAGCTCTTCCTCAACTCTTGGGATTTGCGTTGTTCATCTATGACCAAAAGAAATCCATTTATTCATCAACTATATTGAACTCAAAGGTGATTTGAAATCTAATGTCTATTCGTTATCCCTCTTTTATTTCTGTCAGCCTACAGTTTTGTCCCATATACACATGTGCCATAAATACCATGATTCATTCTTTCTCTCTTTCCTTCTTTCTTTCCTCCCTTCTTTTCTTTCCTTCCTTCTTTCCTTCTTTTCCTCTTCCTTCTTCCCTTCCTTCCTTCCTTCCTTCCTATTCTTTCTTTCTTTTCTTTTCTTTCTTTCCTTTCTTGCTTCCTTCCTTTCTGTCTTTTCTGTCTTTCTTTATTGAGGGGAAGGGATGATTTTCTCTGGAGACCCATATGCACTTTTGACACCCATGATACCCTTTTACTTTCTTTTAGAAAGCAATTAGATTGATGACTCCCTTAATTATGCCCCTAGCAATTCCATCTTTCCAAAACAGAAATAATTGCATTTTCATTGACTCTTGGACTCAGAGCTGAGATTGAAACTACAATAATAAAATATCCTGTCAGGAATCTGGATTGCATATGTAAAGACAAAATTCAAAACTTTTCAAGACCTATTATAAAATTCATAATCTTCCATTGTCAGAGGCTATTATAATTTAAATGAGTCCATGAAAATTACATTTCAAATCAATTCTGTTTCTCCAATGGTGACTATCTCATTTACACACTAAATTAGGAATTTTGTGCCATAAACTTTATAGATAGTCCCTGATTGAAGCCCAGTAAAGTTAAATTGGGTTTAGTGTAAATTAGCTTTATGTAATTCAATTCAAGTTGATTTTTAAGCCACTTGAACGACTGGCGATGTAAAGGCCTATGGATATATGTGTTTTTACCTTTAAGCACTGACCTGAATTTTTTTTCAGTTATTCCAGATTTCTTTTGCATGTACATAGGCTGATGCTTACCTATTTGCACCCATTCTCCAAAGCATGAGCATATTTCTCCATTTTGCTTGCCACTGCCACCTTTAAATGGTCAACAGTATCTCCTCTGATAAAGTGGCTACTCCTCTCTAAGCTCCCCTGACAGTCATTAAGATTAACATACTTTCCCACACTTAGAACAGTATAGACTATCTACTCTGATAACTGCAAAGAAAAATCACATTTTATTTTGCTGGCTAACAAAAACTTTGACTGGCTTTTAGATGAGTTTTTAAGCCTGGGGCACAAACAAAAGTATTTTTGTGAAAGCTTATACATCAACATCACTGCTTTGAGTCTAAGAATAAATTCACAACATTTCCCCAATATGCCTTATAAATCAGCTTAGGAGAGAGTGATACGGGAAAAATTGTGGAAAGCCATATCATGAGAGATTCTTAAAACACTTGACTTAGTTGTACTTTGAAGTCAAAATTCTGTGCAAACACATCTTCCTTTTTCTTTGCATACACAAAGAAATGGTACTTTCAAAGTTATTTCAAGTTATATGTGAATATATTTATAAGATAATTTATTCTTTATTTAAAAATTTTAATGTTCACATAATTTTAAGCATCCCCTTTTCCTCACCTTTGCCCACCTCTACCCACTCTTCATCCCCCTCCCTTGGTCTTCACCAAGCTCTGTGTCCATGGAGTATACATATATGTTCTCTAGCTAATCCCTGCCCTGACTGGTATGGTTCAATTGGTTGGGTGTCCTCCTGTGAACCAAAAGGTTGCCGGTTGGATTCCTGGTTAGGACACATGACTAGTTGAAGGTTTTCACCCTGGTAGGGGTTCTACAGGAGTCAGTCAGCAGATCCACATTTCACTCTCACATTGATTTTCCTCTGCCTCTTACTCTCCTTCTAAAAAAGTAAAAAAAAAAAAATCAAACACATCTTCTATCCTCAAAATGTTTTCTAAGCCAATGCAAAATTCTTTTACTTTATGCAGTGAAATCCAACTATATTCAAATATGATATAAGGATTTAGACCAAGAGGTCTTATTTTTATGATGGTCAACTCTAGGAAATTTCCTTTTACTCTTATAATCATTGGTGGAAAAGTTGCTATAATAAGGAGATTCCTGTGTGACAGGGAAAGATTAGATAATAAGTCTCATTAATTTGAACTGTGAATAAAAAAATATGAAGCTAATGCAAAAGTACTAAATAATGCAAAAAAAAAAAAAGAATGCACTTGCAATGTGCCTGGCATAGCATAATAGTGATATTAGCTATGAGGGTAATGAAGGTGGTGGTTGTGATGGCTTTTAAAGTCAGATTGTTACTGATTGTGGTTACTGGCTGGGACCTTTGTTCTTCTTATTGACACAGAAAAAAACCTTAAAGTCAACAAAAATTAAAGTAAAGCAAAGTGGGATTTATTGAAGATACACTCCAAGTGAGAAGCAGGCCAGTTGAGAGACACAATGGCCCCTCATTCCTGACTTACATAGTTTAAATGAGATATTTTCTGGGTGGAGACTTTTATTTGCATTCAGGGATGATTGGAAGAAAAGGATTATATAATTGCCATATTTTCCCGTGTATAAAATGCTATTTTGTTTTTTCTAAAATCGTTAGACTGAAAACCGAGAGGCATCTTATACATGGAAGTTAGCCAAGGACGGAGTCACATGGGTGTGTAGCTGCCCATACTTTGTCAAACAGGCTTCCTCCAATCATGAGCCTTATTGTTACTGACATCAGCTGATGTGGAAATTGGAGATGGAGGTGGACAGTGTGCAGATGCAGCAGGAACCGGAGCCTTCTGAGCCCATGAAGATGTCAAAATGTAAATATTGTAAGCAGTTGTCTTACTCTGCAAAATTCAAACTTAATGTAATCAGCTGTGCAAAAAGAGCATGAAAATAGAGTGGCAGAGATAAAATTTGAGTGTATGATCAGACAGTGGAGGAAATAGGAAGAACAAATCCTTACGATGTCAAAAAAGAAGAAGGCCTTAAGAGGAAAACCAGCAAAATATTTAAAATATTGCTTTCTTAATTTTGGGTTGGAAAAGTGGGGGATCTCTTATACATAGGGGTGTCTTATACATGGAAAAATACAGTATATTTATTCTGTACATGTTCTTATCCATACTGGATACAGAAAAACCCACAGGGGTGGGAGGGTCAAAACTGCACAGCAAATGTTATTATAATTAGTCCAGGACCCTAGGAAAGTCTTACTGAGATCATGTTGTTTTCCTCTCAACTTGCATCAAGAACCAACTGGTTCCAAACCTGCCCGTAGGGAGTGGCTGAAAACAATGTTGGTCCTACCCCTGTCAGGACCCTAGGGCAGGCCCACAGCAGCCGCTCATGTCTAACTTCTTACCTAACAAGACTTCTAAAAGAAAATGAGAAAATAAATGATTGCCTAGTTTGAAAATGTAGGTTTAGTAGGGAAAGATATATAACAACATCTGGCTTAATCCTCTTTCAGTAAGTTTATTTAAAAATAATAATACTTGTGTTTGAATGCAAGTTTCAGTATACCAGGATGAAAATAATTCTATTCAAATTTTTGGATTCACTGGAATTTGTTATATTATTAATTGAGCTATGTCAGTAGAAATCATAGTCATCTCTAATGCATAACACACAAAAAAGTAAATATAAATAAATAGGGGTTAAGTAAGGAGCATCAAGTTTATTTATAAACTCTGTTCTAGCAAATAAAAATACAATGTACAAATATCAAAAGTACAACATTAATCAGAATGACAAGAAAAATTATTTTACTATAATAAAAGAGTGGAATTAAAAATTTTGGAAAAGCATGAAGAAAAATAGTAACATAAGCAGAAGTTCTAAATAAAAGAAGTGCAGAGGAGCAAACAAGTCCAGGTTATAGTGAGGCATATTATTTTTGTAACTTGCTATTATTCCAACTTTACTGAAGTACAATTAATGTAATATAAATTACATCCATAACTAGTATACAGTATACCATTTGTTCTATTTACAACCATATTCTCCAATATATTGATCATACAATCAAGATAAAAATAATTACTTTCACTCAAAAAAGTTTCTGTGTGACTCCCTTACTGTCAACTAAGCATATTACTGTCCCCAAGAAATTACTGTTCTGCTATATGTCATTAGATGTTAATTTTGCCTTTCCTAGAACTTTATATAAATAGAATCATACAATAAATACTCTGTGTCTGGTTACTTTTGACCATCTTAATATTTTTAAGATTCCATATGTCATTGCATGAATCAGTCATTTCTTCCTTTTTTACCAAGAAGTCTGAATATTCCCCTCTAAGGACATGCCATAATTTGTTTATCATTCACTGGTGAGGGAACAATTTTATTGGCTAATACAAATAAAGCTGTTCTTAATATCAATGTCATGAGGAGTTTATTAATGTCATGAGGGGTTCAATTATAAGACATACATTACATTGTCCTTAAGTAACTGGGTAAGTGTAATTATTTTTCTAAGGTCACTATCATGTTCAGTTGTTCTATTTTTCTTGTTCTTTTTTTTTTTTAATCCTTACCTGAGGATATTTTTTCCATTGCTTTTCAAAGATAGTTGTAAGGAGAGAGAAGGAGAGAGAGAAAGAGAGAAACATCAATGTGAGAGAGATACATTGACCGGTTGCCTCCTGTAGGTGCCCTGACCCGGGCAGGGAGCAAACCAAAACCCAAGTAGGTGCTCTAGATCAGGAATTGAACTTGTAGGCTCATGCTCTAACCACTTAGCACACCAGCCAGGGCCATTCATCAATTCTTATGTTACATCACATTTTATTAATTACTGTAGCTTTATAATAAGTCCTATGATATACCAAGGAATGTAAGTCCTCCAACTTTGTTCTTTATCAAAATTATTTTTGCTATTCTAATTCTCTGCATATTATTTCAAACTTGCAAATCAGTTTATCAATTCCTCACTTCTCCCCCAAAAAACCTGATGGGATTTTTTTTTTAAATCTTTATCATTGAAAGTATTATAAAGGTCTTCCTTTGTCCCCCATTAACCTCTGCCAGCCCAGTCTCAACCTCTCCTCTGTCCCAGACTCTCACCACCCCATTGCCTCTGTCCATGGGTTATGCATATATGCATACAAGTTCATTGGTTGATCTCTTCCCAACCACCCTCCCCTGCCTACCCTCTGAGGTTCAACAATCAGTTCTTGCTTCTATGACTCTGGGTCTATTTTGGATCATCAGTTTATTTGGTTCATTAGATTCCACATATGAATGAGATTATGGAATACTTATCTTTCTCTGACTGTCTTATTTTGCTTTGCATAATACTCTCCAGGTCCATCCCCGCTGTTGAAAATGGTAAGAGGGACACACACCCCTACCCCCCCATGCATGAATTTTATGCACTGGGCCTCTAGTGTATTATAAAATTAGTAGAGACCTGGTGCACAAAATTTGTGCATGGGGGAGGGGTATCCTTCAGCCCAGCCTGCTGCCTCTCCCATCTGGTATCCCTTGAGGGATGTCTGACAGTCAAACATACCTCTCACATTCCAGAACTGTTGGCGCCCAACTGCTCACATGCCTGCCTTACTGATTGCCCCTAACTGCTTCTGCCTGCCAGCCTGATCACCCCCTAACCACTCCCCTGCCAGCCTGATTGATGCCTAACTGCTCCCCTGCCAGCCTCTTTGACCCTAACTGTCCTCCTCTGTGGGCCTGGTAATCCCTAACTGCCCTCCCTTGAGGGCTTGATCACCTCCAACTGCCCTCCCTTGCAGGCCTGGTCCCTCCCAACTGTCCTACCCTGCTGGCCAACTTGTGGTGGCCATCTTGTGTCTACATGGGGGAAGGATCTTTTGACCACATGAGGGCAGTCATCTTGTGTGTTGGAGTGATGGTCAATCTGCATATTACATTTTTATTCGATAAGATAGGAGTCCTGTGCATGGGTGGGGGCCAGTTGGTTTGCCCTGAGGGTGTCCTGTATCAGGGTTGGTGTTCCCTTGGGGAAAAGGATGGCCTGGGAGAGGGGCCTGTGGGGTTTTCAGTCCAGCCATCCCTGCCTCTGCTACCCAAGCAGAGGCCCTGGTATCTGGGATTTATTTATCTTCTACAATTGAAACTTTGTAGCCTGGTGCAGAGCCAAGCTTTCTGCTGGCACAGCCATTGGAACTTTGTTGCCTTAAGCAGAGGCTTCTGCTGGCCATGTTTTGTGGAAAGTTTGGCTTCCTCCATTGCTAGGGGCAACCCAGGCCTCTGTCCTGCTCTCTCTGTGGCCATAGCCATCTTGGTTGGGTTAATTTGCATACTCGCTCTGATTGGCTGGTGGGCATGGCTGGTTGATGTAGCTTGTGCATGTAGCAGAGGTATGGTCAATTTGCATATTACTCTTTTATTAGATAGGATGAGAAGGGTCTCTTTTATTCTTATCTTTCTGAGAGTTTCCATCAAAACTTGTGTTGAATTTTATAAATTTATTTTTGTATATCCATTGCTTTCTGATTTGTGTTGGCAAGGTAATGAATTTTATTGACTAATGTTTACATTTTAAACCTACTTTGCATTTCTGGGATAAATGACAATGGCTTATAATGTTTTATTTTTAGTTAGATCTGGGTTTTATTTTTGAATATATTTGGGAAATTTTTGCTATGACATTTCTGAAGGATATTCATCTGTAAGTTTGGGGGGCAGTATGTAATAAGATTTTAACATCAAGTAATAATAACCTCATAAAATGATTGAGGAAATGTCCCTCACAACCTTAATTTTTTGAACAAGATTGTATAATATTAAATGTCAGACCGAATCTGTCAATAAAGGTATCTGTGACAGGAAATTTTCTTAAGGAAACAAATTTTCACTTAAAGTTTCCAATTTTGTAGCCTTGTGGGTTTTGGATTATTTTTGTCAATTTTGATAGTGTGTCTTTCATGGAATTTATCTACTTACTCTAAATTGTATAATTTATCATTGTATAAGTTATAAATTTATGGTGTTATTTGAGGCCCGATGCACGAAATTCATGCAAGGGGCTTGGCCCTCACAGTTAGGGAGGCTTGCCTCGGCTCTCGCAGCCCTGGCTTCATCTGGAAGGTTGTCTGGAAGGACATACAGAAGGACATCTAAAAGGTTGTTCTGCTGTTCTAATTAGCATATTTCACTTTTACTAGATGATTAGTTCCATTTAAGTCTTTGTGATTTAAAACTCAGAATTTTTTTTAAAAATGACTGCCTCTACTTTGTATACATGAAAAATAAAGTAATTCAATAATCAAATAATAACCTGTTTTGCTAATTGATTATTTTAGATACATGGAAAAAAGAAGATAGATAGAAAACAACATAGACCCATGTTTTAAGTAAATACGGATGAAATTTCAATTTACATATAATAGGTCTTGCTTTAAGACAATTTTGAGTTTAATCAGCTCAATTCTGTAAATAATAAATTTCACAAATTGTCACAAATGGTCAATTCAAATAAACAAAAATTGAACAAAACCAAGAAAAGAAGTATTGTACTCCATTTTGTCAATTAATTGAAGCGATTGATTTGACAATTGATGCTGGATAAAATATTTCTCCATTTCTATTGTTTTAGAGTAATTTTTGATAACTTTTAAAGAATATAATAAAATTAAAAAGCTTAATTTGCATTAACTAAGAATATTATTTAAACTGTGCAATAGAATTCTAAGACAACACTCAAGATTCCCAGGATGATGCACACATAGCTTCTAGTTACTCAATCACAAACTAATATAGATACCACTGTGAAGAGATTTTGAAGAGGTAATTAAGGTCTCAAATCAATTGATCATAAAATATGGAGATTATTTTGTGAATCTGAACAATTACCTAAGGTCAGAGACAGAGTGAGAAATTCAAAATAAGATAAAAAAAAAAGAGAGAAGAGAAGAATTTTAAGCTACTTTTTTCTACCAAGTGGACCTTGTTCAATGTCATAGTATTTTAGTCTGGTGTGGATTTATAAGCAGGACTTTCCTAAAGGCAAACAAATGTATTAAATAAAAGGTTAATGGATTACTCAGTGTAGTTGTGAAAAGTATTTGCCCCAGGGCATGTCTCCTGAGTTCCAAAACACTCTATGGCTTTGGAGAGACTGAATAATAGGAAAATACACGTGTTACATGCACTCCAGTAAATTTCCTGAAAATATTTTGCTACTATGTGTAAAACACTTCATCAGCATTATCTTCTTAATCCTTATACACAGTCTGATGTAAGTGTAATAATTATCCTCATAGTACAGATGAGTAAATTGGAATTTAGTGGGGTTAAGACTCAGTGGTTCTCAACCTTTCTAATATCGCAACCCTTTAATATAGTTCGCCGTGTTGTGGTGACCCCCAACCATAAAATTATTTTCATTGCTACTTCATAACTAATTCTGCTATTGTATGAATTGTAATGTAAATATCTGTGTTTTCTGATGGTCTTAGACTCTATAGCAGCAGTTCTCAACCTGTAAGTCGCAACCCACAGGTTGAGAACTGCTAGCAGGATCACCTAAGACCATTAGAAAACACAGACATTTACATTATGATTCATAACTAGCAAAATTACAGTTAGGAAGTAGCAACAAAGATAATTTTATGGTTGTGGTCACCACAACACCAGGAACTCTATTAAAGGGTCATGGCATTAGAAAGGTTGAGAACCACTTGTCTAAGATCACATAGGCAGCAAGAGCCTGAGTTAGGATCTCAAGTAGGCATATTGATCTCTTTTGTTTAACCCCTGCCCATTGCCCAGGAATTGGATGCCTTCAGTGTAAATCAAGTTACTTTATAAATGTTGATATTTAAAAATAGTTTAGAAAATTATATGTATAACAGTTTTTTTGTCTGTTTTTTTTTTATTATATTGTTAATACTCACCTGAGGATATTTTTCCCATTGGTTTTCAGAGAGAATAGAAGGAAGTGAGGGAGAAGGAGGAGAGAAAGAGAGAACATCAATGTGAGAGAAACAGATCAGTTGGTTGCCTCCCACACTCACCTTGAGTGGGCCCAAGGATCAAACATGCAACCCAAGTACAGGCCCTTGACTGGGAATTGAACCTGTGACCTGTGATCTGAGGACTCTAACCACTGTGAACAACCAAACAGGGCTATAACAGTATTTTTAGTTTTAAATTTGATCTGATGTCTATTAGAAAATAAAAAATACTCTTTTACAATTATATGATATAATAAATATATTACCTGGGTCATTCATTCTTTAATTTACCTTTTACTTATTTGTAGTTTTATTTAAATGTGGTCAGAGAACAATTGGCTACCTTCTGCACACTCTCACTGGGGATTGAGCCCCAACCCAGTCATGTGCCCTGACTGGGAATCGAACCGTGACCTGGTTCATAGGTCGATGCTCAACCACTGAGCCACTCTGGCTGGATGGGTTCTCTTTTTATGTAGGTATTTATTACAAGTGGCCTTGTGTCAGACACACTATTACACACACGTGCACACTTGGCTCCCCACCTGGACACACCAATGATCTTTCAGTGTGGAGAGAGGACGAGAGTGTCCCTAGTTGTGAAGTTTGCACTGACAGGCTGGGGGTGGGATAAGTACTGGGGCCCAGGATCTTCTGGAGTGGCTCTAACAGAGGTCTTGGATAGAGTTATATGCCTAAGAACTCCCTTTCAGTTTCCCCCTGGGCTGGAGACCTTTCAGAGGACTTTCTCCTATGTCTCCTGGGAGACCTTTCAGATGCCTTGGAGGCCTCCAGGAGAGAGTTCCATACTGCCCCCAGCCCCACGCAGCGCTCCCACCTCACAAGCTTGCTGCCTTCCTGCACTTGCAGCCGCCAGCACCACCTTGGTTCTCTGTGGAGCCAGTTCCACTCCTGATGTGATTACAATGGAAAGAACAGGGAGAAGGGCAGGCCTGGTGCCCAGGGAACAGTCAAACTGGTAACCCGCCTCTCCTCAGCTCCATTCACCTCCCTACATCCTGAGGCTGGTCCAGAGTTAAAACTTGTGTCAGCTCGGGCCTGCACAGATACCTCATCCGCCCGCTGCTTGTGCCCCTCTCCGTCCCCAGCAGTGGGGGCTCTGAATATAGTGCTCAATGACTATGTCCAGACTGGTGACGATGGGTGTTGCTTGTTGTTTGTGAATGCTGTGACTGTGTGTGCCCGAGAGGGCAGCCGCCCAGCCCTTTGGACATCTCCCTTCTGAGAGCTATCAGGACCACATCTATCCTCACCCTGTGGGACTGCCTGCCCCTGCCCTCGCCTCCCTAGCCCTTCCAGCCTGGGGGACATGCGCACACACACATCTTACCTCTCATGCGTGTTTTACTTTTTGATGTTCAGAGTGGCTCACTGGCTGGGACTCTATCTTGGGGAGAGGGGGAGGTTGGTTCCTTTTGGGCGGGGGGCAAAGAAGGGCAGGGAATGTCTGGAGGGAAACGGGGGTGGGGGGTCACCAGAAACCCTGCTCTCTCCAGGAACAGCTGCTGCTCCCCATCCCAGGGTCCCAACCCATCTTCCAAAGAAGTGGCCCTTGTTTACAGTGAGGACTCTGTCACTGTGTCTCCGTTTCCTGAAATATAAATTGTAGTGACCCCAGACTGTAGAGATTTTTATGTGTTTGGATACATTTGCTGTGTGGGGAAAAAAACTACAAAAAACCCTACTTTTGTACATATTGTATGTTTACTATTGAACTGTATTCTAGTGGCTGTTCATACTCCAAGACTTTAGGCATTGAGACATGAATATTATCCATGTAATAAGCACTTGCCTGGAATAAAATAAAAAATTGAAATAAACCTGCACTGAAACCTAAAAATAAATAAATAAATAAAATGAATAAATAAATAAATAAATAAATAAATAAATAATAAGATCAGAGAACATATGGCAATCCTATGAAATTTGATGAGGCTTGCTTACAATGTCAATAATGCTGCATGCATCATGCTCTATGATGATGCTCCATGAAATGCTTCATGGAAAGAATCTGTACTCTGTCATTGTTGGTTGCAGATTCACAGGGTAAATAATATCAAGTAGATCATTGGGGATGTCATTGTTGGCTGCAGATTCGCAGGGTAAATAATAACAAATAGATCATTGGGGATGCCACAGTTTCTGAATCCCGACTGAGGTTTTCTGCTTTTTCTTTCACTATTGAGAATATTTATCTATAATTGTGGATTCATCTTTTTTTCCTTCTACTTATGGCAGGTGTGTTTTTTGTTTTTGTTTTTTTTTAATATATGTGAAGATATGTAATTGGATGTACTTAGATTTATGATATCTTCCTGGAAGACTATTTTATCATTACAAAGTGTCCATTTCTCTTTTCTCTTAAATAATGTCCTTGGACCTATTTTGTTCATCCATTCATTATGTTCATTAGATTCTACTTATAAGTGAGATCATGTGGTACTTCTCTTTCTCTGACTGGCTTATTTCACTCAACATAATACTCTCCAGCTCCATGTATGCTTTCAAAAGAGTAAGAAATCCTTCTTTTTTAGAGATGTATAGTATTCCATTGTGTAAATGTCCACAGCTTTTTATCCACTCATCTACTTATGGGCACTGGGTTGTTTCCAGATCTTAGCCATCTATATATATAAAAACCTAATATGCAAACAGACCTAACAGCAGAACAACGGAACAACCAGTTTGATGTGAGCTGATCACTAGGGTGTGTGCATGGAACATGGTGGGCTTCGGCAGCAGGTGGCAGAATGTGGAACATGACAGGCATCAGCTGTGATGGGATGGTAGAGCAGGTAAGCAGGGGCACCAGACCAAGGTGGGGCACCCATCACAGTCATTGGGGTAAGCCTCTGGTGGTTACTGAAAATTTGCTCCCACATGCCACAGTACCGCCAGCACTCGCACCTGCTGCTGATGCTTGGTGCTGTCCCCAGTCACTCAGCACTGTCAACAGGTGCAAGCAGTAACTGCTGGACTAGATCATCCTCAGAGCTTCTTCACCTATCCCTGCTCCTGAGGGGTGATGGAGGCTGGCAGCCACCTCTCACACTCACTGCCAGACACAGCCCCACTCACACCTGCTGCCAGCCCTGAAGCCTCCACTAGCACTCACTGCTCACACCGTTGCCGGCTCCAGCCCCAATTGCTCTGTGCTGTCAGCATGTGAGAGTGATGGTGGCAGTAGTTGGGCCGCTGGCAGACAGGAGAGGCAGGGTCCACAGTGGGAGGGGCTAGGCAGGTGTGTGGTGGATGGGCTAAGATCTGCCCCTATGCCCACCACAGCATCACGGCCCACAGTTCCTTTCAAGGTGCACAAATTTGTGCACTGGACCCTAGTAATAAATAATGCTGTTATGAGCATGGAAGTGCACATGTCCTTTTCATTGGTGTTTCATACTTCTTAGGATATATTGCTAGAACCATTGAGGCATGGAATAGATTGACATATCTCAGGGGGGTGGGGCAGAAGATGGAAAGAGATTAACCAAAGAATTCATATACATATATACATAACCAAGGGATACAGCTAATAGTGTAATGAAGGCCTGGGATAGGGCAGGGTCTGGGAGGAGGGGGAGGAATTGAGGAACATTTGTAATTCTGTCAACAATAAAAGGAAATAAAATTTTTATAAAAATGTCTTACCCTAATGTCTATTGTGTCTGGTATTAGTATAGCTAAACCACCCTTTGTTGACTAGGTTGATGTTTATTCCCATCCTTTCACTTTAACATCTGTGTCTTTGGACTTAATGTGTGTCTTTGGTACACAGCATATATTTGGGTTTCAAGTCTTATCCAGTTTTACAATCTTATAGTTTTAAATAGACTAGTTAAATGAGGCTTAGAGTGATTGCTGAAACATATGAGTTATAACTATATTTTTCCTTTTTGTGTTCTATTTGACCTGCATAATGTTACTTTTTGTTAAATGAATAGAGTACTTTTTTCTCTTCTTTCTTGTCTTCCTTCTTTTTTTAAAGGCAATATTTTTTCCTCATCCTGCTTTCCTTTTCTTAATTTACTATAGGCCCGATGCATGAAATTTGTGAAAGAGTAGGCCTTCCTTCTCCTTCTCCCCACTGCCAGCACCGGTTTTCCTCCGGCACAGGGACCCAGGCTTCCTTTGCAGCCCTGGTTTTGTCCAGAAGGACATCTGGTTTAATTAGCATATTATGCTTTTATTATTATAGATTGGTTATCTAAAGATTAGGACTTCTGGGTTTATTAGAATTTAATATAAATTTTACCTATTTCCTCCCTCAATAATGCTATAAGATTAGAATTCTTTAATTACATTTATATCATGTCTACCTTTGTGTTTATCTTGTGCATTTTGATTAAACATATATTTTATATACTAGAATATGATATTATTTTATAGAGGTAATATTTATTTACTTTTATTTACATATTTTCCCTTTCTGCTTTTTCTCATTTATTCTTGCACTCCTGTTTCCTATGAGATTCTATTTTTTTCTACCTAAAGAATTACATTTTATAATTTTTCATTGAAGTTCTGCTGACTCATTAATATTTTAGTTTATTGAAAATGTCTTGATTTTTTTAAAGGTAATTTTAAAAAGTAATTTTGTAGAGAAAATTTTGCATTAGCAGCTATTTTCTTTTTGTGTTGTGAAATAGTATTTTATTATCATCTCAATCTTATTATTACTTTTGAAAAGTGAATAGTAGCTCTTATTTTTTTGGTTTTGAAGCTAGCTAGTATGCCTTCTTTTCCTATGGCTTCTTTGTAAAATTTTCTATTTATTTTGTTTGTTTAATAATGACTATCACAATCTTATTATAGAGGCCATATTATGTACTACATTTTAAATTTGACCTTTTACTTACATTGTTTATGTGTGGACATATCTAGAATATATGTAACGTATAATAACAGATAATTCATGTTTTAGCTTACTATAGTATTATTAGAGGCCCAGTGCATGAAATTCATGCATGGGTAGGGTCCCTAGGCCTGGCTAGCAATCAGGGTCAATTGAGGCCTTCCTTCCCCCAGTTGCTGGCTGCTGGCTGGGTCATTCCTTCACTGTGCACTGGCCCCTGGTTGTCAGCACATATCATAGTGAGTGGTCAATCTCCTGGTCAGTGGAACTCTCAAGGGTGTAGGAACCTCTTTCTGTGTCCCTGTTTAGGCACCAGATGTGGGACCCCCTTTCTACATTCCACGTGGTTCAGGGTTCCCGGTTCAGGGTTCGGGTTCTGAAGGAGGCCGCACGCAAACGAAAAGAGAGACTAGAAAATATTAATTTGGTGATATTGGGGAGCCAGGCGGGAGCCTTCCTCTAGTGGAAAGGACTACCACTTGCTCTGGCCTTTTTCTCCCTTTTATTAAGGCTTTGGGACACACCCCTAGCCTTTAGGCAGGAAATAACAAAACAGAAATTAACATGAAACAAACAGGTAGAGGCTGCTTCAGCTAACAATGTTTTCATCTAAACAGTGAGTAATTAGCTCTGACCTTTCAGAGCAGTTAAGGTTGACCAGCCTTCTGGCCTCCTGTTTACATCCATTTAGTGAGAACAATGTTTGGTTTCCAACACAAGGGGACAATTTGAATATTAGCTTTTTATTATATAGGATAATTGTTAAAATTTTAGTTATTGTATTATGGTATTATAATTTTTGAAATTTAAATTATTAAAATTCATATGTATTTTAGCAAAATATATGATGATAGGTTATAGTAAAAATATTTCTCAATGGTGTCTAATATATAACTGATTCTCAACTTCCTTAAATGTTCCATAAGTTGATGTAATAAAGAATTATCTTTATAGGATATTAGTTAGCATCTATGTTTAACTTTGCTTTCAAGGACATGTGCATATATGCTTTTGTAATACATGCTCAAGAAGTTGTTTCAAAGAGAATACTAACAAGTGCATGTTCTCCAGACATATTATTCAACAGCAGGATAAATTTATCTTTTTTCAAGCTATATTGTATAGTGTTTTATTTTTTTCCCTTTTTTTATACTAAAAGCTTATACTGAGATACTAGATATTACTCTCCATTTCTGAACCTGCTATTTGTTGTTACAAAGAACTATCTGTTGTAAACTCCATGCTTCACCACTGTGCCTTGCATGTAACAGGGCAAATGAATACATGATTAGATGAATTAATGAATGCCTTTGAATCTAGGTTTTCTGACTTACTGACTCTTTTTTAAATTATTTCCAAATACATTGTGTTTATTTGGCAGGAGTATAGTTTCACACTTATTAACAACCATTTCCTTCACTATATGTTTCCACAAGTATAATGAATTTATGAGGCACAGATTGTATGAGGTACTGATTGACATATGGTCCTGTCTCCAGGGCTTGCCAGAGAATGCAGGCCATGGTAGAGGCAGTGAGCACCCTACTGAGAACAAAGTTACTAAGTTCTCCAAGGCCAAGTTTTTAAAAATCTCGCTTCTTGTTCTAATATGCCTTTCTGCCTCTGGCTATGAGAGAGGGTAAAATGTTATATAGATTTACCACATATTAAAAAAAATGAAGAAAAGCAAAGTGAGTTAATATTCTACAATACTTAATGCCTGAAAAGGATTTGTCAACAGGCTCAGATTCGAAGGGCAGAGGAAATGAGTGAAGCATTCTCTTTCCTCTTCCCCACCTAGGAAATTAGTAACAGCTGACAGTTATTATAACCAAACATATGTAAAAATTATGAAATCTGACTGAGATGTCATTAAGGGACTCCCCTAATTGGTAGAAAGAAAGAAAAAAAAAACAGAACAAAGACAATTTCAATTTGCAGTTACTGAAACATTATACCTTTTCATGTTTATAGTTGAAATTCACAAAAAATTAATTTTATATAGGTTTGATTGCTCTTATTAAACTTTCTGGTTTGATTTTCTTAATTACACTGAGTAACTGATTAATTTCATACCTTAAACCCTTCTCTTTTCTGTTTTAGTCCAATTATCACAGTGAATAAGTAATTCTCTAAGCATAACTTTGGCTATACTACAACCAATTTTGACATGGGAAAAAAATGTATTAACTCCCATGGAAATCCGTAAAACTGCAAATGGATTTATTTGCATAGAAAGACATATTGATATATTTCTAGAAGTGAGATTACTGAGTAAAATGGAAGTTCCATTTTTAACTTTTTGAGGAAACTTCATACTGTTTTCCACAGTGGATGCACCAGTCTGCATTCCCACCAGTAGTGCAATCCTCTCCAGCACTTATACTTTGTTAATTTGTTGTTGATAGCCATTCTGACAGGTGTGAGATGATACCTCATTACCTTTTTGATTTGCATTTCTCAGATGATTAGTGATTCTGAGAATGTTTTCATATGTCTCTTGGCTTTCTGCATGTCCTCTTTTGAAAAGTTACTATTTAGGTCCTTTGCCCATTTTTTAATTGGATTATCTTCCTTTTGTTAAGTTATATGAGTTTCCTGTAAATTTTAGAGATTAAATCCTTATCAGAGATACCATTAGCAAATATGTTCTCTCTTGCAGAGGGCTTTTTTGTTTTATTGATGGTTTCTTTTGCTATGCAGAAGCTTTTTACTTTGATGTAGTCCCATTTATTTATTTTCTCCTTAGTTTTCATTGTCCTAAGAGTTATATGGATAAAGATATTGTTAAGACATATGTTTGATATTTTGCTGCCTATGGAATATATCCCAAGAAATCAGAAACATCAATCAGAAAGGATATATGCCCTATGTTCATAGCAGCACAAATTATAATAACTAAGATTTGGAAACAGCCTGAATGCACATCAACAGATGAGTGGGTTAGAAAAGTGTGGTACATCTACACAATGGAACACTACACTGCTGTAAAAAGGAAGGAATTCTTACCATTTGCAACAGCATGGATGGAATTGTAGAATATTATGCTAAGTGAAATAAGCCAGTAAAAGAAAGATAAATATCACATGATCTCACTCATTTGTGGAATATAAAGAACATTATAAGCTAGTGAACAAAAATAGATACAGAGGTAAAGAAGCATTGAACAGACTGTCACACTACAGTGGAAGACAGGGGAGGCCTGAATGCAGTTAAGAGATCAACCAAAGGACTTGTATGCATGCATATAAGCATAACCAATGGAAAAAGACACTGGGGTAGTGGAGGATTGCCCAGGATGGGAATGCCTGGGGGGGGGGCGTGTATTAATTGAGAAAAAAGGAGACATATGTAAAACTTGTAGACGATAAAAAAATTAATAAAAAAACCTACACAATGCCATTTTCTCCTATCAGAGTGGCAACAATGATAATGTTTAATCATATCTTGTAAAAGAGAAAAAGAATCATTGATTATTGATGGAAGAATAAATTGGTATAATCTCTATGATGAGAAATTTATCAATAGTGATCAAACTTACAAAAGCTCATAATCTTTGACCCAACAAATTTGCTTCTAAAAATGTATCCTATGTAGATATACCTGCATAGGAGAAAAAATTATATATGTCATTGTCGCAGCATTGCTAATAAAGACAAAAGAGTGGAAGGAACCTGCAAAAGAAAAGAAAAGAAAAGAAAAGAAAAGAAAAGAAAAGAAAAGAAAAGAAAAGAAAAGAA
>JAAGEH010000304.1:26836258-26857870 GCA_011751065.1 Lasiurus cinereus
AAAAGAAAAGAAAAGAAAAGAAAAGAAAAGAAAAGAAAAGAAAAGAATATAATTAAAATAAATCTATCTTGGGAGCTGAAGAAATGAGGATTGAGGAATTAAGGACAAAACTTTTAATATAATATCTTTTTCTTTTCTTGCATAGTTTTCCTCATTTCCCATTGGACCAGCTCCTTGCTCTTCTTCTCCATCCCAACTCTTGAGATCAACTTAATAGCATATAAATTACACTAGAGGCCCGCTGCTCAAAATTCATGCATTGGGGGGTGTCCCTCAGCCCAGCCTGCTACCTCTCCAATCAGGGACCCCTTGAGGGATGTCTGACTGCCTTGTCCCTGCAAACTGCCCTCCCCTATGGGATCAGGCCTAAGCCAGCAGTCAGACATCCCTCTCACAATCCAGGACTGCTGGTTCCCAACCATTTGCCTGCCTGCCTTCCTGATCATCTCCTAACTCAGCAGTTTTCAACCTGTGGGTCGCAACCCCTTTGGGGGTCGAATGACCCTTTCACAGGGGTCGCCTAAGACCATCGAAAAACACATATTTCCCATGGTCTTAGGAACCAACATACCACTCCTCGGTATAGAAAAGTGTAGCAATGTAGTTTACTGTTGTCATATGAAGACTGTTACCCATGCTACACCACGATTCAAGACAAAATTTCATTTATTTGTAATTAGAAATAAATATTTCACAATATATAATTGCATATTGTTTTTGTGATTAATCACTATGCTTTAATTATGTTCAATTTGTAACAATGAAAATACATCCTGCATATCAGATATTTACATTACAGTTCATAACAGTAGCAAAATTACAGTTATAAAGTAGCAACGGAAATAATTTTATGGTTGGGGGTCACCACAACATGAGGAGCTGTATTAAAGGGTCACGACATTAGGAAGGTTGAGAACCACTGCCCTAACTGCTTCTGCCTACCAACCTGATCACCCCTTAACAACTCCCCTGCCAGCCTGATTGACCCCAACTGCCCTCCCCTGTTGGCCCAGTCACTCCCAACTGTTCTTCCCTGCCAGCCTGATCACCCTAACTGCCCTTCCCTGCCAGCCTGGCCCCCCAACTGCCCTCCCCTGCAGGCCTGGTCACCCCAACTACTCTCCCCTGCCATCCTGGTCATCTCTAACTGCCCTCCCTTCCTGGCCTGGTCACCCCCAACTGCCCTCCCCTACAATCCTGATCCCCCCAACTGTTCTCCCTCCCCTGCAGGCCCGGTCATCCCCAACTGCCCTCCACTGCCGGCCATCTTGTGGTGGATATCTTGTGACCACATGGGGTGACCATCTTGTGACCACTTGGTGGCTGCTATCTTTTGTGAGGATGTGATGGTCAATTTGCATAGTACCTCTTTATTATATAGGATATCATCTGTCTCACTGCCAATTCAATACTAATTCTTGCCGATGGATAAGTTTGATAGAAATAATTGTTATAAATCAACTTATGAAAAATAAGAAATTTCTGAAAGAACAACTCATGCAGCTAAAAATAATTGCCATAGATTTTACCCAAACAATTCCCAGTGAAGCTAATTTTTTTTTCATTCATATGAGGATATTTGATGATTTTAAAAGGGAATTAAAATCCTCTGCTTAGATGTGAGTCCAAACTAGAGAGAACATCAGGCTTGTAATGAAACATAATGCAATAAATAATTCACACAGTTGGGCAGACTGTAATACACTGGTAACTTATTCACATTGAGATAAACCACCCTAAACATATCAAACAAGTAAATGTTCTCTTCTTGGCCATCTTTATCTTATTTTCCAGAGAAGGTATGTGTGCATTCTAAATGATTGATTTACATTGGCAAACACAATGACAGTTCGAAGGTCAGAGCTTCTTCTTTGCCTGAACACTCATTGTCTATCCAAATAAAATGAAATCTAACAAGTCATTCCCTCCTTTCTAGTGAATGAACAGAGAGATAAATCCCTCATCAAATTGCTTATGCTCATGATGTTTAACAAGCACTTTTTTTCATCATCTCCCTTTCACTCATTTTTCATAAACCTCTGATAAGAATGTGAATTTCTGATTTACTTAAGGAAATGTCTCCAGCATCTAATTATACTTAAGTCTTTTTTAGGAGACAATCTTTATACATTCACTTGTATTTTATCTAACCAAAAATTTCTCATTTAGATTCCAAATAAATTTCAATCAATATATCTGACTCAGCTGGTTTCCTGACAGTGACGCTGACTCATATTTCACATTAAATGTCTAATCTGCAGAGCCATCCTTACTTGAATTAAGAAATCTAACGACATAAAGCCTAATGCAAAATTATTAAAAAGAGCACAAACATTGTCTATAGAAAGGATTTCTATAAGGAAGCCAATAGCACAGCATGGTTGACACCTACTAAGAGAGTGAAGATATATACATATAGTACAATTTAGAGAGCTTAGGCAGATGCTTTAAAATTCTTGATTCAGATGTGCATAATTAATAATTATATTCACTTTAACTCAAACAGCCATATTTTATTGTAAAATTAACTTACTTATATTCTGTTTTTACTTTTCATTTTAAAAGACATAGCTAAAGTAGAGTTATGCTCATTTTTTCCTCAATCAAATATTTAGTTAGAAAATAATACTGAATTTTCTAAAATTTATTTAAAAGTGCTATAACTTTATTACCAAACAAACTTTTTGGTCATCTCAATAGATAATCTTGCCCTAGCCAGTTTGACTCTGTGATTAGAGCATTGGCCCTAGACTGAAGAGTCACAGGTTCAATTCTGGTCAAGGGCGAATCGAATACCTTGGTAGGTGATTGGATTCCCCACCAGGCAAGACATGTTCAGAAGGCAACCAACTGATGTGTCTCTCTCTCACCTTGAAGTTTCTCTCTCTCCTTTCTCTCTCTCTCTCTCTCTCTCTCTCTCTCTCTCTCTCTCTCTCTCTCCTTTTTCTACTCTTTCTCCTCCTCCTTTCTATTTTCTCTAAAAATCAATGGAAAAAATATCCTTGGGTGAGGCTTAACAACAACAACAAAAAGTAGATAATCTTAGCAATATAGTCACCTCAAAAAAGCATAATTGGTTACATCAGAAAATATTGCAAATAAATTTTGTATATGTTAGTGAATTACAATAGCTACAATACACACTTTTGTGAAATGTTTCCATATCCAGAAATAAAAGTAAATTCAAACATTTTAAAATGTGTTTTTGAATTAACACTTTAGCATAGGAGAATGTGAACTTTACAAGTTATTGCCAAATATGTCATAGAATGCCTCAATGCATATTAGCTATTTTTTATAAAAGTTTCACATTAACAAGAACAAAAATAAGCATGAATACTTAGTGGATAGTTACAATATATCAGGTAGAATGTTCAGTGTTTTACATGGATTATGTAATTGATTTTCACAATAACCCAATAAGACTGTTACTAATGCCCTCGTTTTATAAATGAGAAAAATCATCCTTGCTCATGGAAATATTAGACATTCATATTTTTACATAAAAATTATTCAAATTTTTTCTAAGGAAATATTTAAAATCTAACTTCTACCTATTTTTTAGAGCAATAAAATATCTAGCTATTGCATATTATGACAGATACAGCTTGGGAATTTTACATTAATAAAAATATTTTTCATTACAGAATTCTAAAATATTTAGCAGTTGGAAATAACTATATTGTGTAATTTACACCTCAAAATTTTCCATATTTTACAGTGGGGCTCTTATGTGTTCCATGATGATTGCTAAGCTTTTTTCATGACCCACAAAAACTGCTTTTTAAATTTCTACAGTCCTAGATGCTTTTGCAGTCCTGAGTGCAGAAGTCCTATACAGTTTGATGTAGTGGGAAAATAGAATTCCTTGACACAAATACTGGCTTTACATACATATTTTGAGAAAATTTTATTTATTTATTTATTTGTTTGTTTGTTTATTTGTTTATTTATTTATTTTAGTGTAGTAACTTCAAAAATACAGACACACATACACTTAAACCCCTGTGGCAGGAAAGTCAATTATAATGCACTAGAAGCCCAATGCATGAAGATTTGTGCTAGAATGGGCCTTCCTTTCCGTGGCTGCAAGCACCACCTTTCCACTCCAGCCCAGCCCTTTTCTGCCTTTTCCTGCTCTGAGAGCCCCCTTGTCTGCTCTGGCTCCACCTTCCCATGCTGCCCAGAGACCCTGAGAGATGGGAGTGGGGCAGACCGCCTGTGTCTTTGCCAAGCTACTGCCCCTGTCACTCAGCACCTGTGTATGCAAATTACCCACCATTTTGCTGGGTTAATTTGCATATCACTCTTGATTGGCTGGTGTCATAGCAGCGGTAAGGTCAATTTAGGTAAGATGTTTATACTTATTTTTAAAATAATTTTTAAAACAAGTTTGTTTTTTTAAAAGGAACATAGCAGATTTTCTTTTTCTTTTTAGTGAAGCAATATTGGTTAGAAGAATAAAGACTCTTTCTGTCTGCAGAACCAAGTATGAAGGATAGATACATAGTGTCCAGATAAACACTTTGATGAACCACCCACATCGCCTTCGGGAAATAAGGACTGTTCCCTTTGAGGACTGCCTGAGCTCAGGAGCAAGGCCTTACACAAAGCCACACCCCCATATAAGGGTGAACTTCAAGCAATGCTAGTTCACATGAAGATATCAAAGTCAGACCCCTTGGTCCCACAGGGAAAAAATCTGCAGAAACATTTCAGCCTCAGCCTTCCTGAGTTCCTCTGTCTAACTGAGTTTCATTAATTCCCTTCAATGAGATCTTTAAAGCTCCTCAGTAACTCTTTCACTCTTATCTCTATCTCAGAGTTAGTTTTCTGGGGAACACAGCCTGATAAAATATTGATGGTTTTTGTTTTGTTTTGTTTTGGTTTGGTTTGGTTTGGTTTGGTTTGGTTTGGTTTGGTTAGGTTCTACTTGAATAGCTCCACCACTAGAAGCATTCTAATAACAGTAATAATAACAACCAATGGAAGGGAACAGTTGAAATAATAACAAAATTCAGAATGAAGTGGCCAGCTTGGTAGCTAAGTGTGACAGTATAAGCCTCAGAAAAAGTGTAGTCCATTCAGTGCTGCTCTGAAGGAACACACTGTGAAGAAATAAACTATGACAACAGGAAAAGTTTTAAAGGCCTTGGTCCTAGAAGAGGATTAGCCAATTTTGAAAACAGATATTTTTCCTTTTTTGATATAATTAAAATAACTTTTTTATAAATTTGGAATATGCTAAAGTAGAAATGAGATTATTTCTTACTAATATATCAGCTTTTAGGTTTAAGTATTTCAGTGTAATTTTTAAATTTCTAGTTTTGAAGAAAAACTACCAAAAGCTTACAAACTAATTCATATACTATGATAGCACTAAATTCACACAAGAGTAATACATTTGTCTAAAATGAAATTTTTCTTAGATTTAGAAGTTCTTAGAATTTTTTATTAAGAGAATAATTTCTCATTAATCTGTGCTATTTATTTTTTTTATTGTGTTACATATATACATATCTCCCCATTGCCCCCTCTCCCTGCCAGGCATACCACAACCACCCAGTGTCTATGTTCATTGGTTATGTTTATATGTATAGATACAAGTCCTTTGATTGATCTCTTATCTACCCCACTTCTCCTTAATCTTCCTGCTATAATTTCACAGTCTGTTTGATGCTTTACTGCCTCTGTATCTATCCTTTTGTTCATCAGTTTACAATGTTCTTTATTATCCACAAATGAGTGAGATCATGTGGTGCTTCTCCTTCATTGACTGTCTTATTTCACTAAGCATAAGGCTCTCCAGTTCCATCCAGGTTGCTGCAAATGGCAAGAGTTCCTTCTTTTTAATGGCAGCATAGAATTCCATTGTGTAGATGTACCACAGTTTTCTGATCCACTCATCTGCTGACGGGCACCTAGGCTGTTTCCAAATTGTAGCTATTGTAAATTGTGCTGCTATGAACACAGGGGTGCAGAAATCCTTTCTGATTGGTTTTTGTGATTTCTTAGGATAAATACCTAAGAGTGGGATTACAGGATCAAATGGGAGATCCATTTTTATTTTTTTGAGGAAACTCCATACTGTTCTCCACAGTGGCTGCACCAGTCTGCATTCCCACCAACAGTGCACAAGGGTTCCTTTTTCTCCACATCCTCGCCAGCACTTGTCGTTTGTTGATTTGTTGATGATTGCTATTCTGACAGGTGTAAGATGGTATCGCATTGTCATTTTGATTTGCATCTCTCAGATGATTAGTGACTTTGAACATGTTTTCATGTGTCTCTTGGCCTTAATTCTGTCGTCTTTCAAAAAGGTTCTATTTAGGTCCATTGCCCATTTTTTTTTGGATCATTTATCTTCCTTTTATTAAGTTTTCTAAGTTGGCTGTAGATGTTGGAAATTAAACCTTTATCAGTGATAACATTTGCAAATATGTTCTCCCATACAGTGGTCTTTCTTGTTGTTTTGTTGATGGTTTCTTTTGCTGTGCAAAAGCTTTTTATTTTGATGTAGTCCCATTTGTTTATTTTTTCTTTAGCTTCCATTGCCTTGGGAGCAGTATCAGTGAAGAAGTTCTTTTGGCATATGTCTGTGATTGTGCTGCCTGTGGATTCCTCTAATATTTTTATGGTTTCCCATCTAATGTTTAAGTCCTGTATCCATTTTGAGTTTATTTTTGTATTTGGTGTAAGTTGGTGGTCCAGTTTCACTTTTTTGCATTATCTGTCCAATTTTCCCAACACCATTTGTTGAAGAGGCTATCTTGACTCCATTGTATGTTCATGCCTCCTTTGTCAAGTATTAGTTGAGCATAGTGGTTTGGGTGGATATCTGGGTTCTCTATTCTATTCCATTGATCTATATGTCTGTTCTTGTGCCAGTACCAGGCTGTTTTGAGAACAGTTGCTTTGTAGTATAGCTTGAAGTCTGGTATTGAGATCCCACCTACTTTATTCTTTTTTCTCAGATTTGCTGTAGCTATCCATGGTCTTTTTTTGTTCTGGATAAATCTATGAAGAATTCTTTCTAGGTCTGTGAAATATGTCGTTGGTATTTTAATGGGTAGTGCATTGAATCTATAAATTGCTTTGGGTAGTATGGACATTTTAATGATGTTAATTCTCCCAATCCATGAGCATGGTATGCTCTTCTATCTGTTAACATCTTCCTCTATCTCTTTTTCAGTGTCCTGTAGTTTTCTACATATAGGTCTTTTACTTCTTTAGTTAGGTTTATTCCTAGGTATCTTAATTTTTTTGGTGCGATGGTAAATGGGATTGCTTTTTTTAGTCTCTCTTTCTGTAATTTCACTATTAGAGTATAGAAATGCCACAGATTTCTTGGCATTAATTTTATATCCTGCTACATTGCCGAATTCATTTATTAAGTCAATTAGTTTTGGGAGTGGAGTCCTTTGGGTTTTTTATATACAATATCATGTCATCTGCAAATAAGGACTGTGCTATTTTTTTAAACATAAATGTACAGATATGAAGAGAGATATTAACTCTGAGGAAAGTGGAGGGATTTTGGTGTAATACACATAATTTAACCCAGATTTAGGTGGCATTTTAGTAATTTAAATAATGAATATTTATTGTAAATTAAGATTATAATTCTAGTCAGAAAATTTTCTTTAAAAGGCACTGAAAACCTGCTTACTCTATTAAAAATGGCAGAATTCACTTACCTCATAGAATCAGTTTTTGAAGCATTACTTAAGTAAAAGCCCACATAAAATATATCACTAGGTAATTAAATTGAATTACTTTGGCTTCATATTTTGCTAACAAAGCAAATTTCTTAGCTCTGCCTTATCTTAATATGTATTAAAGAAACAAAATCTTTTATAGCTATTTTTATATTGTGAAATCAAAGATGAGTTTTCTCTTTAAAAAAAAAAAATCAAATCCATTTGATATTCCTTACAGTTTTTGTAATGGTTCCCCCAAAGGTCAGAGTTGGTAATAATTTTCTTAAGGAATATGCTCAAGTACTGACTTTTTTGCTTTTATTTGATTACATGAATCTTTACCTTTTTTCATGCTCTGTTTCATCCAACTATAAATTCTCATAGAGGGTAATATACTACAAACCAGTTTAAGGAGGCTGGCCCAATTTTCTGATGAGTCTTCAGGGTAAATTCTCTATGTTCCTTATGAAATGCTATGTAATACTGAAAAACTATTAGAAAACAATTTTAATGTAACTATAGTTCATACAAGGAAAAAATTTAAATAAATTTCAAATAGAGAATATTTTAATTGGCTTCAGAAAATATGTCACTAACATTTTGGCTAATAAAAAATATAGCAAGTATAAAATTTTCTTAAATATGTGCAAAACTACCCAATATCATGTTGTTAATTCTAAAAAGAGGTTTTATTAAAACCAAGGAAACATCATCTTCCCACTTTTTATTTTTTAATACTATTTATATTGTAAAAAAAAAAAAAGGCAGCCCAGCCCTGGCCCTAGCAGTTGGTTAATGCATCATCTAGGTACACTAAGGTTGCCTTATCAGGGCACTTAAAAGAATCAACCAATGAATGCATAAATAAGTGGAACAACAAATCAATCTCTCTCTCTCTCTCTCTCTCTCTCTCTCTCTTTCTCCATTTTGGGTTGTGCAGGAGGCAGCTGATCGATAAAAATAAAAAATTTTAAAGATAAAAAGACAACCTTTGACTTTGGACCTTGAGCAACAAATCTGATGCTTACAACTAAGCCTCAGTGTTTTTACAAGTTTACCAGATGCTTAAAATTAAGCCACGCTGTGCTCCCATTGGACATAATCTCAAAAAAACATTTACCAAAGACAGTCACTGAGCAACCCACAAAATATCAAACACTTCCATCTCTCATTAAATGAACGACCCCTACTTTTTTACTTAGTATATCTTCATCCTTATTCTAATCTATGCTCCTTATAAATGATAAGACTTATTGTATGCTCAATCACAAAACTGTCCCCACTTCCTGTCACCCAATTGAAAACAAACTGCCTCCTCTTTTTAGACCTCTCACCATATTATTCAACTAATGCCCCACTTGTACAAGTTCATTCTGACATCAACTTACTGAGATGCACCAGGGCTCTTTAGACCTCTCACCATATTATTCAACTAATGCCCCACTTGTACAAGTTCATTCTGACACCAACTTACTGAGATGCACCAGGGTTCCTACGGCAAGTGTTCTCCCTTACTATCACTGGTTATAAACACACTTGTTTAACTACATGTGTGTTCCTGGTGATTTTAGCTGAAGGGCACTGACAGCATCAAATCTGATAAGACATTCATAAAGTACTAGAGTCTGTTCTAAAGGTAAAACTCTTATAAGCAAAATTGCAGACTACCAGATCTTTAAGTTAATTTTTAAATATCTCAATAGAATAAGTGTCAGGTACAGCTGAAATATTTAAAATCTTAAAATTAAGATTGTTTTTGGTCTAGAATTATTAAACTCTACTCTAATATATGCTCTTTTGTTTTCTTAGAGAATAAGGGTGATTCATTGCCTTGCATTATTTTTTGTTTGTAAGCTTTATTAGAGTTTATTTTCTCTACTGTAAGCCCAATAAAACCAATTATTGCAGTTTTTCTTTAATAATCACTAACCAATACTTTTACAATTTTAACAGATCTTCTTTGACAATTTTCAGTTCCTCATAAGTATTGCAAGACTACCTTAGCTAAGTACAATTATGAAAGGGAAAACTTGAGTCATCATTTAGTTTTTTTATATAATTTATGCATAGATATAATATTTATATTAATATAATAGTTTTAGAATAAGTAATAATTTTCTATTTTTAAATATACTGCTTTATCAAATGTAGATCTGGTTACTTGGATACAGAGAAATCAAGCCATTCCATTTTTATATATGTATGAAAAATGAATTCTCAATCTCTCTCTTTCACCTAACTCTGTTCCTAGAATGCTTCATGATCAAATTTTGTTAATATATATTTGTGACAGTCTTAAGTGATAGTCAAACTGTATGGTTAAGACTGCTTGACAATAGAAGATTATAAAATAATGTACATATCAAAGTGGCTTTAGAGATTCCGTCAAAAAATTACCAATCTACATATTAAGAGCAAATATAAATGAATATATTTTGTTATTGAATCCTTGGCATATTTTGCAGTTCCTTCACAACATTAACAACTCAAAGTAGTATTAAATAATAGATAAAACCCACCACTAGGGAGACTTCAAGAAATTTTAAAAGTTTGTATGCTTTGTTTTACAATTTCCACTTCTAATAATCTACTATAGAAAAGCAATCTAAAATTATGGCACCATTCATAATATATTATGCAAAAATTGTAAGAATACAATAGCATATACTCACAATGAGATAAGCAGTAAGTAAAGAGTAGGTATTATCCAACTGTTGGGAATTAAAAGTTAAGTACAAGATTTTCTACCATAATAAATATACAAAATAAAGAAAAATATTCATAGAAAAATGAGAGAAAAGGCAGACACATATTTACAAGGTTTTATTGTTCTGAATAATCAATGGTGTGATAATATTTTTCTTAATTCATTACTCTATATTTTATAAAATATCTATACACACTGCATTTTATTTTTCTAAGAATATATTTAATAAAGCTTTTATTTTAATTTTAAAATATGATACTATAAAATGATTTGTACATTTAAAATGTAAATTAATTTGACAATCAAAATTGAAGTAATTCTTATTTTTCTTTTTGAAAAATTAGACAATTGATACGTGTGGATACATAATCTAGAAAAAAATTTAAATGTAGTCTCAACTATGATTAATTTACAATTAAAGAATAGTTCAAAGTTCAAGATGAACTCAAGTAGAACACTATATTCAATTAGAAGCTACAATGTCTGGCTTTGGTATCATTTCCATATAGTTTATTGTATAATTCATATTAAATTCTTTGTAAATTGTTTTTATTTTATATAAAGCCTTGCTTCTAGAACAGAAAGGTCATATTGCATGTGGATCTTGCATAAGAGTCTGGAGAAAAGGCTTGGAAATAGCCAGATCCTTTTGGGCAAGCAGCAGGAAACATGGTCAGGAGCACATGATCATCCTGTGAGTACACCCCCACTGCTACCACTGGCTCTATTATGATGCCACACTTCAACTTGGATCACTCCTGTCTGGGAGGGAAAAGTACAATCAGCCTCTTTAACCACTAAGGGAAGCTACATGGAACTTAACACTTTCATGGGTTTTCCTTCCAGGATGAGTATTCAGATATTTTATAGTGCAAAAGTAAAAGATATTTCCTACAAAAGTGTATTGCATTCTAGTTTTTGTATTGTCATCTTCACAGTCACTCAACATAAAAACCTAAAGTTCAGGCTTAAATATTTCACTTATTAGCTGTATTGGCATGTCTTACCAAGTTTAAATGTTTTTTAATGTCAATGTCCTATTTGCATTATGAATATCTCTCCCTTAATACATGCCTTTACTAATACTTACCAGGCTATTGAAATAATGTCCTTGTTTCCTTTTGTGGGCGATACTAGTAATATATATTACTAGAGGCCCAGTGCACAAAATTTGTGCATGGATGGGGTGTTCCCTCAGCCCTGCCTGCACCCTCTGCAATTCAGGACACCTACACCTTTTTCTTATCTACCTAACCTCTTCACATTTAAAAAAAAATTAACTGAAATATCATCTACTCTAGGAAATCCTCTTTGAGCAAATGTCTTTACAATCTGTATTAAGTATTTTCATAGTATACCATTCTTTTTCTTTAACAGCTGCTTAGAGTGGATGCAATGTGGTTTTCATTCTTGCATCTGAAATTTTTCTCCTTGCTCTTGTAATAGCAAAGCTTATCCAATTTACATTTGCCCTTCAAGGGCTTATATTTGGTTCAGTTTCTAGTTAGCTCCCTGTTTGGTTTTTTTTTTTGTTTTGTTTTTTTTTTAAGCAATAAATTTGGGTTGTGATAGTAAGCCTTACTTGTAATCAAGCCTGTAGGTCTCTCTTTTTGAATATTTCTATAATACCTATCATTTTAGCATATCAGAGATTGTGTTCATTTATAGAAAACAACAATAAATGTCACCTGATCACTTGATCTTCTAGTAATATTTTATAGCAAGATGTATTATTCTAGTAATTTAACTATTACAAAACTGAGACGTACAGAAATACATCACATTGAACAATAAAGAATGACTCAAATATCAAAGCATAGTACACTTAGGGCCTCCCTTGTCCTGTGCTGCAGATATCATAGCATAATACACAGTTCACGAGTAACTCAGCTTCCTTTAAAATAGGAAGGGATGCCATACACATGAAGCAGCTACTTCCACACATATTTTTTTTATTTAATTCATAGCACATACTCTGTACTAATTATTGGAAAATCATCCTAGCAATTGCCTTTGTTCCTCTCTGTATTGTTGCCTTAAATTCTGATGTTATCACTGCGCTTTTATCATCCACTCACTCTTAATGAGATTGTGAATTTTTAAGGGCAGAGATCATAACTTGAGCTTGTGTTTCTCTGTCATGGTGCCAAGATAAATACTCAAATGTCATCCAGTCCAAATGATTGCGATGAGAGAGGCCCACTGTTGCTGGAAACCTCTGATTTTTATTTAAGAGGCCTCACTTGTTCTGCGCCTTTACAGAGGGGGTGAGTAGGGGCTGAGGGAATTTAAGGAAACTCAGACAGAATTCTACTCCTAAAAGATATTGCTAAGCTGGCGACCAGGACTGCCAGGCATTTGTCCAATTAAAACCCTGACACACAGCAATAACAAAGGCACTGGTCTCCTACTGCTAATACGTGGGGATCAAACTCCAGCCTGCAGGAACTCACCCCCTCAGTCAGGCCCAGGCCACTGGGTAGACCTGGGATGGTGCTCCTAACTATGGGGAGAGAGAGGCTTTCCATAGCTGCAGGCTAGAGCCTTGGACTTCGCACCACGCCCCCAACAAGTCCCTAACTCAGGTTGGTTAGTGGAGCGGCTTCTCCACCTGAGATTGCAGGGTAACTTGGCCAGGCTCTACCTAGCCTTTTGGCCCCATGATGGGGGGTGGCTCCACCTGGCTTCTCCGCCCCATGATCTCAGGGCAGCTGGGCCTGGTCTGTTGGCTCCGTGATTGCAGGGCGGATGGGCTTGCTGCTCCGCTTGGCCTCTCCAGCACGTGATCGCTGGGAAGCTCAGTCTGGCTTGTTGGCCGCAAGATCTCCTGGTGAATCAGCCTGGGCTCTTCGCCCTGTGATCGCAGGGCAGCTTGGACCAGGGAAGGCAGCATCAGGGACTGCCCCCAACACCTACCTGGTCCGGACTGTGGCTTGTGTTCCCCAGGTGGCATAGGGCACTGCCTGCACTGCCTACCTATGCAAATTTACCCTCCATCTTTTCTGAGTTGATTTGCATATCACTCCTGATTGGCTGTGGGCATAGCAGAGGTATGGCCAATTAGCATTTTTCTCTTTTATTAGTGTAGATGCCTAAAGTATAGTTCTTTGGCATAGAAATAAAAGGAAACAGGAATGAAAATAGAAGAAAATGACAAAAAAATGATTTGCCATATCAATTTTAGAAATTGAAAGATTCGGATGAAAACAATAAATAAATGAGTTAAATAAATGAGACAATCTTGATTTCATATACATTGTTTGTTTTCTATTGCTTCTGTGACAAATTATCACAGGCTGCCACACTCCATTATCTGTATCGATGGGTTATGCATACAAGTTCTTTGGTTGATCTCCTCCCACCCTTCCATCTAGCCCCACCTTCCCTCTGAAATTCAACAGCGTCTGTTCCATGTTCTAGGTCTCTGGATCTATTTTATTCAACAGCTTATTTTGCTCATTAGATTCCACATATAAGTAAAATCCTGTGATACTTGACTTTCTCTAACTGGCTTATTTTGCTTAGCATAATACTTGCCAGGTCCCTTCATGTTATCTCAAAGGGTAAGAAATCCTTCTTTTTTACTGCTGCATCATATATATTCCATGGTGTAAACGTACCACAGCTTTTTATTCATTCATCTACTGATGTGCAACTGGGTTGTTTCCATATTGCAGCTATTGTAAATTGTGCAGCTATGAACATACAGGTACATACACTCTTTCTGATTGCTGTTTCAGATTTCTTAGGATATATTCCTAGAAGTGGGATCACTGAATCAAATGGCATTTCCATTTTTAATTTTTTGAGGAAACTCCATACTGTTTTTCACAGTGGCTTCACCAGGCTTCAGTCCCATCAGCACTGAACTAGGGTTCCCTTTTTTCCACATCCTTACCAGCACTTGCCATTTATTGATTTCTTGATGGTAGCAATCTGACAGGTGTGAGGTGATACCTCATTGTCCTTTTAACTCTGGTGGTCAGTGACTTTGAGCATTTTTTCATATGTCTCTTGGCCACCAGTATGTCCACTTTGGATAACTATCTATGTAGGCTTTTGCCCATTTTTTAATTGGATTGTCTTCCTTTTGTTAAATTGTTTGAGCTCCCTATATATTTTGGAGATTAAACCTGTATCAGATGAATCATTGACAAGTATGTTCTCTAATACAAGAGATTGTTGTTTTGTTGATGGTCTCTTTTGCTGTGCTTTTCACCATAAGCTCTTCTGTACTACTTGATTTAATAATATGTCAAGTTTGTTTTCATCTGCCTACTTAAATTCTCCATCTGGATGTCTCAAATGTATTTCAAATGAAAAAATATCCGACACTTAATTGCATTCACAGTGCCCTTCTCCCATTGTCTTCCGAATCAGTTATTGTCAAGATCCATTTATCCATCATTTTACATATTTCTTTCCCTCATTTCCCTTGTTCTATTTCTCTGTAAGCCCTATCAGTTTTGAGTTCTTACATATCCTTTGAATATATAAGCTTCTCTTTTTTTCCATTGCCACCTTCATGCTCTATTCTTTTCTACAAAATTGAGTTAGCTTCTTTCTTAAAATATATTTTTATTGATTCTGGAGAGGAAGGGAGAAGGATAAAGAAATAGAAACATCAATGATAAAATAGAACTATTGATCAATTGATCAGCTGCCTCTTGCATGCCCCTTACTGAGGATCCATCCCACAACCCCAGCAGTTTCCTGACCTAGAATCAAACTGTGACCTCCTGGTTCATAGGTTGGCGCTCAGCTATTGAGCCATGCCAGCTGGGCTGTCATCTTGTTTTTTAATTGTTTTGGTTTTGTTTTTTTTTCCTTTTTGGCTCTCTGATTAATTTTTTCTACTCTGTCTTCTACTTCACTGGTCTGATCCTCAGATTCCCCTAATCTTCTGTGTATTCCTTCCACCATGTTCTTTATTAGTGCTATATCATTCTTCATAGTTACTATATCCTTTCTCATGTTGTTAAGCATCTTTGCCATCATTATTCTGAACTCTATGTCTGATAAATTTATTAGCTCTATTTCATTTATCTCTTCTTCTGGAGAATTCTCTTGTTCTTTCCTTTGGGGCCTGTTTGTGTTTGTGTCTATGTATTAGGTAGATCTGCTATGCCTCCCAGTTCAGGGCAGTGTCAGATACTGTTTGTGACTGGCCCTGAGTACCCTGTTTGGAGCTCTCAGCAATCCATAGTTTGTGGCTCCCTCTGCTTGGGCTAGGTGCCTTTGGAAAGAACCAAAATATGCACCATGGCCTGCTTTTCCTAGTCTTGGGCCCAGAATTAGTTCAGGCAAAGACTCAAAGTCTCCAGTAACCTGCCTCTGCCTAAGGTCTGATTTTATTCAGTCTTGATTATCCTCAGGCTACTGACCATAGGGTGGGACAAGAGTTTTTCAAACAGGGAGGGGCAATTGCTTCTGTCTGCAGGCTGATTGTTATTCTCAGGCCTCAGTTGGGGCAAGAGGTTTTCCAATAGGGTAGGCTACTGTCCTTCCCCCAGGCAAAAACTGTCTGGATAGCAAAGGTCCACCAGAGAAAGATGTCCTCCACAGTATAAGGAAATGACTCAATAAAGGAAACTGAGGTATCTGCCTTCTGAGGTCTAACCCTAGGACCCGCAATTCTGCTTCTGCTCACACAACTCAGTCTACTCTGCCCTCCCTTTGCCAGAGTCCAACGTCAGTGGCTACATATGAAATGTGTGTTTGCCCTCTAAGAAGGTGCCTGCATTTCCAGCATTCTCTCATTGGCAGGCAGCAAACCCGCTGCTTTACACAGCCAGGTGATGTGTGGGCACCTTTCGCAGTTTTGATGCTCTGGTCTGGGGATCCAAGCTTAGGAGTTTAGAACTCAGAGTTCTGAGTGAGAACCCCCCACAGCTGAGATATCCCTACAGAACTTCAGCTGATGTCTGTGGGAGACTGGCCCATCCTTTTGAACCTCTGCCCCTCCTACCAGCCATTATGCAGTCTCTATTTTCTGTCCTTGGTTATCAGAGTTCTCTCCAGCCAGTCTTCATTGATTATTCAGGATAGTTTTTCTGCATTTTAGTTGTAATTCCAATTGAGTTCAAGGAGCATGTCAGTGTAGCTTCCACTTACTCCGCTGCTATTTTAAAATCTGTACTCTCTTTGTTTTTAATATTTTAATTGATTCCAGGGAGGAAGAGAGATAGAAACATCAGTGTTGATAATGAATCATTGATTGGCTGCCTCCTGAATGCCCCCTATTGGGGATTGAGCCTGCAACCCAGGCATGTTCCCTGACCAGGAGTTGAACCAATGAACTTTTGGTTCCTGGGTCAAGGCTCAACTGCTGAGCCACACCAGCCAGGGTAACTTATCTTTTACTGGATTATTCCTCTCTCTTCATCATAAAGAATTTGAAAGGTAGAATTATATGGTAAAAATTAGAATACCCCTTTTCAGCCTTATTCTGCCTTATTTTAAAAAAAATAGATCTTTATTGATTTCTAAAAATATAGATCTTTATTATTTTCCAAAAAAAATATAGCTCTCTATTGTTTTCTCTTTTCCTTTAGGAACATCTATAATAATAAAAGCAATAATATGCTAATTAGACTGGACAGCCAAACAACCTTCAGCCAAGCCCCTTGCACAAATTTCATACATTGGGCCTCTAGTCAATGATACGAGAGAATCATTGGTCAGCTGCCGCCACCAGGGATCAAGCCCAGGAATTGAACTCTGACTTCTGTTGATGTGCAACCACTGAACCACACTGGCTAGGCTATGTATGTCTTCTTTGAAAAAAATACCTGTTCAGATCATCTGTCTATTTTAATTGAATTTTTAGTTGTTTATTTTGATATTAAGTTATATGAGTTCTTTAATATATTGGATTTTGACTCCTTATCAGAGATAGCATTTGCAAATTTTTCTCCCAACAAGATATTGGCAGTTAAGTATGCCATTTCATCTTGTTGATAGTTTTCTTCACTATGCAAAAATATTTTTAATTTAATATAGCCCTATTTGTTTATGTTTACTTTTATTGCCTTTGCACAAGAAGATATAGCAAAAAAAAATTTTTGCTTAGACTAACAATGCCCATGAGTTTACTGCCTGTTTTCTTCAAGAAGCTTTTATGGTCTCAGATCTTACATTGAAGTCTTTATTTCATTTTGAATTCATCTTTGTATACAGTGCATGAAAATGGTCTAGTTTCTTCCTTTCTTTTTTCCTGTACGTATCTGTCAGTTTTCCCAACACCATTTATTGAAAAAACTGTCTTTTTTCCCATTGTATATTTCTGTCTCCTTTGTCATATATTAATTGACCGTATAGACATGGGTTTATTTCTAGGTACTTTATTTTATTACATTTCTTTATTCTATGGTTGTTTTGCCAGTAGCATACTGTTTGAATTATTATAGCTTTGAAACCAGGAAGCATGATACCTCCAACTTTGATCCTTTTTTCTCAAGATTACTTTGGTTAATCTTAATATTTTAAATAAAGATATAAACTTCCATTTTTTAAATACAATTATCTCTTTAGCTTCATTTTTTTTCTATTTAGTTTGCTTGAAATTTTTTTGAAGGTGATGAGTAATAGGGACTGAAAAAGTAGGAGTGAGAGCAAACTGTTAAGAGGGTACATAGCTAAAGGAGATATCTTGACTTTCCTGTAATATAAACAGGTTTAAGTTACTTTTATAAAATTAAGGTACTTGTATAAAGCATTACATTTGAATATATAATGATTCAATCAAAAACAATAATATAGAGAAATAAGATAGCTTTATTATGTGGTTATTTTTATGGTCTTCCTTATACATTGACTGTTTTCTCTATATTCATTATATTTATTACTGTATTTAGTAGTCATTGCTTTCCTGTTTATCAGCTATCCCATTTCTTTTTTCTAACTGCATCCAAAGTTTTCTTTTGGGAGACAGCTTTCTTCCAATGTTATTTATCTTTATGATTTTTTTTTTAGTGATTCATTTATTTATTTAATTTTTTAATTTTATTTATTTTATTTTTTATTTTTTAATTAATTACTTTATTTATTTATTATTATTTCCCCCCTATTGCCCTCCAAACCCCCGGTACATGCCCTCATCTGCCCCCCCCACCCCGCCTTCCCCCATTGCCCTGTATCCACTGGCTATGCCTACACACACATGCACACAAGTCCTTCGGTTGATCTCCTATAGTATTAAACCCTACCAAGATCCATGGATAGGCCCCCAGTAGCATTGTCCAATCAACATAACCTTATCCCTTTATTGAAAGGTTGGTTTAGGAATGAGTAGTAGCTTCAATAAATAAGAGCTAGGATTGCCTGGCCAAATTCAAGCATTTATATGATAATAATAAGAGTTGAAGCTTTCCTTATTTCTTTACATTAAATAAAGAACTTCTGGCCTTGGTTATTAGTAGCAGCCTTTCTCTCCACCAAGAAAGGAAGCCAGAAGCCTAAGCCAATCTGGGAAGAAGGCATTGCTAAAAGAGTCACAGAAAATTGAAGTTGGATTCCTGCTTGCGTTATGTCTGCCACTAGACTTATCACTAACATAATTGAATTGATGTTTTCCACTGTTAAAGCATAATTAAATTGGTTTTTACTTTATAATGACAAAATATGGTTCTACATGAGTGAAATATTAGAAATTAGACTTTGAAAATGCAAAGTTTATTTTTTTTAATTTGAGAGAAATTGTTAAAATATATAGTAATTTCTCTTGATTAGCATAGCCTAAATCTCTTATTCTTCATATCAAAGTAAAATACTCATCAGTTTTGTTTTCCTAACCTGTGGTTTTTTGTTCCTTGAGCTATAAAATAAGTTTAGATATGAATATGTAGACAGTTATTCAGTACATTATTACAGATGGAGATAATTGGTTTTGTAATTATGTTTCTCTTTAGAAAAAATGGCATTAGAGCATTAATACTATAATTTGTATATAGATCTCTTTATATCACTCTGTCAAAATTCTAACCTTCAAAGGTTTCCTGAGTCTATTATAATATAGCATAATTCATTCATTTTGCTATCTGCACCATTTGCAAGAATGTTCTCATTAATTACTTTCTATTTCAACTACTATGCCCTAATCTAAAACTATGTCCTTTCCTTCAACACTTTTGTATGATGTTTTAAACTCTTTCTCAGGGAAAAAATAATAATCCCAGATCTTTGTGAAGACATGATGAACTATTTCTATGAAGGCTCATTTATAAAAACCACAAAGTTCTCTTATTAGGAACAAGGGAACAATCAATTCAGATGTGAAAACAAAGTGACCTATGCCTACTCAACCCCAAATGAACCTTTCCTATCGTTCAAAATTTGGTTAGCTTATTTCTATTTGTTTTCTTTTTCATTTTCATGCTTCTATGCATTTCCAGCTGGACTGACTCAAAGGAT
Source organism: Lasiurus cinereus (assembly GCA_011751065.1). Classification (NCBI taxonomy): domain Eukaryota; kingdom Metazoa; phylum Chordata; class Mammalia; order Chiroptera; family Vespertilionidae; genus Lasiurus; species Lasiurus cinereus. The sequence goes on from JAAGEH010000304.1 coordinate 26,856,077, forward strand.
AAATTTTATAGGAAAGCTTTTTCTCATATTTCCAATCTGATTTCAACCTCTCTGAGAAAGGTTAGGATAGTCACAAGAATGTTGAGTTTCTTATCTGGACCCGATCTTTAAGCCTTAAAAGGCTTGCCTATCACTAGTTTATAATTTCCAGTGTTCCCTTCTGGGCTAGAATATTTGTTATGATTAGTATATCTCTGATCTTTCCTGCTGTCTCTGTCACATTCTCTTTCTTCTTCTGTCTTTCAAAGATACAACCTTTCCGGTATTCCTCTCACATTGCTTTGTTTGTTTTTAGTTCTTTCATCTTTGAAAGGTTAACTTTGAAATCATTAGCTACAGAAATATTGGAAAATCCACTAGGAAAAAATGTTAAGTATAAATGTTAGTTAATTTTATGAATTTTCTCTATTTAGAAAAATATCAGTCCAACAATCAGTTATTTGCATAAATGTTACAATTAAGGTAGTATTGAACACACAATATTTGTCACTATCAGGTACTTATAGTCATTTACTTTATTGTCCCATGAATATACTTAAGAAGTTTTAAACTGACTAACTCTCCCACATACATATTTCTTATTTAAAATAAAATATCTGAATACATTATTTTCATAACATGGTATTTTATTAGAGTAAGAAATTGGAGCCATAACTGGCTTCATTTCAGATTTATTTTGTTCTCTGAACAAAGAAATAAAAAAAAACTAGAGGCATTTAGATATTATCAATTTAATTTAATTTCACCAGAGAATTTAAGATTTGGAGAAAAGGGCTACATGGATGTCAGAATGAATTGAGAATGACAAAAGATATTGGAGCAATAAAAAAAAATTAAAAAAACAACAACTCCTGGTTATTCTCCATGATAGATTTTTGTAAGAATTTATTTTAGTTTAATTGAATACCTTAAGAAGAGACTGCCTTTAAAAAATGAAATATTAGTCATTATTGAGAGTAGTATTAAAATTATTTGTTCATTTTTCTTTTCTTAAATTGAATATTAAGTGATTGACCTAAAATTATTTATCTACGAAGTATTCATTTAGTAATAACCTAAAATTATATTTATAAATTATAATTGGCTTCCTAAGGAGAGACATTTTAGAATACTTTATATTTAAATAAGTTTGTTCTCATTATACCTACATATACATATTATTGAAGACAAATAGAATAAAGTGAGAAATAATAAGAAAACAGTGAGACTCTAGTAGATTAGACTTTGGAGTCAGACACAAATGAGTCTACATTAAAACATTTGTGCTTTTAAAATGATGACTTTATGCAAGTTACAACTTCCTATAGCTCTATTTCCTCAAATGTAAAATAAAGATAATGATGCTTACTTCACTGAGCAGCTTTGAAAATTAAACAAGATGAAGTTTAGCAGAGCCTCTCAAAGAAACTAACTACTGCCTGGATGGTGTTGCTCAATGGTTGAACGTGGACCCATGAACCAAGAAGTTAACAGTTTGATTCCTCGTCTGGGCACAAGCCAGGTTGTATGCTCAATCTCCAGTATGGGGTGGGAAGGAAGAGGCGGATCAATGTTTCTAATCGATATTTCTCTCTCTCTATCCTCTATTCCTCTTCCTTCCTCTGTCTCTAAAAAAACAATTTTTAAAAACTTCAACAACAAAAAGAAACTATCAATGGAGCTAACAATAATAATTAGTGTTACCATCTTTATTAATAAGATGATGCCCTTGAGAAATAGATAAATGAGAGAAGGAGGGAGGAAGAAGGAGAGAGAGAGAGAGAGAGAGAGAGAGAGAGAGAGAGAGAGAGAGAG
>JAAGEH010000304.1:26857880-26872021 GCA_011751065.1 Lasiurus cinereus
AGAGAGAGAGAGAGAGAGAGAGAGAGAGAGAGAGAGAGAGAGAGAGAAAGAGAGAGAGAGATCAGTTGTCATCCATATGTGCCCCCACTGGGGATCTAATCTGCAATCCAGGTATGTGTTCTGACTTGCAACCCTTTGGTGCTCAAGACTACACTCAACAAAATGAGCCATTCCAGCAAGGCTCTGAGTATTTCTAAGTCAAAAAATCGCCCATTGAAAGTGATGTGAACTTTTTAAAAATCTATAGATCTTTATATGACAAAAGATGCTGAGCTGACATTTTATTACCATCATACTGGATATCATAAATGCACATTTTTCATATATAATAAATAATGGATGAACTATTTTTAAACACATGAACCATTGTGATGCAAACTTATTTCCTCCCACAATTCCAGGTGAATGTTTTAGCTCCTTTAAGGTTATTGTCAATATGATACTGCTTAGTTAGACTTAAAAAGTTCATCTGTCTCTTGATCCTTCCCTGGCTACATTTAACCAGTTTTAAGTGGTGTCAACTCTTTGTGACCTCTAGTGAGGCAAATGGCTGAAGCATCTGGCAGGTTCATTTGCACAGTAATAAGTTCTGTCTTCTAGTCTGCTAGAGACTGATGGGGAGAAGGAGATTACCTTCTACCAGCGCCTATTAAATGTGATTGACATGCCTGTATGATATCAGTCTTTCTTAACAGCCCTCCATCCTGCCCTAGAAACATTTCATGAGCACAAAGAAGTGTACATAAATAGGACTTAAAGCATTGTTTTCCTACTTTCACATATTTTTGTTTCAATTGTTACGATGTAAAATGACAAAATTTTATTTAAAAACAACCATGATATGATACTATGCATGGCTGGTAAGAGAAGAAAAGTTTTCATTAATAGAAGAGATTTAAATTTTTTAAATTACTTTATGAAGTCTTCTACAGCAAAAGAATTATAAAGGAAAAGATAGCAAATATTTTATTAATTCATTAGAAGTTTCCTTAGCATGATTTTGCCACTTCATTTGTCATTTTCAAACACTGGTATTTATTATAGCTTCTTCTTCTACATATATTTTATAATCTTCTGTTTTATTTCTTCAATTAGTTCATATTCGCTATTTTAATATTACTTTTGCTTTATGGTACAATTGTTATAAACATCTTTAAAAATGTATTTTAATAGTTCAACAACACATTAAATTATACATAACAACTCACATAATTTATACCTCCATAAGAATATATTTACCAGAAAACATTAAAAAATCTCAACATTAAAGTCTATTTTTATTTTTTAAAAATATTTTTTTCTTGTCACATTTTACCTATGACTTCTTAGGCAATCAAATCACATACATTTTATTTTAAGGTCCTATTGCAAGAGTACATTTATAAACAAGATGGAAGGCTACATTTTATTTAATTTCAAGAACTCTTGAGGCAGTCATAATATTCTTTTCAATAAAAATTTTGATAATAATTTTTCATTTTTAGATATTGAAATTCATTCTTGCTTATATTTTATGATCTATTTTTGATGTCAAACTTTAGCATTGTTTAATTTTTTAAATGTGCCTAATCATAACATTATTAATGTTAAGGTCTAATGATTTAATAGTTTAAATAGTTGCCTACTAACTTGGATCTACATATATACACATTCCTGCATAATTATCTTTCTCTATAATGCAATCAGGATATTTCCATATAGTGGTCATGAAGCACTGTCCGTTGGTTTGAGTTTTGGGTAAATTTCCAATTAGAACTACTTGAGGCATGAAATACACTTTGCTATAACCTGTAAGTTCTCAATGTACTGGTTTAAATTAACTGCTTGACTAAAGTGATGTAACCATGAAAGTGAGAATAGAGCAGAAATGTATTTACATTCACTCTACATTCATTTTCATCAAATAAGAGAGCATGGGGCAGGCAGCTGCAGAAGAAAAAAGGAATTGCTACAGTTTGGAGTCATACACAGTTGTTCCACATCAACTGTTTATAATATATTATTCTACAGTTTTGCTATTGCAGAACAGCAAGCACTAAACAAAAGTAGATGTCAGCTCTCAGCTCTGGAAAAACAGTTGTTCTGTACATTCTATTTATATAATAAAAAATTCTGATCATATACTGATGATTGCTTTATTAAAGTACATAGAAAGAGCTATTGGGAACCCTTCTGGTATTAGTAATATAATTTAATTTAATTAAGGGCAAAGCAGAAAATTGATTAATGTTACAAAATGCACATGTGATTTAAAAGCATGAAAAGCAATTACTTCACCAATTACAGAAAGTCCAAAACAGTTCTGATTGACAGAGCACAAGAAACACATTAAACAAGGTAATTTTTGAAAAAATGGAAAACATATCATCTCTTGATTTTACTTATAAAAACATGCATACTCTTTATTTCTTTAATAATCCATTAAAATAAATAATAAATCAAGATTCTTAAGTAACGTTTAGATTTGTGATATTTTGGTGATCTGAGTTACCATATTAAATTTGAAGTATATAGTATCAACATCTAAAATCCTATCTAATAAAAGAGTAATATGCACATTAACCATCACTCCGTTACACCCACAAGCCATGCCCACAAGCCAATCAGGAGCAAGTATGCAAATTAATCCCAACCAAGATGGCTGTGGCTATGGAGAGAGCAAGAGGGAGGCTTGGGTTTCAGCCCACTCAGGCAGGCCCAAGCCTACTCAAGACTACAAAGTTTCAATTATAGAAGATAAATAAATTCCAACAAAAATGGCGGCAGCCACAGAGCTGGAGAGAGCAGGAGCCTAGGGTTGCTCCCAGTGATGGAGGAAGACAAGCTTCTGCACACCTGGCCTGTCTTGGCCTCTGCTTAAGGCTACAAAGTTTCAATTATAGAAGATAAATAAATCCCAAAGTAAATGGCTGCCGCCATGGAGCAAGCAGGAGGCTTGGCTCCACTCCAGGCTACAAATTTTCTGTTGTAGAGGATAAATAAATCCCTGGTATCTTACCCAGGTCACCCCACACCCTAAGGGAACTCCCACCCTGATCCAGGACACACTTTAGAGCAAACCAGCTGGCCCTTACCCATTCACCAGGACTCTATTCTATCTAATAAAGGAGTAATATGCAGATTGACCATCAATCCAACCTACAAGATGGCTGCCCCCATGTGGTCAAAAATACTGCCCCCATGTGGACACAAGATGGTCACCACAAGATGGCCAGCAAGGAAGGGCAGTTGGGAAGGACAAGGCCTCAAGGAAGGGCAGTTGTGGGTGATTAAGCCTGCATGGGAGAGCAGTTAGGGGTGACCAGGCCTGCCAGGAGAGAAAAGTTAGGGTCAAACAGGCTGGCAGAGGAGCAGTTAAGCATCAATCATGCTGGCAGGAGAATAGTTAGAGGGGTGATCAGGCTGGCAGGCAGAAATGGGTAGGGGAAATCAGGAAGGCAGACAGGCAAGCAATTTGGAGCCAGCAGTCTTAGACTGTGAGAGGGATCCCAGATTGAAGAGGGTGCAGGCTGGGCTGAGGGGCACAACCCCCATGCATGAATTCTATACACTGTGCCTCTAGTTATTCTAATAAAAAAGCATTCAACATACAATGTAACAAAATTCACCATGACATGTTGAGAAAAAATTTCTTAAATATTATAAATAAGGAAATGGCAATTCACTTTTCTTTTTAAATTTTATTATTTAATTTGAGAAATGGAAAGGTAATACTTTTATTTGATAAAGCTAGAGACTATATGTAAGACCAATTTATTCCCTTTATGTCTCAAAATGTACACAAGTGTACACATCAAATATTGTTTAGAAGTTCAACTACCAAAGAAAACTTAGAATTTTAACCAAAGTTCCTAAAATGAATACCAGCTATAGGAATTCTCCAACTTTGAATGAATCAGAGCAGTATTAACAACTAGTGGCCTAGTGCACAAATTCGTGCAAAGAGGAGGGTTTCCCTCAGCCCAGCCTGCACCCTCTCCAATTGGGGACCCCTTGGGGGATGTCCAACTGTCACAGGAGTTTGGGCCTAAACAGGCAGTCAGATACCACCCCCCACAATATGGGACCACAGGTTCCTAACTGCTCAATCTGCCTGCTTGCCTGATCACCCCTAACTGCCTCTGCCTGCCTGTCTGATCACCCCTAACTGCCCTCCCCTGACATCCTTATCGTGCCCCCAACTGCCTCTGTCTTCCTGATCACCCGTAACTGCCCTCCCCTGTTGGCCTGGTTGCTTCCAACTTCCCTCCCCTGCCAGCCTGATCTCACCCCCAACTGCCCTTCTCTACAGGCCAATTTGATTCTGATTGGTCAGTTTCTATGCCAGTCAGTGTCAAAAGCTCTGCCTCTTAGGCAGCAATTGGCTCCTCACAGTTCAACCAGATTTGGTTCTGATTGTTCGGTTTCTATGCCAGTCAGCATCTTTGGGTCTGATCAGAAAGGTGGAGCTGATAAGCAGTCCCCCTCTCCCCCAGAGGCCTGGAAAGAAACAGAGGCACACCTGCTGGTGAAGCCCAGAGAGAGAGAGAGAGGCAATGGCTGATCAACAGCTGCCACGGAGGCTGCAGATCAGACCCTGCCTCTCTCTCTGCACCTCTCTCCAGGCCTGATCCCCAGCCCTCTTGGCAGTCAGTGCCAGCTTTCTGAGCCCGCACTAGTGGCAGTCAGTGCTAGGTCACCACAGCAACCCAGTACAGACCACAGGACTGACTTTCAGTGTTTGGTCGAGCCTTCCGTTGGTCCTTATGAACACTGGGTTTTTATATATTAGAATATTTGAAATTGTTTTTAAACTCTTTCTAATGGTCATATACAAGTGTAGTTGTATTTGTCATAAATCTCTAATATAGCCATTCAATAAGTTAATACCCAAGTCAAAATCAACTAAAGTATATAATTAAAACATAATACTTGTTTAAAAAAAAAAGGCAGATACAGTATATGGACAACTAATCTTAAAAAATAAAAAGTTTCCTTCCAACAATGAATAGGCTAAAACTTATAACCAATTCTTAAAATAAGCTTTTATTAATACAGTCTTGATCATAGACTAATTATGTCCATTTTCCCTTTAGAAATTATGTATGTACATCATTATTTACATTTATATTTAATGTATAATTTACCTAGCCATTTATAGCAAATGACCTATATTGTATTCACTCTGTCTCCCTTAATGAAAAATGTATTTCCCTTTTTCTGATCTGGAAATAACTTGACTGTTTTAAGATCACTTTGGCCTCTTATTAATTCAAATTCTGCTTCTTTTTTGGGATAAAAGAAATATATTTATGAATCATTCAACATGTCAACCACATGTGGATTTTACAATGCTGCAAGCATATGATACTGCTTTCTGATTTTCTGATTGACAGCATAAGTTTAAGGGTGGCTAGGCTTATTTCCTGCAGTGTGAGATTGATAGAAGTTAAGCAAAGCATATTCATTGACATATAACATTGCCTCTTGATGACAGTGGAGATGAAAATTGACATGTGAACTCTTTGAACTTCAGCAAAAGAAAAACTTTAGCAGATTGTGGGCTTATGCAAATAGTGACACAAATTAACTTTTTAAATATTGATAATGCAACAGGAAGAAAGAAATGAGAAAGTGAGCCAATTATAACGTCAGGAAGTTATAGAAATATTTCAACAACTTTTCATTTTCTGAATTGCAAATAAGAACATTATTCTTTTTTTAAAAAAGGTAAGTCTTATAAGTTTTATTAATGTACTAGTATACTCAGGAAAATCCAATTACATGATGCAAAATTAAATAAAATTCTATTGAAACTTCTTGAAAGGAATATATCATAACTTGTATTCCGTGTGACAAGATGTAAAATGTTTAAATAAAACAATAAAAACTACTGAAAATATGTTATCCCTGCCAAAGCTGATGTCAGAAAAGTTTAAGAAGAGAAAGGAAGTTAAGTTTTGAATTCTATTTCAAAACAGTTAATATGGCTTTGATTTACATTGAAAAAATGATCAATAAAAATTAATGAGTTTTTCACTAGTTTTTTTTTTTAGTCAAAATTCCAAAAATAAAGATGAAATTTTCATTTTTTAGCTACAATTTGTTTAGTCCTCAAACAGAGCATGGTCTCTCAGGTGTTCTTAATCTTCTGATGCCTGAAACCCTTTAAAGTGCTTTTGCCGAAATTTCTACCTATTATTTGGTTCTCAGCTTAGATATGAGTTCCTCCAGAAGAGATACTCAGATATGAGTTAGATAAACTAGTACCCTTTTTATGCTAACAGATCCTTCATTTTCTCCCTCTTAGATCTAAGTATACATACTATCTTTGCCTGGTTACTATTTTTATTCTTCATAAAATATCCATGAGGACAGAACCACATATGCTAGCACAATTTCTGATATCAGGTATGTCAACAATAAGTAGTTATTGTATGAAACAAATTATTTCAATATTAGACATTGATATGAGCTTATCTTTCTTCACATGCAATCATCATCTCTTTGTGGACAAGACATGTATTCTTAAACTTTTTATTTCCAATGCATATTACAAAACCAAGAATAAAATATGTATTCAATAAACATTTTATTAAATGCATGTTCAAAAAGATTTTGGAGAAACACAAACACCCCAAGTTTTTTTCACTAAACAAGAAACCTTCCCTATGTCAGAAGAGAGCATTAGTTCCTGATTAGAATGATATGTTTCTTATTTAAAAGTTTTTTGTGTGTGTGTGTTTTCACTTATAATAAGCCCTTTTGTTGCAGAAGACCAAAGAAAGCCAAAGATGCTTCTGAGAAAAAAAGGAGGGACACTATTTAGTATGCCAGTGGACTCAGGGAACAGCCTTCCAAATCTGAGTGAAGGAACATGCATGGGGCACTCCCTTATATCTCCCTATGGTCCTTGTCCCACAAACATGGATTATGCTTCTGGTTCTTTTTGTGGGCCTTGCAAGAAGGTTCACAGGTGTTGGGAGTCTCTAGGCCATATCTGATGGTCTATCCTGGCATCAGTGTTAATAACCCTCCCCCTGGGCAATGCACTGTCTACAGCCCAATGGCCTCTATAACCAGTTCTGCAAGACCAGTATCTGGGAAAGAGGTAATGACTTAATTATAGGTTATCAAGAATGTAAGCTGAGTTTGCTGGCATGGATACAGATCACTATCCCCCAAATATCAGACCTTTTCAGTCTTCTATTTCCTCCCTCTGCCCTTGTCCCACAAGCTTCTCTTAGCCTTGTGGTACAACGACTACAGGATGTTATGGTGAACATGGACAATCACTATTCTTAACTGCTTCCACCTGGAAAGGGGTGATGACAAAGGGGTTAGAATCCCATGAGGGGTTTGTAGGGAATTTTGAAGTTTAAAAGCATTCCTATCCAGTTTTCAGGCAGACAGAGGTAAGCAGTGGTCCCACACACTTAGAATGTGCCTGCAGGGGAGCACCTGGGGTAGGTGGTGCTTTCAGCCTTGAGGATAGAGTTGCATAGTTCACCTGGGTGGCGACCTGCTGGATGTTGGCCCTGGGTACAGCTAAAACAAATAGGAGTCACATTAATTAGCTGCCATTGGCCATGACAGGTCCTATCATTTTTTTCCCATCCAACACAACCTCCCTCTCCCCCACTACATGCATTTGGTAGTGGAGTCATAACATGCCGCAGGCTAATAAGTATAGCTACAAGTATGTGCTAGCTAATATTATTAGTGGGATCATATTATTCCTTCTATTTCTGGGCAGTGAGGGTCTACAACAGTGAACTGCTAGGACAAAGAGCAGTATTATGGTCATTCCTCAAGGCAGATGTAGCCAAAGATAGCATGACAAGGTGCAGTTCAGCAATCCATGATGAGGCCTTTGTTTCCTTACTGTGTGGGAAGCAATAATTTTAGGGTGTTTCTGCGTTTCAGCAAGAACAGATGAGTTCTCCTCCTGGTGCTAGTCTTGGGTTCTGGTGGCACTCATAAAAAGACAAAATGAGAATTATTATAAAGATAAAACCAATGATTATCCAGAAATACCAGAACATATTACCTTTAGGAGGAGATAAAAAAGAGAGATCAGTGTTAGGGAGAATTCAGCAGGGCATTTCTAAATTCCTTGGAGCAGGTTGATTGGCCAGATCTGCTGTCTTCTTAAGAGTGATCCTCAGGGGATGTTTCTGGTCAGAGGTCACCTTCCACTCAGGCTGGGTATCACTCAGCTGGTGGGCTGCCTTCACCCAGGAATGGTAGATCCAGGTATTCAGTCCTGCAACCTTAAGAGCTGTGGGGGTGGTTAATATGACTGGGAGAGGTGTGAGGGGTTCCCTTTTCCCAGTCTTTTACCCAAACCTGGTCTCCAGGTTTATAAGGATGTATGTCTGTTCCTAGGGAGATGGGTAGTCAGTCAGTAACCCATCTGTGTACCTCAAAGACAGTTTTTCAAAGTCTTTGTAGTTGTTTCTGGATTTCTAAGTTCCTTATTTCCCTCAAATCTCCCTTTGGCCAAATTGAGGAAGGAGGTCTACCATATAGAATTTCAAAGGGAGAGAACCCTACCCTGGCCCTTGGGGCACAAGCATACCTGCAGAAGTACAAGAGGCAAGATATCTGTCCAGGGTAAGGTTGTGTCTTGGCATAGCTTAGCCATAGTCTGCTTTAGAGCCTGGTTCATGCATTCTACTTTTGCTGAACTCTGAGGCCTGTAGGCTGTATGTAGGTTCCATTTAATTCCTAAAGCCTTAGTTACCTGTTGTACTATTTCTGCTACAAAGGCTGGGCCATTATCGGGCCCTATGGTCAGAAGCATTCCATACTATGGAATTATATCCTTCAGCAATGCCTTAGTGACTTATATCGCCTTTTCCCTGCATGTGGGATATGCCTCAACCCAGCCTGATAAGGTGCAAACAAAAACTAGCAGGTATTTATTTCCTCTGCTAGGCCCTATTTCTGTAAAATCTACTTCTAAGTCCTCAAAAGGAGCTTGCCCACAGCACTGAACTCCTATTGGTCCCACAGGACCCTGTTTGGCATTGTTCTGAGCACAGAGGAGACAACTTTGAGAGACTGAGGCACACAAAGAGGGAAGATGGGCAATTAGGTAGTATCTGCCTAACAAACCTTCTAGGGCAGTCTTCCCTAATTGTGTAAGTTCATGCTGCTAGAGAACTACCCTATGGGCTAACTGTTCTGGGGCATAGACCCTGTGATCCGGGAGTATCCATCAGCCTTCCTTCGTTCTCTTGCCCTCTTCTTGCTGGGCCCATTCTTCTTTCTGAGGAGTGTACTTTGGAGGTTCAGGTAATTTGGGGGCCAATGTGATCCCTGACGGTGTCACTTGTTCTTTGGCAGCCAACGTGGCTGAGGCATCAGCACGTTGGTTTCCTTTTTGGTGACCTCTGCAATGAATGATGGCTATTTCCTTGGGCTCCCAGACTGCTTCTAGTTCCTTTAAAATCTCATTCTGATTTTATATTCCTTTTCCTCCAGCCATCCAAGAGCCCCTTTCCTTATATATGGCCCCATGGACATGCAGGGTAGCAAAGGCATAGCATGAGTTAGTATAGATGTTGGCATACTTATCTTTACTGAGTTCTAAGGCTGTAGCAAGGGCCCAAAGTTTTGCCTTCTGTGCTGACCATCCTTCAGGCAGGGCCTGTGCCTTGACTGTCTCAAAGTTTGATACCACTGCATATCCAGCCTGTCTTTTTCCTTCATCTAAGAAGCTGCTGCCATCTGAGAAAAATACCAAGTTCAGGTTTGGCAGGGGCCTATCCATTTATCTGGCCAGTTGCAATAAACCTTCTCTAAGACTTCCAGGCAATCATGCTCAGGGGCCCCCTCAGCAATGGGTAGAAAGGTGGCAGGATTAAGAGTTCTCACTACTTCTAATCATACCCGAGGGTTCTCACTTAACAGGCATTGATATTGAGTCATTCTAGCATGAGTTAGCCAGTGCTGCCCCCTTGCTTCCATCAGGTGACAACAGCATGAGGTACTTTTAAGTTTTGTTATAAGGTAAGCTTATCCGCTTCCTTGACTAACAATGCAGTGACTATAAGAGCCCTGAGACACGGGGGCCACCCGGAGGCTACTGGGTCAATCTGCTTGGAGAGATAGGCTACTAGTCTTTGCCAGGGTCCAAACTCCTGGGTTAGGATTCCTAGGGTTACCCCGCTGTTCTCATGAACAAAAAGATTAAAGTCTAGTGTCTCATCTGGTAGCCCCAGTACCAGGACCTCAGTGAGCTTTGCCTTTATGGTGATGAAAGCTTTCTCCTGTTTTGGACCCCAGTTGATGGATGCTTTCTCTCCTCATTTTAAAGCTTCATGGAGAAGCTTAGCCAAGTCTGAAAACCCTGATATCCAAATTCAACAGAACCCTGCCGCTCCCAGGAATTCTCGAATCTGTCCCTGAGTGCTAGGGACTGGAATGGCACATACTGCCTGCTTTCTTTCAGTCCCTAGCCTTTGTTTCCCCTGGATGATTCAAAAGCCTAAATATTTGACTTCTCTCTGACAAATCTGTGCTATGTTCTTAGACACCCAATAACCTGTTTCAGTTAATAGTATCTTGGAGCGCTTGTGTTCCCTCCCAGAACTAAGCTCCTGTGAAGCTGGCCAGTAGAAGGTCATCTATATACTGGAGTAGAACACATCCCAAGTCCTGCCCTGGGAATTTAGACAGATCAGATGCTAGTGCTCCACTAAAGAGAGTAGGGGAGTTCTTGAACCCTTGTGGCAGTCTGGTCCAGGTGAACTGTTCCTTGGCTCCTGTAGTTGGGTTTTCCCATTCAAAAGTGAAAAGAGGCTGGCTGGAAGGCAGAAAAAGGCATCTTTTAGATCCAGGCATGTGAACCATCCCACCTCTGTTGGGATGAGTCCCAGAAGAGTGTAGGGGTTCCATAGTGCTGAATGAAGGGTTATAACAGTCTCATTTACAGCCCATAGATCCCTGACAAGGCAGTAGTCATTAGTCCCAGGCTTTTTGACAGGTAAGAATGGCATGTTCCATAGAGACCTGCATCGTTTAACAAGTTCCCACTGAAGCAGCTGGATTCTAAGTGGACCTGGATTCCTAGGTGTGCCTCCCGTAGAACTGGATATTGGCAGATTTTAACAGGCTGTGCCCCAGGCTTTAAGTCAATCAGCTCCGGGACGTGGGCCTTTCCCAGGCCTGGAGGATTTCCTTTAGCCCAGACCAGCAGAAATTATTTTTCTAATTCAGGTTCTAAAGGTGAGGCCTTTGACTAGGGGGTATAAAATCTCCATTCTTCCTCTCTATGCATTGCTAGGGACAGGATCATTGGGGAGGTGTCCTCACTGAGGTGAAGCTGTGCTAAGCCATTTGGAGCAAAACTGATTTCTGCACCCATTTTGGCTAAAAGACCTCTACCCATTGGAGGCACTGGGCAGTCCAGCAAGTGCAGGAATTCATGAATTACTTGATGACCACCAAGTTCACATTGGTGAGGGCAGCCGAATGGTCTACGGGTCTGGTCCCCAGTAGCTCCAATAACGGTGACCTCCTTTCCCGAGAGAAGCACTATTTTCTGTATGACTACTGAGTGCTCAGCTCCTGTATCAATCATAAAGTCCACAGTCTGGCCCCCAATTTTCATTCTGACCGTGGGCTCGTGGGGGTCTAGCTGAAAACAGCCCGGTCTGCCCTAGTTGGAATCAGCCATTGCTAGCCCAATGAGATCTGCTTCAGGTGGCTTTGGTTGATAGCGACTGGGTGGAAAAGGGGATCCAGTCTTTTTACTTTGTCGTTTAGGACATTCATTCTTCAGTGTCCTATCTCCTTACAATAGACCTGGTATCATCTCAGACTTGCTCTTCCTTCCCCCCCTGATCTGTATTCTTGTTTTCCTTTCTGGTCTGTCTGGGAGTCTGAGCCTCTAAACGCTGCTGCTATTATATTGGCCTTTGTATTTTATTTTCTTCCTTCCTCCTTGCCACACTGTCTCAGTTGATGAAAACCTTGTTGGCTATCTCCAGCAGTTTGGTGGCATTTTTCCTGAAAACTCTTCTAGCTTCTGTAATTTTCTCCTGATAAGAGGCTGGGCTTAGCCTACAAAAGCGGCATTTACCATGGTTTGATTTCTTAGGCCTCAGGGTTAAAGGGAGTATAGATTCAGTATGCCTCACATAGTCTCTCTTAGAAAGCTGCTGGTAAGTCAGGCTTCTGGAAAACCTGAGATTTTAGCCATTTTGGTGGCTTCTTAGCTCCAGTCCTGATTCCCTGGAGGAAGGCCAGCCAATATCTTTCTAGCCTGGCCCTTCCGTCTTCTGAATCCGGGTTCTAATCAGGTTCCTCATCTGGGAAGGCCTCCCTTGCCCTTCTGTCTGTATCTAATATTCCTGCTAGGGCCTGCATCTGGAGCCACTTCCGAGCCTCTGATACTATTCTCATGCACTCCTCAGTGCTAAAAAGTGTGAAAAGGAGCTGTTTGCAGTCCACTCCGGTGGACTTCTGGGTCTGGAAAATCATTTCTAGGAGGTTTACCATGGCCTGAGATTTTTCAGAATAAGCTGGGGTGTGATGTTCCAATTTAGGATGCCACTTGTGGTAAAGGGCTGATAATAATAGACTGGCCTTCCCTCCTGTAAGGTCCCATCTTCATCAAGCACTTGGGCACCCTGAATCTCCCTGAAAGGCATCTGACATGCTGGTTGTGTCTTAGGTCCTTGATCAACTGAACACAAGTCCTGCCCAACTGGCTCTAGAGAGCCTGGCTGAGGAGAGATGGAGAGGGTGATGGGGTATTTCTAGGCTTTCCAGACCTTCCAGACCAGCAGGGAAGCACTTGATACTGCCTGTGGCACATATGGAGGTGGTAAAACTGGCGGGACTTCCTCAGGGAGTCCTGGAAGAACAGGGGGTTGGGTTCCCTTCTGAGGGACCTGTTTCTTTTCTCCTGCTTACTTCTCTTCTACTTTCTCCTCTCCTGCTTACTTTTCCTTAGCCTGCTTCTGTACTGCCTGCCTCTCCTTAGCCTGCACCTGCCCTGCCTGCCTCTTCACTCCTGCTATTAAAACTTTACTCTGTCCATTGTTACACACACAGAACCGGACCCAAGGCTGCAAGGTTTGAGCAATTTCTAACCAGGTGTCTATGTAGGGAAACTGACCTGAGTGTCCAGGAACTTTAGTGACTACATTCCAGACCACCCTAACCAGTCCTTTATCTAAGAAGCTTTCTAAGGGACAGCTGACTCTGGAGGCTGGTCATTCTACTTCACAGGATTTCCTCAGTTTTGGGGGGTTCATTTTAATACCATAATCTCCATTGAAACCCTTTTCAAAATTTTTCAACATACAGTTGAGAACAGTGGATTTACTTTGTCCCAATCCCATGATGATTGGGGGCAAGAGACAGACAAGGGTGGGGGTGACCTGTTTTCACAGATCCTCACTCAGATGCCAGCCTGGCCTCATCCCTTGTCTTAGCTTAGATTTGTCTTAGCTAAGGTGCACCCGTATAAAACCCGGGCCTGGTCACCTCCACGAGGAGGTGAGTCATCGTTCTGCCATATGACAAATAGCAGAACCACAAGTTGGGACCCACTAGGACTCCGTAACCAAGGTCGGAGAGCCACACAAAGGATAAGAGAGGGCAGGCCTTCTCCCTCCACACTCACACACTTTCACCAGCCATTCACTCAGAGTTTAAAAACACAGTTCATCTGATTCCTGATTCCTGACCAATTTAACTGATGAAGTCCTATGACTTCCAGGGAGGTTATCAAGCTCCCCATTCCACTCACTGAAGTGGGCCTGACTGACGTGGACCCAATACCGATTCTGTCAACAGGTCCAGAAGAGCCCGTCTGCTCTCTTCAGATGCTGGCTGGGTCCTAGGCTGAGATTCGGGAACGCCAGGAGTCCCCCAGTTTGATTCTGCTAAAATCAGCAGGGTGCACCTTCCGGAGGCCTATCCCACACCCCTGGGCTCTAAGTCCTGTCCCCTCACCAGAGGCCAAAAATGCCAAGCGCAGTTGGTTTCCTGGTATCAGGGAACCAGATGTTGCAGAAGACCAAAGAAAGCCAAAGGCACTTCTGAGAAAAAAAACGAGGGATACTATCTAATATGCCGGTGGACTCAGGGAACAGCTGAAGGGACAATTCTCCCCAGCTTCCTCCATCTTAGGTGACTAGCCC
>JAAGEH010000304.1:26877021-26890221 GCA_011751065.1 Lasiurus cinereus
TGTATCCATGCCAGCAAGCTCAGGATTTTAGAATAAAATAAGCTGAGCAATGCTTATTTGTTCTCGGACATATTTCCCTATCCCAAGGCAAATAAAAAGTTCTCACAACAGCCTAATTGTTGCCAAACAATCATAGGTTAAAAGGAATCTCTAGAAGTTGACTTCTTGATAAGTATTCACAACTTTATCAGCCACAAAAATTTGCACAAAATTCCAAACTATTAAATTACACTACTGTGAACAAAAAAAAGAGGAGGTACCCAAATGGTAGTCCTTACAAATTTAGTGACTGAAAGTAATCACAAAGGTTGGTCTGAACATAAAAATTCTTATGTAAACTGAGTCACAGTGAGAATACTTGCCCTAGAGTTTTCAGGCCAATCTTTACATTGTGAGCCTGTCTATTGTCTTTGTGCATCTACTAGTGAAGCAGGAATTTTAGGGGAACATAGGCAAGCTTAGGGATTTTTTAGAACTGGGGTCCATGAAAAGCAATGGGCTTTAGACTGGGAGAAGGTATATTTCCATAATACAAGGAAGCCAGGTACAGTTACATCTCCATAAGACAAAGAAACAGCAATAGATATATTTACATAAGACAAGGGATCTGGAAGTAGCCAAGAAAGGTTGCATTTATAAAATAAAGATAAGAAAGCCCTTCATTCAGAAGGAAGGGGGTGGGGGTGGTAAGGGGGGAGGACCTCACAGGTCCTATGTGAGGTTAGACCTTGGAGCCCAAGAGTTACTATAGTAACCAACTAGAGGAATAGTGACCAATCAGAGGGAATGTCAGACACCATGGTCTGTAGCCTTTATAAACCATTGGGAAGAAGAAGCCAGTGGGACCCTTCTCCCGCTCCCTACTTGGGAGTCTATTCTGTGGGACTCTTTCCCTCTCCCCAAGTGGGAGTCTAGTACTTGATCTTCAATAAATCTCCATCTTTGCTATACCACTTTTCTGTTCGTGGATTCACTCTTCGATTCTGGCAGACAATCTGGTTCCAGTCCAAAAATTCGGTGTCACTAGGATAACATATTTTTGAAATGACAGAGTATTTTATTTCCTACCCTCAGAAAGCTTAACTGCAGCACCAGAGCACAAGACCACAGAACCCCTTATTGTTATCTTATTGCCCCCTGCCTAAACCCCCTCCCTTTTCTGGGAGTGGCCACAGGTGACCAATCTCTGTAACACTCATCACTTTCCTAAGCCCTCCCAATATCCTACCCCATATAACTCATTGTTCTGCCCCCAGCTCGCTCTCTCATCTCGCTGCTGGGCCAGAAAGAGTCTGGGAGCCAAACGCAGGTTTGAATAAAGACTCTGCTTTTGCATCAGAAAAGGCTCCCTGGTGGTTGATTATTGGGGACCCTGAACTCCAGGCATAACAACCCCTATATCTTTTTTTTTCTCTTTACAATTAAAAAATTCCATACTAGTATGTGTCCTTATCTCCCAATTGCCCTCCCCCAATGCCTCCTCACTCATGCTCTCACCCCCTGATGTCTATGTCCATTGGTTGGATTTATATGCATGTATACAAGTCCTTTGGTTGATCTCTTCCCCTTACCCCCACCCTCCCCTACCTTCCCTCTGAGGTTTGATGGTCTGATTGATGCTTCTCCGTCTCTGGATCTGTTTTTGTTCATGAGTTTATGTTGTTCATTATATTCCACAAATGAGTGAGATCATGTGATATTTATCTTTTTCTGCCTGGCTTACTTTGCTTAACATAATGCTCTCCAATTCCATCCATGCTGTTGCAAATGGTAAGAATTCCTTCTTTTTTAACCACAATATAGTATTGAATTGTGTAGATGTACCATAGTTTTCTAATCTACTCATCTGCTAATGGGCACTTAGGCTGATTCCAAATCTTAGCTATGATAAATTGTGCTGCTATGAGCATAGGGTTGCATATATCTTTTCTGATTAGTGTTTCTAGTTTCTTGGGATATAGTCCTAGAAATGGTATTATTGGGTCAAATGGGAGTTCCATTTTTAGTTTTTTTTGAGAAAACTTCATACTGTTTTTCACAGTGGCTGCACCAGTCTGCATTCCCACCAGCAGTGCATGAGGGTTCCTTTTTCTCCGCATCCTTGCCAGCACTTGTCATTTGTTGATTTGTTGATGGTTGCCATTCTGACAGGTGTGAGATGGGACCCTATTGTCATTTTGATTTGCATCTCTTGGATACTTAGTGACTTTGAGCATGTTTTCATATGTCTCTTGGCCTTCCTTCTGTCTTCTTTTGAAAAATTCTATTTAAGTTCGTTGCCCATTTTTTATTGGATCATTTATCTTCCTTCTATTAAGTTGTATAAGTTCCCTGTAGATGTTAAAGATTAAACCTTTATAGAAGATAACATTATGGGCTTTCTTATTGTTTTGTTAATGGTTTCTTTTGCAGTAGAGAAGCTTTTTATTGATGTAGTCCCATTTATTTATCTTCTCTTTAGTTTCCATTGCCCTAGGAGCATTATCAGTGAAGAAGTTCCTTCGGCATATGTCTGAGATTTTGCTGCCTGTGAATTCCTCTAGAATGTTTATAGTTTCCCTTTTGATGTTTAAGTCCTTTATCAATGTTGAGTTTATTTTTGTGTATGGTGTAACTTGGTGGTCTAGTTTCATTTCTTTGCAGGTATCTGTCCAATTTTCCCAACACTATTTATTGAAGAAACCCTCATGACTCCATTGTATGATCTTGCCTCCTTTGTCAAATATTAATTTAGCATAGTGGTTTGGGTCTATTTGTGGGTTCTCTCTTCTATTCCATTGGTCTATATGTTGGTTCTTGTGCTAGTACCAGGCAGTTTTGAGAACAGTGGCTTTATAATATATATTGAAATCTGGTATTGAGATCCCTCCTACTTAGTTCTTCTTTCTCAAGATTGCTGCAACTATTTGGGGTCTTTAACCCTGAATAGTTAATTTCACATGAATTTTTGAAGAGTTCATTATAGGTCTGTAAAATATGCTGTTGGTATTTTAATGAGGATTGCATTGAGCATTACTTTAATATCAAAAACAGATAAAGACAACACAATGAAAGAGAATTATAGGCCAATATCACTCATGAAAGTAGATGCCAAAATCCTCAAAAAATTCTAGCAAATCAGATCCAGCATTACATCAGAAATATCATACACCATGACCAAGAAGGATTTATCCCAGGGATGCAAGGATGGTACAATATCCACAAATCAATAAATGTGATATATCACATAAACAAATTGAGAGATAAAAATCACATAGTCATATCAATTGATGCAGAAAAAACATTTGACAAAATCCAACACCCTTTCTTGATAAAAACTTTCAGTAAGGTAGGAATAGAGGGTACATACCTCAACATAATAAAAGCCATATATGACTAACCTACAGCACATCATACTCAATGGGCAAAAGCTAAAACCATTTCCCCTAAGAACAGGAACAAGACAGGGATGCCCACTTTTACCACTTCTGTTCAACATAGTACTGGAAGTGCTAGCCATAGCAATTAGGTAAGAAGAAGAAATAAAAGTTATCCAAATTGGAAAAGAAGATGTAAAACTGTCATTATTTGGAGATGACATGATACTGTGCAGAGAAAACTCTAAAGACTCTATTAAAAATTATTAGACTTAATAAATTAATTCAGCAATGTAGCAGGATACAAGATTAACCAAGAAATCTATGGCATTTTTATACACCAATAGTGAACTTACAAAAAGAGAGGTTAAAAAAATCCCATTTACCATCACACCAAAAAAATTAAGATATGAGGAATAAACTTAACTAAGGAGGTAAAAAACCTGTACTCAGAAAACTACAGAACACTGAAAAAAGAAATAGAGGAAGATAAACAGATGGAAGAACATACTATCTTCATGGGTTGGTAGAATCAACATCATGAAAATGTCCATATGACTCCTGTATCTTTTAAACTATCAAACTGAATTCATTTTTGGTCAGTTACTAAAACACCATTTGAAAACTGCTTGGTTGATTTTTAATTGCTATGTTTATTAAGTGAAGAGGAGCAGAATATGATACCTCAAGCTATGCCTCTTTAGCATACATATTATCTTGAAATGGAACAATTTTAAGAAATAAGAAATCAGATACAGGAGAGGCTCTGAAAACCAGTAGAAATTACTCTTTTGTAGGAGATATTAATATTTATGAAAGAAAATTCCATTTCTGAAAGTGTCTCCATCTCTGTACCAGAAAGACAGGAATAACTAAATATCTAGAAATTTATTAATGGAAAATGCAAAGAAATAAAGATGTGTAAAATCCATATCTTTGTTTACTGTGCTTTTTCTGGCAACTTTTCATAACTGCCTTTCTCTCATTCACAATATCTTCTTTTGTCTTTAGCTGGAGGCAGCATTTCAGGTGGTGGCTTATGCCATTTACCAAGAGTTTTCCTTGGCATCTCTTATTTACACAGAAGGTATACATATTACAAAACTTATATTTATTTTTCTCTTATTAATCTGTCTTTTATTACTGAGGTTCTCAGCTAAGAACCTAGAAAGGTAGAGGGAAAACTATGTTTCCTCCTCAACATCAGTTAGCAATAAACAATAAATTATGATAAAATATTCAACATTTCTGACTAATTGGAATAAGAAGTGATCTGAAATAATAGTAAATTAACATAATTTTATATTCATTAATTATATTAATTGTTAGTATATTTAATATTATTAATTAATTATATTAACTGTTAATATATTTGATATTATTAACTAATAAATATATTAAAATTATCTTCATCTTCAAAAATATAGAAGTTCTAGCACTATAAAAGGCCATTGTAGGGGAAGACATCAGCAAAACATTTTTTCATTGCTTCACCAGTGATTTGGAAGAACATGGGATTGGTTCCAAGTTTGTAAACTGATTTGAGGCATCATGCAAATGCCCCTCACTGTCTCCTGTAACCTGTAAGTAATAAAATCAAAGTTCTGTAGCTCTGCTTCACCAATGGCTGAGACAATTACGTGCTCTTCCTTTTTGTTAAAAGAATTTTAATTATTTTAACTTCTTTTTTTTCTTTTTCACTGTTGTTATGTCTAGGAGAACATCTCAAACTATTTTTTATTTCAAAGGAAGGTTAAAACAACCTTGACTGGTGGTGGGTAGCTAGGAATTCAGGCAAATTTGAAATGAGTCTATGAGCACCTCTGACATGGCTCAGCTAGGTAGTAAAAAAAGTGGTAAGATTTACAAGGATCTTAGTACAAAAACAACACACAGAGTTTGGCTAAGCTCAGCAAGCTACAAGTACACTCACAACAAGCTTTTTGCTTCTTTTTCTCTGCCAGAGGAAACAGTCCTAATTTGATAACCAGTTGCCCTGGGCATTGTTAGAGCAAGAGATTTTGTATAATTGTCAGTCCTATACTATTGTCTTTTCCCTGAGTTCAGTCTTCCTTTGGGGGCTTGTGAGTGTTTAGGATTAAAAACTAACTGTAGTTTAAAACACTGTTTGAAAGGGTCTTTAGTGCAATTGTATTGGTCCTAGTTCATAATTTGAGTTTAAGCTAGAAAGACTATGACAATCATAGTTCCTAAACACTGTTTAAAGAAGTAATAAATAAAAGCCATCTGTATTTCCAGTTTATCATTTTTTTATATTTTGAACAAGCCCAGTTAGTTGATAATATATGATAACACAAATGGCACTTATGGATTAAATAAATGTGCCTGGACAGACAGCTTCATGTGAACACATGGCAAATAGACAGAAAGGGTGGTACCTTAGAGAAAAAGTACAGATCTCTTGGCAAAAAACAAACAAACAAACAAAAAAAAACACATATTCACTACATTTTTTTCCACAAGAAGAGTTTGGAGTCCTATAGAAAAAGTATATATATAAATGCATTTACATGTGTATTCATATATACATGTTTATACATGTACCAGCAGATTATATATATATTTGTTGGTACTGTCATTTTCCTTAAAAGTAATTAAATGTATCATGGGTGAGGGTGAGAGGCACCAGGAAGAACGTTGCAACGATGATTTTAAAACCTAAAACACTTAAATCAAAAAATCAATGTAACTCCACCTAGCCATATTTAGGAACATAATGGTTTGTTTTCAAAAGCATAACTCATCTGCACTCTTCCATTTATTGATTAACTTATTATTTTATTCAATACAAATTATTTATCTTAACTATATATACATAGAATTGGAAAGGCCACTGACAATAAAAGCATGGTCCTGGTAAAAGCAAAAAGAAAAGTGTAAGTATGGGGCCTTTACACATGAAGCACAAAAACGCAGGCAGATGCAGCCAGGAATATATAACAATTATGTAAGCAAAGAAATTTTTCCAAAGTTAACACTGCCCCAGGCATAAAGTTGGTTTCCCAGAGCAGCCCAACCTTCAAGAGGAGGGTGTAATTTGCAAAAGCCCTATAGGAAGCTTGATTAAGTGGTTTGAACCAGATATTAATTTTTTTGCATTATATTATTCATTGTTTGAAAAATAATGTATTGGGTGGTTTTTAAGTTTTTACAGTTATTACTTTTGATTAAACAAATAAGATTAGTAAAGCAGAATTTCTACCTTCCAAAACTCAACTCATGAAGAGATTGCATTCGTAATATTTTTATAATATAGCAAGTATCATATATTTCACAAATAAGCCACAAAACAAAAAACATGTGCAATGAAAGGGTTTCGGTATACAAAGACTGGGAAAATAGGTACAAACCATAGATTCATTTATTTGATTTGTTTTCTTCCTTGGAACTAATAGAGACTTCTCCTCTCTTGAGGTAGTGGAGCCAATGAATTGGTAAATCCAAAACCTGTTCCTGGATATATTTTGTCATGCAAACAAACAAGCAAAAAATATAAATAAATAAAAGCAGTTAACAACTAGAAAGAAGAGTAAAGAAGATATGCAAAATAAAGTGAAAGGATGTGAATCTAAGTAGGAGTAATGGTACAAAATAGAGAGTGGTAGGGAGTAAGGTGAGAGGGAAGAAGGAAGAGAGAGAGACAGAAAGAGAGAGAGAGAGAGAGAGAGAGAGAGAGAGAGAGAGAGAGAGAGACTCCTTGGTTTCCCCAGTACCCTTTTTTGCTTGTATCTATTTGTTTCTGATATGCATCTTAGAGCCTGAATTCCCAGAGATACCACTGCACCTTTCCAGTGAATATCCTTATTTTTATTTTTTACTCTAACTATACAATTAAAAAACCCAGTTCCAATAAGAACATCTCAAATCCAGAACCAGATCCAGAGAATAGCCAACTGCATAAAGTAGGATCTGTTTTGGACCAGAAACCTAAAGGAAAATTATAGGCATTGGTAAATATTTTGCTTGGATCTATATATTTTTTACTTTTTGAAGCTTTGTTCCAAAGCTCAGGTTTTTTTTTTTTGTTTGTTTGTTTATTTTGGTGTGTGTGTGTGTATTAATCACATAAAAGTGTGGCCCATGTATTTATAATTGAAATCCATTGTTTAAATATTCTGGTCAAAGTTCTTCTGGCCATAAGAAACATAACTCTCTCAGGCTAGCTCATATTAAGCTGGAAAGAATCATGAAGGGAAATAGTGCACAGCTAGGTCTTCAAAATAAGCAGGAAGGTGCCAGTTTCTGAAGAAGCTACTGTCTGTATTTCTTTACTTCTGAAGCTCCTGCAGTCACTTCTCTGTGTAAATTTACTAAATTTCTCTTTTTGAAAACTGTCATATTCAGCTTAAGATTTCTGCACACAATATAACCTGGCCTTATGTATGACCTGAGCAGGCCATTGTGCTAATTCTGATCCATAGTCTATGTCAGCCTCAAACTGTGAAACTTACCTTAGAATGACCAAAACTTAAAATACTAACAACTCCAAATGCTGTGAGGATATGGAGCAACAGAAACTCTCATTTATTGCTGAATGCAAAATTGTACAGCCACTTTGAAAGACAGTTTGGCATCTATATACATAAAACCCTAATATACAAATAGAACAATGAAACAACCGAACAATCAAACAACCAGTCGCTGTGATGTGCACTGACCATCTGGGGGCGCCTGCAGAACATGGCGGGCATTGGCCACAGTGGGATTATGGAGCAGGTGATTGGGGGTGCCAATCGCTATCATGGAGACGAGCCTCTAATGACTACTGAAAATGCTTTGCTCCCACAAGCTGTGGTCCCACCATTGCTCACACCTGCTGCCAGCACTGGCCCCACTTGCACCTGCTGCTGAAGCCCAGTGTCAACTCAGATTGCTCAGCGCCATTAGCAGGTGCAAGTTGCAGCTGCTGGCCCAATCTCCCCTAAGGACTTCTCCACCTCTCTCTGCTCCTGAGGGGCAATTGGGGCAGCATCCACTGCTTGCACCCACTTCTAGCACTGGCCCCAATCTCTCCATGATGTCAGTGGGTGCAAGTTGGGCTTGTGCCATCAGTGCGTGGGAGTGGCAGCAGCAGGCAACTCTGACATTGACACATCCTGTCTTTACCAGGTTCCTGGGATGGTCTTGAAGCTCCTTCCTATGTTAATAAAGGCAAGAGACACTGATTTGAATTAATTAATTAAATTAATAATTGACCGCAATAAGATTATCTAATATTTTTCATACAACATATATATAACCTTAAGACAAAGTATCAATGATTTACTCCTGGAATTGTAAGTTAACGAAGAAGACAATTTTTAAAAAGTATTCTTATTATCCTTTACAAACAGGTCACTCTTGTATCTTTTCAATCATCCTGCTTGGAAGAAACCTTTCAAATGCAATTTAAAATAGTATCTACTCCATACTCAAGGAGGCTCTCTTGTTTCACCAGTTTGAAGTACTTTCTTTTCATTTCAACTATTATAGACATAATTTTCAGTATTATTCTACCAGTGGTCTGGTGCATGAAATTCATACATGGGGGCAGGGAGTGTCCTCAGCCCAGCCTGCATCCTCTCAAATCTGAGACCTTTTGAGGGATGTCTGACTGCCAAGGGATGTCCCTGTGTGATCAGGCCTAAATAGGCAATCAGATATCCCTCTTGCAATCTGGGACCACTGGCTCTTAACTGTTCACCTACCTGCCTGTCTGATCAACCCTAACCACTCTGCCTGCCTGCCTGCTAGCCCCCAACGGGCCCCCCTGCTGGCTTGCTCACTCCCAACTTCCCCCCAGCCTGATCACCCCCAAATGCCCTCTACTGCTGGCCTCATAGCCCCCAACTGCCCTCCTCAGCCAGAGGCCCTCCACAGCTGGGCACAGAATGTTTGCCTCGTTGCTGGGGTGATGATACAAGTGATTCTCCTCACCCTAGCCACTGCATGCCCACTGCCCAGAGGCCTCCACAGCCAGGGTAGAACACTTGCTTCCTCACCGCTGTGATAAAACAAACATTCTGTCAGGCTGCTCATGCTGCCCACTCTCAGTGGCTGCCCCCCGGGATTGGGAGACTCTGACAGGGCTGAGAGGACTGGGTGCCACCATCTTTGTAATGGAGTGACGGTGATTTCAATATTCCCTCTTTATTAGATAGGATGTCTTTTATGATATAACTACTGGCCCGGTGCATGGCGGGTGGTGTCCTTCAGCCAACCTGCATATGGTCCAATATGGGATCTCTCATGGGATGTCCAACTGCCAGTTTAGGCCTCCAACTGCAACCCCCACCACCGGCCTGATCACCCCTAAGATCCCAACCCTCCTGGCCTGATCACCCCTAACCACCTCTGCCTTGACTCCGACATCCGGAAGGTCTCCCGGGTCTAATCAGCATATTACCCTTTTATTGGTATAGATAACTTTTACATGGAACTATATATTTTAAGTGTTATATTCTCTACTAGCATATGTATTTCATATTGGCAAAATCTTGTGGCTATGAGCGCTGCCATCTTTGTGGCAGAGTGATGGTCAATTTGCATATTCCCTCTTTATTAGATAGAATTGACTTTTATGATATAATACCTTTTACATGGAGCTACATGTTTTAAGTGTTATTATATTCTCTACTAGCATATGTACTTCACATTGGCCAAAGCCCATTTTTACTTTTCTTATTCTTCAATTGCATGCAACTCTGACATTGACACATATTACAGATTTCAAACAGTAAAAAAAGTAAAATAAAATCTCCAGATTTGTCTTCTAAATCCAATGAAATATGTCTCTGCTTACCCTTCCACTCAGATGTTTTTTCCCAAATAGTCAGTTAAAAAAAATCAAAATAAAACAAAACCCAACTCTGACATTGACACACCCTGTCTTTACTCTACCAGGTTCCTAGGATGGTATTGAAGCTCCTTCCTATGTTAATACATGTAAAGTTAGATCCCTTAGTTTGGGCAAATCCTATCTAATAAAAGAGTAATATGCAAATTGACCATCACTTCAACACACAAGATGGCTGCCATCATGTAGTCAAAGATAGGATGAAGCCTAAACAGGCAGTCAGGCCTAAACAGGCAATTGATCATCCTTCAAGGAGTCCCAGATGGAGAGGGTGAAGGCTGGACACATCTTTGTCCCACCCCCTTATGCACAAATTCTGTGCACTGGGCCTCTAGTAATTATATAAGTTAATACGATCCCCAGATAGTGGACATCTCCATTGACTTAGTGTCCACTGGGAATCTTTGTCATGACAAGAATCCCATGTTATACAACTAACATTCCAGGTGCACTATGGTCCATGAATTCATTACCTTCTGAAGTCCTACTAGCATTCCACAGTGACATTAGCTTTCTTCTCCCCTGCAAACCCTCTGCTCCATACCTTCTCTCTTTGGTGATAAAATCCTGGATCTCTCATAATTCCCCTTTAAAGAACCTTTAGAAACCCAGTGTCAGTCTTTTTCCCATTGTTTGAAAGCAGGTTAAAAGATCCTAAAATCCATTACTTTTCCTACCAGGTCTTTTTGTTACATTAACATAGTACATGCATTTTTTAAACATTTTTTTTCAAAAATCAGTGCTTTGATTTGTTAATATTTTAATTTGTACAAATGGAAATGGAAAAAAATGTCTTGGAATTTAGAAATTTCACCAAGCCTATTGGCCTGAGTCTACTATTATACAGCAGATAGCATTAAAGTATGCATTGCACATTACTGAATGTAATCAAAGTTAGAAGAAATCTAATAAATTATCTTACTTCCCTTCTTGTTAAACTCTGAATTGGCCAATTTCCATATGAATAATATTTTCTCTAGATGAAAGGAAGTACTGTTCATTATTTATAATAAGTGTTTGACATCATGGATGAAGTAATTAGATAAAAAAATTGGCAATGCTGACCTGACATTCAGGAGTAATACAGAACATAGAAACTGATATTTAAAAACAAAAGCCTTTTCCTGAGTTACTTGCATGAAAAATTCTTAATAAAATAAATTGTGAAATAGAACTGAACTATTTTTAAAGCTTAAAGATAATGTGTTGGGAATGATAAAAACAATATTTAGAGCATTCATACATCAATTTGAAATAAAATGTGAAATATTAATAAAAATTTAAATCACATATGCTTACAGCATCAATAAACTGGAAATATCATCTTTATAAAATGTCATGTTAAGATAAATAACATATCCAAAAGATTTCATTCTCTTGAAACCCAGTAACTACTGAAGATAGTGTTAAAAAAAAAAAGACATTCTTAAATATTTGCTTCTACTGCAAAAGGAGTTAATGTTCATTTTACAAGTTCTCTAAATGGGTAAAACAAACATTTAATTTTATGCTTGAAAATTTAGAGTTTCATGAACCTGATTAAAGTCTGTCAAGATCAATTTTAAACAATATGCAGAAAGTTATGTAAAATAAGTTACTTGGCTAAATATATGATGATGAGTGTCCCAACTTTCACAAAGACATTAGCACATCATGCCTTAAGATTAGTAAAAAATCAGATGTTTCTTAAAAAGAAATAATGTGGCATTTTTAAAGAAAATTAAAACAGTTTATGCTTTTAAGCTTATAGTTGGTGTCAGTTATCATTAGGTCTTCTCTCAATACTTCCTACCTAGCCCCATCCAATGCTATAAGAAGTTGTGAAATAAGAAAAAAAAAATACTTTCCCAATTTATTATTTCCATTCAACTTGCATGTCCTATATGGGACTTATATTCCCTTGTCCCTGCTACATAGCAGATTCCAAAATGTGTGTACACTTATTCCTGAGAAGAACTAACTTTAAAATATTATTTATTTTAGACTATATATGTCTACAAGTTAGCATGTTCACATTATCAGAATATGTTTATTTTATTTAAATCTACATGCTTGATATAATATATAAGTCTGGTAGGCAGACTTCCAAAATCACCCAAAGATCCCAACCTCCTGGTGTTGTGTTCTTGTGGAATCTCTTTCTTGAGTAATTTGTTCTAACCAAGAGGATATGGAAACACTGATAGGAGCTCCTTCCATGATTAAGCTATAAAAGATTTGGCTTTGTCTTACTAACAGATTCTCTCTCTTGTCAGTTTTGATGAAGCTGTATGCAATGTGTTAAGATCTCTACAATATGGACCTGAGGAAAAAATCCAGTTCATGTCCAGTAAGAAACAGAGGGCTTCAGTTAAACACCCAATGAGGAAATGAATAAGGTCAACAACTATTGAGTGATCTTGGTAACACAACCTACTGCACTCAAGCTTTTGGATAAAACTCCAGCCCAGGCTGTTTACAGCCTTGTAAGAGATTATTAATCAGAAGCCCCAACTAAATTATGCCCACAATCCTGAGTAATCTATATTATAAAATCCCTGTGGCTGTGATGCTGTCACGCCGTCATGACCAAATGCCAAAAGGCACCTGCTGAATGTCAGATGATTTCTTCATGGGAACAAGTAAGTGTTGCTCTATTCAATTCTCATCTTCCAATGAAGGTCAATTTAAGTGCTCCTGAGAAGGAAAGGTTAGGGCAGGAAACTATTCTTATCTCCATCCACAGCTGTGTTCAAGGTGGGAGGGGCTGCGTGAGTGGGTCCTGAGGTGCACTGTTTACCACAGTGGGACTCTAGTAGGTGCTATAAAAAAGTATGTATATATATATATATATGTATATATATATACATATATATATACATATATAGATATAGATATATATAGATATAGATATATAGATATATATAGATATATAGATATATAGATATATAGATATATAGATATATAGATATAGATATAGATATAGATATAGATATAGATATAGATATA
>JAAGEH010000304.1:26890231-26901363 GCA_011751065.1 Lasiurus cinereus
ATATAGATATAGATATAGATATAGATATAGATATAGATATAGATATAGATATAGATATAGATATAGATATATATATAGATATATAGATATACATATAGATATAGATATACATATATATAAATGCATAGTTTTAAATAAATGAATTTGTGGTAATTTATTAAGCAATAACAGATAAAAAACACAGAATAATATAGCATAGAAAGAAATCAAAAGAGCAAAATTCAAAATGTCATAAATGTCAAAATGAAGAGTTACTTTGTCCCTAAAAGTATATTTTTAACTTTTGAGATATTCTCTGTATAAGTTTGGGTGTGTGGACCTTGTATTAATAATAACAAAATATCACTATTTGCTTAGGTACTTACATCATGGTTCTTTTATTCCTGGCCTCTAACACCTATTTAATCACTAACCCAGTTGATTCACACTCAAAAACTTTATAATTTTCACACACTTCTCTCCTTCCCCTCTGTTTTCACCATTATCTAAAATACTACATTATGCCCTCTCTGTCAACTGCAGAGATCCTCTCTCTCCCTCTGATCCATTTTATTCAGATAATCCAGAGTTAATTTTAAAATTTCAGGCATGATTATGTTTCTAACATTTCATGGCATTTATAAAAGGAAGTTTCAAAAGTTGAATGTAATGCACCTGTGTAAATATAATGTGGCACCTGTTGAACTCTCCAGGTTTTATGTGATTAATTGCCTCTATACTTTTGATAGATGGGCATTTTGTTTTTACTTCCTCAAATGGGCCATACTTTGTTCTTCTACAAGCTCTTTTCTCTGTGTGAAATGTTCTTTTCTTCTATGCTCACACCTATTCTCAATCTCCTTTAGCTAGCCTATTTTTTTTAGAACACTAATATCTCAGCTACATAATTACTTCTTGAAGAAAAGTTTTTCCCAACCTATAGTGTGGGTTAAATTCTCATGTTGCATACTTCAGTTTTACTCTATAGTTATTCATAGCATTTAATTAAAATTACTATTCAATATTTTTTCCCCTAACAGATGATAGCTTTTTAAGGGCAGCAAAAAAAAAAAATCTTATTTATTTTGTAATTTTTGTATTTAGCAAAATGTGCAGGCTGCAGAATCCAAGATGGTGGCATAGATTAACACCTACACTGCTGCCTCACACAACAATTTCAAAACTACAACTAAAAGATTTCACTCAGTGTATGTTTAATTTCTAGTTGGTCCTTTTCCATCTCTAGTTGGATCTTTTTCATCTCCTCTTGGCTCTAGCTAACTTTATCCAACTTTTCTAGCATATTCTTGAAAACCTTATAAGTGTGGTTTTGAACTCTATATCCAGTCGTTTTTTTCCCCCATTTCTTTTGTTTGTGATCCCTTCCCTTGTCTCGGCATTTTCACTATGCCGGGGAAACTTCTATGTTGAATTCAGCCTTATGATACCAGACTTGCAAAACCGAAGAAGCCTCTGTTGAGCTTGGGGTGGGTGGAGTCTCAGGGTTTAAGGGACCGCCTTGCCTTCCAGTCGGCCCTGCCCTCCATGGCCCCTGAGTCTCACGTGACTGGGTAATTGCTGGAGCGGACCTTGTGCGCGCACCCTCAATGCCTCTAGACCGCTGCCTTTCCGGCTCCCCTGCGCACCAGGACCACAGGAGTCTAGGTCCCCAGGATTTCAACCGAAACAGGGGCTTAGTGCAGTCAGAAGTGGCACAGTTGGGAGGGTCTGTCTCCCGCCCACTAGCGAAAGCCAGCGGCACATTCAGCAATCTGTCCTCTGCGCAGTGCCGTGCGTGCCACCAGGCCTCTGATCTTTTGCAACTCCCCTAAATTTCCGTGCACCTCTCCCTTTTCATAGTCCAAACTCCCCCCGTATGAGTTTCGGTTGGATCTGGGGTTTAGTGTCGTAAGATAAGGGGTTCAATGCCTTTGAGAGTCTCCCTTTCCCTCCTGCCAGAGAAAACCAGCCAGGTACTCCAGCACTCGCTCTCTCCACGCTCGTGTCTCCGTACCTCAGCTTTTTGCAACTCCTCTGGGTCTCCATGAGTCCCTCTCCTTCCCTCTAGCTGAAGAACTTCCACTCAGCTAGCTTTCCTCTGGTTCTGGATGATGTCTGTTCTGTCTTTTAGTTGTAGTTTTGAAATTGTTGTGCGAGGCAGCAGTGTAGGTGTTTACCTATGCTGCCATAAAAGACAGAATGGATATCATCCAGAACAGGAAAGCTGGCTGAGTGGAAATTCTATAACTAGAAGCAAAGAGAGTGACTTACGAAGACTCAGAGAAGCTGTAAAAAGCTTAGGTATGGAGACACGCTCCTGGAGAGGATGGGTGGCAGAGTGCCTGGCTGGCTTATTCTGGTGGGAGGGAGATGGAGACTCCCAACTGCATTGGGCCCCTTATCTGGCAGCTCTGAACCCTAGGTCCAGCTGAGACTCATACGGGGGGAGTTTGGACTATGAAAGGGGAGAAGTACACGGAAATTTAGGGTAGTCACAAAAGATCAGAAGTCTGGTAACGCGCACGGCACTGTGCGCAGAGGACCGACTGCTAATTGTGACGCTGGCTGGCTTTCACTGGTAGGCAGGAGACAGACCTTCCCAACTGTACCACTTCTAACTCCATTAAACCCCGGTTTCGGGCGAAACCCTGGGGACACAGACTCATATGGTCCCGGAGCGCAGGGGAGCCAGAGGGGCAGCATTCTAGAGGAATATGAGCGTGCGCACAGAGGGACCACTCCAGTGATTACCCAGTCATGTGAGACTCAGGGGCCATGAAGGGTGGGGCCAACTGGAAGGCAAGGTGGTCCCTTAAGCCCTGAGACTCCACCCACCCCAAGCAAACAGAGGCTTCTTCGGTTTTGCACGTCTGGTATCATAAGGCTGAATTCAACACAGAAGTTTCCCCGGCATAGTGAAAATGCCGAGACAAGGGAAGGGATCACAAACAAAAGAAATGGAGGAAAACAAATGACTGGATATAGAGTTCAAAACCACGCTTATAAGGTTTTTCAAGAAAAGATGGAAAAATTTAGCGAGACCCAAGAGGAGATGAAAAAGATCCAACTAGAGATGGAAAAGGACCAACTAGAAACTAAACATGCACTGACTGAAATAAAAAATATTATACAGAGACCTAACAGCAGACTAGAGGAAAGCAAGAATCAAGTCAAAAATTTGAAATATAAAGAAGCGGAAAACATTTAACTGGAAAAGCAAGAAGAGAAAAGAATCCAAAAATGTGAAGATAATGTAAGGAGGCTCTAGGACAGCTTCAAGCGTACCAACATCAGAATTGTGGGGGTGCCAGAGGAAGAGAGAGAGCAAGATACTGAAACCCTATTTAAAGAAATAATGACTGAAAACTTCCCACATCTGGTAAAAGAAATAGACTTACAAGTCCAGGAAGCACACAGAACCCCATATAAAAGGAATCCAAAGAGGACCACACCAAGACACATCATCATTAAAATACCAAGAGCAAAAGACAAAGAGAGAATATTAAAAGCAGCAAGAGAAAAACAGTTCATTACCTACAAGGGAGCACCCATACGACTGTCAGCTGATTTCTCAACAGATACGATGCAGGCCAGACGGGAGTGGCAAAAAATATTCAATGTGATGAATAGCAAGAACCTACAACCAAGAATACTCTATCCAGCCAAGCTATCATTCAGAATTGAAGGGCAGATAAAGAGTTTCACAGAGAAGAAAAAGCTAAAGGAGTTCATCAACTCCAAACTAGTATTATATGAAATGCTAAAAGGTACTCTTTTAGAAGAGGAAGAAGAAAAAGGTAAAAGATAAAAAATTATGAACAACAAGTACGTATCTATCAACAAGTAAATCTAAAAATTAAGTGAATTAAAAATTTGATCAACAGAATAAACTGGTGAATATAATAGAATCAGGAGCACAGAAAGGGAGAAGACTGATAATTCTCAGGGGGAACGCAGTGAGAAACTGGACAAAAATCATACACCTATGGATGAGGTCAACTGGAGGGAGGTAAGGGTACAGGGAAGGGTGGGAGCTGGGTGGAGGGAGCTATGGAGGGGAAAAAAGAGAAACAAATTTAATAATCTGAATCATAAAGATTTAATTTTAAAAAATGTGCAGGCTGCAACAGATATCTCTTCATCAGTGATTCTCAATAGGGAAAGAGGGGTAATGATTCCCACACAGGAAACACTGGGCAATTTTTGGAGACATTTTTGGTTGTAACAACAGGGTAACGAAATATTGCTACAAAGACTTAGTGGGAAAAGATCAAACATATTTTTATACATCCTGCAATCCACTGGGCATTGTTCACAAGAAAGCCCAAAATTTCAATAATACTGAGATTTAGAAACTCTGCTCTTTATATTTATGAGTCAAATAACTAATGAATTTAAACTCATTATAAAATGCAAGATTCAAAAATATTAAAATTTTGTTTCTGTTAGTAAATTATTTGCTTTTATCATTCCTTTAATAAAGATAGATCCCTTTATTCACTTAGGTGTTATGTACTTATTGACTGTTATGCATTATACTGTGTGGTGGAGATTCTATGGTAAACTTGGGTCTAGTACTCAAGGATCACATATACTTGAGAAAGATAATAAACTAATAAATAATTAGATTGTGGTGATATTTTAGAAAATAAACAGAACAAATGATACTAGTATGATAGAAACTGGCATAGAAGTTAAAAGTTGACAGCACTTTGACAAGAATATACAAGTCATGCAAAGGGCTTGGAGGAGAATATCCCAGGTATAGAAATAATGGATGCAGACTTCACTAAACAGAAAAGACATTGTTGTATTCAAGAAATATAAAGGATTCCAGTAGAGTTGGATCATACACATTTAAATTATTTTCAAGGGCAAAGAGAATGTATTGAATGGTTTGCAGTATAAAAATAACCATAATTTGATTTATATTTTTAAAATATGTCAGCTGCTGTGTAGAGACTACATGGGAGGTAAAGAGATAAGTTGGGGGTGGGGGAAGGAAGGAGGAAGGGAGTAAGTCCTTATATGCATCAAGCTAGGAAAAATAATGTTGATCTGGAGAGGCAAAGAAATGGATGGAAATGAATTTTATTTTGGAGATATAATTTGCATTGTTGTTGAGAAATTGGATGTTGATAGTGAAATGGACATATAAAAATTAATGTTAGCCTTTAATTTTTTCTTAAGTAAATGAAATAAAGGTGATATCATGCATCGAATTTGTAAAGACTAATGAAAAAAAGTATGACAGGGAAAACCAAATATTTTGTCTTGAATTTATCTGAGATACCCACGGGCAATTTAATAAGACCTCTTATAGGCCAGGGTCAGTTGACTGTAGGCCCTTATGTCAAATATGGCTCACTGTGTTTTTTTGTAAGTAAAATTTTATTAGAATACAGACACTCCTACTTGTTTACATATTGTCTTTGTCTGCTTCTATGCTACCTCAACAGAATTACATTTGAAATCATATAATCTGCAAAGCCTAAAATATTTTCTGTCTGGCCCTTTACAGAAAAAGTATGCTGACACTGTTATAGATTTTTTTTTCTATGACTTATCCCAAACACCAAATACACAACTTGGCATTTTATAGGTGCTTAATATACGTAGCAAAAGAAGAAGAGTTTTCAATATACTAAATAGCAAGTGGACAATTAGGCTTATGGACTTGGAGTTCAGATGCCAGGTCGTGGATTGAAATATGCATGTGGAGGGCATCTGCATGTTCATTACTAGATTAAATAAAATCGCCTAAAACACTATGTTAATGAGAGGAAAGAAAAAAAGAAAGGAGGGAAGAGATGTAAGAGAAGAAACAATAAAAGAAAACAAGGAAAATGGACTAGAATGGAATCTCAGAAGCATGCTAAAATATAGAAATGTGTTGCCGAAACCGGTTTGGCTCAGTGGATAGAGCATCGGCCTGTGGACTGAAAGGTCCCAGGTTCAAATCCGGTCAAGGGCATGTATCTTGGTTGTGGGCACATCCCCAGTAGAGACGTGCAGGAGGCAGCTGGTCGATGTCTCTCTCATCCTCTCATCATCGATGTTTCTAAACTCTCTATCCCTCTCCTTTCCTTTCTGTAAAAAATCAATAAAATATATTAAATATATATATATATAGATATATATATAGAGAGAGATAGAGTATGGGAAATGTGTTAACAAAATTCAGTTACAAAGAGAAGAAGTCTGTAAAGTAAGAGGAAGAAAACCTTGTCTATAGTACTTTATGCTGAAATTGTTAATTGAGAAAAAAGAGAGGATGAGATTTGTATTCATTAGTAACATGGCTCTTCTAAGTACAGTGGTAATAATGAGAATCAGATTATATTCTGAAAAGAGAATGTGCACTGTATTTTCATATTGAGAAATTACTTTCAGAAAGGACTACAGGTGTTACCCTGCTGTGGTTTACATGCATCAGTGCTTTGTTAAGGCATTGTTTGTTCTCATGTTATTATTTGCATATCATTATATAATTTAACATGCTCTTATAAAAATGTCATCTGAATGCTGATTAATTTGTGGGCTTGGTGCTAAAAATGTGTTTGATATCCAATAACTTCAGAGAGAAACTCAGTTGCCATGAAAATTAGTGAAGAGGACAAATGATACCATTATGTTTTAGGGATCACATACTACAGAATGTGAAAGACAATGCTGCACAAATAAAAATCAATATCAGAAGGAAAATACATTAATCCTTTTAGATTTATTTGTTCCTATAAAGACCACATGAGCACACTACATATGTTCATTCGTTGCATTCAAATGAAAATTTTAACCTTTAGATTTTGTGTACAAAATGTAGAAAAAAAAAGTGGCTACATTGTGTATACACTACAGAATATTTTGAAAGTTCCTTCAAAAAATCAGTTTCTAAATAAACAATGAAATATGGTCATACAGTAAGAATGAGAAAAATAAAAAAATATCAAGTAGTTTCTCTGAAAGAGAAGTCACTAAATACTACATAAATATAAATCAGAGGCCACAAACCCACATTTGAAAGAAGTTGCACCTCATTATTTTCTGTTAGTCAATATAATTTCTGATTAAATTCCCCAATCTGGCCTTATGACAAAGTTAAGTTTGGAGCTTCCTGGTATTTTCTTTTCTTTCAGAAGAGAAAGAGCATCTCAAGAAGAGGAGTAATGTGTATTTTCCAAACACACTAGGAAAATGGAGTATAATTTAAAAAAACATATTGAATACTCAACTGATATTTGAGTCAAAGTGGTAGAGAGCAAGCCACATAACCAGACACTCTGAGAGGAGACTCTATCCACAAACAGCACAATAACACACAAGACCCCACTATACCAAGATAAACCAAATATCCCAAAAAGGGGGCATCCATAGATTACCCAGCATAGAAGACCAGAGAGATTGCACACTGGATCCCACAAAACATCTACTATAGAAAAAAAAAATCTGAGTGGCATAGTAATTTGATCTAATACATAGAAACAATCACAAAGAAACAGGAAAAAAAATGTGGAGACAAAGAAACAACCCATTCAAAATAAAAGGAGGAATCACCAGAAAGGAAATAAATAAAATGGAGTCAAGCAATTTGTCAGAGAAAGAATTCAGAGCAATGGTTTTAAGGACAAGAAAAGGATGAAAGATAAATTCAACATTTGTAAGACTACAGAGGAAATGAAGAACAACATTGCTGCAATAAAGAACATCATGGAAAGTTTACTACAAGAAGCTGAGGACCACATCAGTGAGTTAGAAGACAAGGTAGAAAAAAAACACCTAGACACAGCAGCAACTGGAAAGAAAATTTAAAAAGCAAGAGGAGAGCTTAAGGGAGATTTGGGACAACACAAAACAAAACAACATCTGCATAATAGGGATGCAAAAAGAGAAGAAACTGAGAAAGGAATAGAAAACCTGTTTGAAGAAACAATGACAGAAAACTTTCCTAATGTAAGAAAAAAGCCACACATATCCAAGAAGCACAGAGTCGCAAACAAGATCAATCCAAAAAGACTGACACCAAGACATATCATAATTAAATGGGAAAACATCAATGACTAAGTAAGAATCTTAAAGGCTGCCAGAGAGACAGAAAGTTACCTACAAGGAATCTTCAATTAGACTATCAAATGATTTCTCAACAGAAACACTTCAAATGAAATGAAATATACAAAGTCATGCAAAGCAGGGAATTGAATCCAAGAATACTGTATCCAGCAAGCCTATCATTCAAAATTGAAGGTGAAATCAGGAGCTTCACAGACAGAAAATGGATAAGGGATTTATTACCACCAAATCAGCAAAGCAAGAAATGCTAAAGGGACTACTATAGAAAGAAAAAATAGAAAGGAAAGAAGGAACACAGGCATAAAGAATAAAAATGGCTGCCAACAAGTAGCTATCAATAATAACCTTAAATGTAAATGGATTAAATGGTCTAATCAAAAGACATAGAGTAACTAAATGGATAAGAAAACATGATCCATATATTTGTTATTTATAAGAGACCCACTTCAGAACAAAGAACTTACACAGACTGATAGTGAAGTGATGGGGAAAAAAAATTCAGAAAAAATGGAAATGACAAAAAAGCTGAGATAGTAATACTTATATTTGATAAAATAGACCTCAAAATGAAGGCCACAACAAACGATAAAAAAGGCTACTTCATAATACTAAAGGGAGAAATTCAACAAGAAGATACTACTCTGTTAAATATATATTCACCCAACATAGGAGCACCCAAATACATTAAAAAAAACCCACAAACCTTCTGGTTGATATCAAGGGAGAGATTGACAATAATATAATCATAGTAAGGGATTTTAATACCCTATTGACACCACTTGATAAATCCTCTAAACAAAAAATCAGTGAAGAAACAGCAATCTTACTGGACTCATTAGACCAGATGGACTTAATTGACATCTTCAGAACATTTTACCCCAAAGCCACAGAATATATTCCTAAAGTTCACACAGGACATTGTCAAAGATAAACCACATATTTGGACACAGGCAATGTCTGTTCAAATTTAAGAAGATATAAATCATATCTTTTCAGATCACAATGGCATAAAATTATAAACCTATTACAATAAAAACAATGAAAAAAAATCAAACACTTTGAGGCTGAATAGCATGTTATTAAACAATGATTGAGTTACCAATGAGATCAAAGGAGACTCAAAAGCATCCTGGAAACAAGTGACAATGAAAACAAAACAATCCAAAATCTATGGGACACAGGGAAAGTGGATTTGAGAGGAAAGTTCATAGATTTACAGGCCTACCTCAAAACACAAGAAAAAAATGGTACTAGATTATTTCACCCTAAACTTAAAGAATTAGGAAGAGAGCAAGAAAAAGGCCAGAATTAGTATATGGAAGAAAATAACAAATATCAGAGTGGAAATAAATGGCATAGAGATCCCCCCCCCAAAAAAAATACAAAATACCAATAAAACAAGAGATGGTTCCTTGAAAGGATAAATAAGATTGATAAACCTCTAGCTGGGCTCACAAAAAAACAAACAAACAAACAAAAAAACAGAAAGAGAGGACTCAAACAAAATCAGAAATGAAAGAGGTGAAATAACAACCAACCTCACAGACATACAAAGGATTATTAAAAAAAAAAATTCTATGAACAACTATACTCCAATAAAGTGGACAACCTAGAAGAAATGGACATACTCCTAGAAAAATACTCAATCAGGAAGAATAAAAAAACATGAATAGGATAACTACTGATGAAATTGAAACAGCAATAAAAAAAAAAAAACTTCCAGCAAACGAAAGACCTGGACTGGATGGCTTCACAGGAGTTTTATCAATCATTCTAAGAACTAAAATCTATCCTTTTAAAAACAATCAAAAAATTTTAAGAGGAAGGTACATTTCCAAGCTCTTTTATGAAGCCAGCATTATCCTAATCCTAAAACTAGCTAGACATTACAAAGAAAGAGAATTACAGGCCAATATCCCTAATGAACATAGATTCTAAATTATTCAACAAAATTCAGCAAATTGGGATCCAGCATTACATTAAAAAGATAATATACCATGACCACATAGAATTTATTCCAGGGATCCAAGGATGGTACAATATCTGCAAATCAATAAGGGTGATAGATCTCATAAACAAATTGAGAGACAAAAATCACAAAATTGTATCAATTGATGCAGAAAAAGCATTTGACAAAATCCAACACCCTTTCTTGATAAAAACTCTCAGCAAAGTGGGAATAGAGCAATCATACTTCAACATAATAGAAGCCTTATAAGACAAATCTACAACCAACATCGATATTCAATGGGCAAAAACTAAATCCATTTCCCTAAGAACAGGATCAAAACAAGGATGCACACTTTCACTACTTCTGTTTCGTTTAGTACTGGGGAAACTCAAGCCTCCCTCCTGCTTGCACTGTGGCCAGAGCCATCTTGGTTGGGGTTAATTTGCATACTCACTCCTGATTGGCTGGTGGGTGTGGCTGGTGGGTTAGCAGAGTGACTGTTAATTTGCATACGACTCCTTTATTAGGTAGGATAATATGTATAATCTATTTGAGTAAAAAATATAGTATACAAAAATATAGTATCACAAAACCAAAACAATTATTTTAACAATGATTAAGAAATTTAGATCAACATTAAGAAATTAAATAATCTTTGGGAATTTATCATAACATCACAACTACAAGATTCTTTCCTAAATCTTTTTTTTCAACTCAGTTCAGTCCACATTACAGTTACACATACACAAACACACACACACACATACACACACTCACACTGTGCAGACACTAGTTTTTAAAAAGTAGTTTGTTTCTAGTTCTCTGTAATCCTCTATGAAATCTGCTAGTGGGAACACAAAGACAAACTGCTTTTATGCCTATCATTTTATTTAAAACTCAGGAAATATTGAACACTAAAGAGACTCTCAAAATAAGATGATGGATGAGTCAAATATTGAGTGTCCAAATTCTAAAGTCAATATTTAACTTGAGCAACAATACATCTTAATATACTTCCTTAAGCAAGAAAGTAATATAATACTATATATCAAAGATATCATATAACATTGTACATATATCATAGTTTTGATAGCATTACATTTTTTAAAAAATGATCCTGGTATTTTCCATCTGA
>JAAGEH010000304.1:26901463-26959400 GCA_011751065.1 Lasiurus cinereus
AATTTGTCTTATTTTTTTGCTATTTTTTAATTAATGTATTACATGTGTACATATTCCCCACCCCCATTGTCCCCACCCCCACCCCACTCCCATGTATGCCCTAACCTTCAGTGTCTTGTGTACATTGGTTATGCTTATATGCATGCTTACAAGTCTTTCAGTTGATCTCTTATCTACCCCACCTCTCCCTAATCTTCCCACTCTAATTTGACATTCTGGTTGATGCTTTACTGCCTCTGTATCTATCTTCTTGTTCATCGGTTTATAATGTTCTTTATTATCCACAAATGAGTGAGATCATGTGGTATGTTTCTTTCATTGAAAACATACCACATGGCTTATTTTACCAGGACCACACGAGTCTAGGTCTCCAGGGTTTCGTCCGAAACAGGGGCTTAGTGGAGTCAGAAGTGGCACAGTTGGGAGGGTCTGTCTCCCGCCCACTAGCGAAAGCCAGCGGCACAATCAGCAGTCTGTCCTGTGCGCAGTGCTGTGCGCGCCGCCAGCAGGCCTTTGATCTCCCCTAAATTTCCGTGCACTTCTCCATTTTCACAGTCCAAACTCCCCCGTATGAGTTTCGGCTGGATCTGGGGTTTAGTGTCGTAGGATAAGGGGTTCAATGCCTTTAAGAGTCTCCATTTCCCTCTCGCCAGAGAAAGCCAGCCAGGTTCTCCGGCACCCGCTCTCTCCTCGCGCGCGTCTCTGTACCTCAGCTTTTTGCAGCTCCTCTGGGTCTCTGTGAGCCCCTCTCTTTCCTTCTAGTTGTAGAACTTCCACTCAGCCAGCTTTCCTGTGGTTCTGGATGATGTCCGTTCTGTCTTTTAGTTGTAGTTTTGAAATTGTTGTGCGAGGCAGCAGTGTAGGTGTTTACCTATGCCGCCATCTTGGATTCTCCATTACCCATTTTTTAATTGAATCATTTATCTTCCTTTCATTAAGTTGTATAAGTTACCTGTAGATGTTGGAGATTAAACCTTTATCAGAGATAACATTTGCAAATATGTTCTCTCATACAGTAGGTTTTCTTGTTGTTTTATTGATGTTTCTTTTGCTGTGAAGAAGATTTTTATTTTGATGTAGTCCCATTTGTTTATTTTCTCTTTAGCTTCCATTGCCCTTGGAGCAGCATCAGTGAAGAAGTTCCTTCAGCATATGTTTGAGATTTCCCTGTCTATGAATTCCTCTAGTATTTTTATGGTTTCCTGTCTTATTTTTAAGTCCTGTATTCATTTTGAGTTTATTTTTGTGTATGATATAGGTTGGTGGACTAGTTTCATTTTTTTGCATGTATCGGTCCAATTTTCCCAACACCATTTATTGAAGACATTATGTTGACTCCATTGTATGCTCTTGCTGCCTTTGTCAAATATTAATTGAGCATAGTAGTTTGGCTTGGTATCTGGATTTTCTATTCCATTCTATTGGTCTGTATGTCTGTTCTTATACCAGTAAAAGGCTCTTTTGAGAAGAGTTGCTTTTTAATATAGCTTGAAATCTGGTATTGATATCCTACCTACTTTGTTCTTCTTTCTCAGGATTGCTGTGCTATTCGGGGTATTTTTTTGTTCCAGATGAATCTGTGGAAAGTTCTTTCTAGGTTTGTGAAATATGCCATTGGTATTTTAATGGGTAGTGCATTGAATCTATAGATTGCTTAGGGTAGTATAGGCTTTTTAATGATGTTGATCCTCACAATCCATGAACATGGTATGCTCTTCCATCTGTTTATATCTTCCTCTATCTCTTTTTTAAGTGTCCTGTAGTTTTCTGCATCTAGGTCTTTTATCTCCTTTGTTAAGTTTCTTCCTAGGTATCTTAATTTTTTTGGTGTGATTGTAAGTGGGATTGCTTTTTTAGTTTTTCTTTCTGTAAGTTAACTGTTAGTGTACAGAAATGCCATAGATTTCTTGGCATTAATTTTATATTCTGCTACATGGCTGAATTCACTTATTAAGTCTTTTGATGGAGTCTTTTGAGTATTTCATATACAATATCATGTCATCTGCAAATAAGAACATCTTTACTTCTTCTTTTCCAATTTGGATGCCTTTTATTTCTACTTCCTATCTAATTGCAATGACTAATACTTCCAGTACTATGTGAAACAGGAGTGGTGAGAGTGGGCATTCCTGTCTTGTTCCTGTTCTTAGGGAAAATGGTTTTAATTTTTGCCCATTTAGTATGATGTTAGTTGTGGGTCTATCATATATGACTTTTATTATGTTGAGGTATGATTGTTCTATTCCCACCTTGTTGAGAATTTTTATCAAGAAAGGGTATTGTATTTTGTCAAATGCTTTTTCTGCATCAATTGATGTGACTATGTGATTTTTATTTCTCAATATGTTTATGTGATATACCACATTTATTGATTTTTGAATATTTGTACCATCCTTGCTTTCCTAGCATAAATCTTACTTGGTCATGATGTATGATCTTTCTGATGTACTGCTATATCTGATTTGCTAGAATTTTGTTGAGGATTTTCACATCTATGTTCATTAGTGATATGAGCTTGTAATTCTCTTTCATTGTGTTGTCTTTGTCTGGTTTTGGTATTAGGGTGAGACTGGTTTAATAGAAGGAGCTTGGAAGTGTTCCTTTTTCTTGAATTTTTTGGAATAGTCTGAGGAGGATATGTTTTATTTCTTCCTTGAATGCTTGGTAAAACTTCCCTGTGTAGCTGTCTGGCCCCGGGCTTTTGTTTGCTGGAAGCTTTTTGATGACTGCTTCAATTTCTTCCATAGTTATTGGTGTATTGAGATGTTTAGATTCTTTCTGATTGAGTTTTAAAAGTTATATTTTTCTAGGAATATGTTCATTTCCTCCA
This sequence comes from Lasiurus cinereus, assembly GCA_011751065.1. Lineage (NCBI taxonomy): Eukaryota > Metazoa > Chordata > Mammalia > Chiroptera > Vespertilionidae > Lasiurus > Lasiurus cinereus. The sequence goes on from JAAGEH010000304.1 coordinate 26,904,294, forward strand.
GGTTGTCCAGTTTGTTGGAATAGCATTTTTCATAGGATTTTTTAACTATCATTTATATTTCTGTGGATTCTGTTGTTATTTCATCTCTTTCATTTCTGATTTTGTTTATTTGGATCCTCTTTGCTTCTTGGTGAGCATGGCTAGAGGTTCATCAATCTTGTTTATCCTTTCAAAGAATCAGCTCTTGGTTTTGTTGATCTTTTGTATTGTTTCTTTGGTCTCTCTGTCATTTATCTCTACTCTGATCTTTACTTTTTTCTTCCTTCTGATTACACTGAGCTTTTCTTGTTGTGCTCTTTCTAGCTCTTTGAGCTGTAGAGTTAGGTAATTTATTATCATTGTTTCTTGTTTTTTGCAGTAGGCTTGTAGAGCTATGAACTTCCCTCTCAAGTCTGTTTTCACTTGTCCCATAGATTTTGGATTATTGTGTTTTCATTGTCATTTGTTGCCATGATGTTTTTTATTTCTTCCTTTATTTCTCTGGTTACCCAGTCATAGTTTAATAGCATGCTGTTTAGTCTTCATGTGTTTGATTTCTTTGAATTGTTTTTATTGTAGTTAATTTCCAGTTTTATGCCACTGTGATCTGAGAAATTGCTTGATATGATTTCTATCTTCTTGAATTTGAAGAGACTTATCCTATGACCCAACATGTGGTCTATCTTTGAAAATGATCCATGTGCACTTGAGAAGAATGTATATTCTATGGCTTTGGGGTGAAATGTTCTGAAGATGTCAGTTAATTCCATCTGGCCTAGTGAATCATTTAGGATCGACATTTCTTTGCTGAATTTTTGTTTTTTGTTTAGAGGATTTGTCCAATGGTGATGGTGGGGTATTAAAATCTCCTACTATAATTGTATTGCTGTCAATCTCTCTTTTTATATCCTCCAGGAGTTTTGTATGTATTTTGGGTGCTCTTGTATTGGGTATGTATATATTTATCAGAGTTATTTCTTTTGTTAGATTGCTCCCTTTAGTATTAAATGGCCTTCCTTATCTCTTGTTATGTCCTTCACTTTGAAATCTAATATATCAGATATAAGTATTGCTATTTCAGGTTGTTTTTTTTTTCATTTTCATTTGCCTAAAAAACATTTTCCATCCCTTCACCCTCAGTCTGTGTGCATCTTTTTTTCTGAGGTGGGTTTCTTGTAGACAGCAAATATATAGATTATCTTTTCTTATCCAATCTGATACCCTATGTCTTTTGATTGGAGCACTTAATCCATTTACATTTAAAGATAGGAACTTATTTGTCACCATTTTAATTTTTTACCTGTCTTCCTTCTTGGCTTGCTATTTCTTTTTTCTTTTCTTTTCTTTTCTTTTTTTTTTTTTTTAACAGCAGACCCTTTAGCATTTCTTGTATTTCTGGTTTTGTGGTAATAAATTCTTTTAGTCCTTTTTTGTCTGTGAAGTTCCTGATTTCACCTTCAGTTTTGATTAGATAGCCTTGCTGGGTACAGTATTCTTGGATTCAGACCCTTCCTTTGCATAACTTTGTATATTTCATTCCATTTCTTCTGGCATGATGAGTTTTTGTTGAGAAGTCAGTCGCTAGTCTGATGGGGGTTGGTTCCTTTGTAGGTAACTTTCTGTCTCTCTCTGGCTGCTTTTAAGATTCTTTGTCATTGGTGTTTGTCAGTTTAATTATAATGTGCCTTGTCATCAGTTTTTAGGGTTCATTTTGCTTGGGACTCTGTGAACTTCTTGGATTTGTTTGGGTTTTTTCTTCCCTATATCAGGGAAGTTTTCTGTCATTATTTCTTCAAACAGGTTTTTTATTCCTTGTTTAGTTTCCTCTCCTTATGGAACTCCTATATGTGGATGTTGTTTTGTTTTATGTTGTCCCAAAGTTCCCTTAAGCTCTCCTTCTGTTTTTTATTTTTTTCTAGAAGCTGCCACTGTCCACTACTGCAGCCATCAAGATGTTTTCATTCTATGCACATCCAATCCCCTCTCCACAAAAAGAATGACAAGTTTCTTTAGGCTTTTTCAAGATGTCTCTTTCCTAGGATATTACATCTCTCTCTTTTTTTTAATCCTCACCTGAGGATATTTTTCCATTGATTTTTAGAGAGCATGGAAGAGAGAGGGAAAGACAGAGAGAAACATAAATGTGAGAGGGACACTTTGATTGGTTGCCTCCTGCATGACCTCTGACTTGGGCTTCAGCCAGGGAGGACCCTGCAATCTAGGTACATGATTTTGATCAGAATCAAACCCAGATCCTGTGGTCCACAGGCCGAGGCTCTGTTTACTGAGCCAAACTGGCTAGAGAAGAATATGACATTTCTTAGCCTCTCCAGCAGGAGATCTTCATTTTTTCCTCCAGAAGTAAGGTGGAAAAACCCTAGATCACCTTCTTGGATTCTTATTATGCAAGTTACCAAGAACACTGTGAGTGGTGCATAGGGAGCTTAGCCAATGAGCTGTAACAAAAGGTGTTTTCTATGCTGCTCAAACACAGAGGCAGGACTGTTGGCGCACTGTCTGTTAGTGAGGGCAGGCCCCCTTGTGTGTTGTGTTTCCTCTCTGGGCCCATTTGCGCATGCGTGACTGTTAGAGTGTCCTGGATAATTTGCATATTACCTCTCTCTCTCTCTCTCTCTCTCTCTCTCTCTCTCTCTCTCTCAGCGGTGGACAGTGGCAGCAGCAGTGAGGTGATGGGGGGCAGCACCTTCCCCTGATCAGCCAGGTTGCCTCCTGCAGAGGGAGGCCTACTGACAGCTTAAGCCCACAGGGAGAGGTTCTAAGCCATCAGTAGGAAATCCCCTGAGGGTTCCCAGACTGTGAGAGGGCACAGGCTGGGTTGAGGGAAGTGCAAATATTTTGTGCACTGGGCCTCTAGTTTATCTGTATAAAACCCTAATATGCAAATAGACCAAATGGTGGAACAACTGAACAACCCAACAAGCAGTCACTTTGAAGTGCACTGACCACCAGTGGCCACACACAGAACATGGCAGGTGTTGGCAGCAGTCAGCAGAGCGTGGAACATAGTGAGCGTAAGCCATGGTGGGTTGGGGACCAGATTAAGACAGGGTACCAGTTGCTGTCATTGGGGTGAGTCTCTGGTGGTTACAGAAAAATATTTGCTCCCACATGCTGTTGTCTCACCTGGTGCTCCCACCTGCTGCTGTCACCATAACTGCTGGGCTCATTCCTGCTGCTGGCCCTAGAGTTGCCACTTGCACCCACTGCCACCTGCCAGCCCCAATCACCCCTCAGGGCTTCCCCACCTTCATCTGCTCGGGAGGGGTGATCAGGGCAGTAGCTGCTGCTTGCACTCATTGCTGGTGCTGGCCCCAATCACTCTGCACTGGGGCCATGGCAGGAAGGGCTGGGCAGGTGTGCATAGGATTGGCCAAGACCTGCCCCTATGTCCACCACAGCTTCTTTCAAGGTTCACAAATTCATGCACTGGGCCCTAGTCCTGTATAATAAAAGGGTAATATGCAAAATAGACTAAACAGCAGAATGAGTGGTAGCTATGAAATGCATTGACCACTGGGGGGCAGATGCTCAATGCAGGAGCTGCTCCCTGGTGTCAGTGTACTTTCATAGGGCAAGTGCTGCTCAGCCAGAAGCCCTGAGCTGAGCTTATTGCTGGCGAGTATAACAGTGGTGGTGGGAGCCTCTCCCGCCTCCGCAGCAGTGCTAAGGGTGTCTGACTGCCAGCTAAGCTATCAGTAGGACATCCTCCCAGGGCTCCAGGACTGTAAGAGGGCACAAGCCAGGCTGAGGGACCCACCCCACGAGTGCACAGATTTTGTGCTCTAGGCCTCTAGTATACAATTAGCCTCATGAGGTGGATGGCCCAAGCATTCACTGTAGAACTAATTTTATTTACCTAGCCATATTAAATATATATAATTCATTTAGGCACTTTGCTTTCTAGAAATATGAGAAACTTGAAATCCATTCAAAACTGGAAAATCTGGAGTGCACTATTTATTCACACACCTTTAATTTATGGTTGAGTTAGCAATCAACGGAGAGTAATTCTCAGAGAACAAAATTATAAAAAACTATGGCTCTGAAGAAGGCCATCCAGGACCAAAGCCAACAGCTGTCCTTAAGACATTCACCATTCCTTGTTGCAACTTTCCATTTTCAAAGTGCACATAGTAAGTGTGCCAGAAAGCAGTATAGGGATTGTGTGAGAAGGGAAAATAGGGAAATTGGTCTTCACATCATCTAGTGACCCAAAAGGAGATGTTGTGGAAGATTTTTTCAATCTGGGTTCTGGATAGGTGAAAGGAAAAATATCTACCCCTGAGATTTCTGATTGCAAACCAGAATTGAATTTAAAATAGTTCCAGGTTGGTAGTGCCCCAGATGCTTGGCAGAAGGACATATGGTTTTTCCCTGGAAGAAATCAACTTTACTTCAGAGTTCAATGTCTTACCATAGGTAAAGTCCCATGGAAATTGATCTTACAATAAAAGTCATACAAGAAACAATGAAATAAATCAGCATGAGACTAAGGAATGAGAACAAACAGAAACAGATTCACAAAGACCCCAGATTTTAACATTATATAAAATAGAATATGAAATAAGAATCACTCAATAGGTTTAAAATTTTAAAAAAGGTATTTAAAATATGACAAAAGAACAAGAGGCTATAAAATTTTTAAAACCAATTTAACAGATCTTTTAGTAATAAGAAAACACATAACAATTATAATTGCATATTCTTTCATAAACAAAATAGTAGATTGGAAGAGCCTAAGTGAGAATTTTGTGAGTTAGAAAATGTATCTGATTTCCTCTACAGCAGAAAGAAAGATTTTAAAAGATTAAGACATGAGAAACACAGACTGAAGGTCATCAGAAAGAAAAAGTGGAGTATGAGTGAGAAATGAAATTCAAAGAACTATTGGATGAGATGTCCAGAACTGACCAAGAATATAACTCATCAGGTTTAGGGGATCATAAAAACTTGTTTATGGTAACTAAAAAAAAAATAAAGATACATTATAATGAAACTTCAGATGACTAAAGATAAAAAGAATAGTATCATAAAAGAAACCTCTGGGGGAAAAATAACAATATATGTCCCTTGCCAAAAACTAACAAACAAAGAAAGACAAATAAAAATTATACTGGTAGGTGACATTTCCTGCTGCCACAATGAAAATTGAATTATTTCCTTAAATAATTGAAAAAGAATAATTGGCAACTTAAAATTATATACCTAGAAAAGCTATTATTCAATCAGTGTATACTAAAAACCATTTTAGGAAAACTAAAAGCAGAGCCTAGGTAAAAGAATTTTTCTTTTAGATTATATAGAAGAAATTAGCAAATAAACCCAAAGACAAGTAAAAAAAAAAAAGAAAGAAAGAAAGGAAGGAAGAAAGGGGAAAAAAAGGAAAACCACAATGGAGAGTAAAAAACAAAAAATGCAATCTCCAAAAAATTAAATCTAAACAAGCTTTAGGTATACAAAATAATTTTAATAATATTTATTTGTGAGATCACAGAGAAAATACTGTGCAACCATATGAGTCATGATCTTTCTAACTGGATTTGATATCTTTAAAGATCCTTATATTGTTTAGGTGAAAAATATAAATATATCTTTTTGTTAAAAGAAGTGGGTGGAAAGACAGTGGTTGTAAAAAGTAGAACAGATACAAAACCCAAAATCATAGAATTCAATCCAAATTTATTAGTAAACCTAATTTATGGTATTTACAAAGACACATCAAACATAACAGATTTTTATCATGAAAAATTATGCATATACATGCATCTCAAGGAATAGCTAGAGTAACTACAGTAATATCAGGCCAGAAGACAGCAAAAATTACTAGGAAAAACCTAAAATAATAAAAAATAATAAAAATAACTACAGTAGTAGGGAAACAGAGCTACACATTATTTAAATACATACAAGGCAAATAATTTAGAAATCAGTTACGAAAGTAACAAGAGTTAGAATAGCTGTATTCAGCTCAGAGAGCTCACCTAGTTTTGTATGAACTTAGAGGTTCCAAAGTTCCCTTGAGAATGGATGGATAGCTTTGTGGCTTAGTTTTCAGAAATAACAGGCCATCCTTCAGGTACCTACTCTGTAAAGTATTGTTAAGAATTGAAGGTGATTGGGGACATAGCTTGAACTTGAGTCCTGAATCCCAGACTCTTAGTATATATGGCAGAATAGGCATAAAATGAGAATGTTGTTGATGGTGAGGGAAGGGGGGATTTCACTGAAAGAGTTTAGGCTACATTGCAATCAAAATTAATAAAGAATATATATTATTTTCTAGTAAATACAAGAGAAAAGCGAATCATCTAACCAAGACCACTGCTAGATCATTCGTTTAAAAATTAAGAAAGTAAGCTACATCATTATAGAAGATGAAGGAATATAGGGCTTTTTCTGCTTTCCCCTGAACCTTATCATATTTGATCATAGATAAGTATTACACCAAAAATAGTCAGGAAAGCTCCTTTTAGAATTTTGATGAAAAATTCCAATATAATTGGTTAACCGATATATTTATACATTACTTTTCTAGTGGGCAGAGTCTTTGTGACAAGTTTTATTATGATGATTAATAATTTTATTTGTTGTTACTGTTTGTGCTTTATAAAGTAGTTTAGCAATATTTTTAAAACTTAACTCAAGCTCTGCTGAAAATCATGGAAAAAGTTCTTTATTTTTACATGAAAATTATGCCATCCATTCTCATTACCTTACATTATCAACATCCAGAATTTTCCAAGCCTAAATTGCTCAGAAATAATATTGGTTTGTCTCAGGCTGGTTTTATACTGTGTAAGCAAAATTAAAAGTGAGTAACAGCATTTAAATACACAGACTAAATAGCCACGGATGGAGCTAAAATTTTCCAAGTATGAACCCATAATTTTATTTTTTCTTAGATAATTGGAAGTATGTTTGACATTTTCAAAGGAAATATTGAAGCTGCTTTTGTGTGTGTGTGTGTGTGTGTGTGTGTGTGTATTCTAGAGTCTGAAGTAACACAGAAATAGAAATGTAAATGTTTTGCTCTGTTTGAGGAGTAACTATGTAAATGTAATTAAAAGACATTAGGTTATTTCCTGTTCCTGTTAGCTAAGCTTGTTCTCAGATCATTCATCACTGTACTAATTTGCATCACATTATTTTTGTCTCTGTGTAGGAAAAAAAGGACTAGATAGAAATATTTAAGATTTTAATGTAAAACTTTCACTTAATTGTCCCTTAGGTAGATTGTCATTGTGAGGATAAAAGTAATCTTGAGAAACTTTGACTTTCTATTGAACGTTTTTGTCTACAGAGATTTTTCTGGGAGTACACATCTGTTATGCCCACACATATGTGGAGCACTGTTATTTCTCAAATTGAGTACATGTGTATTCATGTATACATGTACTCATCTGGATAGTTATAAATCAAAGGAAGCATTTCAAGAAGTCACCTGGTCCATCCTCACATCTCCAGGCATAATTGCCTTGGAAAGAGGCCAGAAAACCAATGATTTGACTTTCTATTAATAACATCAGAGAAAATTATTCCACACCTAAGCATACTCCTGGCATTCTAAGCCTCAAAAGAGTACATTTTTACCCATTTTAACTGAAATACTTTCTACAATTTTAGAAAACCATTAATTTTTGTGGCCTATGCTTGTGAACCTTCTTTTCGACTGCAAAGAAACTAGCAAAATAATTTAGCTTGCACTCTTTTTTTTCCCCAAGTCCTGCTTCTTTTCAGATCTTTTAAAACCAGTAAAACTCTGTTGAAGATCTGGTACATTTGTTTTAATATAAAAACATTTACTAATATGTTTAAAACATATGGAAAAAAGTGAGTACTGAATGAAGCTGGATTTGAGATTGAAAATATTTGAAAATTATCAATCAAGTCTAGGAGGAAGGAAATATTATGATAGGTATTTTCTTTAAATTTTTTACCAAATACTGACAGAATGTCACTTATTATTATGACTATTCTAGAGTTTGTATATGTGTGAGTTGTGTGTGTACATCACTATTTTACTTTCATGAATACTAAGAATGAGTTCACAAAGATTTAGTTGATGAGATAGATAGATTGATAGACACAGCTATTGTTCCAATTCTATCAGAGGTTTCAATTTATCAGCTATACAAATAAAATTCATAGTGCCCAATTTATCAGTTATACAAATAAAAATCCTGTAACAAAAATAATTGTATTAACAACTAGCTATAACAATAATCCATAAGTTAAATAATCAGTGATAAAATGTAATTATTATTATTTTGAATTTTTAAATGTAGTTTTTTATTAAAAAATGACTTTCAACTAAAACTTTGTCTAATATTAACTGATAGTCTACAGACCTCATAAACTCTCCGTGGTTCATATTCTTCAGTTTTTCTATTTATATCTACCTCTTAGATTAGGTCAACTTAATAGAATATACAAAATCATAAATATTTTTTATTATGGAAAAAGTACTGTTAGAAACCATTTGAATTCAAAATGAATAACCAAATACAGTGTTCAAGAATGTATTATCTTGTAGAATAAGTGTTTTTTTCAAACTACATATAAATGCATTACATGTTTCATTTGCAAATGACAGAGGCAGGAACAAAATTAAATTGAATTAATTTGAGAATGAGAATTTATTGGCTCAAATAACTAAAATGTTAGGCTATCCCATCACACAATTCCAGGGGGTAGAGAGGACATTGTTCATACAAGACACATATGAATGGTGCCCTCTAGAGTTATAAAACAGAATTCCTAAATCCAGATTCTCAAAAAAATGTTCATGGCCTTTCTCTCTTTATCTCTCATTTCTTCTCAACTCCATTTCACTCTTATTTACTTAATTCTCAAGCAGGTCTTCTTCATGACATTAATTTTAACACTTAAGAGACTTCTATAGACACAAACACATCATTGTTTATAGTATCAGAAAAATCCCCATGTTGATGTTTAATTACTCTGCCCTTGTCATTTGGATCACAGCCAGTTCACTGTGGCTTTGGGAATAGGGACAATCCTTGTGATATACATGACTGGAGTACTTATCTAATTTAAACTAGGTCACCATTAACCAAAACATATTATTTGGATGCTGAGTGGGCAAGCAATATAGGGGTTGGTAAAATAGGTTAAATTACCAGGCATCATTACCTCAAATATAAATTATAAGTAAGGAATCAAAATAATAAGAAGAAGAAGATGACAAATAATACCATTAAAAAGTACAATAATGAATAAGAATAAATTGTTTTTCATACTCACAACTGCAAACCTACTTTTGCTCTACTTTTACATATTAATGTATAATATATATTCGTATATACTTACTAATAGATATTCATACATATTAGTATATTTTTACTAAAGTAACATAATAAAGAAAAAAGTAAATAAGTGCCACGAGGGAGGTCTAAAGACACTTCAAAAGAGTGGAACACAGAAGCAATCTGCAGGTGAGGAGAATAAGAGAGAGCCTAATTGAATAGATAGCATTTAATCCATAGCATGAAAAATGCCTTGACATTAAGAAACAAACAAACAAGCAGACAGACAAAAATAGATATCCCTAGATGGTTAAAATAAAAACAAGAGAAAAGACATTGAAGCAAGAAATATGTAGTGAAAACAGAAAACTGCCTGTTACATAGTTATCAAAAGGTAATTGAACATAAAAAGAATAAGATAAAAATTGATTGAAAGCAAAAAATGTAGGCTTTGAATGCCAGGATAAAGGCATAGGACTATAAATAATGGCTAGTCAGTGATGGCTTCTGAGCGAGGGAGTCCCATGTTCAAATTTGAGATTTGAAAAGACTCTTATTACAGCTGTGCATAAGCTTCAGTGTGCCAGGAAAGGGCTCTTTAGGAGGCTATGGCTGTAGTCCAAGTAAAACATAATGAGGCCATGAACCAGGAAAGTGGTGCTGGAAAGAGGAGTGAAATTTACACGTCTCTTTTATGTCACTTTCCTTTGACCTCTGCCCCCCTCCTTTCTACTACCTGGCATGCATATATGAAATATTGGATCGCCTAATGAAAAACCCAATGACCTTTCTGATACCTCATTTTCTTTGACTTCTTTTCATTATTTGTCACAGTGAACCAGTAATTTCTTTCTAGAAGTCATTTTTCTCTTGGTTCTCATAGTACTACACTGCAGCAGTGAGATTAATCCCTATCTGTACTTCTTCTACAAACATCCAGTCTTTAAATCTTTATATTTCTCTCTCTCCCCCTTCTCTCTATATTCCTCCTTCTGTTTTCTCATTCAGATATCTTTCCACTCTCAAGCTGCTTCATTTACCACTATGTGGCTGCATCACAGTTGATATAGCTAGCCCTCATCTCTTCTTAGCCCAGGACCCACATTTGTATATTAATCCAGCTGATATTTCAAAAAGAATGCTTTGTCCAGCCAACTGGCTTAGTGATTGAGTGTTGAGCTATGAAACAGGAGGTAATGGTTTAATTCCCAGTCAGGGCACATGCCCAGATTGCAGGCTCAAACCCTGGTGTGGGATGTGCAGGAGGCAGCCCATCAATGATTCTCTTTCTTTTTTTTATTTCTTTTTAACTTTTTTTCTTTTTTTCCATTTCTTTTTATTTTTTTTATTTTTTAATTAAATCTTTATTATTCAGATTATTACATTTGTCTCTCTTTTTTCCCCTCCATAGCTCCCCTCCACCCTGCTCCCACCCCTCCCTCTACCCTTACCTTTCTCCCCAATTGATGAGCCCATAGGTGTATGATTTTTGTCCAGTCTCTCCCTGTACCCCCACCCCCTTTCCCCCTGAGAATTGTCAGTCCACTCCCTTTCTGTGCTCCTGATTCTAGTATATTCAGAAGTTTATTCTGTTGATCAAATTTTTAATTCACTTAATTTTTAGATTCACTTGTTGATAGATATGTATTTGTTGTTCATAATTTTTTTATCTTTTACCTTTTTCTTCTTCCTCTTCTAAAAGAGTACCTTTCAGCCTTTCATATAATACTGGTTTGGAGTTGATGAACTCCTTTAGCATTTTCTTATCTGTGAAGCTCTTTATCTGCCCTTCAATTCTGAATGATAGCTTTGCTGGATAGAGTATTCTTGGTTGTAGGTTCTTGCTATTCATCACATTGAATATTTTTTGCCACTCCCGTCTGGCCTGCATCGTTTCTGTTGAGAAATCAGCTGACAGTCGTATGGGTGTTCCCTTGTAGGTAATTAATTGTTTTTCTCTTGCTGCTTTTAATATTCTCTCCTTGTCTTTTGCTCTTGGTATTTTAATGATGATGTGTCTTGGTGTGGTCCTCCTTGGATTCCTTTTATATGGGGTTCTGTGTGCTTCCTGGTCTTGTAAGTCTATTTCTTTTACCAGATGTGGGAAGTTTTCAGTCATTATTTCTTTAAATAGGTTTTCAGTATCTTGCTCTCTCTCTTCTTCTGGCACCCCCACAATTCTGATGTTGGTACGCTTGAAGCTGTCCCAGAGGCTCCTTACATTATCTTCACATTTTTGGATTTTTTTCTCTTCTTGCTTTCCCAGTTGAGTGTTTTCTGATTCTTTATATTTCACATTTTTGACTTGATTCTTGCCTTCCGCTAGTCTGGGGTTAGGGCTCTGTATAATATTTTTTATTCCAGACAGTGTATGTTTAATTTATTTGGTCCTTTATCATCTCTAGTTGGATCTTTTGCATCTCTAGTTGATCCTTTTGCATCTCCTCTTGAGACTTGATAAATTTACCCATCTTTTCTAGCATATTCTTGAAAAACCTTATAAGCGTGGTTTTGAACTCTATATCCAGTCGTTAGTTTTCCTCCATTTCTTTTGTTTGTGATCCCTTCCCTTGTCTCGGCATTTTCACTATGCTGGGAGAGCTTCTGTGTTGAATTCAGCCTTATGATACCAGACTTGAAAAACCACAAAAGCCTCTCTTGAGCTTGGGATGGGTGGAGTCTCAGGGGTTAAGGGACTGCCTTGCCTCCAAGGCCCCTGAGTCTCACGGGACTGGGTAATCGCTGGAGCAGTCCCTGTGCACACGTGCTCTTTTGCAGTGCCTCTAAACTGCTGCCTTTCCCGCTCCCCTGTGCTACGGGACTACAGGAGTCTGGGTCCCCAAGGTTTCGCCCGAAACTGGGGTTTAGTGAAGTTAGAAGTGGCACAGTTGGGAGGGTCTGTCTCCCACCCACTCGTGAAAGCCAGCGGCACAATCAGCAGTCTGTCCTCTGTGGCGCAGTGCCATATACGCCATCAGACCTCTGATCTTTTGCGACTCCCCTAAATTTCCGTGCACTTCTCCCCCTTCTCAGTCCAAACTCCCCCCCAAATGAGTTTCGGCTGGATCAGAGGTTTAGTGTCGTAGGATAAGGAGTTCAATGCCTTTGAGAGTCTCCGTCTAGCTCCTGCCAGAGAAAGCCAACCAGGTTCTCTGGCACCCGCTCTCTCCACGTGTCCGTCTCCATACCTCAGCTTTTTGCAGCTCCTCTGGGTCTCCGTGAGCCCCTCTTTTTCCCTCTAGTTGTAGAATTTCCACTCCGCCAGCTTTCCTGTGGTTCTGGATGATGTCTGTTCTGTCTTTTAGTTGTAGTTTTGAAATTGTTGTGCAAGGCAGCAGTGTAGGTGTTTACCTATGCTGCCATCTTGGCTTCTCCCCAATAATTCTCTTTCATTATTGATGTTGCTATCTCTCTCTCCCACTCTCGTCCTCTCTAAAATTAATAAAAATATATTTTAAAAAATAATGATTTATCTTCTAAAACTAACTGTACCAAAACAAAACAAAACAAAACAAATCTATCATCTTATGTAGGATCATTTACTCTTCCAAAACTGTCCCACAATTTTTCAAAGGTTTTATCATTGGGTTAGGCCCAGGTCAATTACCTTATTTGTGAAGATCCTTTTGACATGCCTGACTATTTATGTTATTGCCTTCTTTTTACTGCCATTTGTACAGGATATATACTTGTCATGTTACAAACATTAATACATTTATTAGTATTTTTGGTGATACAGCAATGAATTAGTTAATAAATGAATGATCAAACCTTAACCTTTTTTAATATTGAAATATTTGGGGTGTTGATCTGTAAAGATTTTAGAGGCAGGGTTGTGTCTTTTACTTATTTATATAACCCTTGATACCTACCTAACTCACTATATTTTCTGTTTTCTCTTATGTTCTTGTAACATTTGTTGACTATTTGATTGAAATGATCTGTCAGATTAACAATGCATATGTAATAGAAAACAATTAGCAAATAAATACATTAGTGTTTTGTTCATACATTTCTAAAGAACAGTCTCTCAGATAATGAACTCTTTTCATGAAAAACTGGGTGAATTTCTTATTATATAGTTCATGGTCAACATTGTATGAGTAAATGCCATGTGACTAATTTTATTTTATAAACAAAAAGCCAAAGTTTTTATCATGTACCAGGGATTGATAGTTTAGCCCAATAAAAATTGTTATTCTAGAAATTTTCTAGTTATTTGATGCAGGCAAAGTTGCATAGGATAAGAGCATCATGAAAATGCCTTTCTTAATGCCTTTAAAAATAAAAATAAAAACAGCTTAATCACACAGCTTTTTTATTATTTTCTGCAGAATTATCTTTTCTAGAACAGATGACATAAGTGCTAAATATATGACAAACTGCTTTTCTACGACGTTTGTATATAAGCACAAATCACAAAGTATTATTTTATTACTGCTTTCATTAATGCAGAAGGACAAATGGTATAGGACTCTCCAGTTAGCCTTAGGGACTGGCAATAACAAGATTGCCTTTACCTTAGTCAGGGTTTCTAAGCCTCAACATCATTAATATTTTAGGCCAGATGATTTTTGTTGTTGTGGGCTGCCTTTGCGTTGTGTGTGTAGCACATATGTCCTCTGCCCACTAGATGCCAGTAACAGACATGACAGTCGAAAATGCCTCCAGACATTACTAAATGTTTCCAGAGTGGAGAAGTGAGGAGTAAGGAAACCATCCTGCTTGGGAACCACTGACATTAGTGGTATGGAATTACTCCAACTCTCCTGAAACCTAGTCACATTTTAAATATTTTCCTGAGAAACTAAATATGTGTTCTAAATTGACTATTTTAACTGATTTGTACAATTATTAAAAAAACAAAAATATACAATCTTTCCCTTTCTTTCTTAGTTAACACAAATCCTTCCTGGGTCTTCATCTCTGGCTGTAGGTTGAAGGCTGCCAGTTCTGTTGTTTTTCAGGAAAAAATAAAAATATATTTTAAAAATGTTTTAATTTTTCTCAAATCATAATAAATTCCAAATAGCCAAAGAGTTTTGTTCATTATTATGTAGTTATTTTTAACAAGTAGGTTATACTAACATTGTTTTGTTTCTCTGAGATAAAATTCTAAATAGATTTCTTAAAATATTATCAAAATAGCATATTTTGATATAAAAATATTAAGTGAAATGCAGGCAATTTGAGCTTTCTCATTTAAATGAAGGAACAAACACATTTCTTTTTAATACTGTCCTTTTTTTGAAAACATATTTTATTGATTTTTTTACAGAGAAAAAGGGAGAGGGATAGAGAGTTAGAAACATCGATGAGAGAGAGACATTGATCAGTTGCCTCCTGTATGCCCTCCACTGGGGATGTGCCTGAAACCAAGATGCATGCCCCAGATCGGAATTGAATCTGGGACCCTTCAGTCCGCAGGCCGACACTCCATCCACTGAGTCAAACTGGTTTTGGCATTAACACTGTTTTGAAAAAGAAAAATCTAAAACAAAATAAATGATGTAGCAAATTTTATTTACCTTGGAAATGTAGTTTCAAAGGAATTTTTAAATCAGTTTATATGTCTACTTGATTGTTATTTCACAGAGGATTTAGAGATTTTCAATAATAATTCCCTCAGCAGAGTAATTTTGCATGCGCAATTATGTCTCCTATAATGGAGAAAACAAATCTTTATCTGTTGTTTATATGATGTTTCTATAATTTAAAGTCATTTTCTATTACCTTAATATCTGTGAGATAGGAAAAAGAAAAAGCACAATATGTTGAGAAACTATGATTGACAAAATGATTATTATATTTTAATTTTTTAAATTAATCTTTATTGTTGAAAGTATTACAGATGTCCTTTTTTCCCCATTGACCCCTTTAACTCTCCACTCCAGGGCTTCACCACACTATTGTCTGTGTTCATGGGGTATGCATATATGCATATAAATTCTTTGATTAATCTTTTCCCACCCACTGCCGCCTTCCCTCTGAGATTTATTTTGTTCTTTGACAGTCTGCTCCAGGCTTCTATGTTGATGAATCTATTTTGTTTTATCATATTTTCCACATTTAGAAGTAAAGGTGAAATAAATAAAATTCAAGGAAAGCCTGAAATGACCAGTGAACACTATTCCACTGAGGGTCTCTAGACCAAGATTTCATTAAATACCATTAAATTGCTTGCATCTGGTTTGAACTACTTAAGGCAAGCGCAGGTTAGAATGGAAGATGAGGGTATGCATTGTCCTTTAGAAGCTGTCATTTTCCAAACTAAAGTATCTTCATGTAATCCAACAGGAACCATGTTGTCAAGGGCCATTTTAACCAGATGTTCAAACAGCTTTACCTCATCCTCCAGGGAACCAATTTAGATTTTTGATCAATAGCTTTATCTTCTTATTAAAAATTGTCTTAGTTTTCATTTGCTATTAGTTGAATTAAAAAAAAACTCATGTTTTACTAATCAGGAGAACTTTTATAGCAATAAATATAGAAGAGTATCTAAAATATAAATAAATATAGACAAAAGTTAGATATCACTATTTATAATTCTATGGATATCTAGGGAATTCCCTTAGTAGTCAAAACAACTTTGCTAGAATCATTAAAACATCCCTCTTTTTTTAGAATAATATTATTATAGGATATACCTTTTATCATTTAGCCACTATTATGTATATCCCCACAACAACTACAGTAAGTCACTATAAAATAAAACAAGCTTAAAAATAAATAAGAAATTAATTCTCCATCCTGTGTTATTAATAGTCCTATACTTCATACTTAATTGAAGATAAAGATAGAAAAGTTCATTTTAACAACCTTTATGAAAACTTCTGAATTATTATATATTTGACCTTTAAACTATCTCTCCATATAACAGCTTTTGTTAATTTATTTTATCTGTCTCCCCTAAAATGAAACCTCCATAATGTTCCCAACTTTTTGTCTATATTCATTGCTTTAGGCCTCATAGCAAAATGTCTGTAATATACTTGACCCAAAAATAAGAATTTTTGAATGAGTGACTAAAGTCTACTGAAATAAGATTCCAGAAAAAATAAAATAATACTCTGCCTTCATAAAAAAATTAAATGCCAAGGTCTAACATGAAAATAATTTTGCACATGAATCCAAACTTTTGATAAACACAGATTTTTATATTCAGATTGATTTGAACATGTTTTATTATTATTATTAATTATTATTATTATTATTATTATTATTATTATTATTTACTTACTAGAGGCCCAGTGCATGAAATTTGTGCACTGGGTGGGGTGTCCCACACCCCAGCCTGAACCCTGTCCAATCTGCGACCCCTCCAGGGATGTCCAACTTCCCATTTAGGCAGTTGCGGGGGACCAGGCCTACAGGGGAGGGCAGTTAGGGGTGACCAGACCTACTGGGGTTGGGCCTAAATGGGCAGTTGGACATCCCTCTCACAATCCAGGACTGCTGCCTCCCAACTGCTCGCCTGTCTGCCTTCCTGATTGCCCCTAACTGCTTCTGCCTTCCAGCTTGATCACCCCCTAACCATTCCCCTGACAACCTGATTGATGCCTAACTGCTCCCCTGCCAGCCTCTTTGACCCTAACTGCCCTCCCCTACAGACCTGGTCACCCCTAACTGCCCTGCCCTGAAGGCCTGGGTCCCCCACAACTGCCCTTCCCTGCAGGGTCAGTCTCCCCAACTTCTCTCCTCTGCAGGCCTGGTCACCCCTAAATTCCCTCTCCTGCAGGCCTGGTGACCCCTAATTATCCTCCCTTGTAGGCTTAGCACCTCTCAACTGCCCTCCTCTGCTGGCCATCTGTGTTCACATGGGGGCAGAATTTTTGACCATTTGGGGGCAGCCATCTTGTGTGTTGGAGTGATGGTCAATGTGCATATTACTCTTTCATTAGATAGGATAGAGGCCTGGTGCATGGGTGGGGCTAGCTGGTTTGCCCTGAAGGGTGTCCCGGATCAGGGTGAGGGTTCCCTTGGGGCATGGGGTAGCCTGGGAGAAGGGCCTGTGGTGGTTTTCAGGCTGACCATGCCCCCCAGCAACCCAAGCTGAGGCCCTAGTATCTGGGATTTATTTATTTATCTTTTACAATTGAAACTTTGTAGCCTGGAGTGGAACCAAGCTTCCCGCGCACTCTGTAGCACCAGCCATTTCTGTTGGGACTTATTTATCTTCTATGATTGAAACTTTTAGCATTAAGAGGAAGTCAAAACAGGCTAGGGATGAAGAAGCTTAGCTTCCTCCATTGCCAGGGGCAACCCTAGCCTCTTGCTCTCTCCAGCTTGTGGCTGCCACCATTTTTGTTGGAATTTATCTTCTATAATTGAAACTTTGTAGTCTTGAGTGGAGGCCTGGGCCCACCAGGATGTGTGGAAAACTTCCTCCGTTGCCTCCTTCCTGCTCATTCCATGGCTGCAGCCATCTTGGTTGGGGTTAATTTGCATACTTGCTCTTGATTGGCTGGTGGACATGGCTTGTGAGTATAGCAGAGTGAAGGTTAATTTGCATATTACTCTATTATTAGGTAGGATTTTTATATATTTTTATTGATTCCAGAGAGGAAGGGAGAGGGGGAAAGAGATAGAAACATCAATGATGAGAGAGAATCATTGATCGGCTGCCGCCTGCATGCCCCCTACTGAGGATCAAGCCTGCAACTTGGGCATGTGCACTTGACCAGAATCAGAACCCAGGACCCTTCAGTCCACAGTTGATGCTCTATATACTGAGTCAAATCAGCTAGAGCTATTGATTTCTTTTTAGAGAAGGAGAGAGCAAGAAAAAAAACAACAACCAACCACGTGAGAGAGAAACATTGATTGGTTGCTTCTAGTACATATCCCAACCAAGAACAGAATATGTTCCCTGACTGGTATTTGAACCTGTAACCTTTCTGTGCATAAGAGGATACTAAACCAACCGAACCACATCAGTTAGGGCCAGATTTATCAGATTATAAATTTTATATTTTTCCACATTTTCCTGTAATTCCAAGCACATAACTTAACCTCTCAGTTCTTATTTCCTTGTCTGTAAAATATGGCATCAAAAGTACCTGGCAAAAAGTAGATGCTCAAAAAAAAATTCTTTTCATTCTCATTCATAAATGTTGAAAATCACTTAAAGGATAAAAACTACTAGTAAACGTCAAAGAAAAGCACAGTATTACCTTATGGTATGTTCTGAAGTAGCTGAGAAGTTATGTATTTTCACACTCTAACCAAAATAAAACAACAAACTATCATATTATTTTTAATATTTATTATTGAGAGTATTACAGATGTCCATCATATTTTCTGAATTGCCTTCCTCCACTCTGTTCCCACCCTACCCCAGGCCTTAACCACCCTATTGTCTATGTCCATATATAATGCATATATGATCTATGATTAATCTCTTCCTTCTTCCCTCTGAGAGTCATCAGTCTGGTCTATGTTTCCATGCCTTTGATTCTATTTTATTCATCAGTTTATTTTGATCATGAAATTTTTTGTTTGTTTATTCTGATTTTTAGATTCCATTATTGATAGACTAGTGGCCTGGTGCACAAAATTTGTACATGGAGGGGCAGGGTTCCCTCAGCCAACTTGCACCCTCTCCATTCAGGGATGCTTTGGGGGATATCCAACTGCCGCCAGTCAGACATCCCTTTTCCAATGTGGGACCACTAGCTCCTGACCACTCACCTGCCTCTTGATCACCCGTAACTGCCTCTGCCTGCCTGCCTGATTGCCCCTAACTGCCCTCCCTTGCTGGCCTAATCTCACTCCCAATGGCCCTCCCCTGCCAGCCTGACCTTGCCCCCAACTGCACTCCTATGCCAGCTAATTTGGTTCTGATTGGTAAGTTTCTATACCAGTCAGTCAAAAGCTCTGCCTCCTAGGCAACAATTGGCTCCTCACAGTTGACCCAGATTTGGTTCTAATTGGTCAGTTTATATCCCAGTCATCTCTGGGCCTATCAACAAGGCTTGGCCGAGAGAAAAATGGAGGCATGGCTGCTGACCAGACTGGGAGAGAGAGAGAGAGAAAGAGAGACAAGTGCTGATAAAAGCTGCCACAGAGACAACAGATCAGTCCCTGCTTCTCTCTTCAGACCTCTCTCTGGCCCTGATTTGAAGCCCCTTCAGCAGTCAGTGATGGGGTACTGTATCTACAGTGGAAACAGTTAGCACTGGGTTGCCAGGGCAACCCAACACTGACTGCAGGACTGACTTCTGGTTGGTTGAGCCTTGGTTGTTACTGGTCATTACAACCCAAAGTTTCTATATATTAGGATATGTATTTGTTGCCATTTTCTTGTTTATATTTTTATTTCTTCTTCCTCCTCCTCCTCCTCCTTCTTTTCCTCCTCCTCTTCCTCCTCCTTCTTTCTTTTTTCTTTCTCCTTTCTTCTTTCTTCTCTTCTTTAATAATACCCTTCAACATTTCATATAATACTGGTTTTGTGGTGATGAACTCCTTTAGCTTTTTCTTGTTTTTCTAAATGAGAGCTTTGCTGGATATAATAATCTTGCTTGTAGGACCTTAGTATTCATCCAGTTTGAATATTTCTTGCCACTTCTTTCTAGCCTGTACAATTTCTGTTGAGAAATCAGCTGATAGCCATAAGAGAGCTCCCTGTAGGTAACTACTTCTTTTCTTTGACTGCTTTTAAGATTCTATTTTTGTCTTTAACCATTGGCATTTTAATTATGATGCTCCTTGATGTAGTCCTCTTTGTGGTCCTTTTGTTTGGGACTCTGTGCTTCCTGGACTTGCAAGTCTGTTTCTTTCACCAGGTAGAAGTTTTCTGTCATTATATCTTCAAATAAGTTTTTGATATCTTGCTCTTTCTGTCTTCCTCTTTCGGCACCCCCATAATTTGAATATTGGTATGCAAAGATTCCTTACACAGTCTTCAGGTTTTTGGATTCTTTTTTCTTTTTGCTCCTTTGATTGGGTGTTCTTTGCTTCCTCATATTCCAAATTGCTGACTTGATTCTTGGAATCCTCTGCTCTACTATGGAATCCCTGTAAATTATTCTTTATTTCAGTTAGTGTATGCTTAATTCCTGGTGCTTTTAAGTGTCTTTGACAATCTTACTAAGTTCCTTGAAAGTCACTAAGTCGCTTTAAGTTCTCTTTTAGTCCCTTAAAACACTGATTAAGATCTTTGCATTTTAATGACTTTACACCTTTCTATGCCATAATCACAGTATGCACTGTAAATTAAGCAGAATCTTAGCTTACAGAGATCAGTACAATATCACCAAAAGTATTTATTAAATAACTTTACTGTTCACACAGAAGCCCAATTAATAAGTTATTCAATTTAATTTGAAATTCACTATACTAGTTGTGCTATGGGAAAATCAGATAACCTAGCTCTTAGAAAAAAAAAATTCATACCAGAAATATTATACTAAAATATCCTTGAAGTCAGATCATGTATTTATTCAAATTTGTCTCTCTTCATGGTGTCTTAACTAGTACTGGATAGTAAGACTTAACTAAATGAAATAAAGTTAGGAGAATAGATAAATTGATCAAATTTATATATAATTAAATCGAAATCATAGTACTACATTTATTAGGTTATATACATTTAGTAAATACTAGAGGCCTGGTGTATAAATTTAGGCATGGGTAGGTTCCCTCAGCCTGACCAGTGACAGAGGCCAATTGGAGCCATTTCGCCCAGTCCTGATTGGTTCGGGGAATGGACCAAGGGAGGTTAGCCTGCCACAACAGGTTGGCTGTGGGAGTGCACTGACCATCAGGGGGCAGCTCCTGCATTGAACATCTGCCCCCCAGGTGGTCAGTGTGCATCAGAGTGACTGGTCAATCGGTCATTTGGCCAATCAATCATAAGTTTCTTAGGCTTTTTATATATGTAGACTAGAGTTCCAGTGCATGAAATCGCTCAAGGCCTAGATCCACCACACCGCCACAGGACCCCCATGCCATGAGACCCATTAATGCATCTCTTGGTGACTGGTGGTTTGATCATTACAGTATTATTGCATTACAGCCCCTGGCCAAATGTTAATTTATAATATAGATTATCATGAAAATGGTTCAGAGATTAAACTAAGGTTGAAGAATTCAGTGTTTGAGCCTTTTCACTTTAAATTTTCAACTGTTTATTATGACTATATTAAAGTTTAATGTATAAAATGTAAAGCAATGCTAATAAAATATCTATTTTAGCAGTTTCAAAAAGATATTTTTAAAACTATACTTATAAATTTTTTAGTATAAAAGATTAAACTGCAAAAGTTAAAAATAATATATTTTAGTTTATATATCATATAAAATTATCAAGTTGTATTTTTCATACATTTAAAAATGCTTGATCACATTTAGGAAAATCATACTTTCTCTTTTCTATACCAGGAAAATTATGTTAAATTTAATTAAATTTATAGGTGTATAATTTATATTAAAATAATCACAATGGAAGTATTCAAATGAAAGAAGCAGAGATTAAATGAGTTATAATTTGCTGAAATTGTTTCATTTTATTTGAATGTAGAGAGATCAGGTAATGTGCATAACAAAGAAACTTTGGAAGTTTTAGCATAAGCTGTATAAAATACATAGGAAAAAATATAGAAATAGCTCTAAAATTAATGGATATTTTAATTTCAACAAATATTTTCTGAGCTGGTTATAAGTAAAACATAGTATTCAGAACCACAACCAGAAATAGGATAATTCATGAAACTTGTTCATAGAAACATTGTGGTACTACATATAAAATGATAATTAATAACAATATGCAATTTCTATAATGCCCTAGAAAACCTATTCTGGGGTATTCAGAGTGACATATTCATCTAGATTCCTTTCTCCATAGTACCTAGCATACTTCATAGAAAATTCAATAAATGCTTATTTAATAAATGCATAAATAATTTGTAAAATACCAGAAAAGATTATAATTAAATATGAATTGGGAAATATGGAAAGGCTCTTTTTTAAAAAGTTGACATTTGATTGGATCTTGAAAGGTAAGTGAAATTTTAACAAGCAGTTAGAAAGAACAAGGCATCCAGGTCAGAAGGAACCACATGCAAAATAGATGCAGTTTCCTATTATACTATGGAATAGTATATGATATGGCTTAGTTGAGCTATAAGTTCTATATAAGTTGAGAGGTCTGCTTTAGAAAATGATGTGAAAATATAAATTGAAGCCAGTTATCACTAATGATCTGAATGTGTCAGTTTTAATTTTATAACAATGTAAGTTAATCTTGGGGGGCTTAAATACTTGACACTTTTTTAATGTATTCATTCACTTAAAATGTATTGATCAAGTCTTACTATGAATTAGACACCAATCTAATAACTGAGACACAGCCTCAAACAAAAGATAAAGTCCATTTTTACATGGAGAAAATAGCCTACTAAAAGTTATAAATGGTTAGAGACAGAAACAAGCACATTACCAAAAATCTATAATATTTATTTAGTTAAATATTTATTGGGTACCTCTGTGTGCTAATCACCATTTAAAACACACATCTTAGATAAAATAACTATTAAGACACACACACAAAAGCAGGTTATGAAGCTTGCTAAAGCTGATTTTGAAGAGTTAGTTATTTTTAATAGAATCATTAGGAAACACTTGAAAAAAAAAAAAAGGACATTTGAGCCCTAACTGGTTTTGCTCAGTGGATAGCACATCGGTCTATGAACTGAAAGGTCCCAGATTCGATTCCAGTCAAGAGCATGTACCTTGGTTGTGGAAACATCCCTAGTAGGAGGTGTGCAGGAGGCAGCTGGTCGATGTTTCTCTCTCATCATCGATGTTTCTGACACTGTCCCTTTCTCTTCCTCTCTGTAAAAAGTCAATTAAATTTAAAAAAGAAGAAGAAGAAGAAGAAAGGACATTTAAGTAGAGACCTTAAAAAGGTGAGGAAAAGGACAAAAATAATATGTTAGAAGAAACCCAGAACTGAAGTATCTTTGTTGTGATCCAGAAAGTTATATGGATAATGTGGATGGAATAAATTAAATAGGAAGGGGGAAATCAGAGGATTTAATTCAGAGAATTATCTGGGGTCATTGATTATAATTTTCTCATTAACCAATGGAATAACATAGGGACATACTGTAGGGTTTGGGGCACAGAAATGATAAGATCTGGTTTATTATTTTGCATAGCCCAATTGTTACATTGAAAAGAGATAGATGAGAGGAAGAGAGAGGGATAGAGAGATAGAATCATGAATGAGAGAGAAACACCATAATTGATTAGCTACTTCCTGCACACCTCCCATAGGGGATCCAGCCTGCAACCTGGGCATGTGCCCTGACCATGAATCGAACCAGTGACTTCTGGTGACTCAACCACTGAGCAACACTGGCTGGGCTGAAGATGTAAGCTTTAAGTAATCAGCATTTTCATAACATTTAAATATATACTCTGTGTAAGGTCAAAATGGATTAATCCTATATAATAAAGAGATATTGACCATCACTCCAACACACAAGATGGCTGGCCCCATGTGGACACAAGATGGCCACCAAAAGATGGATGGCAGGGAAGGGCAGTTGTGGGTGATCAGGCCAGCAGGGGAGGGCAGTTGGGAGCGACCAAGCCTGCAAGGGAAGGCAGTTGGGGTGGACCCAAGCTTTCACAGGAGGGCAGTTGGGCAGTGGACCAGACCTGAAGGGGAGGGCAGTTGGGGGAAACCAGGCCAGCAGATAAGGGCAGTTGGGGGTGACTAGGCCAGTAGGGGAGGGCAGATAGGAGAGACCAGGCCAACAGGGTAGGGCAGTTAGTTAGGTGTGACCAGGCCAGCAGTGGAGGGCAGTTAGGGGTGACCAGGTCAACAGGGGGGGGCAGTTAGGGGTGACCAGAATGATAGAGGAGGGCAGTTGAGGGCAATAGACCAGCAGGGGAGAGCAGTTGGAGGCAGGGGGGAGCAAGTCAATAGGGAAGGGAAGTTAGGGGTGACAGGCTGGCAGGGGAGGGCAGTTGGAGGGGACCAGGCAGGCAAAGAAGGACAGGTAGGGGTAACTAGGCCTGAAGGGGAGGGCAGTTGGGAGGGATAAGGCCTGCTGGGGAGAGCAGTTAGAGGGGACCAGGCCTGGAGGGGAGGGCAGTTGGAGGTGACCAGGCCTGCAAGGGAGGGCAATGGGTGTGATCAGGCCTTCAGGGGAGAGCAGTTAGGGGTGAACAGGCTGGCAAGGGAGGTCAGTTAGGGGTGACTGGGCCAGCAGGGTATGGCAGTGGGGGGGACCAGGCCTGGACAGAAGGGCAGTTGTGGGGGGGGGACCAGGCTTGCAGAGAAGGGCTGTTGGGGGGAAGAGGCCAGAGGGGAGAGCAGTTAGTGGAAACTGGTCCAGAATGGGAAATCAGTTAGGAAGGGTAGTTGTAGGGGGCAACCAGGCATGCAGGGAACGGCAGTTGGGAGCAATCAGGCAAGCAGGGTAGGGCAGTTGGGAGGGACAAGGCCTGCAAGAGAGGGAAGCTGGAGGGTACCAGGCCTGCAGGGGAGGACAGTTGAGGGTGACTAAGCCTGAAAGGGAGGGCAATAGGGGTGACTAGCCTGCAAGGGAGAACAGTTAAGGGTGACCAGGCCAGTAGATGAGGGAGGTTGGCAGTGACCAGGCTGGGAGGGAAGGGCAGTTAGGCATGACAAGGCCAGCAGGGGAGGGCAATTGGGGATGTCCAGGCTGGCAGGGGAGGGCAGTTAGGGACAATCGGGCCAGCAGAGGAGCAGTAAGGTGTCAATCAGGCAGGCAGGCAGGTGAGCGGTTGGGAGCCAGCATTCCTGCATTGTGAGAGGGATATCTGAGTGCTCTTTTAAGGCCTGATCCCGGTAGGCATTCAGACATCCCTTGAGGGGTCCCAGATTGGAGAAGGTCCAGGTTGGGCTGAAAAACACACACCCCTACCACCCCCATTAACAAATTTCGTGCACTGGGCCTCTAGTCCATTATAATTGAAAGTAAAGTAAAATATGTAGGTATATCATTCAGCTGGAATGATAGATTTAACGGTAAAATTTTTAGAAACTCACTTCTAATTGCATCTATTATTTCAATAATTGAGAACCAATGTTGTTATCTAAGAGGTAGGAGAGGGAAGAGCTGTGAAAGTGTCATATAAAAACTAGGAGAGTAAATGTACTGGGGACACATAATAAAATACCCTGGTAGTGCAAAGGAATCACTTGAGATTCCTGGTCATAAATAGAAAGTGAAATCAGCCAGTATGTCTTTCTTTTCCCCTTCCTTCCTTCCTTCCTTCCTTCCTTCCTTCCTTCCTTCCTTCCTTCCTTTCTTCCTTCACTCCCTCCTTCCCTCCCTCTCTCCCTTCCTTCCTAACTATAGTCACTTGCTGTCATGAAATGGAATAGGTGACAAAATGAATTAAAGAACTATCACAGTTGTTATAACAATTGCTGAGGTCGCTACAGTATTCAAATAACCAAATATATAAAAAAGAACTTCAAAGCTGTTAAGTATCATAGAACTTAACTTCATCACTAGGTCCAAAACTGTCATGGAGTAGCTTTGCTTTCTAAAGGAAAGTCTAAGTGTCATTTATCAGTGCCAGGCTTTAAAGTAGATCAAAGATGCCTAGTAGTCTCACAAGTCTTGAAGCCTGCACCTGACAGATCATAAAGGAAATTAAAATTCACATTACGACACATGAAGAATTAAAAGAACCTAGCCAAGAATGTACATATATAACTGAGCCAAGAATTGTGGCATTTTAATTTCTCAAGATAGTTACAAACTCCCTCAAAGCCAGTATTATAGTGAGACTTTAATCGACGAGCTTGCTTTAGGATTTAAAATGGCCATGCTTTCTCTTATATCATTTTAATAAGTTTCCTTCCATGAAAAAAAAAGGATGTTTTAGCCAGTTATTTCCCTGAAGATTTATCTGTGAAACAAGTGTTTCACTCCAAGAAATTCTTTTCATATTGCAAGATTAGATCAATTTCATTCATTACCATCACCCTTGGCAATCTTTGTAGGACTTTTTTTTCAATAATTGAGTAATTCAGCAAATTTAACAATAGATTTAGCTTTCCAATAACTGAAAAAAATTGTTCTTTACAATAATTTTTCATTCAAAGTTTAGGAAGAGGAATTGCAATTCTAAAGACAAATAAATATATACATTTGTCTAAATATATTTTCAATATTCAGCCTTAAAATGAGGTCTTCTTGAACAAGGTCACATTTTCTCATGAAAATCTGAGGTCAGAGAACTTATGAGTTCTATTTGACATGAATATCATACCAAATACATGAGCCTAGAAAACATAGTCATTAAAAATGTCCTTTCTGCTAAAAGTTGCTAAGAGTGATTTCCATGTCCTGAGTAAAATATAATTCTTTGAAATAAGCTATACATACTCACTGCTTACTCCAAATAGAATTTGTTGGTTTTGTAGGCATGAAATATTTTCCAGGTTATTATGAATAGAATTTGGGTAGACCTTGTATGACTAATGTCAGGACCACGAAAGTTCATGATAGATGGGAATAATAATGCTTTAAATTCTAGTCACTCCATAGAATGGCCTCCAAACCCAACTTGCTCTATACTACAGGTGAGAGAGTTCTTTTATAAGTTAAAACCTAGTCTTGACATATACACAAAATTTTGACCACACCTTTTTCAGAAGTTGAGTATTTCCTACAGGTTTATATCATATCCTTTTCATGTTTAGTAGCCTTTTTTCTAAAAAAAAAAAAAAAAAAAAAAGTATAGTTTGATGTCTGAGATAACTAGCCAACTCTGGGAGAAGAATTTGAACTTGAATCTTTTACAGAAAAACCTAGAGGCTTTATGAAGTGAGTATTTTGATTATCACATTGCTCTAAATATAGCCATTGCTTGGGAAAAATGTATTAAGCATGAATAAACGGATGCTAGTATCTCAGTTATTCTTAGGATGTAAACGGCTTCATGTCAGTTATGCATAGTTTGAAATCTTCATATAACTTTCTGATATGTCTAGAACTATGATATTTATTATTTATTTAATAGATGCAATCTTGTGACAAAAGACAACATACGTTTTTCAAATTTGTAATTATTTGCTTTTGTCTCTTATATAAAGTTTTTTAAAAAAAATGTAGAAAGTATAAAACCTAAGCCTTGCCAAAACCAGTTTGGCCCAGTGGATAGAGCGTTAGCTTGCAGACTGAAAGGTCCCCAGGTTTGATTTTGGTCAAGAGCATGTACCTTGGTTGTGGACACATCCCCAGGAGGGGGCATGCAGGAGGCAGCTGATCGATGTTTCTCTCTCATCGATGTTTCTAACTCTCTATCCCTCTCCCTTCCTCTCTGTAAAAAACCAATTTATGTGTGTGTGTGTGTGTGTGTGTGTGTGTGTGTGTATAAATCTAGGCCTTTATCTTTATAGAAAATAACATTGAAATGTAAAAAGATTAAGTAACTTACAAATTAAATTGCTAAATTTGTGTCAGACATAAGAAATAGCACTAAGGTCAAAAGACCAATGTTATTTTATTTTGAAGTTCAAAAATACATACTTATTTTACAAACATTTCAACAGAGTTACAAAAACAATTCCAAGGAGAAAATAATAGATTTTAAAATAAATGTTACTACAGCAACTAGACATCCATATAGGCAAAAAACAAACAAAAAATAAATCTCAACCTAAACTTTACACAGTACAGAAAAATGAATTCAAAATGAATCAGTGACATAAATGCAAAACCACAAAACTTTTAGGGGGAAAAACATGAACATCTTTTAAATTGAGGCTAGGAAGAGTGCTCTTATACTTGACACTGAAATAAAAATCCATGAAAGGGAAAATTGACAAATTGGATTTTATTAAATTTATAACTTTTGCTTAGCAAAATGCCTTGTGAAATGGATGAAAAAGATTAGTATTTAGAATACATACAGAACTTTCAGAGCTCAATATTTTAAAAAACATTCAAGCACATAAAATATTCCATGTCATTAGCCATTAAAGAATACAAATTAAAACAATAATATATCACTACATACCTATCAGAATGGCTTTAATTTTTAAAAAAAATAGTGATAACGCAAAATGATGGTGAAATCCTATGTTCAAAACAGGTAACTTTTTCATGCTGAACAACAGCTTGAAACATTTTGTAAAATTAAATATATAATTACTATAAGACCCAGCAATTGCACTCTTAGACATTTACTCCAAAGAAATTAAAATATATTCACAAAAAATGACATTAATCTGTACATGATTCTTTAGAATAGCTTTCTTTGTTGTATCCCAAAACTAGAAACAACCCAGATATTTTTCACCAGGTGAATGCTTAAACTGCCGTACATTATACTATGGAATATTACTTAATAATAAAAAGAAAGGAACCTTTTGTACATGTTACAATTTGTATGAATCTCCAGGGGATTGTGCTGACTGAAAAGAGCCAACACCACAAGATTACATACTATTTAATTATACTTACATAACAATCTTGAAATTTAAAACAACTATAGAAATGAGAAACAGATTAGTAGTCAAGGGTTAAGTTTAGTGTTTAGGGTTAGAAAGTAGAACAGGGCAAAATGAGATGCCATGGCTTTAATGGCTGTAATGGAATTGTTTCATATCTGGAATGTAATGATGGATACACAAATAGATACAGGTGAAAATTTTCATATCCCAACACACACACACACACACACACACACACACACACACACGGGATCAGTGCAAGTAAAATTGTGAAATCTAAATAAGACAGTGGATTGCAGCAATGTCAATTTCTTGAATGAGATATTGTACTATAGTTTTAAGAGATGCTATCATTCGATTAAGGTGGATTAAGGATCTGTCTAAATTATTTCTGATAGCTGTATGTGAATCTACATTTACCAAAAAAATGAGGAAAAGAAAATATATGTGTGCTATGTGTGCATTTGTGTGTAATATATACACTGAGTGGCTAGATTATTATAATCTCTGAATGCATAATAATCTGGCCACTCAGTGTATATCCTATATAATAAAAGGCTAATATGCAAATTGTCCCCTTGACCAGGAGTTTGACCAGCAGGCAGGCCGGCCAACCGCCCATGTCTCCTCCCCTTGGTCAAACTGGCTGGATGCCACCCATGCATGAATTCATATGTGTATAAATATATACATACACACACACACACACACATATATAAATATCAAAGGTCATAATAATCTGGCCACTCATTGTATATTTGATTTTCTTGATTTCAATATTAAGTTTTCCATTTTAAGATATTGAAAAGAATTTTACCAATATCCATATGTCATTTGCAGGGTTTTTTTTTTAATTGTACTTAAAATTAAAGATGTATTTACCACTCATGGCCTCCTAGAATCAATGAAATACAATAACATTATTTTAGTAAAAAAATTTAAAATCATAGCTACTCAATATTATATTGAAACATACCATCAGTGAACCCTAACTAGTGGAGTGCCAGCCCACCCACCAAAGGTCAAGAGCACTTCCACCTGGATTGCAGTTTCCACCCCTGACCCTGGTTGCTCCTAGAGGAGTCAGCCAATTGATGTGTCTTTTTCACATCAGTGTCTCTCTCACATCAATGTCTCTCTCTCTTTCTCTCTATCACTCCCTTTCTCTCTCCCTCTCCCTCTTCCTTTCTCCTACCACTATCTCTAAATATCAATGGAAATAATATTCTTAGGGAGAATTCTAATAAAAGAGTAATATGCAAATTGACCATCACTCTAACACACAAGATGGCTGCCCCCATGTGGTCAAGAGATTTGCCCCCATGTGGACACAAGATGGCCAACAGGGGAAGGCATTTGGGAGGGACCAAGTCTTCAAGGGAGGGCAATTGGGAATGATCAAGCTTGCAGGGGAGGGCAATTAGGAGAGACTAGGCTGGCAAAGAAGGGAAGTTGGGGGTGACCAGGCTGCAGGGAAGGGCAGTTTGGTGAGACCCAGGTTTGCAGGAGAAGACAGTTAAGGGTGATCAGGCCTGCAGGGGAGGACAGTTAGGGGTGAACAAGCATGCAGGGGAAGGCAGTTAGTCAAAGAGGCTGGCAGGGGAGCAGTTAGGCATCAATCAGGCTGGCAGGAGAATGGTTAGGAGGTGATTGGGCTGGCAGGCAGAAGCAGTTAGGGGCAATCAGGAAGGCAGGCAGGTGAGCAGTTGGGAGCCAGCAGTCCTGGATTGTGAAAGGGCTGTCTGACTGCCCGTTTAGGCCCTGTCTCAGATTGGAGAAGGTGCAGGCTGGGCTGAGGGACACACACACACACACACACACACACACACACCCGTGCACAAATTTCGTGCACCAGGCCTCTAGTTAACAAATAAATGAAATAACAAAAAAAAATCAACATGGAATCCAAATACATATCTGCATTTCCAGATATTCAATTAAAATTTTAAATTATTAATATATTTCTGAAATATATTCACATCATATCCTTTGACTTTAAAGTAGATTAGACAATAACATGAGTTTCCTCAAAGCATTTCAATAAATTCCACATTTTTGCATAATCTCAGGGAAGACCATACAAGCACTTGATTAATAAAAACCCCTTCTCCCATGTCAGGTAGCCTTTCTAGTTCAGCAGATTATAAAAAATAATATTTTGAGCATTAAAACTCTTGAGGTTTTTATCTATGAAGCCAGTGCTTTGGTTTTCAAAAGGTCACAAAAGGACCTTTAGACTTGTATTTCCAATCTCCATCAAGTGTCTTTTGAAAGAATGAATAAATAAGTATCTCAATACAATTCGAATATCGAATATAAATCACAAAATTATAGTGCTCATTTCAGAACACTCATTCCCAAAGCTTCTCTATGCATTCAACAAAGGACCTTTTGTTCCACAAAAGGACCAAATATTTCATAAAGATTATCTTACTAAATGATAGTAGATTTTATTCTTCCCATTAATCTTATCATTGTTTTTAATAATAGATTGTGTAGGATCAATTATAATTTATTTATAAGTTCCAAAGTGAGAATCTAGTCATCTAGTGATGTCTTTTTCAGAAATCCTTTTTATTGGCCTGAAAAAGTAGTAAACAATATATTTCTATAATAATGCTTAGCTATGTGAATTAAACTTTGATTAAAGTTTAAAGACCAACCTCTGAGGTAAGTCAAGCTCATGGCATACTTAATTATTCTGTCTAATAATTTAATTAGTTACTCACCCATTGCTTCCACTGATTAAGATTTTGGTACCACAAGTGCTTTATTTAGAAAGAAACTATATTAATAAATTTTTATATGTCACGTTAATTTAAACTGAGGTCATATTTTCTATCAAATAATTTTTGTGTTGCAAAAGGCATGTATTAGCAGTTTCTTTTTCTATCACGGCATATGACATTGAATCTTTTAATGTTTATCTTAGAAATTATATGTGAATTCAATAAAGTGATTTTTGTGACCTTGTTTTTACATGTTACAGATGGCATGTATGTCAAAATTTTTTTCTGAGAAAGTGTGCAAGAAATAACATTTTTATTAGGTAGGTTTTTCTTATGTATTCAGTCTTTTAGCTACAATATAGTCCAAATAAAGCTAAATAGGAATTCATAAGACATAGCTCCAAATCTTATTTCCTTTCTTCAGAGTATAGGTTACTTATAATATTTCTGATTCTGAGTTCCAAAATTCTTATTCTAGCTACCACCATCTATTATTACAATCTCCTCTATTTCCTCACTCCAACACAACCTTGTCTTTATCCTCATTAAAATATCCAGTCTCTCACCTTTTGCCATTTTGCTAGTGTATTATTCCTTTTTTTATGTTAGTCTTATCTAAGGTGATTTTACCATCAATCATGTTAACCATGCCTACTTAGTGCCTTAAAAATTTCTGTCTATTGTAACTACTTTGGAACCAAACCCCTTAGACCTACTATAGTATAATTTTATAGTTACAAAAGTTAAACTTAAATTATAGGGCCTTTATACAAGAAACATAGAATCACTCTAGTAAAGGAAGCATTAATGGAAGGAAACATACAAAAGAATAAGTGAGAACAAGTTGTTGATGGGGGTTGGGGGTGGGCTTATAAATGGAGATATAGAGCACCTGAAGTAATCTGAAAAATAATCATATTATTTTAAATGTCAGAATACATATACTTATGTGAATAGTGGGTTAAGTTTCTTATATATGAATAGGGGGTTAAGTTTTTCTTAAAATTTCTTTTTCAAGGCCTGTGTGAAGTGACTGAGGTGACTCAGCTGTGAGTCCAGTAAGCAGAACCAATAAGCAGGGCTGGACTGATCCACCAGGAGTCAACATTATCTTGTCAACATCCTCTCATTGTCTGATGACTAAAGGAAAATAACTGACCTCTGTTCCTGGCCTCATCCTAGTCCCTTCCCCTATAAAATACAGTCCCCTGCACCTAGCTGGAAGACAGGATTTGATACTTGTAAGTGTCCTGTCTTCTTGGTTGGCTAGCCTTTGTTATTGGACATAGCAACAGGCAGCCTGAGCCAAAGGGGGGTTTCCTGCTAACACTGTGACTGGTCTCTAGAGGAGCTGGGTCTCCTTATCTAGTAAAAGGAGATGAGGTAGATTTTTTGTTATTATATTCAGTCTAGAGGAAAAAAAAGTATTTTTCCAATCAACTGTGGTTATGAATATTGGTACATAAAGCACTAACAGAATTTCAGAGTTTACTACTAACAGAATCAATGGGATGAATGAAGAGATAGAAAACCTTTAGCATTTCAAATATTGACAGAGAAAAAACAAACTGAAAATGCTACTCAACTCCCAAGGACAGTGTATTGCTAAATGTTCTTCCCAGATATGGCCAAGGAAAGTTCTTGCTATGGTCTGAATGTTTGTGTCCCCCCATAATTCATAGGTTGAAATCCTAATGCCTTATGTGCTGGTATTAGCACCTGGGGCCTTTGGAAGGCATTTAAGTCATGAAGGTAGAGCCCTCATGAATGGGATTGGTCTTTTTCATAAAAGAGGCTCTAGAACATTCCTCTACCATCAGGGATGGGGTCTGCAAAATACTTGACCAGAGGATTTCAGAACTGCTATTAACCAGAAACTACTATGAGCCTCCCATTCTTCCCCTTAATGCACTAGATTCTAGAGAATATATTGCAGTTATGATGTACCTGTGTCCTATTGTATGTTGCCTATGTGGAAGAAAAGATAACTTTTTAACTCATTTATTTTTAAACAATTTGGTTCTCTTATCTAATAGAAGAGAAGCCACATCTAATCTGATATAGAGATTATCATGATTGGATAAAAATTTGCAGTGCTTTCCTTAGGAGATTGAATGAATTTTGCAGGCAAAAAAAGCAGTAAATATTTGTCTAGGAGAAAGAGGATTACCATAGTTTCTAACTATTTATTCTCCCTCCTTGTAGGAGGATCATATATCATTGCCAATTGCTATGTATCCAACAATAACTTCTGTGGGAAGCATAAACTTTCCCTCCTCATAGAGATAGAGTTTAACCATCTGACTTCCTTTGTCAATGGCACACAAAATGACTTTTTGTATGCCAAGTCCAGGTCTATTATTACAAACATCTCATTTGAGACATATTCAAACTACCCATTAAAATTAAATTACTTCAGTCTGCTTTTTATTTAAAGTCAGCAAGTTTCGATTTAAGGAACATTCTGGAGAATAAAATTCTTATTCCATATGGTCATTTCTTGGGGGAGTTTGAAGTCTCTTCTGGTAAATGACCCAATTGATCATAACAAATTTCCTATCTTTTTTAATTTTTTAAAAAATCTTCATGTGCTCAATCCTGGGCTACTTATAACATCTGAAAAAGTAAAATATGCCAATGTGCTGTGCTACAAAGTATTGTCATCTAATCTAATTTTTACATATAATAGTGCCTGCCAATCATTATTTTAATTTTATATTGATTTGATATTATAGTGTTTACTTAATTGAACACTGTAGAATATTATTATCATGTGATATTTCAGAAACAATGAAATCATGATCTAATAAATGAGAAAACTGTTACATAAGATATTCATCTTTTTGAAAATATACATGGCATAATATATATGTCAAACACAAAGAAAAGTCCAGAGAAAGAATGGTAAGCAACCATATACCTCTACAAGTTCAAGTGTTTTGCCACACTTCATTTTATTTTTTAGATAAAATAATATAGATATAACCAAAACCTCTTTTCACAGTTTTCCTGAAAGAAGAAAATATTATTATCCTTATTTTACTGATGTTGTAACAAGCCAAGGGGTGATCTTACCCAAGATCACAATGCAAGTGACAAACTGAAATGAAGCCTACACTATTCTGGCCCATTGTCCAAGTTTCCTTCCTGAAAATCACTAGTATAATCTAGGTTCAATTTTTTTTTAATCTTACTAGAGTTTTAAAATTAAACATCTAGTTGAAAATGTCTGTAGATGAGAGACTTTTGAAATATAAAACAATATTTGTGTATATAAATATAAAATATGTATATAAATATATGCAGACCTAACTCCTAAGATATACTTGTTTAGTTTAATTAAGTTGTATGTCTAGTTTTCTTCCTTGACTTTGTATTCTCTTTATCAGGCTACCTTCTTTTCCAGCAAGATCTTGGCATATAGTAAGTGTTCATTAAATGCTCAATAAATGTAACTAAATTTACAACAAACAAAATGGTGTATAAAAATCTGCATACAATTAAGATATTCTTTAAATATAGAATCATAATTATAATCTATTTTAAAATCCAATATATAAAAGGCCAGGGTTATAATGACTGATCACAACTGAAAGTTGACCTGACTGCCTGATTGCCCTTAACTGCTTTTGCCTGTCAGCCTGATCACCCCTAACTGGCCTCCCCTGCTTGCCTGATCGCCACTAACTGCCCTCTCCTGTGGCCTGATTGCCCTAAACTGCCCTCCTCTGCTGGCCAATTTGGTTCTGATTAGTCAGTTTCTATGCCAGAAGCATAGAAAAAGCTCTACCTCCTAGGCAGCCATTGGCTCCTCAAAGCACCCACATTTGGTTCTAATTGGTTAGTTCCTATGCTAATCAATGTCAAAAGCTCCACCTCTTAGGCAGCCATTGATTTTCTCCTCCATCTTGAATTCTTATATCACATTGTCTCAAGAACTTTTGTAATTTGATATTTTTCTCAATATTTAATTGCTTATAATAATGCATTATACCATATGCTCAAAGTATAAAAATTTTAGTGAAATTGTGATTATTTGCGACATTTGCTTATATGATATTTGCTGTTAAAAGGAAGGAAAAGTTGACCTCAACTTTCTTAAAGATGTGGCTAGATCTGAAACTTAAACTAACACTGACAAATTAACAGGAGAAAAACACACAAGTTTATGTAACATAAGTTGTATGTGACATAGGCGGCCTCACGGGAAATGAGAACCCAAAGAAACAGCTAGATCTGAGATTTTTATGCTGAGTTTGATAAAGGGTGGACACTCGTGTAGGATAGGTCAAGGAATATGATGTAAGTATAGTAAACTGGGGGTAGTTTCACAAGGCTTGTTTGTTTGTATTTTCGTCAATTGCCTCTTTGTCTATGGAGATAAAGATACTCCTTTCCTCTGGATATAAAGTGGGAACCTATCAGTGACAGTTTTATAGTGTTCCAGGCTGTTTTCTCAAACTCTTTCAACTTAAAATATTCAATACACCAAGGGGTCATGTTTGTGGATAACATATCCTGAACCTCATTGTCAAATACTATGTTGAATATAAACTACTATTTTAGATAGGTCAGCATATTCTTAAAAGCATGTACTGCAATAGAGGTACTGTGGACACAATACATTAGCCAATAAAGATGATCAATATCTTGGATATGCATGCACATATGTATGTATATAAGATATATATATATATATATATATATATATATATATATATATATTCATTTATACATAAGAAAAAATCAATCAGAGTAGGAAAGTCAACCTTAAGTCAACAAAAGAAATAAAACAAATTGAGCATATTAGAGACCATTATAAAACTAGAATTTATAAAATCAAGTAGTTGCATATATATATACATATATACATATATATGTATATTTTATATACATATATATGAAATTAATTAATTTCAGAGAGGAAGAGAGATAGAGAGAATTATCAATGATGAGAAAATGTCATAGATTGGTTACTTCCTTCCCCACACCTCAACAAGGATCCAGTCTGCAACCCAGGCATGGGCCTTGATTGGGAATAGAACCATGACTTCCTGGTTCATAGTCGACATTGATCCCAGCCTACACCCTCTCCAATCTGGGACACCTTGAGAGATGTCCGACTGCCCATTTAGGCCAGATCCTACTGGTGGCTCCAAGACTGCTGGCTCCCAACTGCTTGCATGCCTGCCTTCCTGATTGCCCCTAACCACTTATGCCTACCAGCCTGATTACCCCTAGTCACTCCCCAGCCAACCTAATTGATGCCTAATTGCTATCTTGCCAGCCTAATTGATGCCTAAATGCTCCCCTGCCAACTGGTTTACTGCTAACTGCCCTCCCCTGCAGGCTTGATTGCCCCCAACTGCCCTCCCCTGCTGACCTGATCAGCCACAACTGCCCTCCCTTATAGACCTAGTGGTCCCTCCCAATTGCCCTCCCCTGCTAATCATCATGTGGCAGACATCTTGTATCCACATGAGGACAGGATCTTTGACCGTATGGGAGCAGTCATCTTGTGTATTGGAGTGATAGTCAATCAGCATATTACTCTTTTATTAGATAAGATAGAGGCCTGGTGCATGGGTGGTGGCCAGCTGGTTTGCCCTGAAGGGTGTCCCAGATCAGGGTGGGGTTTCTCTTGGGGCATGGGGTGACCTGGAAGAGGGGCCTGTGGTTGTTTGCAGGCCGGCCATGCCCCAGGCAACCCAAGTGGAGACCCTAGTATCTGGGATTTATTTATCTTCTATAATTGAAACTTTGTAACCTTGAGCAGAGGACTAGACCTCCCAAAGCAGGTGGAAAGCTTGGCTTCTTCCATCTCTGGGAGCAACTCAAGCCTCCTGCTCTCTCCAGCTCCGTGGCTGCCACCATTTTTGTTGGAGTTTATTTGTCTTCTACCATTGAAACTTTGTAGCATTGAATGGAGGCCTGGGGCAGCAAGGGCAGGTAGAAAGCTTGGCTTCTTCCATTGTCAGGGAAACCCAAGCCTTCATCCTGCTCTCCTTGGCCACAGCCATTTTGATTGGGTTTATTTGCATATTTGCTCCTGATTGGCTGGTGGGCATGGCTTGTGTGCGTGGCTGGTGAGTTTAGCAGAGATACAATCAATTTGCATATTACTCTTTTATTACATAGGATATTAACATTTGAGCATCCATCTTTTGAATATTCTGCCTTGTGCTTATTTATACCAAAATACAATGGAGTGGCACTTTTGTATTTGAGTAGTGAGCTTAACTTGCAACTTTTCCCATGGGACATTTGTATTTTAAAGAACAATTGACAAACTATGGTTATTTAGACTTACGTTTTTAGCAGATATTTTCTTTAAAATGACAAAAGTGAGTTTGTCATTTTCAGATAAAGAGATTACAATATTTGTAGTAACCAGTGATTAAGTTTGACTTTCAAGTAAAAATTATAACTTTGTAGCTCAGCCAACATGACTTAGTGGTTGAGCATTGACTTATGAATCAGGAGGTCAGTGTTTGATTTCCATTCAGGGGACATGCCCAGGGTGGGAACTCGATCCCCACTGTGGGGCATATAGGAGGCAGTCGATCAATGATACTCTCTCATTATTGATATTTCTACCTCTCTCTCTCTCTCCCTTCCTCTCAAAATCAATAAAAATATTTTTTAAAGAATTATAACTTTGTAAAAATGGTACTTTTACAAAAATTATATCCACCACCATGAGCTTGACAGTGTTCCAACACAAAGAGACTTCTATGAGGATAATGGTGGTGATATTAGCATATATGATAATTTTTGTATAATAAATATCCTACATAATAAAAGCTTAATATGAAAATTGTCCCCTTGGGCGGACCTGGAGACTGGGGAATTCAACTGCTCACTATGACATACGTTGACCACCAGGGGGCAGCATGGAACATTTTGGGCATTGGTGATGTGCTGCGACCTCTCGCTGGCTACTTGGGGGCAGGGGTGATGGGGAGGGAGGTGCGGTGAGAATGCGGGATGTCTGCTGAGCTTACACTCACTCCCTCTACTACAACCCTTCCCTAGGACACCAGGGCTTGCATGCCAGAGAAGCCCTTGTGCTTAGATGCCAGGCGCTCATGAGGAGCCCACCTTACACCGGCCTGGACTCTTCCAGATGAGCCAGGCTGCAGCCTCCAGGACCACAAGGGCCGGTTCGGCTCCCCGTGGGTTCAAGCAGGAGCTGGTCTGTGAGGCTGACTGGGAGAGAACGCGCTGCCCACCTGTCTTCAGTGTAGCACCGCTGGGAAGCCCAGAGGCCCACACCATGCTCCAGCCCATGGTGTCCAGCCATGCTCACCACATCTCTGCATGGGATCTCGGGAGCTATGACTCAGGTGGAGGGGAGTGCATAGGGGTCTGGGGGACCAAGTGCTTCCCCAGCCCAGGGGTCAGCTGGGACCTGCCCTTCCACACCAGATGCTTGCACTTCAATCACCGGCCAGTCCTAGGGATCACACCCATGCATAAATTTCTTGCACTGGGCCTCTAGTGACATAATCCTATCTAATAAAAGGGTAATATGCAAATTAACCATCACTCTGCGAAAAACATGGCGGTACCCATGGCCACAAATATGGCAGCGTGGGCCGGAGCCACAGAGTCGGTAGAGTGGGCTAGAGTCTTGGCTTCCTTCATCACTGAGCAAGGAAGAAAGTCAAGCCTCCTGCATGCCCAGACCGGCTGCTAAGGGAAACATGCAGGGAGTGAGCAAGGTTTCCTGTCTGGGGGTCCCAAATCTGCCATTGGTTCCTTTCACACTGATTCCCCTCCTCACAGGTATCCTCCATGTAA
This sequence comes from Lasiurus cinereus, assembly GCA_011751065.1. Lineage (NCBI taxonomy): Eukaryota > Metazoa > Chordata > Mammalia > Chiroptera > Vespertilionidae > Lasiurus > Lasiurus cinereus. The sequence goes on from JAAGEH010000304.1 coordinate 26,943,542, forward strand.
AAGCTGTTCCCTGCAAATATGTCATGTCCTTGTGGGTGAATCCTAAACCAAATGAGTGTCACATCTGGGCAACCTAACCCCCATTAGAAAAAGGACCTGAAGGGATTTAGGAATCAAGAAGCCCTTGATCTCCTGAACTGCTGTCAAACACAGGCAGTATGAGACATACCGCCTGAGCTAACCCTGAGAACCAAGGTATTTCCAAGGCCCAAAGTTGACGGGGATAAAGGAGCAGGAGAGCAAAGCAAGCAGAACAGCCAACTCAACCAAAGCCTCAGGAGCCTAAGATGATGCAAAGAAATGTCCTGGCCACCAATGCTCTCCAGCAGACATGGTGCCCACACCCAGCTGGGGGGAGGGGGTGTGTACATGCAGTATTTAAGGCCACCAGCAGGAGGGAAAGTGGAGTATGCCTAAGAATTTTTTGTACATGTCCCACAGTCTAGAAGCAGAGTAAGAATCAAGAAGCAAAGTCTTACCTCAGCGCTGGGGTGTTTAAAAGTATCTAAAAACAGTAGTTCCATTGTCCAAAGACTTAGCGCTGCAAACCTTGTGCTATCCAGCAGCTCAGTGCTGCTGGAAGTTGGTGGCCCGCCTTCTCCAGCACGGTGGAGAAAGGCTGAGAGGGGAAAGGCCGATATGGTGGTTCCAGTGGGTCCAAATCCTGTCTTTGTCTGTTATCTAGCCTCTGCGCCCTCCAGAACAGCCTCAGTACCAGTGCAGAGGAGGCTTTGGAGAGGGTAGTAGTGAGGAGAATGCTTCTGACCCTGGATACCCATTGAAACTGCTGTCAAGAGCCTTTCTAAGGCTGGCAGGGAAACTCAGCAATGAGGGAAGAATAATGTCTCAAAACGAAGAGGTTTTTTTGTTTGTTTGTTTTTTTCTTATCATCAAAATGTGAATATTACCTAAACCACAGACTTTGCAAGAATTAACTGAAATAAAATTCCAGAAATTGTATAACAGCCAGGATGAAGTGGATAGGTTGGTTGAGCATGTGGTCCTGTGCACGGAAAGGTTACAGGTCCGATTCCAGGTCAGGGAACATACCTGGCACATACTTGGGTTTCAAGTTGGATCCCTGGTCAAGGCTCCTGAGGAAGGCAATTGAAGGGATGTTTCTTACACTAATGTTTCTCTCTGTATATCCCTCTCCCTTCCACTCTCTCTAAAAATCAATGAAAAATGAAATAATGCCATATCTACAAATGTGGCTAATCTAAAAAGAAAAAAATAAAGAAGAAGAAGTAGTAGGAGGAGGGCCCTAACCAGTTTGGCTAAGTGAATAGAGCATCAGCCTAAGGACTGCAGGGTCCCAGGTTCAATTCCAGTAAAGGGCATATACCTTGGTTGTGAGCACATTCCCAGTTGGGGGTGTGCAGGAGGCAGCTTACTGATCTTTCTCTCTCATCAATGTTTCTAACTCTCTTCTCCTCTCTCTTCCTCTCCATGAAAAAAATCAATAAGATATATTTAGAAAAAAGAAAAAAAAACAGGGTAAAAGAGATTGAATATGTATGGTATAATTTAAGGCATGTAAAATAATATAACCTTTTTAAATATAGTCAGACATCCCCTGAGGGGTCCCAGATTGGAGAGGGTTCAGGTTGGGCTGAGGGACAACCCCTCATGCACAAATTTCATGTACCAGGCCTCTAGTATTGTATAATAAAGTGTGCCAAGATATATAATAACTGCATAAGTCAATGAATTAATATTTTCTAATGGACCAATATAAAGGGTTACAAAATAATGTATAGATAGATAAAAGATTAAAGTACAAGAGAAAGAAATGGATTTTAACTCAAAACTGTTATTAATCATTTTCCACATTGCCACTAACATTTAAGAAATGACTGCTTGTCAAATTTTGCTTTATTATTAAAAGATACTATCTATAATTATCCACCCACAAGAATCTTACAATGACTTTTCCCTTTTCTAACTAGATAAAGAAAATATTTTCTTTATATACTTCAATCAAAACAACATAGAGCAAAAGGTTGAATGCAGAAGCAAATATGTGAATATCTAGTGGAGTCTTCCATTAAGCCAAGCATTATTAGCTTTGTAAAAATGGAAAATAATGCCAATATTCTCACTATTTTCACTTGGCATATAAAACATGTTATTTATTTTAACATTAAATTGTTTATTATGATTATTCTTAAATGAGTTAAGTGTTTCAAAGTCTCCTCATGTCAATATCTAATATTGATGTAAATTATGAAAATGAGTCCTTAGTTGTCGTCAATAATATACTCCTTTACATTCTTACTGCTATCAAGGGACTTGACTTTTTTCATGTACTTTTAAGCACTTTTCCCCATCTCCTGGAATTGTGATTTCTCATTTGTTCTTTATCTGTAATACCCCTGCCAGATAGTCCCCCCTAAAGATTGATCACATCACTTTTGTGGGTCCTCATAGCTCAGTGGCTCCCATTCTTGGCTGCTCAGCCACATCATCTCTCTGCCTTTGAATTTTACCAATGCCAGAAATGTCCATTCCCCACAATCCTGCCTTTTAAATACTCTCCATGCTGCAAGATCCATTCAAATATTAATTCCTCTTCAAAACCTCTTCCTAGATACACCTGCTACCTTTCACAGGAAGTCATTGTTCTCTGTCCCAAGATCCTTAGGACATTTTAAAAACCTCTATTACATACTTGCAATTTTATAAATTTTAGCATGAATATGGTTGTCTTACTCTTCTTATTTTTTAAGATTCTTGAAAGCTGAGTCATGCTTTTCACAGTACCTTTTATACAGGTGTTTTTTAATCCATTTATTTGTTTTTCCAGCAAACATTAGTGATTACTTACCAGGTGCTAAGGAATAAGCGATTGGTTAGATACAAACTTTGCATCATGGCTTTTGGGATTAGTTATGGCAAAAATTTGGTCTTGTGTCATATAAAATTCTTCCCATATAACAGCATACATCTCCACTCTATCTGTAGCTGCTTAGCTAATTGATTACCAATGTTTTGTGGGTTACATTTACACAAAATTATTCATTTCATAGAACTGAATGTATATCAAATTTGTTTTTATAGAATATATAAAACAGTAAACAAAAATATATAAAGTAATAGATCAGTTCAGATGTAGTCCAAATGCATTTTTCACACAGAGCAAGAGTATATCCCTGTGCCACAGCCATAGCTCCAAATATGTCACTCTGGGCAATTACATTGGAATGTGATGATAACCCTTGGAGCTAATATGAGCACCATAATTATTCTAAAAGTGCTATTCTACTTTATTTTTCCTAGTGCTTTCTGTAGTGATCGTTTTACTGTTGCATGATTATTTGACTAAATTTGATCCTTCCACTGAATTTCAAGTTCATAAGGGCAAATACATCCTTACTACTCATTATTGCCTCCTCAGAACCAAACTCTGTGCCTGGCACATAGTTGATCCTATAAAATTTTAAATAAAAAAGGTAAAGAAATAAACGCTCTTTGATACCAATGATACATGCTTTCATTGTGATATCCACAATCCCAACTGAGATATATTTCTATGTATGTCAATGTTTAATTTCCAATGTAATCAAACCTTGGTTTTTACAATTACTAACAGAGATAAGAAGTACCACACTTAGGACAGTTGTGTCTAAAAAAAGAAAAGCCAGATACAACATACAAAATATTGATGCAACAGCTGCTTGTTAGGCACTATGACAAATGATTGATAATATAATCTAATATTTGTATTCAAAATGTTAAGCAATGGCAAAAAAAAAAAACACAAACCTGTACGTTAGAAAATGTCAAATGTTTGCTTTGGTTACATTATTGTTTTGCTTATCAAAGTATCCTTTTTCACAGAATGGAGAAAGCTAGCACAAAAGCTTCTAAGATGGATCATTAACCTTGGTCTCTGACTCCTCCACTCTTCACACCCTACCTATTTGTCCGGCCACCAGAATTTTCGCTCTAGAGCCTAAATTTCATTGTATAATTCCATTACATGGAATTCCTTTATAAATTAACAAACCCAGTTATTCTCGACTGGGGAGCAATTTCTCTCTCCCAGAGAACTTTTGGCAATGACTGGAAATATTTTTGATTGCCACAACTGGGAAAGGGAGGAGGACAACTTGGATCTAGTGGGTAGAGGCCAAGGAGGCTGCTAAACATTTTACAATGCACAAGAGAGCCCTCCACAACAAAGAATTATCGGGACCAAAAAGTCATTAGTGCTGTGGTTGGGAAACTCTAACCAAAGGATGAAGTCCAAATTGGTATACATCCCAAACGAAATATTCTTACCATTCTCCCTACCTATTTTGTGTAACATGCAGACTTGTAGCTAAGGGAAACATCTGGCAAGCACATGTGTGTTAGTGATGGCCTGTTCCTTTTGGATGTTTCAGATGCTTTCCAGTGTGCCACATCCTCCACCACTTGTTATTACCTTCATCCAGCTGTCTTCACTTATTTATGTTTCCCACCTTACCTAAAGCATCCAGTCCTGGCAAAACTTACAACCACATGAGAGCAATGCTAACCTGCCTAACTCTTCAATATGCCCTTTCATGTGTCCATGTCTTTGCATAGGCTAAAAAAATCTAACAGGAATTTTCTACAACTGTGCTTTCTAAGCTCCATTTGCCTGATGAATTAATCCATGTCCTCTCAAATGCACTCTTTTCATTTATGCTTCGACTGTACATTTTATTGTGTCTATTATAACAAAGTTTGCACAGAGTAACATTTTGGTATTTGTATCTTTCCCTCCCCTTTCATTAGGTGTTGAGGTCCTTCAAAATTAGGACCATGTTATAATTTGTATGTCATCTTCATAACGCCCAAGATAGTGGCTAAGCATGCATTTAATAAATTTTTGTTGAACTCCTGTAATTAAATCAATTTCTAGGGCACCCTTTAACGTTTTCAATCATAACTGCCATACACCTAATAATTTTGAAATTCACATAAAGAATAATTTACAATATTTTTCTGTCCTCAAAGTTCTGGGCAGTAGAAGTAACATTGTTTTCATAGAAAATATCTATGACAACAACTATAGTTAATGTATTAAAATTAGTGAAGTTTGAGTTGTGGAATTTTAGATAATTATATATGTGTCTTAGTGTTCATCTCTATATTTTAAGTTCTCTGAAGTATCAATATGATGCTTTTAAAATCACAAAATAAGATAAAAAGGAAAGACATTTTCATTTGTTTTAAAGAACAACTTTTTTAGATTACGATTCGGTTTCTTTATTATAAGAGAATAGGGATTTGCTGATTGAATTCTGTACTTGCTATAAAGAACAAATTTTTAAAAAATTATTAGTAGTACAGCCATTATGGAAATAGCATAGATGTTCCTCAAACAATTATAAAGAGAACTATCTTATAATACAACATTCTTACTCCTGTGTAAGAAGGCAGGCAGATGAGCAGTTGGGAACCAGAAGTCCTGGATTGTGAGAGGAATGTCCAACTGCCCGATTTTATATCCAAAGGAAATAAAATCAAGATCTCAGAGAGATATCTGTACTTTCATGTTCATAGAATAGATAAGTGGTAAAGAAAATGTGATGTGTGATATCTACAATTGTATCTATCAATTCATATCAATCAATAGATATAGACATATCACAAATGGAATATTAGAGCCTTAAAAATAACAAAATCCTGCCATTTCAACAAAATAGATAAAACTAGAGGACATTATGCTAAGTGAAATAAGCCAGACACAGAAAGACAATATCACTTACATGGAAAATTGAAAATAGTCTAACTCATAAAAATAGAGAGAAGAGTGGTGATTTGAGAAATAAATGAGGAGATATTAGTCAAAGGGTACAAACTTTCATTTATGTAAGATGGAATGCTCTGGTTATCTCTAATGTACAACATTGTGGCTTAGATTAACAATATTTTATTGTATACTTGGATTTTGCTAAGAGACTAGATCTTAAGTGTTTTCACTACTATAAAAAATAAAATTAAAAGAAATAAAATGGTAATATGTGAAATGATATATATTAGCTGATTATGGTGAATATTTTATAATATATACATATATAAAATCATAAAGTTATGCATTTTAAATATATACAAATTTTAGCTATAAATTATACCTCACTAAACCTGGGAGGGAGCCCATAATGTGACCATAATAATACAAACCAAACACAATTTACATTTCTTCAAAAATTTTGGAAGTACCTTTTAATGTGCAAGGCACAATATGAGAATTATAATTCATTTTTATTTATGTACTAGAGGCCCGGTGCACAAAATTTGTGCATGGGGGGGTGTCCTTCAGCCCAGCTTGCTCCTCTCCAATCTGGGTGGCCATCTTGTGACATGTTGAAGTGAGGATAAATTTGCATATTACCTCTTTATTATATAGGATAAAATGATTAATTAACATGATTATATTAGACTTCTGGGGTTTGAGATTCTGAGTACATCTTTCAAATTAATGTAAATGACCCCTGCTATGTACATTGCAAATTAGGAAGTTTAAATATCTGACAATTGTCCACATCTACACTAATAAAAGAGAAACATGCAAATTGACCATACCTACATTATGCTCACCAACCAGGCCCACCAGCCAATCAGGAGTGAGTATGCAAATTAACCCAAACAAAATGGCTGCGGGAGCAGGAGACTTGAGTTTCCCTAGCAATGGAGGTTGCCAAGCTTCTTGCCCACTCTAACCAGCCCTGGCCTCCATTCGAGGTTACAAAGTTTCAATTATAGAAGATAAAATAAAGCCCAGATACCAGGGCCTTTGCTTGGGTCACCGGGGGGCATGGCTGGTCTGCAAACCACCACAGGCTCCTTGCCCAGGCCACCCCATGTCCCAAGAGAACCCCCACTCTGATCCCGGACACCCTTCAGTGCAAACCAGCTGGTTCCCACCCATGCACCAGGCCTCTATCCTATCCAATAAAAGAGTAATATGCAAATTGACTGCCACTGCAACACACAAAATGACTGCCCCATGTGGTCAAAGATGGCTGCTCCCATGTGGACACAAGATGTCTACAACAAGATGGCCTACAAGGGAGGGCAGTTGGGGGTGACCAGGCTGGCAGAAGAATAGTTAGGCATTAATCAGGCTGGCAGGAGAGTGATTAAGGAGTGATCAGGCTGGAAGGCAGAAGCAGTTAGGGGAAATCAGGAAGGCAGGCAGGCAAGTGGTTGGGTGCCAGCAGTCCTGGATTGTGAGAGGAATGCCCATATTGGAGTGGGTGCAGGCTGGGCTAAGGGACACACTAACCTCCGCCCCTGCTCCCATGCATGAATTTCTTCCATAGGGCCCTCTAGTAGCATAATAAAGATTAAAACTAGCATGCACAAATACTCACACATGCACATTCATACACATTGCTTATAAGGAAATAGATGTTAAAAATATAAATAATATAAAAATATGGTTAATTTTAATGTAGGCATAACTTAAAATAATAACTTAATATTAATAAAAGGAATATAAATAGTTAAAATTATGTTAATAAAATAATGGCTGGTATTTATTAAGAATTTACTAGTGTTTAGAGTATTTCCTGGCTTATTCTATATATTATATACATTAATAATAAATGAATAGATATATCAGTAAATGATTGAATGAACACTGAGCTCTCTGGTAAATATTTTATAAGCAGTATGTCATGAAATCCTCACATTAGCCCTATGAAATGAAATTTCACCAATGCATTTTCTGAAGCTGAGACATTAAGAATTATTCTATGGTGGCATCAGCATTATAATTTGTATATTGAGTGATGTCTATTTTTATCTCTTTCATGCACACACATATGCATTTATAATGCATGGATTGAATACAAGTCTTGAGTGAACAAAGGCATATGGCCAGAGGGTGCACACATATCAGGCTTGATGGAGCAACAGTTATTGGGGAAAGCTCAAAGTCTAGACCAAAAATAAGTATTCAGGCTCCATTAAACACAGTGATCTTGCAGCTCCAGAAGTCAGATTCTGGAAGAAAGACCTCAAATTTGGGTGGTGTGACTTCTAAGCTAGCAGATTTTTGGAGAAGAAACAGGTTACCCTGGTGTGAATGATGTAAGGGTGGTACTGGTATCCAAGTCCTGTAGTAATCCAAAATTGATTACCTTAAACACCAAGCCACTGTTGGTTTCCATGGAACTTGGGAGGGAATTCAACTCTTTTCTGGGAGGCTAGCATGTCAAATTTCTGCCTTGGATGTATTAGCCCTTTACCCTCTAAATCAGTGGTTCTCAAGCTTTCTAATGCCGCGGCCCTTTAATACAGTTCCTCATGTTGTGGTGACCCCCAGCCATAAAATTATTTTTGTTGCTACTTCATAACTGTAATTTTGCTACTGTTAATGAATCGTAATGTAAATATCTGTGTTTTCCAAAGGTCTTAGGCGACCCTGCTAGCGGTCGCAACCCACAGGTTGAGAACCGCTGCTCTAAATTAAATCTTAATAATGATTCCCATTATTCATTGAGTACTTACTTTACCAGGGTTAAGTGTCTAAAACAATGTCTGAGCCAGCCTCTAAACTTTATAATGATTCTAATACATTTCATATTAAAAGAAAAACTGATTTAAAAATTCTATACTTCTATCACTAAATAAAATCCACATAATTGAACAAGATTGGCACTAAAGGTACAGCTTTTCCTTGACCGCTCCTTTACTCAGAGTAGAATCAGGTAGCCTGTGAGTAGTGATCCAGCTAGTACAACTTCTTGCTTGGGAACAATAAATAGTCTTTCACCAAAAAGCTTAACATAATCACTACATTAGATTCAAATTTAGGTCTAGAAAACAAAGGGTTTTAGTCCCATAACAAAAACTTCATTAAAAAACAAACTCAGAGTAATTTAAATAAATTTTGCAAACTTCCAGGTTACACATTTCTCATGAAATCCAATGAAGTCAAATAAATACCAAATCCTGAAGAAAGGTTCAGAATTTATTCTACTTTGTTGAAAAATGCCAAATTTATAGGAAAGGCGTTCTCAAGTTTTTCAGCCAATACTTCTTTAAGTTGAGTCTCTAAAGCAATCTATTTCCTAACAGATTTTAGCATAAAAATTTCATAATTTAAAGTCTAATTAAGGAACTGACTTCCAAACATGGTAAATAGTAATTTTTAAAAGATATTAGTTTCAACACTTTAAAATATTAATTCAGTAGTTCCTAAATACCATAGTTATTTAATTCCTATAATCACACATTTTTAAATTCATGAAAAAGCTATTTTTATTATTATTACTTTCATGTTATTTTTTCTTAATTTCAGTCCAATTCTCTGATATAATATCCCAGAATACATTTTGATCCCTAGAAATATTTTATTGATCACCTATCACACTTCTCTGACACTAAATGTTAAATAAACATTTGATATCCTCCGATGATCCAATGATCAAAATTTCATGTTTTCTTCTGTATTAAGTTATTACAAATATTACTGAGACCCTATTGATTGAAACACTGTTAGGACAGCATAATTTGATGAATATCAATGTTATAAAAGATGCATTTTTTTTCATAGTTGTTTTATATATTCTTGAATGATTATAAGTTGTTGCTAGATTGAGACTGGTTCCAGATTGGATTCTACTCTTATTTTTTGTAAAATAGATGTTAGCCCCGGAGACCGCCTTCTTTTAGGTCACCTGTTCCCTAGCATAGTTCCTCTGTGTGGAAATTACTTTCACTCTCAGATACTTGTTTGTTTCCACAAAGTGCAAATGCCATCCAAGGAAAAGCAGGTGCTATCATCAGCTTATCTGTTTGTGATTCTCCCCTCTCTGATATACTAACCACTTTAGTCCCAACTTTTTTGCACATCTCTGCTGTTGTTGAGAGATAGCTTTGTACATCAGTTTCCTCTAGTTATTGTCCCTAGAACAATAAATAGTCTAGGACTCAAAGGATTATTCTACTTCAAAGGTAGAAGTCTGCCATAAGTTTGTTTTTAACCTGCCTGGTGACAAAAATACAGAAATTTTGGTGCATTCATGCAATTGAATATTATGCAGTGATTAAAAAGAGTGAGGCAGCCCTAGCCAGTCTGGCTCAGTGGATAGAGCATCGGCCTATCCACTGGAGGACTGAGAGGTCCCAGGTTCGATTCCTATGAAGGGCACATGCCTGGTTGCAGGCTTGATTCCCAGTGTGGAGTATGTGCAGGCGGCAGCCGATGAATAATTCTCTCTCATCATTGATGTTTCTCTCTCTTCCTCTTCCTTCCTCTCTGAAATCAATAAAAAAAAATAGTTTAAAAAAAAGAGTGAGGCAGATTTATATTATCTGATATGGAAACATCACTAAGTTATACAGTTAAGGAACTAACCTTATTTTATTTTGTACCTTTTTGGGTTATTTAAAATTTCTCTACACACATAAGTTAGAATGGATTTACTTAACTACCCTGCCAGTGGAGTTCTCCAAGTGACTGTACAAATTGAATAAATGAATCTCTTTGTCCCAGTGGAAAGTGAGATAAACACCTGTAAAAGTCTTTCTACATGGAAAGTGCATCTACAAGTAAGGGGAGTATGACATGAAAATCTGGATGTGACAATATTAGTATGCAGTCTGATTTTGTTAGTTAGGTAACATGGAAAATCTCTGACTTCTCAGTGTCTCAAGTTCCAATCTGTAAGTTGCTAATACTAAATAGTATGATTAATTTTGTAAATTGTAAAATGTTATTCCATACCTAACAACTTGACAAATGAAACAAATTGATATCATATACAATCAATACATCCTCCTTTGAGAATAATGTATTTTATACATATATATCATGAAATATATAATAAATAATATATATTATATCAGTTTAATGTCATTATATATTATATATAACTTATGTGATACTATACATTGTATTTAATATGTTTACATATAACATAACATTTTCAATTTGATACCTAATCTGAAATAGTTTTAAGATTGAACTAATATTTCCCCTATTGATATATATGTTATATATTACTTACAAATAAAATGTATAATACATGTAAATATTATGTATGATATATTATATACATTACTATATATTTATATATTATGGAATAGTACATAAAATATGATGTTTATGATACATATAACATTAAATTTGATAGCTAAACTGAAATAAAGTTTTAAGGTTGAACTAATACTTCCTCTATTGATGTATAATATAGTATATAGATATATATTATTTAAATATAACATCCTATTTAATAAAAGAGTAATATGCAAATTGAATTGACCATACCTCCACTACACCACAAACCATGCCCACTAGCCATGCTCACCAGCCAATCAGGAGCAAGTATGCAAATAAACCCCAACCAAGATGGCTGTGGCCACAGAGAAAAGAGGAGGGAGGTTTGGGTTTTCCCAGCGATAGAAGAAGCCAAGCTTTCCATACACCCTGGTAGGCCCAGGTCTCGATCAATGCTACAAAGTTTTAATTATAGAAGATAAATAAAATCCAACAAAAAATGGCAGCATCCAGGAAGGAGCAGGAGGCTTGGCTCCACTCCAGTCTACAAAGTTTCAATTGTAGAAGATAAATAAATCCCAGATACCAGAGCCTCCACCTAGGTCACTGGGGTGTGTGGCCAGCCTGCAAACCACCACAGGCCCCTCACCCAGTCTTCCCCACATCCCAAGGAAATCCCCACCCTGATCCAGGACACCCTTCAGGGCAAACCAGTTGGCCCCCAGACATGCACCATGCCTCTATCCTATCTAATAAAAGAGTAATATGCAGATTGACCATCATTCCAATACACAAGATGGCTGCCCCCATGTGGTCAAACATCTTGCCTCCATGTGGACACAAGATGCCCACCACAAGATGGCCAACAGGGGAGGGCAGTTGGGAGGGACCAGGACTACAAGGGAGGGCAGTTGGGGCCAATCAAGCCTGCAGGGAAGGGCAGTTAGGGATTACCAGACCTGCAGAAGAGGGAAGTTGGGGGTGACAAGGCCTGAAGGGAAGGGCAGTTGGCAGGGGGACCCAGGCCTGCAGGGGAGGGCAGTTAGGGGTGACCAGGCCTATAGGAGAGGGCAAACAGGCTGGCTGGGGAGCAGTTAGGCATCAATCAGGCTGGTAGGGGAGTGTTTATGGGGTGATTAGGCTGGCACTCAGAAGTGGTTGGGGCAATCAGGAAGGCAAGCAGGTGAGCAGTTGGGAGCCAGCAGTCCTGGATTGTGAGAAGGATATCCTTCTGCCAATTTAGGCCCGATCCTACCGGATATCTCTTGATGAGCAGTCGGATATCCCTTGAGGGGGTCCCAGGTTGGAGAGGGTGCAGGCTGGGCTGAGGGACACTCCTACCACCCCCCATGCACAAATTTCATGCACCTGGCCTCTAGTATTTAAATATAACATATTTAAATAATATGTGCTATATATGTTACTGTGTATGTATATATTATGTGATAATACATAATATATTATGTTTATGAAACTTTTAACCTTCAATTTGATAGCTAAACTGAAATAAAGTTTTAAGGTTGAATAAATACTTCTTCCATTGACATATTATATGAGTGTTATAATAATTTACCATATTATATAAATTATTTAGTTTACTAATTAATCTAAAATAAAGTTTTAAGACTAACCTGAAAGCTTTAGGTTAACTTGTTAGTGTGTGTGTGTGTGTGTGTGTGTGTGTGTGTGTGTGTGTTTCATTTGAATGCAATACAGTGGTACCTTGAGATACGAGTTTAATTTGTTCCATAACCTTGAGGCGTGGGAAATTATGAGACGCTCGAGTCGGTGGTAAACTGGTGGGTCGTGTGCAGCCGGCCGATCCGCGCGATTACTCCTATCTCAAATGTTGCTCATATTTCAAAGCAAAAATTGCTCGCTCAACAGCTCGTATCTCAAAAATCTCGTATGTTAAGGCACTCATATCTTGAGGTACTACTGTATATTCTTCTAAATGACTAAGTTTATTTGATGATTACAAAAAAAAACACTCTAGTTTCAAACATCTTTTTTTTCTATATTCCATTCTGAAAGTTTTTTTTTATTATTTTATAACCTTGACTATTACAAGTATTTTAATTTATAATAGCATTTATTGGAACACATTGTTTTTTAAAGTTTTAGGACTTAACCTTGCATAAGTGAACTTCTAATTGTAGAGTTTGATTACCCAAATTGATATAGGTATTCCCCTTTTATAAGATGTCAAATTTAAATTAATGCATGAGCCAGTTTATTGTTTAAAGATACACAGAAGCAATCTTGCTGCTATTGGATTAAAATAATTTCACATGTAATACTTTGGTGTTTTAGAATGTCTGTAAGAAACTTATTTAGACTGGATTTAATACGTTTTAAAAATGCACATGTTTATTATATTCAAAAGAGCATGTCAGTTTAAGAAACAGCCACAATATTTTGAAATTCAAGTATAAAGCCAATGTTTTAGAGACTCAGGGTGCCCTGCCCAGATCCCCCTGAATTTCTTTAACTGTCTGTGGGCTCCTCACCTCTGCCCAGACTCTGTCCATTGATCCTAAGAGCTTATACTTGCAAATCTTTTTGGAGGATTATCTACTCTACTGAGGCAGCTTTTCCTGTCCGCACATCCAAACAACTATAAATGCTTAGAGGTTTGATCAAGCACTCGTTGCCAGTTGTGTCCTTAGCCAATATTGACTCAGGAGAATATGAAAGTCCACACCTTGTTCTTCAAGGCATGACAAACTCTGAGACATCACTTACACTCCAGAGATGCCCTGTGTGAGCCCAGGGCAAAGCTCTTCCTAAATTTGCACCATTTCTTCCTCTTCTCGGCCCTGCTTCTCCCATTCTCTTACTGGGTTATCCTGCAAACACCCTTTGAAATAAAGCATTTGTACTTGGGACCCTGTCTATATCTAGTTCTGGGGGTTAATTTAAGGCAGTCAATTCAGAATTGAGCGGCAACTCAGCATACTGATAATAGAAAAGCACTATCACTCTCATATTGATCCTCTACCTCCCTTTCAAAGGCTATTCTCACTTTATAGGAGTGGAGGCAACTGGAGAGCAGCTGTGCTGCTGAAGGTCTATACTGCACCAAAGGTGCTGAAGAAAAACAGAAATCCTATCTGCCCCATCCTTTCCCTCAACATAATCACAGAGCATGCAGACAGCCATGTAGATAGCAATACACTTATTGGAATTTTTCCATAATGAAAACAGCATTTGACTCTTATTAGATACCAAATGGATAATAGCTTAATATATGTGCTAAGGTTTATCCCTAATCAGATACTTTAAAGATATTCAAAGCCATTATTTAAAACCCTAGAATTAAAATATTCTTATATTAATTTTTTTCAGAATTAATTATCATAGCAGATGGTAGAATATTTGAAGCATTTCCAAATTATGTCACCTAAATGTAATTACATTATAATCCAATTACAGAAGAAAAGAAGGGGGCATAGAGACCATGTTTAAATTAAAAGATTACATTCAAACTAAGTTGTGAGGCATAAGATACAAGTAGAGCAGATGGCAGAGATGGTGTCACACTTTGAAATTAAAATGTTATTGTTTTAACATATATTGTTTTAACATAAGTAAAATGTAAAACATAACAAAAATAATTTTTTATTTTGTTACTATTCTATAATTAAGAAAATCCTTCTATTAAAAGAAAACAAAATTTTCTTTGAATGAAACATACATTACTACAATTAAAGTTCCCTCCCATGTGAATTGATGCTGCAATTTACCTGCTTTTTAATGAAATATTTCTCATAATATATTAGATTATATTTCTATATGTGTTGGTATCAGAAATATCCCACAAAGAACCATTTTACCTATTCATTTCAAAATCACCACAGATAGTCCTCAGGTTACTTCAGAGATCTGTTTGTATGACAGGATGTAATGCAGTTTTTGCCATAAGTCGGAACCCACCTACATAAGCACCTACATCACTAGCATGGAGCATATACACAGCAGTAATAAAGTGAAACAGTAAAACAAATTTAAAAGAAAGATAACAATTCCTGACCTTTACTTGTGGTAAATAAATAATAAAAAACAAAGCACATATGTACATAAGTTGAAATGATGGAACTTTTTTTTTAATATAAATACTGTAAATGGGAGATGACAATGTAACCACGAAATTATATAAATCGAATCCAACATAACCCAAGGACTGCCTGCATTTGTAGCAAGAGGATTTTTTATTTTACATCTTTTTCTATCTCCTGGCCCCAATAAATACACTCCTACAGAAGACAAAACATAGTGTCAGGTGCTCTGCACCAGTGCATCTCAACCTTGAGCATGGACACAAGTCATGAGTAAAGGTTGTTAAAACAGGTTCCTGATTCCCAGAGATTATGATTTAGTAGATCTGGGCTGGAACCAGAGAATTCTTTTAACAATGTAATAGTACTAATGCTGCCTATAGCAGAACCACATTTTAAACAAAACCCTTTTTGTTTTCAAATAAAGAATAACTTGGGCCAAAACCAGTTTGGCTCAGTGGATAGAGCATCAGCCTGTGTAATGAAAGGTCCCAGGTTCAATTCTGGTCAAGGGCATGTACCTTAGTTGCAGGCACATCCCCAGTAGGGAGTGTGCAGGAAGCAGCTGATCAATGTTTCTCTCTCATTGATGTTTCTAGATCTCTATCCCTCTCCCTTCCTCTCGGTAAAAAATCAATAAAATATATTTATAAAAAAAAAGAATAACTTGGTAGTGGGACTCTGATCACATTTACTCTTTTCACTTTTCTCTGCCTCTCTCTCCCTCTCTCTCTCTATATATATATTTAGATAGATATAGATAGCTATAGATAGATATAGATATAGATATAGATATAGATATAGATATAGATATAGA
>JAAGEH010000304.1:26959410-27138896 GCA_011751065.1 Lasiurus cinereus
AGATATAGATATAGATATAGATATAGATATAGATATAGATATAGATAGATAGATTTTTAGAGGCCCAGTGCATAAAATTTGTACACTGGCAGGGAGTTGTCCCTCAGCCCAGCCTGCACCCTCTCCAATATGGGACCACTCTCACAATGTGGGACTGCTAACTACCAATGGCTTGCCTGCCTGCCTGCATGATCACCCTTTAACCACTCCTCTGCTAGCCTGATCAATACCTAACTGCTCCCCTCGTGGCCCAATTGCCCCAACTGCCCTCCCCTGCTGGCCAATCACCCCTAACTGTCCTTCCCTGCTGGCCCAATCACCCTCAACTGCCCTCCCCTGCTGGTCATCTTGTGGTGGCCATCTTTGACCACATAGGGGCAGCTATCTTGTGTGAGGGTTAATTTGCATATTACCTTTTTATTACATAGGATATATATACACATAATATCTTACATATAATACAGAATGTAAGATATTTTGTTTGCTTATTTTTAGATTTCCTTTAAACTTTGAAATTATACTTTTAGGTTATTTTGCAACATACATTTTTAGATTAAGCAAAAGCTAGAAGACTAATTTCATCAAAGCACATATTTTAGAGAAAAATATCCAGGTGTTGACATACTCATGAAAGCATCATGTCTAAAAAACTAAATAGATCTCTTCAAAGAATCAACTTTTGAGAAGTAGTGTCAACTCTTTCATCCTCACAAATATCGCTCCAACTCTAATTCACTCACACCTGTCTTTCATTGGATGTTTGGCTTGTCTTTAATTGCTTGAAAGTTTTCCATTATTTTATAAAGTATTGAGCAAAATAAGTAAAACGTGAGAAGTGCCGTACTGTTTCCATCTCTGAAGGAAATTTTATTCCATATGACTTGAAGTTAACAAAACCTGGGATTGCAGTTTTGGGACTCAGTCACATGTGTCTTTAAACTCCAGGCAACTTGGGTTTATAATGATCTTTGAATCTCAGAGGACACTTATATTTTTCCAAATAGTTAAGTGCCTCAAATGCAAATGTTTTATCACAAGCACTTAGAAGTTTTAGCAAGCCTTTTGTTGTGGTTGTTAAATATTTTGGATAAACTTCTATATTCTTCATTGGGCCTATTACTGGACTAAAATCCCAGACAGTCCTGTAATTATCTGTTTTATGAGACCTTGTACAAGAAATTTTAGTTCTCTTGGCTTCACTTTTCTCATCTGAAATATAAAATGGACCAGATGCTCTGTATTGTCTGTCTCTTCTACCTAAAAAATCTTATTTTAGAAAATAGTTTCTTGTACCACATTTCTCAAGCAATTTTTTATTGAAGGTAGTGAATATATATTTATATACACTCTATCCCTGAGAAAGAAAAGAAAATGAAGGACAAATTGGGCTTGCACATATATTCATGAAAAAAACTATATTAAAATTATTTATAGAATTTAAACTACTTTCCCAGCCCAATTTCCTAATTCCAGATGTAGTCTTTAGGCTCTCTATAAACTTGTATTGCTTAATTACTTATACCCTCTGAGAAAGCACACTAGATACTCACTGCAATTTAATTGACACTAGAAAGTGGTGTTGCTTGATATGTTTAAAACATTATCAAACTCCATATTTCTTTAATAGGAATAGCTTTCTGAATTCCTAAGATGGATTTTTAGAGAGGTATCATAACTTTATATAATGTAAGTTAAATACTGCTTAGAGCAGTGTTTCTCAACCTTTCTAATGCCGCATCCCTTTAATACAGTTCCTCATGTTGTGGTGACCCCCAACTATAAAATTGTTTTTGCTGCTACTTCATAACTTTAATTTTGCTCCTGTATCTGTGTTTTCCGATGGTCTTAGGCAATACAGTGGTACCTCAAGATACGAGTTTAATTCGTTCCATAACCTTGAGGCGTGGGAAACTATGAGACGCTCGAGTCGGTGGTAAACTGGTGGGTCGTGTGCAGCCGGCCGATCCGCGCGATTACTCCTATCTCAAATGTTGCTCGTATTTCAAAGCAAAAATCGCTCGCTCAATGGCTCGTATCTAAAAAATCTCGAATGTTAGGGCACTCGTATCTTGAGGTACCACTGTACTGCTAGCGGTTCTCAACCTGTAGAGCCTAAGAACATCGGAAAACAGAGATATTTACATTATGATTCATAACAGTATTAAAATTACAGTTATGAAGTAGCAACGAAAATAATTTTATGGTTGGGGGTCACCACAACATGAGAAACTGTATTAAAGGTTCGTGGCATTAGAAAGGTTGAAAACCACTGGCTTAGAGCATATACATATAAGAAGATAGTTTGAAATAAGATCTAAAAGAACTAGTCTCAACTTATGCCACTCCTAATTTAATAAGTTTGACAAAAACTTGGCTTTTCTTATTCTTCCGTAGAAAAATCTTTACTTTCAAAGGAGCCGGATCCTTGCCATACAGGGCCCCAGACCAGCCATTTACAGCTTTGGCGTCTGCTGTTTTGCATCCAAGCTTGTCACTTCATCAGAGCTAAAGTATCTCTTTTAAATCTGGAGAACAGCTTTCTGGGGAGAGCAGGAACAGGACTCTTTGGCTCTTTCTGGTGAATTCCCTCTGAAGTGCCAAAAATGTAACTCAACATGGTGGGCTGTCACTTTAGATAGGATTATCAAGTCATCCTTGGCTTAAGTTGTCTCAGGTTCACCAATTCTACACAGTCTGCTCTCACTCAGTAGTGAGAGCAGCTCTCTGGCTAACGTCTTCCATTCTTGATATTGCAATTTACCCTCCCAGCAGCTGTTAGCTTTTAGCAACTTCATAGTCTCACCCAGTCCAAGACAAGGAGAAATATTTGAAAGGACCATCTTTGTCTTTGACTACCATTAAATACTTAAAATATAATATATTTATTTTTAACTCTGTTTTTATTGATTTCAGAGAGGAAGGAAAAACAGGAGAGAGATAGAAACATCAATGATAAGAGAGAATCATTGATCAGCTGCCTTCTTCACTGTGGGGATCAGGCCCACAATCCAGGCATATGCCTTGACTGGGAATTGAACCATAACTTCCTGGTTTCCACAGGTTGATGCTCAACCACTGAGCCATGCCAGCGGGGCTAACACAGTATATTTAAAGCATTATTCATACTAATCAATAATACTCCTTTTATAAATTCAGTCTCCAAAGTTGAGTAATTAAGGAAAAAAGAGTTTTAGATTTTCAGATAAATAAAGCTGGGATGAAGAGAATAACACAAATTATGGGTTCAAGAATTTACACAGGGTCATTGGGTTGAAGTCAAGAGTTTTAGCAAAATTATAAAGTAATACATTGATAGGCTTCAAAATCAATGCAGAGGTAGCTTAGTGAAGGTATAGTAGTTTATATTTAAAAAAATAAATGGATGTTTATTTAGCCACAGGTTTAAGATAAGCTAATAGTTTGATGAGACTATATGTATTTTTAAATAAATCTTTATTGTTCATATTATTACATTTGTTTATCTTTTTCCCTCCCATAACTCCCCTCCACCTGGCTCACACCCCTCCCTCTGCCCTTACCTCTCCCCTACATTGTCCTCATCAATAGGTGTATGATTTTTGGCCAATCTCTCCTTGCACCCCTCTCACCTCTTTTCCTCAGATAATTGTCAGTCCACTCCCTTTCTATGATTCTATTATATTCACCCGTTTATTCTGTTCTTCACATTTTTAATTCACTTGATTTTTAGATTCACTTGTTGATACAAATGTATTTGTTGTTCATAATTTTTATCTTTACCTTTTTCTTCTTCTTCCTCTTCTTAAAGAGTATCTTTCAGCATTTCATATGATATTGGTTTGGGGTTGATGAACTCTTTAGCTTTTACTTATCTGTGAAGCTCATTATCTGCCCTTCAATTCTGAATGATAACTTTGCTGGGCAGAGTATACTTGGTTGTAGGTTCTTGCTATTCATCACGTTGAATATTTCTTGCCACTTCTGTCTAGCTTGCATAGTTTCTGATGAGAAATCAGCTGACAATCAAATAGGTGCTCCCTTGTAGGTAATTAACTGTTTTTCTCTTGCTGCTTTTAATATTCTCTCTTTGTCTTTTGCTCTTGGTATTTTAATGATGATATGTCTTGGTGTGGTCCTCTTTGGATTCCTTTTATTTGAAATTCTGTGTGCTTTCTGGACTTGTAAGTCTATTTTTTTCACCAGATGTGGGGAGTTTTCAGTCATTATTTCTTCAAATAGGTTTTCAGTATCTTGCTTTCTCTCTTCTGACACCCCCATAATTCTGATGTTGGTATGCTTGAAGTTGTCCCAGAGACTCCTTACATTATCTTCATATTTTTGGATTCTTTTTTCTTCTTGCTTTTCCAGTCAAGTGTTTTCTGCTTCTTTATATTTCAAATTTTTGACTTGATTCTTGCCTTCCTCTAGTCTGCTGTTAGGTCTCTGTATAATATTTTTTTATTTCAGTCATTATATGTTTAATTTCTAGTTGGTCCTTTTTCATCTCTAGTTGGTGCTTTTTCATCTCCTCTTGGGTCTCAGTAAATTTATCCATCTTTTCTAGGAAATTCTTTAAAAACTTTATAACTGTGGTATTGAACTCTATATCCAGTCATTTTTTTTCCCTCCATTTCTTTATTTGTGATCTGTTCCTTTGTCTCCACATTTTCACTATGCCGGGAGAACTTCTGTGCTGGAATCAGCCTTATGATTCAAGCCTTGCAAAACTGCAAAAGCCTATTTGTTGGGCTTGGATGGGTGGAGTCTCAGAGTGCCTTGGCTTTCAGTCAGCCCCGCCCTATGTGACCCCTGGGTCTCAAGTGTCTCTCGGTAATCTCTGGAGTGTCTCTAGATCGCTGCCTTTCCGGGTCCCCTGTGCTTCTGGATGCAAATGAGTCTGGATCCCCAGGGTCTCTCCTGAAACTGGGGTTCAATGTCTTTAGAAGTGGTGCAGTTGGGAGGCTCTGTCTCCCGACCCCTAAAGATAGCCAGCAACACAATCAGCAATCTGTCTTCTGCACGCAGTGGTGTACGCACCCCCAGACCTCTGCCCTTTTGCGGCTCCCCTAAATTTCCTTTCACAGTCCAGCCTCCCCCCATATGAGTCTTGCCGAGAACTGGGGTTCAGTGCCATAGGATAAGGGTTTCAGTGCAGTTGGGAGTCTGTGTCTCCTTCCCACCAGAGGAAGCCAGCCAGGCACTCTGGTGCCTGCTCTCTCCTTGCACGTGTCTCTGTACTTCAGCTTTTTGCAGCTTTTCTGAGTCTCCATGAGGCCTCTCTTTCCTTCTAGTTGTAGAATTTTCACTCAGCCAACTTTCCTGTGGTTCTAGATGATGTCTGTTCTGTCTTTTAGTTGTAGTTTTAAAATTGTTGTGCAAGGCAACAGTTTAGTTGTTCACCTATGTCGCCATCTTTATTTTTGAGATTATATGTATTAACATCTTAATTTATGAAGGTTTCAGAGGGCATTGTTTCATTTTGGAACTCATACCAAAGAAAAGTATTTTGAAACTAGATCCAGAGGTGGTGTTTTTGTTTTTGTTCTTGTTTTTAAGCAATACTGCAACAGAACATAATGGTTGAAGAAACTGAGTGCCAATAAGACCATCTGGCCAAGTGAGGGTTAGAAATGAGATGTTGGCTAAGGGCTAGACTTACATTATTGTTTTTCAAATTTTTCTAATTGACTAATTCTGTATTAGTTCTGAAGATAAAATTAGGATTAAAAAGATAAACATAACTGAAACATATTTGGTTCAAATAAAAATAAACTTTCAAAAATATATCAGTGTGTAGTGGAGAAATAAACTTTCTCACCAAATCAAGAACTGATCACTAAAGGAGGTGTCAGCAGAAACTAGGAACTGATTTTCATTATGATCCCACCTTAGCTTTAAATTAGAAAATAGAATTTCTATTCTCCTGGCCAAGTAAAAGAGTCCATGTTTTGCCTAGCTGGTGTGTTAGTGGTTGAGCATAAAGCTATGAACCAGGAGGTCACAGTTCAATTCACCATCAGAGCATAGGCCCAGGTTGTGGACTCCATCCCCAGTAGGGGGTGTGCAGTAGGCAATCAATAAATGATTCTCTCTCATAATTAATGTTTCTATCTCCCTCTCCCTACCTCTCTGAAATCAATCATATATATATTCATGTTTTCTCAATTTGAATGTGTTTCATAAGGACAGGGGCCGTCATTCTTTCATACTCCTCAAATTGAAAGCCTTCCTTAGAAATGGTGTCACGGACTATGGTGTTTCTTTTATCTGTAGAACAAATGCATAATTTCTCTAATGAGGGAAATAAGCATTATAACAAAAGAGGAAGGTGATATAACCCAATACTGTAACAGAATAAGTAAATGGTTTTTTAATGGATAATTATTAATTTATTCCAAACCTTATTTTAAAAGGTTTCGTTTAAGCCCTTATTGTGCATGATTTACTTAGCAATTGATAACTAGAATTATTCTTACTTTTTATTGCAATCTGAGAAGTGCTATAAAATTCTCTTCACTTTGGCTCACATGGTTTAAGCTTTAACCTTTGCTTTCCCCAGCAGTCCTAATTTCCAGTTATGCAATGTTTCTTTACAAATTTCATAGGTGATAGAATATATATAAAAGCCTAAGTGACCATTGCAACTGAATAAATGACCGAACAGGCTGCATGGGGTGACTAGGCCAGCAGGGCAGTTAGTGAGGGGCAACCAAATGACTGAGCAGCAGGCTGCATGGAGTGACCGGGCCAGCAGAGGGGTTAGTGAGGGGCAATCAAACAACCAAGCAGCAAGCTGCATGGGGCCACCAGGCTGGCAGGGGGGTTAAGTGAGGGGAAACCAAATGACCAAACAGCAGGCTAAGTGGGGCAACCAAGCCCAAAAATGGATCAGTGGGGCAACCAGGCTGGCAGGGGGAGCAGTGAGGGTCAACCAGGCCAGTGAGAGGGCAAGTAGAGGCAATCAGCAGTAAAACACATTATGTTTTAACCAATTTATAACTATTAGGCTGCCAGGGGCCAATAAGGGGCAACCAGGCTGGCCGAGGGGCAGTTAGGGGAGACCAGGCGAGCAGGGGAATTGGGCAGTTGTGGATGACCAGGCCTTAAGGGGGGGGGCGGTACGGGGAGGGGCAGTTAGCAGCATTCAGGCAAGCAGGCTGGAGCCAGTGGTCCTGGATTGTGAGAGAGATCCTGGGGATCAGGCCTAAACCATCAGTCAGACATCCCCTGAGGGGTCCTGGATTGGAAAGGATGCAGGCTGGGTGGAGGGGATCCCCCCATGCATGAATTTCATGCACTGGGCCTCTATTAATAACATAAAATTCCTTAATGTTTATATCTGTAAATTTTTATAGAGCATTTTTATTTATTTATTTTGATATTTATTGTCTAAAGTATTATACATGTCCCCATTTTTCTCCCATTGACCCCTTATAGCCCAACCCTGCCCCCACCCCAGGCCTCCACCATCCTATTGTCTGTGCCCATGGGTTATGCATATATGCATACAAGTTCTTGGGTTGATCTCTTCCCACCTACTCACCTAATCCTGTCTTCCCTCTATTACAGATTATTTTTAACAAGAAAAAAATTTGGAGGAAAACTAGCACAGATTGAAAAAACATTGCTTACATGTAAGCTTCAGATAACATTTTAGGATGAACTTCAAATTATATGCTTTTGCTAGATATTCCACCTCAAAAACATTTTTATTTGGTTGGTCTTTATGTGATGTCTCATATTTCCTTGTTTTAAAAAGTGTTCTTTAAGGAATACTGGCACATTACTTTTGTGAATACCACTACAAGTGTGTTTAAAGAAAAGGAAGACAACTCTGCCAGATTAATGTACTAGCATTTTAGTGTTGGAAATGCAAGCTCATATCTCAAACTGTTGAATGAGTTTAGTGCTATAAGGTCGTTTATCCACTTCACAAAGATAGTACAAAATTGGTAGCTTTGAATTGGGTGAACAACACTATTACAGAATACAAAGGAGACATATTCTGCAGGAAGTCTTTTGAGCAGGTCGCTTCAAATGGTGCTGTAATTTCATTTACATGGGGATAAATTTTCTGACATTTCCCAATTTACTTCCACAAAGATGTTCTCAAGTTTTCCGGAAGATGCCCTATGCATTCCAAACCTATTTTAAAATATACTTTTATTGATTTCAGAGAGGAAGGGAGAAGGAGAGAGAAATAGAAACAACAATGATAAGAGATAATGATTTTTTTTTTATCGTCTAAAGTTTTACATATGTCTCCTTTTTCCCCTCTTGACCCCTACTCCACAGCCATTCCCACCATGGACAAACCCCCAGTGCTCCAGTGTCTGTGTCCATTGGTTATGCTAATATGCATGCATACAAGTCTTTTGGTTACTCTCTAACAGAGAATTATTGATCCACTGCCACCTCATGCCCCACACTGGGGATCACGTCCAAACCCAGAAATTAAACTGTGACCTATTGGTTCATAGGTCAAAGTTCAGCCATTGAGACACACTGGCCAGGTATTAAATCAACTTTTAAGTTTACATAACTTGGGGATGAAATAAAAACGTTTCACTTTCCTTCTATGTTTCTAATAGTTATAAGTCAGTTAAAACATAATGGGTTTTACCGCTTTCCAAACATATTGCAGTCTTAATGCAAATTAATGTATCTCTTCAGAAAGTTTCCAATACTTTTTCTTTATATCACTAAAATTCGTCATATTTGTTTTATTTTCTCCTTTTATTAAGATAAGGAATATGAGTTTTAAAACAATAAAATAGTTTTTCAAAGCCTATCATTGGCCATTATTTCATAAATTTCCCTTGCTCTCTCACTACTGTGAAACTATCTGAATCTATAATCTAATAAAGAGGAAATATGCTAATTGATCCTCACACCTTTGCAAAGATGGTGGTGCCCACAGCCAATAAGGAGGGAATATGCTAACTGACTTCCACACCCTCAAATATGGCAGCACCCAGTCCCTTCAGTCCCACTGGGGTGGCAGGCATGTAGCAAGGCCTGCTTCTGGAATCCTCCAGTCCTCTCATCTCCTGAGCTGCCCAGGGCCAGCCCAAGGCACAGGCAAACCTTGGATGGCAGCTGCCCAGCCACCCAGGGCCACCAGAAGCTCAGGTAATCAGAGCCGGCCTAGGCTTGCACTACCAGCAGTGATAGCAGCAGAAGTGTGATGGCGTGTCACTCTCCTTGCTCACCAGGTCACCTCCAACCCCTGAGGCTCCCAGAGTGTGAGAGGGGGCAACTCGGACTGAGGGACCTCCCATCCCTTCAGTGCATAAATCTTCATGCGCCAGGTCTCTAGTGGAAGATAATTGTGAATGGACTTAATACAGTTTCAGAATTTCAGCTGGCCACATCTGAACTTTGTATCTATCTGACAAATAAATAAATGTTTCTGGAAAACATCAAAAAGAAACATCTAGCCCTAACTGGTTTGGCTCAGTGGATAAAGTGTTGGCCTGCAGACTGATAGGTCCCAGGCTTGATTCTGATCAAGGGCATGTACCTTGCTTGTAGGCACATCCCCAGTAGAAGGTGTGTAGGAGGCAACTGATAGATGTTTCTCTCTCATCAATGTTTCTAACTATCCCTCTCCCTTTCTCTCTGTAAAAAAATCAATAAAATATATATATTTTTAAAAGAAACATCTAATGTGTGTTTGAAAGGTTGAAAATATTCAGTCTATCTCAATGTTGCTTCATCATGTTTCTCCCTAGCATTCTATTGCTGTTGGAACAAATTGTCACATACTTGGTGATTGAAACATTCAAAAACTTATTATATTACAGTCCTGTAGGTAGGAAATTTAACACAGTACTTATTGGGCTAAAATAAGATGTTGACAGAACTGCATTCCATTCTACATAGCCTCTAGATGAGAATGTGTTTCTTTGTATTTTCCAGATTCTAGAAGCTGACCACATTTCTTGGCTATAGTCCCTTTCCTCCATCTTCATCAACACCACATCTCTAACATTCTTCCATGGACAAATGACCATGTGGTTCGCCTCTGCTGCCTCTTCACAATCCTCCCTTGTGATTACAGTATGTCCACTAGAACAATCCAGGATAGTCTCTCTACTTTATGGCCAATAGAATAACCATCTATCTGCATCTGCAATCCTTATTCCTCTTTGCCATGTGAGCTAACATGTCCACAGTTTGAAGATATTAGGTCATGGTCATCTGTAGAAGCAACTATTTCCCTGTCTAAGTCACCACCCCCAGTGTTTTTATTATATTCCACTTAAAATCATTGACTATACTATTTTAACAATATATTTACACCATGAAGAAACCCTTATGAAGAATATATTATCCACTGGTTTACCAAATAAAGATCACCAAACCCCAGTCTTCTTGCAGTCTCCCTGGTAGAAACTGACATGGTTAAAAAGTGCTTTCTCATCCAGAATCCTGAGTAGGAGTAGCTACATGACATAGTTCTGGTGAATGAGCCTGCTGTGGTCTTCTAAAAACGAGTTTCCCTTTGCTTTCAAGAGGGTCAGACCTAGCTTCTCTCATACACTAATCTTTCTTTCTATCTCTGCTACAGATAAGATTCCTAGAGAAGGAAAGCCATGGAGCATACATGAGGAAAAGACCAAAAGAAGCACAATATGGCAGCCCTGAAGTGGAAGACCCAACAACCTAACACCTGCAGCTGCTTATCTTAGGATATTTGCTCATGTGAGAATAATCATCACTTAC
Source organism: Lasiurus cinereus (assembly GCA_011751065.1). Classification (NCBI taxonomy): domain Eukaryota; kingdom Metazoa; phylum Chordata; class Mammalia; order Chiroptera; family Vespertilionidae; genus Lasiurus; species Lasiurus cinereus. The sequence goes on from JAAGEH010000304.1 coordinate 26,970,118, forward strand.
TTGTTCATGTGTCTATTAGTAACTTATTATGTTATTTGTTGCAAATTTGAATAATGTGCAATTATTAGGCAAATAATTGCACGTGACTCAAATCAAATTTGCCTTGAATCTGGACATAACGTTTCAAAACTTTTTCTGAAAAACAACAACAAAAGACAACACATGCTGAATATTATAATTACTTCTGATTATGTTTATCGTTTAAAAGAAACCCACTTTTGGGACCATGTCATACTATCTGTGGAATACCATGAAAGTAAACAGAGAAAGAATAATAAAAGACATTGAGAATTTGTTTTCTTTTAAATATTTAAGGTGTGTTTACCATCAGTGGAATGCTTCTACCCTTGAAATTTGCCTTTCCTTGCTTGTTTTATAGAAATTGATCTGACACTAAGCTCAGATAGTTTTGCTTTGCCAGGTGGCAGGAAGCTTTGTCAATAGCTGGTGCTACAGAGGCTTTACAGGACAAAAACCTCTTCCTCCCTGGTTCAGGTGAGCTCCGTTGGCTGGCTCATGCAACAGACTTGGCTGCACAGGCACTGAGGAACCTTGTGTGGGCAGCATCTCCGTTTCTTGTGTTCAGCTCTGGGAGCACACACAGCTTCCCCATCACCAGGCCCCTGCAGTGCATCACAAATCCTCCAGTTCCTGCCATGCACAGCATCCAGCGATTTCAGCAGCCAGCAGCTTCCCTCAGAAGGCCCCCTTAGATAATTCCATAGCAGAATGTGTTCATGAGACACCTTCCTGTGAACAGCTTTTTTCTGCACCATAGAGAATTGATTTCCAGCAAGTTCCAGAGGGACGATTGCCAGTAAGTTCCATCATTGCCTCATCCTGGGGACTTCTCCGCCACTCAGTGAGAAATGGCCACGTTCTCTTCAACAAGATATAGCTTTCAGCTTTGGCAGAGTGGAGGGCAGAGGCTCTTCCAGGAATGCTCTCTTTCAGCCTAGAGATGGTGGCTGACCCTTATATCTGTTATTCTCATATTCTTTAGTGTTCTCCCAGTTTATTCATCATTAATCAAATCCCTACTATACTTTACAACTCTTTGTAATAAACTTTCCCTACTCAAACTGTGTAGCTCTCTCTCTTGATCAAACCCTGACTGATACACATTCTTTAAAGTACTGTTTATCAGATTTAAATGACATTTAAAAAGTAAGTGTACCCTAGCTGGTTTGGCTTAGTGTATAGGGCATGGGCATGTGAACTGAAGGGTCCCAGGTCAAATTCCAGTCAAGAGCACATACCTAGGTTGAGGCTCAATTTGTGTGCAGGAGACAACCAATCAATGTCTCTCTCTGCCATGGATGTTTCCTTCTCTCTCTGTTTCTCCCTCTCCCTTCCACTATCTAAAAATCAATGGAAAAACATTCTCAGATAAAGAGTAACAGCAACAAAAAATGTAATTGTATAATTTTTCTTAAAGCAGCTCCTTTTAAAAGAGTTTCTAAGAATCAGTCATGTAATGTGCTCTATGGTCCAATAACTTAAGAAATTCTCTTTCAATTAGAAAGTCATAGTGCTTGTGAGCATATTAAATTAGTCCAGAAATTTTGTGGTAAGTATAATCTATTTTATTTAAGCTGCCAATTCCTAAATTTATCTGAGCTTAGAAACAGTATATTAAGCAAAAGAAACTGTAGCAACTTGTTTGGGATGGGAAACAAATCTTGGAAAATATTTTCTTAAAATATCAGTGTAATACATTCTATCAATAAAAACAAAACAAACAAAAAACTTTTCAATAGCATGGAGAATGTATCTTTCTGAACTTTTATCTCATTTCTTAGACTCTTTTGCAAATATCATAACAAATTTGACACCAGGAAGGGTTCCCACCTTTACATAAATGTGTTATTGTTTATGTTACATATAATCTGGCATAATTTTAAAATCAATTTTTAAATTGTAAATAGCTGGGGAGAAAAGAGCTTTCAATTCATGTCATCTCATTCTAATCTTCACCATGTGTGATATTGGTCACTTAATCTGTTATGACACTTGCTCCTGATCAAAACTAAATTCTTAACTGATGTCTGGTTAGCCTTTTTCATCCAAAGAGGATTTAAGTAGAAGAGTTGCTGTCTAATAACATCTGTGGCTAGCCACTGCTGAGTGAGCCTAGCTGAAAAAGTCAACACTGACTGCTGTAAGAAGGAAAAGTGACATGTGTAATGACGATATGATCATTATTTGTTTAGACTAAAACTGCAAAGATTGCTGTTCTTTTCCAAAGTCATACCAAAATACCCAATCTCACTGTTCCCCTTATATGTCTCTATGAGGGAAGATTACATTTAAAAAAATTGATTCTTTAAGAAAACAGATATTTTTACCATTTTACTGATTAAAAAGAGAACAAATATACTGCAAGTATTTTTTCTTTTGAGTGCTTGAAATATTTTATTGGGGGGAATAGATATCACATTGATTTTTCTGTCGCTTGACATGCACTAGTAATTATTATAAGACTTCTATAGCAGTGGTCGGCAAACAGCAGCTCATGAGCCATATGTGGCTCTTTGGCCCCTTGAGTGTGGCTCTTTCACAAAATACAATGGCCTGGGCAAGTCTATTTTGAAGAAGTAGAGTTAAAAGAAGTTTAAATTTAAAAAACTTGGCTCTCAAAAAAAATTTCAATCTTTAAACTGTTGATATTTGGCTCCATTGACTAATGAGTTTGCCGGCCACTGTTCTATAGGCATTTGTACATAGTATTTCAAAATGTTGGCAACTCCTTAGAAAGTTCATGAGAGCAGCATTCTGCCTTATGTTGCTTTTATAGCTCTGTGGACATAAATAGATTCATAACATATGCAGTGGGTCTCCAATAAATCAGATTATCATAAGTTTTAAAGCACCTCAAATACTTAAAATTTAATGAAATTACATTTCTGATACCTATGTCTGAATTATTCCACTCTCATCATCTGTTGACACACATGATTCTTGACTACACTGCAAGTATGTGGCAAAAGTTCTTAATGTCTCACCCAGCTTCCCTCTAATAGCTCTTTTCACAGTCATCCTCTATCTGCTGTGAGTACTGAAGCTAATTGCTTTTAACTGTGACTTTCTCAGAAATGCATGGAGACACTTCGGCATTTATACCACCCACTCCCCATTTACTGACCTATAAAAAATGCAAAATCGTGTCCCTTAGCCTCAATGTAATACAACTCTATGGTGTAACTTACTTTTCAGAAAGGTCTCTATGCTCTCTATGTATAGGACCAAGACTAGTGTACATCCTTGCTCAAATTTTTCCCAGCCCCTGCCCTGCTTTCTTCATTCATTTAAGAATTTTCCTAAAGAGCACTCACTCAGTAAATTACATATATCTGAATATCTGTCTCAATCATGCCTTCTAGGGAAGTGAAGTAAGGAGGAAGCCAACCCTAGGATGGGATTCTGAAGTTGAACATGAGGTGACCGGCTGGAATTAGGTCTCCATCTTGGATAGTATTTGGAAAATTGATGGTGTGTCTGGTATTCTGTGGGTCTGCAATGTTTAAGGCTTTCACTTCCCATGAATTTGGCTAAACTAGAGTTGAAATGAGGTGCACTGGCATTAGATATTTGGTATAATACCTCTGCCTTTAAGAAGTATGGCTATTATACTAATAATATTAATTGGGAAATTAGATAACTGTTGGTGAGCAACATTTGGTTCTCTGAAAAGAGAAAATAGCAGACTCGGAGAGATTAAACATCAATTCCAATAATTTAAATAAAAATGAGAAAGCAGAGGCTTCCTTAGCAATATTTGAAAAAAAAAAACTTTCTGTAATGAGCAGGCTGATCATGTTGAGAATCAGGCATAGAGATATATTTAAAGAATAGCAAAATATAGAAGAATGTTGATTACTCATCTTGACAAATCTCCTACATGAAACTTGGGGTCCAGTTATGAAATTCATAGGATCCTAAGGCTTGAGATGGGGACATTATGTAGATGAACCAGATAACCTTGAAAGCCCAGATTCCCAGAAATGTCTATGCCTAAAAAAAAAGTAGCACATTGCTTTTGAAAAGGGTAACATAGCCCTTTTGCTTCAGGGATATGGGAAACCCTCAAAAGTGTCAGGTGCTTTACTAAACAATGGTGTCTCCTTCAATATCTCCTCCTACAACCCCTTCTGCATAATAAAACAAATCACAACATAACCAACTGAAGTGCAAGGCATGCTAAGAGAGAAAAGTTTACAGGACAAAGGAGCCGCCACACCTGCATAGATGTAGCTTGGAGAACTGGGAGAATAGAACTGGGACTTAAAGGAGGTGAATCAAGGGGGGCAGAATATCAAGGTGAGAAAGAATAAGATTGTCAATATGAATAAACTCATGACATAAAATTTAAACCTTGATGTAGGCCCAGCAGCCAATTCCAATATTCCAATATGTTGCTGAGATGGAGTTGGTACACTCAGAAACAGATTGCCCACATTAAGTAAAGAAGATGCCAGAACTGCCATAGTAGATTGTGGAGAAAAATGGGCATGACTGAAGTGGGAATGCCAGAATGGTTCTATTATAAAAGATCATACACTGAATCAGCTATGTATTTCTTAGAAGGCCTGTGACTTGTCACTTGAAGACAAACATAAATGCACTGTGAGTAGGCAGCAGCACAGATAAAATGTTCAGCCATGATTCACAATTCTCCTTTTTTTTTTTTTACTAGAATTATTGTTAGAAGATGCTGTTATGGGATTGAGGTCCCTAGTAATAATGGGGACAACTAAATCTCTGAGTGGCAGAGGCCAACTGCAAGCATGGTGAGTATAACTGCTGTGACAGGAGAGCAAGTTTGAAATGATAGCTTTTGGTGCATAATTGTGCATAACTATATTTGGATGTACTTATGAAGATGACTAAAAGAATATGATGGTTTAAGAGCAAGAGACATAGGCAGCAAACAAGACTATAAGTATACTGCAGGCTCCAATGCATCAAGATTCATACAAGAATGGGCCTTCCTTCCCCTGGCTGCCGGCACCTCCTTCACTCCAGTTGGAGCCACCTTCCTGCTTTCCCACTCTTCTCAGAGGCCTGGAGCTGCTGGGGCAGTGCAGTGCTCTGCCCCTGGCAGCTTGGTGCCTGCATGTGCAAATTAACCTGCCATCTTTATTGGGTTATTTTGCATACTCACCTCTGATTGGCTGGTGGGCATCAAGAAGGTACAATCAATTTGCATCTTTATCTTTTATTAGAGTTGACAGCATTTGTAATAAGCATTACATTATATATATTCATTCCAAAGATTGTAAAGATAGTTATGTTAGGTTTAAAAACCAGTAACAACAATAAAATTATCTAGATTCTTCACTAGTATCAACATAATAACTACTTAAAAAACAATAAGAAAGTTTGAAATCAAGGAATAATAGATAAATCAATAATAAGCAAATTAAAAATATTATTAATATTAGTTACAGTTGAATTTAAGTATAAAGTAATCAAAATAAATCAAAATATTATGCAATTGTCTAATAAAGTATATAATAGACATTTATTTTTATGAATCAAATAAAGTAGAAACCAATAAATCAAGCAAAAATTACTAAAGGAATTCTTTATAACAACATAATTTTACTGAAACAATATTTTCCAAATTGGAAAATATAGAAAAAAATAAAACAAATAAAATCATATAAGAATTAAATAATAAAATACTGAATCTATCTATCTAACATTTGCTATTAAGTAAATAAATAATATGCATTATCCTATCTAATAAAAGAGTAATATGCAAGTTGACTTTCACTCCAGCAAACAAGATGGCTGCCCTCATGTGGACATAGGATGGCCATCACAAGATGGCCAGGAGGGGAAAGCAGTTGGGAGGGACCAGGATGGCAAGAGAGGGGAATCAAACCTGCAGGGGAGGGCAGTTATAGGTGACCAGGCTGTCAGAGGAGGGAAGTTGGGGATGACTGGGCCTGCAGAGAAGGGCAGTTGTGGGAGACCCAGGCCTGCAGGGGAGAGCAGATGGGGAGAACCAAGCCTGCAGGAGAGGGAAGTTGGGGGTGACCAAGCCTGCAGGGGAGGAAAGTTGGGAGAGACCCAGGGCTGCAGAAGAGAGCAGTTAGGTGGAACCAGGCCTGCAGGAGAGGGCAGTTGAGGGGACCAGGTTTGCAGAGGAGGGCAGCTAGGGGTAACCAGGCTGGCAGGGGAGGGCAGTTAGGGGGATCAGGACTGCAGGGGAGGGCAGCTTGGGCTGACCCAGGCCTACAGGTGAGGGGACGTCAGGGGGCGGAGGGGAGACCAGACCACCAAAAAGAACAGTTAAAGGCAGTGAGGCTAGCAGGGGAGGACAGTTAAGAATGACTAGGTCAGCAGGGGAGGGTAGTTGGGGGGACCAGGCCAGCAGGGGATGGCAATTAGGGGCAATTGGGCTGGCAGGGGAGCAGTTAGGCATCAATAAGGCTGTCAATGGAGTGGTTAAGGGGTGATCAGGCAGGCAGGCAGAAGTGGTTAGGGGCAATCAGGAAGGCAAGCAGGTGGGCAGTTGGGAGCTAGAAGTTCTGAATTGTGAGAGGGATGTCCAACTGCCCATTTAGGCCCGATCCCGATTGTGCCTAAATCGGCAGTTGGACATCCCTCAAAGGGTCCCACATTGGACAGGGTGCAGGCTGGCCTGAGGGACACACACCACTCCTGTGCACAAATTTCATGCACCAGGCTTCTAGTTTTTGTATAAACAGAATATTTATAATTATTTATCACAAAAAATTACAATTTAAAACTATTTTATACAGTTCTATGCCATCTGATGAGCCAGTAAAATTGAAAATAAATCATAAAAACTTTTAACAACTTAAGTATGATGAAATTCATACCTATATAATCATTCTATCAGAAAACTGTATTTTGAGACTTAGAAAAAGTGAGCTCAAAACCACAGACTTAGTGACTTTGATAACAAATAATAGAATAAAAAACAGAAAGGAAGTTCTTACTCAGCCTATAAGCAATTTGAGAACCATAAAATAAATTAAAAGAGGAATTAATATGATTAAAATGTAATTTTAAAAAATTAAAATGCCTAAGGAGTTCTTTATACATGGCCATTAGACTAGAATTGTACAATAGGACTTTATATGCTTGTAGAAATATTGTACATTTCTGCTGTCTACTAGAGTAGTCCCTAATTGAAGTGCTACAAGAACTGTGGTCAGTGGAAATTAGGAACTAAAATTCCCCAATGTATTTACATTTAATTGATATAAATTTAAACTGCAAGGATTTGTGACTAACTGATACAATATTAGACAGCACAGATTTAGGTTAATTCTTTATAAGGCTAATTCAAAAAAAATGAGATAATTTTTTTAAAATATAAGTTTTACAAACAAAGTCAATGTACACATAATAGATTTAGGAAGAGAATATATTTGATGCATAATAAAGACTGAGGGTGACATCTGTATTCCACAATGAACTTTTAAAAATTGGCCATAAGTAGGTAAAAAACTATACAATAAGAGAAATAAGAAAAGAAAAATTTACAAAGAGTAAACACGAAAGGCCAATTGTGGTGGTCAAATGTTAAGATGCTCTCGTAATTCCCTAATACCTATCCCTCCTTTTGAGTAGAGATATAATTGTGAATTTTAAAAAGAAAAAAAACAATACACTGGGTCTAAGACAAAGAAATGTTGTTCACTGGTATGTAAGGTTCTTAAATAGCTGGCTTTGAATTAATGAAATAAAAGATTATCTTGGTTGAACCAAACCTAATTACATAGGCTAAGAACGTGTAGGCCTTTCCTGAAGTTAGAGACTTCAGGCAGTAAGTCTGATTTTCTCCATTGCTGGGTGTTGTGTTTTTTGATAAATTCTGCCAACAACCAGAAGATACTTACCACAGATCCTTCCTAAGTCAAGCCTGCAGATGAAATTGCAGCTCAGCCAAAACCTTGATTTTAGCCCTATGAGACCCTAACGCAGAGAACTCTTCTAAGCCATGTCTGAACTTCTGACCTACAGAATCTATGAGATGTGCATTGTTTTCAGCTGCAAAGTGTGTGTTGATTTGTTATGCTACAGTAGAAAAGTAATACATGAACACACAAAAAGAGGCTCCAAATAGATAGTGAGGAAAATATAAATTGAAAAGAAATGAGTTATTTTTATTGCACTGGTTTTAAAATGTGACTAAAAATTCTTTGAAATTTCTTCCAACCAAAGGTGAAGTCTAATTCTCCATGAATATAAAATGGCCTCAGTGACTGACGTTTAATGAATATAATGAGGTGGAAGTGATGCTAAATGACTCTCCGGGAGTGCCGAGTTTTCTCTCTTTGAATGCTTGCCCTTGGAACTCAGCCACCATACTATGAGGAAGCCAAACAGCCTTTGGAAAAGCTACGTATATGTATTCTGGCCACTGCCCCAGCTGCAGTCTCAGCCAACAAACACCAACAACTTGACAGCTTGTAAGTGAGCATGGCTTTGGATGATTTCAGGCCACAGCCTTTGAACAAGAGCAAATGAAGCTGAAGGAGGAGAGATGAGCAATTCCTCTCAAGCCCAAGCCATACTGCATATTTTCACGGCAACTGTCATTATTTCAAGCTGCTAACTCTCTAATGTTTGTTACAGAGCAGAAGATAACAGAACATGTTTGTATTCATCTGACAGGCAAATAAATGTTTCAGAGAACAGTAACATCTCTAGCTGGCTGAGATGTAGGGGAAAAGCAAACGGCGAAGCGACAAGCAGAACTGTTGTAAAATAATCTGAGTGCCAGCACCCAAACCCTGCTTCCCACAGGACTAGTAGCTGCCTTCAACCACTAGCAAAAGAAATTTCAAATGGCTTCAAGTTCTCCAGATGTTTAGCAGCTGGTTTTCTCAGACAAGTGTAAACATCCCAAAATAAAATCTTCCTTACCTATTAAGAGCTAGGATATTTATTCCTCCCCTGACCAGGTTGTAACAATGAAGTGAGTTCTTGTTTTAGAACATTTATAGTGTATTAAGCAAGCTGTTCTATCCCTGGCAGGAGTCTCCAGCAGTGATATTAAGGATTGAGGATCTTGTGACTTCTCTTCTGGTTTATATTTTTTCTAAGGGGTCCTGTATTACAGAAAATGTCCTGAAATCTACAGCAAGACTGGTAACAAACACAAAGGGACCTACCTTGTATGACGATAGGTAGTGACAATAAAAGTCTCACCTTGCAGAATATTTACTCAAACATTGTTGGTGATTGTGTGTGTGTGTTTTAATTTTCAAAATATTTCTTTATTGGCTTGAGAGAAAAACATTAATTTGTTGTTCCACTTACTTATGCATTTATTGGTTGTTTCTTGTATGTGTTATGATGAGGGATTGAACCCACAACCTTGGTATATCAGGGATAATTCTCTAACCAAGTGAGCTACATGGCCAAGGTGCTGGTGACTGTTTATTCCAGAATGTTCATTAGTGAATAGGACAAAATCAAACATGATGAAAAAGGATTAAAACAATGTTAATATCTATTAATAGAGTAGTAGGTAAATACGTTCTATATAATAAAAGCCTAATAAGTTAAGTGTCCGGCCATTCAACCATTCAAAGCCTAATATGCTAATGATATACTAAGACTGCTCACCGCTCGTTCTAATGTGCACTGACCACCTGGGGGCAGGCAGTCTACCAGTTGACCAGTTGCTATGACATGAACTGCCCACCAGAGGGCAGGCTCTCTGACAGGGAGCTGGTTGCTGGGGTCCAGCAGTCAGTTTAATGAGTGAGACAGGCTGAATATATCCTGGAGCCTTCCCACAGTCCCTCCCCAGCTGGCCAACTTCCTGCATCCTCCCCTGGCTCTGATTCTGCACCAGTGGGGTCCCTCAGCCTGGCCTGAGCCCTCTCACAATTTAGGCTGAGGGAGCCTACCCCCTAAGTGCATGAATTTCATGCAGTGGGCCTCTAGTTATTATAACCAATTACATGGAAAATAAGACCTCCCATATATACTCATGTGTATAAACTATAAGTATACACATATAACATGATTTAGATAAAGATACAAATTATGAAGGACTTCTTCCTAGGTTATTCATGTGGACAGTGTAGGTGCAGAGAAAAAGAAAATGAAAGTTTATTATCCTTAAAAAATAAAAAGGCATGGGAGTCAATGTGTACGAACTAAGTAGGTATCAGTTCTTTTAGTATGGCCAGGGTTTATTACCTGGAGGATATTAGTCAAATCATTTTAGTCTTTCCTTTTAGCTACTTCATTATTCAACAGATCATGATAGAAATAATCGCATTTACCCTTTTCTTTTTCCTGACAAATAGTTTCCATTTTTGGAACTCAAACTAATTAGAACAATAAAAGATTGACTAAATACATATCCCTTCAAAGTCGAGAGTCTGCATTATAAATGTTGCTCCTCCAAAGAAAAGCAATATCAAACCGTTGTCTAATTACTTCAGAGTTTCAAGCCTGTGGAAAGTTGCTAGAAAGACAAAGGAATATATTTTTATCAATTTACTTACCTCTTTCCTTATATCCAAAGCGTGAGTAGAATAAGTAAATCTAGTTTTAATGGCGAACATGACAAGAGAACAAACGGTGGGATAGCTGAGTGGTGGAGAGTAAGGCTCTGAAGCCCATGCTGAATTTTCAACTCTGTTCTACCATTTATTAGCTCTGTCCATTAGGTCATTCTCTGCAGAAAGAAAGTAATAATAATACCTATTTTACATATTGTGATGAGGATTTAATATGTTAATACCTTTAATGTTCTTTTAAGAGCTCAATAGATGTCAGCTGATATTATTGTAATTTTTATTCTTATCAAGTGAGCTACCTAGTTTCCAAAACAGAAAATAACTGGTTCCTATTATTTTCTGAATCACTCAGGTGCTTTACTCCACCAATAATGACATTGTAGCAAAGCATTGTCAATGTCTTCCCATATCCCCTGGGCATTACTACATACAAGTATGTACTCCAGCACCCTCCTCATGGCTTTTTCCAAATAAAACTTTTAAGAACTGAGGAACTAACAACCCCCATCCCCACTCCACCCCACTACCCCAGCCATGGGGAAGCTATTGGCCAATGATTGGACAGGAGTTAGTGTCTAAATACTTTTCCCATCAAGGAGGTAATTCTGGGATGTGTGTTTTACAACTTTGCCAGAGTTTCCCTGCTTTTATAAGGTCTAGTCACATATGGTTTATTGGCAGTCATTCCTTCACTGTCCCATGGTCTCACTGTTTACTGAGAGTGCACTGGAGTCCTAGTTTTAGGGTGCACTTCTGAAAGAACCGAATGAAACTGAGACAGAAACAGAGTAACATACACCAAACTTTTGAAATATGAAAAAATATATTCAGCAATCCCTCAATAGATAAGTAACATTATCCTTGGCTTATGATCTGCTAAAAAATATAACTAAAAAAGATAATTAGCTGAGACCAGTTTGGCTCAGTGGATAGAGCGTCGGCCTGCGGACTGAAAGGTCCCAGGTTCGATTCCAGTCAGGGGCATTTACCTTGCTTGCGGGAACATCTCCACTGTAGGGCATGCAGGAGGCGGCTGATCGATGTCTCTCTCTCATCGATGTTTCTGACTTTCTATCCCTTTCCCTTCCTCTCTGTAAAAAATCAATAAAATATATTTTTAAAAACAGATAATTAGATGAGTAAAGGTTCAGAGCACAGAATCAGATTTTTATCATTTTCACTCCATCTTAGCAATACCATTCAACCTCTCTATACTTAAATGTCCTCATCAATAAAATGAATATTACCATCTTTCCAACCAAATAGTACAATTGTTATGAAGGGGAATTTGTATAATATGCAAAACAGACCATGATCACTATTGTCATTAATAAAACTGAGTTGATATGTGGAAGCTACTAGATTGCCATATTAGAAAGTACAATTCTGATCTACCTATCTCTGTCTCTACCTCTAAACCTAATGTTTCTAATGCCACTTTGATTCCTAGAAGGCAAATGACCTGTCTGCTGACCTCTCTGTCCCCCTACTTCTCCTGCCTCTATAGCCTGCTACAATCATTCATAATAATAATAACTAATTCAGCTCTGCCTCTCAATCCAGAATTCCCTTTATAATCATTTCCCTTGTTTTCAAACCAACACTAAAATGCGAATCAGAATTGGGCTTGGATAAATTTTCAAATTACTGCTCAATATAGATTAAATGTGCAAAACTATGAATGTCTAAATTCTAATTCTGAATATCTATCATATTCATGGTCATTAAGTAAGTTCCCAACAAAATTATTCTTCCTCTCCTAGCCAATTAGTTCAGTTGGTTAGAGTATTGCCCAATATGGGTTTGATCTCTGGTCAGGACACAAACAAGAAGCAACCAACAAAAGCATAAATAAGTGGAACAACAAATTGATCTTTCTCTTTCTCTCTCCATTTCTCTCCATTTCTCTCTCTCTCTCTCTCTCTCTCTCTCTCTCTCTCTCTCTCAAAATCAATCAGTCAATAAAAAATTATACTCCCTTAAATGGAATTTGCTTCTCATTTAGATTTGAGAAGACATTTGATGTTAGAAATTGTTGGAAGCCGCCCATTGCCTTCACTAGCACAGAAGTGTGGATAAGGAACCCGGAAGGCTGGTCAATCTTGAAGCTTTGAAAGGTCAGAGCCAACCACCCACTGTTTAATTTGGACAATGCTAGCTAAAGCAACTTCCACCTTTTAGTTTTAAGTAAATTCTTCTGATTAGCTATTTTTGGAATTGCCTGCCTAAAGGCTATAGGTATATCCATAGTCTTAATAAAAGGGATAGTGAGGCCAGAGCTGGGTGGAATCCTTTTCCTTGAGTTGGGCTCCTGCCTGGCTCCCAATATTCCCAAATTTATACTTTCTTGTCTAGTCTCTTCATTTGCATGCAGCCTCCTCCAGAGCCTGAACCCTGAACCACGTGGGATGTTGGGGGGACACTCACAACTGGCAGTCCAATGTGAAATGACAGGTATATTAACTTAAAATTTGGGCTAATTAATAGGTCATGATTGCCTGTCCAATTACATGTTATCTTCTGTAGATGATTTTTATGGACCTTGGGTAGCCTTAAGGCTGACTCTTTTTCTGCTATAGTCTTTGCAGTTCTTGTATTTATAATCATGTTCAAGTCTTAACCCATGCTTTCTCAGTATCAGACCATCAATTTTTCACCTGGTTTCCTGCTATCCTAGCTGAGAAATGGTCTTTCTAAATTTCTGTCCTCTAAATCCTTCCAAATTTGTTTTCTACCTCGAATTCCTTCCACTGATCCTAATGTCTAGATTTCTAAAATGTAATTGTCTTTTCCTTGCTTTTCTGCAGGGAGAATAAGCTTCATCTAAAAAGCAATAAATATCAAATGTATAGTTTTTGCCTGATTTAGAAGAAATGTCATGGATCACAGAAAACTGAGCAAGTTTGATGGTTGGTGTACATTTATAATTAAAAGGTTATAGCATTAAAGTTATTAGAAGATTGTGAAAAGATAAATTATTCATTAGTCTTCTGTGAACTGCTAAGGTCAGAAGCCGTCTCAATCATCTTTAGCTAGTAAGCCCTAGCATATTGTGTGGTCCAGTAAAAGAGCTCAAATTGCCCAGCCAGTGTTGCTCAGTGGTTGAGCATCAACTTATGAACCAGGAGGTTACAGTTCGATTTCTGGTCAAGGCACATGCCTGGGTTGCGAATTCAATCCCTAGCAGGGAGCATGTAAGAGGCAGCTGATTGATGATTCTTCCTCGTCATTGATATTTCTATCCCCCTCTCCCTCTCCCTTTCTCTATCTAAACTAAAACAAATTACAAGGGAGAGAGAGCAGTATATGTTGTCTCTGTTGAGACAACATATATGAGATGTCAAAATGGGAAGACTCAGAGAAATGCATGTTAAGTGGGTGGTATTTGAGATTTGTTCAAAAATTTAATGTGGATCATATAACTTTATGATCAGAAGAAATTATATTTTATCAGAGTAGCACAACGGAGAAAAAAAGAGCTAGTTAGACCCTCGTTTTTAGAGCTGTTTTCCCAAAAGGGAAAGATGACGTCCTCTTGTATGCCAATAGACACAAACCTAGAAAAAAAAAATCCCACTGAGAATGAACTTTGATTTAAAAGGAGAGAAAAATTAAGGTATTAGTTGAAATAGGTTATAATAAGGCATTTTTTAAAGGGTTTAATTATCCACACTCCAGAGGAGGGTATGATGACATGGTGGAGGAAGAACTCATAAAACTTAGCAGCAGGGGTTCATCTCTTAAGGTATTAAATAGGTAATTATTCTTAACTACAAGAGGCAATTAAGCCTCACTCAGTCAGGTAAAGAGTTTTAGGTTCACAGATAGAGCTGAACTTTTGACTAAAGCAAAATGGAAAAGGCAAGAGAACAAAACAAATGTCTTATGAAAAATACACGAATCTTCATATTATTTCTCTATTAATCTATATTGTTTTGGACAAATCTCAGTTGTGCTTATGATACAATTTTATTTGTTAATACTACTCTGGATTTCTCCCTACTTAATGGAGTTTTGTTTGTCAGCAGTTACAGTAGATATGCTACTGTAGATGCCAAAAATGTGTCTGAACATTCTAGATGTTATAGAAATGTAAACTCACACAAATGTGTAGAAATAGAGGGTGGGGAAGCATGATAAGCAGTATCCTTTCAACATATTCATAAAAGAACATAGGTGCTACAAGTTTATTAAAATAAAATAAGAATAATTTTGTTCTACATAAAATATTAAACAAATGCAACCCACAGATAGCTAAGAGACATGAAAAAATGCGTAACATCAGTAATCATCAGAGAGATGCAAATTAAAATTACAATGAGGTATCACCTCACACCTAACAGAATGGCTAACATCAATGAATCAACAAACAAATGCTGGTGAGGATGTAGATAAAAAGGAAACCTAGTGTACTGTTGGTGGGAATTAATACTGGTGCAGCCACTATGGAAAATAGTATGGAGTTTCCTCAAAACATGAAAAATGAAACTCCCGTTGACCCAGTAATGCCAATCAGAAAGACAATAGAGAGTGAATATTATATATAAGACCTAATATGCAAAAGGAGAAGCAAAGAGAAAAGTATGAGTGAATCTTGCTTATTCCAGGCAGGAAAACAACAATAAAAAACAATGTATGCAACCCTATGTTCATAGCACTGTTATATACCAAAGCTAAGATTTGGAAACACCCAGAATGCCCATCAGGAGATGAATGGATAAAAAGTTATGGTCCATTTACATATGCAATTGTAAAAAGGAAGATTAGGAGAGAATCCAAGATGGCGGCATAGGTAAACACCTACACTGCTGCCTTGCACAACAATTTCAAAACTACAACTAAAAGACAGAACCGACATCATCCAGAACCACAGGAAAGCTGGCCGAGTGTAAGTTCTACAGCTAGAAGGAAAGAGAGGGGCTCACAGAAACCCAGAGGAGCTAAAAAAAGCTGAGGTACAGAGACAAGCGCGCGGAGAGAGCGGGTGCCGGAGTACCTGGCTGGCTTTCTCTGGCGGGAGGGAAACCGAGACTCCAAAGGCATTGAACCCCTTATCTTACGACACTAAACCCCAGATCCAGCCGAAACTCATACGGGGGCGTTTGGACTGTGAAAAGGGAGAGGTGCACGGAAATTTAGGGGAGTCACAAAAGATCAAGTCTGGTCGCGCACGCGCACGGTGCTGCGCGGAGGACAGATTGCTGATTGTGACACTGGCTTTCGGGAGTGGGAGGGAGACAGACCCTCCCAACTGTGCCACTTCTGAGTACACTGGGCCCCTGTTTCAGGCGAAACCCTGGGACCTAGACTCGTGTTGTCCTGGTGCGCAGGGAAGCCGGAAAGGCAGCGGTTAGAGGCACTGCGGGCGCGCACAAGGACAGCTCCAGCCATTACCCAGTCACGTGAGGCTCAGAGGCCATGGAGGGCAGGGCCGACTGGAAGGCAAGGCGGTCCCTGAAGCCCTGACACTCCACCCTTCCCAAGCTCAACAGAGGCTTCTGCGGCTTTGCGTCTGGTATCATAAGGCTGAATTCAACACAGAAGTTTCCCCGGCATAGTGAAAATGCCAAGACAAGGGAAGGGATCACAAACAAAAGAAATGGAGGGAAAAAAAAACGACTGGATATAGAGTTCAAAACCACGCTTATAAGGTTTTTCAAGAATATGCTAGAAAAGATAGATAAATTTATCAAGTCCCAAGAGGAGATGAAAAAGGACCAACTAGAGATGCAAAAGAGCCAACTAGAGATGGAAAAGGTCCAACTAAAGATGATAAAGGACCAAATAGAAATTAAACATACACTGACTGAAATAAAAAATATTATACGGAGTCCTAACAGCAGACTAGAGAAAGGTAAGAATCAAGTAAAAAATTTGAAATATAAAGAAGCAGACAACATTCAACTGGAAAAGCAAGAAGAGAAAAGAATTCAAAAATGTGAACATAATGTAAGCAGACTCTGGGACAGTTTCAAGCGTACCAACATCAGTATTGTGGGGGTGCCAGAAGAAGAGAGAGAGCAAGATACTGAAAACCTATTTAAAGAAATAATACTGAAAACTTCCCACATCTGGTAAAAGAAATAGACTTACAAGTTCAGGAAGCACACAGAACCCCATATAAAAGAAATCCAAAGAGGACCACACCAAGACACATCATAATTAAAATACCAAGAGCAAAAGACAATGAGAGAATATTAAAAGCAGCAAGAGAAAAACAGTTTATTACTTACAAGGGAGCACCCATACAACTGTCAGCTGATTTCTCAACAGAAACGATGCAGGCCAGACGGGAGTGGCAAGAAATATTCAACGTGATGAATAGCAAGAACCTACAACCAAGAATACTCTATCCAGCAAAGCTAACATTCAGAATTGAAGGGCAGATAAAGAGCTTCACAGATAAGAAAAAGCTAAAGGAGTTCATCAACCCCAAACCAGTATTATATAAAATGCTGAAAGGTACACTTTTAGAAGAGGAAGAAGAAAAAGGTAAAAGACAAAAAATTATGAACAACAAATACATATCTATCAACAAGTGAATCTAAAAATTAAGTGAATTAAAAATTTGATCAACTGATGAATATAATAGAATCAGGAGCACAGAAAGGGAGTGGACTGATAATTCTCAGGGGGAAAGGGGTGAGGGGTGTACAGGGAGAGACTGGACAAAAATCATACACCTATGGATTAGATCAATGGGAGGGAGCTAAGGCCAGAGGGAGGGGTGGGAGCTGGGTGGAGGGGTGCTATGGAGGGGAAAAAAGAGAAACAAATGTAATAATCTGAATAATAAAGATTTAACTAAAAAAAAAAGGAAGATTATCTTACCGTTTGGGAAGGCATGTAGGCATCTGGAGACTATTATGTTAAGCAAAATAAGCCAGACAGACAAAGACAATTGTCACATTA
This sequence comes from Lasiurus cinereus, assembly GCA_011751065.1. Classification (NCBI taxonomy): domain Eukaryota; kingdom Metazoa; phylum Chordata; class Mammalia; order Chiroptera; family Vespertilionidae; genus Lasiurus; species Lasiurus cinereus. The sequence continues at coordinate 26,987,553 of JAAGEH010000304.1, forward strand.
TCTCACTTATGTGTAGGTTCTAATGAACAAAATAAACTATGAATGAAACAGATCCAGTGGCATGAGGCATGGAACAGAGTGACAAATCTCAGAGGGAAGGGAGGGTGGGACAGAAAGAGATTAACCAAAGAATTTATATGCATATATACGTTGTCCATGGACACAGATAAAATTCAGTGAAGGCTGGGCTGGGGCAGGAGCCAGGAGGAGGGAGGCAATGGTGAAAAAATAAGGGGACATTTGTAATCTCTCAATATAAAGAAAAAAATTTTCAACAAATTAAATTTGAGAAGTACTAATATTTTAACTGATTTGTTAGTTTAGGAGTAAAAAGGATAACATATGCTTCGTTAATTTACCAGGGCTGCCAAAATAATGAATGAGGAAAATAAATGAAATGAACATTCCAAGCAGTGGGATCACCAGGTGAAAAAGCTCTAAGGTGAGATTGAATGTAGTTAATTCATGAAACTGATAAAAAATAAAAATAAAGTGGCTAAGGTCTACGCTACACAATTGAGAAAATCACAAGAAGACATTAAAAGGTTGGGAACAGATTCTTCAGGATATACCTTGTGTCAAGGGGCTTGAATATTATTATAAATGTAGTAGGAAGCCTTAGAATAACTTTTAAGTCTAGAAAGACTTATTTGAACTACATTTTCATAGGTTAACTGCTTTTTTGATAATTGATTGAAAAAGTATAATCTTGGAGAGCTGTTATTGGGTAATAATGATCGTACAGATGAGGAGTGATGGTTGCCTGGAAAAGAGTGTTAACAAAGGAGGTACAGAGAAACAACTTCCTTATACATTCAATAGGAAAGCATCTCAAAGAGAGAAATCAAAGATCATTTCCAAATTCTTGGTTTTGACTAACTAGTGGTGTCATGCAAAAGACTAGAAAAGAAACAGTTTTACAGAATAACATCAAGACCTATATTACACATCATGGCAGGTACTATTAGCTTTCTCTAATATTCTGTTCTTCCCTTCTTTCTTACTAGTAGAATTAGTTGAGATTTAGTTGAACATGTAGTTTCCTAAAATAAAGACTGCATTTCCTTACTGGGAGGAAAACAGACTAAGTTCTGAACAATGGAATATAGAAGAAGTGCATGTAACATCCAAAAGTATGCTTAAAGGCAAGCAAATTTTTCCTTCACATTTTTCAGTCCTTCTGGGTAAAATGTGGGGATGCTTGTAGGAACTGGAATAGCATATTAGTCCATTTATTGAGAATGGTGGAAGAACATTTTATACACACACACACACACACACACACACACACACACAAACACCTGGGTTACTGAGAATTCATCTTTAATATGGATAAGATAGAAATAAATATCATTTTAAAACCACAGTATACAGGTAGATATACAAGTCTGCAACTCAGAGAAGTTGTCATAAAAAGATATGTGAATTAGGAATCATTTGCTTAAAAATGATTTCTAGCCCTGACTGGTTTGGCTCAATGGATAGAGCATCAGCCTGCAGACTCAAGGGTCCCAGATTCTATTTCGGTCAAGGACACATACCCAGTAGGGGGTGTGCAGGAAGCAGCTGATTGATGTTTCTCTCTCATCAATGTTTCTAGCTCTATTCCTCTCCCTTCCTCTCTGTAAAAAAATCAATAAAATATATTTTTAAAAAATGATTTCTAAAGCTTAAAACTGACTAGGATCACATAGGAAGAAAATATAGCCAGACAAGTGATCTACAAACTCAGCACTGGGGCACTAGAGTTGGGGAAGAGGAAGAAGCATCATTAAAAGTAGGCTTAACAAGGAGTCTACTAAAAGTATGTTATCTTAGAAATACAGAGAAAAAGACTTCAAAGAAAGCAGGAGCATTTAAATAGTAGATCAATTAATGAGGACAAAGAAATAACCAATTTATTTGCAGTGTCAATGTTGGTGGCCTTAACAGAGACCCAATTTTAGTGGGTTGACAAGAGAATAAAAGGAGAAAACACAAAGACAGTGATAATCACAGGTCACTCCTCTGAGATTTTGAGGGTTTTTTCCCACTACCAGAAAGCAGTTAAAAGATACAAAAGCAGGAGGATGAGAAGAGGCCAATCAAAGGAGAATGATTTTTCTTTGTTTTGTCTCATGACAAATAATAGATCTACTTATTTTTTAATAAGTAGATCTATACCCATCTTTCTTATAGGCTTTTTCATTTGTTCTCTCTGCCAGGAATTAGCAATGTTCACTCATACTTTTCTCCTGGCTCCTCCTTTTGCCAATAGGTCTTATACACACTTCTCACCCTCCATTGTCTTTCCATCACCCTGCACTGAAATTGCAATTCTGTTTCTTAATTTCTTCTCAACCTCAAGCCATGTGAGGGCAGGCCATGGGACTATCTCAGTTCTCCTGCATCTCCATTTCCTTCCAAGTGCCTATTGTGTGTAGAACCCAATAAAATGGCTTCTAGTAAAAGTCATTGTGGGAATGAGAGAAGCATGTGGAACCTTGTAGGTGCTGAGTATATTTGCACTCACCAGTATATTTTTACTTACATTGAAATCTTCAATGGGCAGTTAACAAAAATTACTAGGAATAGCTTAGATGTTGCCCTTTGTAATGTGGTATTATATTACTGCTTTTCATGAATGAGATTTCTACCACTTAAGCCAAAACTCATGTGGTATAATCATTTTTTTTTCCATAGTGGTCTCTAAGTATTTAATCTTGTTTTACTTCTCTTTGAAGTCTTCTATTTATGAAAGTAATTTACTTTTATAATTACCTAGTGTCATTTGTATTTTTTTATATTTGAGTTTAATCAAAATTCCTGAAAAATTCTTCCCCTAAAAAAAAAATGTCTGGCCAAAACCGGTTTGGCTGAGGGGTCCCAGGTTCAATTTCGGTCAAGGGCATGTACATTGGTTGTGGGCACATCCCCAGCAGGGGGCGTGCAGGAGGCGGCTGATCGATGTCTCTCACTCATTGGTGTTTCTGGCTTCCTATCCCTCTCCCTTCCTCTCTGTGAAAAATCAATAAAATATATATATTTTTTAAATGTTTGAATGACATGTATAGATAAAAATATAAATCACATAAAATTTAGCTATCATGCTTTTTTTACCTTAAATATGTATAAATATATATTTCTATTTCTATATATATATATTCTATTACCAATGATCCTGTCACAAACATTTGCCTAACTTGTGTTCACTAATGTAAAAATATTGCATAAACAACTAACTTCTCACAATTTTCTTAATTTTAAGGCTTTGTCAGTGGAATATTTCTACCCACTTTTCTAAATTCCATGTCCCCTAAATTGGCATTTCCATGGCATACAATACAATTAATCTTCTATTAAAGTGTATTGGTTAGAAAGGGGCAATTTGTCCATAAAATTTATCTTTGCTAACATAAAAAATGAAAAGGCAAAAGAAATAATACTAGGTGTACCAGTTAATAATGCAGATATTTTTTAATAGATGAAGTTACACATGTCCTATATAATAACAGCCTAGGTGGTGTTGCACGATGTCATCACAAGGTGGCCGCCCTAAGTCATCACAAGATGGCCACCACAAGATGGCTGGTGGGGGTGAGGGGGAGGCAGTTGTGGATAATCAGGCCATTAGAGAAGGGCAATTGGGGATGAAGAGGCCAGCAGAGGAGGGCAGTTGGGGCAACCAGGCCTATAGGGAAAGGCAGTTGGGGGCCAGCAGGGGAAGGCAGTTGGGGCAACCAGGCCTACAGGGAAGGGCATTTGGGAGCCATCAGGCCAGCAGGGGAGGGCAGTTGGGGGTAAGATCTGGCCTGCAGGGGAGGGCAGTTGATTAGGCCAGAAAGGGAGCAGTTAAGCATCAATCTGGCTGGCAGGGAATTGGTTAGGGGGCAATCAGGCAGATAGGCAGGCAGGCAAGCGGTTAGGAGCCAGTAGTCCCAGATTTTGAGAGGGATGTCTGACTATTGGTTTAACCCCGACCCTTGTGCCTAAACTAGCAGTCAGACATCCCCCAAGGGGTCCCATATTGGAGAGGGTGCAGTGCAGTTGAAGGACACCCGTGAATGAATTTTGTGCACTAAGCCTCTAGTGTTGATATATATGGGATTTGATATGTATGATATTTTGTTGTATTGACAACAAGCTTCAAAACTTCTTATGTCAAATTTGCTGAAACTATTAACATCATAGATATTTTTACACTTAAAAATGTTGAATTTTTTGCCAAAACAAAGAGCATTTGTGGGAAGTTTTAATTCATTATTTTAGTTTGAAGAAAAGTGCTGCTGAATATTTTGGGAAGCTTATGGTAAACATTCTCCATTTCAGGATTCTTGTGAAATGCCAGTTTAAATATTTTAAAAGTAATGATTTTGATGTGAAAGACAAAAAATGTCAAGGTCAACTGAAAAAAAATTTGAAGACCAACAATTACAAGCATTATTGGATGAAGATGCGTCTCAAAGTCAAAAACAACTTGCAGAATGATTAAACTTTGCTCAGCAAACAATTTCAGATCATTTAGAAGAAATGGGAAATATTTTAAAGAAAGGAAAATGGGTGCCACATCAACTGAACAAAAGACAGATGGAAAAACAAAAAGTCATCAGTAAAATATTGCTTCAAAGGCATGAAAGAAAGTATTTTTTTTATCGAATTGTAACTGGTGATGAAAAGTGGATTTATTTTGAGAATCCCAAGTGCACAAAATTATGGGTTGATCCAGGCCAACCATCAACATAGATTGCAAGGCCAAATTGCTTCAAACAGAAGACAATGTTCTGTATTTGGTGGAATCAGGAAGGTGTGGTGTATTATCGACTTCTAAAACCAGATGAAATCGTTAATACTGATTGCTAATGACAACAAATAATCAATTTGAACCACACTTAGATCATGAAATGGCCAGAATGTGCCAGAAGATACAGAAAAGTAATTTTGCTTCATGATTACACACCATCACACACTTCAAAACCAGTTAAAGAAACATTAAAAGATCTTCCCTGGGAAGTATTAACCCATCCACTGTATTCACCAGACCTTGCTCCTTCAGATTACCACTTGTTCCAATCAATTGCACATCCACTTTCTGCGAGGCACTTCAAAACATATGAAGAAGTGGAAAATTGGGTCTCTGAATGGTTTGTCTCAAAACAAGAAAAGTTCTATCGGGATGGTATTCACAAATTACCTGAAAGATGGGGAAAGTGTGTAGCTAGCAATAGACATTACTTTGAATAAAGCACTTTTGATGTTTCTCTTGAAATTATCCTGTTTTTGTTGATTTCAAAATCTGCATTATTAACCAATACACCTAGTATTTGTTAATAAGTAGTATGATTCATGGCATATGCTATTGTATATTTCTCAACATAAGTCAAACTAGCATAATATTGTATCACTAGAGTCCTGGTGCACAAAATTCGTGAATGATGGTACAAGGTTCCCTCAGCCTGGCCTGCATCCTCTCACAATCTGGGACTCCTTGAGGGATGTCTGCTTGTGGGATGAGGCCTAAACTGGCATTCAGATATTACTCTCACAATCCGGGACAGTTGGCTCCTAACCATTCACCTGTCTACCTGCCTGATTACCCTTAACCATTCTGCCTGCCTGTCTGATTACTCCTAACCACTCTGCTTGCATGCCTGATGCCCTAACCACTCTGATGCCTGCCTGATGCCCCTAACTCTCTGCCTGCCTGCTTGATCGCCCCTACCTAACCACCTCTGCCTCAGCCCCCACTGCCACAGCTTCGTCCAGAAGGACATCTGGAATGACGTCCAGATGTTATTCAGCTGTCAGGTCTAATTAGCATATTATGCTTTTATTATTTATAGATAATGTATTTTAGAAAAAAAATCAAACAAATAAAACAACAACAACAAAAAAGTTGCATTTTCAGGTTCCACTAGAAGGAAATACCAAGAACTGTTAACCTAACTGTGCCTAAAATTCATCTAGTTTTTTTTTTAAACAAACTATACAGCTTCAAAGGAATCCAGTCCTTTAGAAACTGATAAGCATTTGTCTTTCTAGTAGAAAGAAAGATGTCATCACTTATAAGATGTTCAGCTAGCAGATGATATCCATCAGTCACCAAATAAATTGATTTCACTGGGATAAATATTTCTGTTATCAGCGCAGTTTTAAACGATATGTTTATTTTAGGTTTTTAGTGTGAAATGAAGTGTTTAGAGATAGAATCACTCCATGTTAAGACAGTATTCTTTCAGGAGGCCTCTTAATTTCACCTGCCTAAAGGAACCCCAAAATTTTCATTGAAAAACACAATAGGGATTCTTCAGACAGAATATCAGACTATACTATTTCCTGTAATTTATAGATTTTATAAATATGTTTATAAAAAGAATAACCATAGTTAGTAAATAATGATTAAACTCCTGTTATAGAATGAAAACAATATATAAGTTTCTAAACTGTTAGCTCTTAAGCATGAGTATCAGTGAATTCAATAAGAAAGACTTTCATCTATTCCTTAGTATTCTTTAAATAAGATAGTAAAATTTAGCCCTAGAATAAAAAAGCTATTTTTTGTGGTAGAAAAAGAAGAATCTAAGAATTAAATGGACCTTCTAAGTATTAGTTGTTTAATATTGAAGTAGAGACTAATCTATTCTGTCTTTATTTTTTCATCATTAAAAATGTTTTATATATACTATGCATATATTTAATATTTTTATATATACATATATAAACTCTTGAAAGTCTGCTGTAAAAACTCAATGAGATGACATGTAAATGGCTTTGCATAAAACCTGACACATATTTATATTTCCTAAAAGTTTAGTTTAACTTGTTTATTGAAACTATCACAAAAATCTGAAATGTGCCATCTGCTAGTTACTTAATAGAAAGGTATGATACATTTCTGTGAACATGATTACACAAGTCATTTTAATTTATTTCTAGGGTAACATTTAGTATATAATTTTGAAACTATTTGTTTTGTGTCTCCTGTGACCTCATTAGACTATAAATACTTCAAGATAAGTGCTATTTTTTACTCACATACCCGTAAGAACATTCAATAACTTTTTGTGTTCTGTCTTATATCCCTTTGTATATGTCTATAATTCAGCTGTTTCATGTGCCAGAGTCTGTTGCAATGTATGGTAAAATTTAAATTCTGTTCTTTTGCTAGCAAGTGCAACCTCTAGATTAAGTCCAAGGTTTATTGATTGTCTCCTATAGGCAAGTGTTAATTAAGCTTAGATTTTTCTCTCTATTGTTTATTACTTTATTTTCAGTACTTGGAACAAGACTTGGAAAATATTATATCTTCAATAAATATTGTTAAAATAAGGGATACACACACAAACATACACATGAGCATGTCACCTCTTTAACCCTAATAAACATCTATATATTCAACTCTAACTATACCAGAAATAGTTTCTTATGGCACAACAAAATCCCCAAAAGTATATATACCAGCACCTCCAACTTAAAACAAAAAAAAAAAAACAGGGAACTGAAAAGTATTTCAGAAAGAAAAATGGAAAACTTTGACTATTGCACATAAAGATTGTCACCCAATGATAAAATGCTCTTTGTTTGCAAATCTCTCACAATCTTATGCCTTCTGTATATGTTTTCTTAACTGCAGCAGCAAGCTTTTCATCTGGTACATTTTCTGTGGTGAGAGTGCTATAAAACAACTGAGGGTAAATTCTAAAGGTAAAGGGGGTTTGTTGGAGGACCACATGCAACTTTTGCAAATTGTGTGATTAAGTCAATTAATCTTGAATTGACTTACTTCTTTCTCCATATCTTGCTTCAGAGGTAATAAAAATAATCATGAAGTTAAAAACTGTTTACCAGACCTCCCCCTTGGTATGTCCCATAGGTATTGATCATTTTCACCAGCAAAACACCCTACATCTTCAAAAACATTGAACAAATGCAATTCTATCAATGTCTTTTGGGAAGACTTTATGGTGACTATGCCTGAGAAGGCGCTGTGCAGGGGCTGACCCCAAGGAGCAGGGCTGGCTTCAGTGGGGGTCTGGTGCCTGATGAGTGCAATTCTTGATGTGTTGATTGTGGTAGTTGAATGGTGCTTTGATATGGCCTGAAGCTCACCGCCAGGTGTACTGGCTCAGGGGCCTCCCACATGGTACAGGTCAAGGTCAGCCACCATTTGTGCCCTGCTGGGGGCCACTTGCATAAGCTATAAAATGATCTGCAGGTGGCTGCTACTTGTGCCAGGCGTGGAGTTTCATGGGACAGGTGAATGTGAATCAAGGCTGGCAGCCTCTAGTGCTGAGCCTGAGGCCAGATTCACTTGTTGGGGGTTTGTGAACCTTTGGCATATTTTAGGAAAAGTCTGAAGCATGAGCCACGACAGGCTATTTGTATGGGAAAGTGACTGGAAACGGTTTAGGTAAGACCCCAATGTTGAATGGGACAGGGAAACAGGAAATCACCAGGGCAGAAGGAGCAGTGTTAACCAAGTTGGTGAAGATTCAGCTACCATGCCTGCCTGACAACTCAGCAAAAGAACAATGACCTTTGCTGGAACTTCTGTCTGGGATAAAGATATGCCCCCAACCTTCAACCCAAAGCCATATATTCATCCCCCTATGTCCTTGTCACCTTTGGAGCTGCTGCCCAAGCACTGGAGTTCAGAGAAAAGGAGTCTGAGTAAGTTTGTGGCTCATTTAAGAGGACCCCCTAAGATTCCAGCAGCCTCCATCTAACTCAGGCACTATCTTTGCTGGTTTACATATACAGTCTTCTCTTCCTGGCACTGGAACACTGACATGGGTACTGTGATCTGAAGTTGAACTCCTGGCTCCTCAGAGGGGGGACCTCCATAGAAGAGCTATCCTTCCCAGTTTTTAACTGCATCATGTAGTGTGACACTAGTACGTTATGGGGTCTCTGCCCCTTCTACTAATTTTATTGTGGCTTCTTCTTTAATAGTCTTAGTTATAGGGCTTCTGTTCAGCTATATTTCAGGAGGCTCTAAATGATAATTGTTCTATAGTTGAGTTGTAATTTTGATGTGATTGTGGGAGGATGTGAATACTGCATTTATTTCCTTGACCAACAATCTTATGTTTATTTTTAATGTCTCTTACTTCTGTACCAAAGATACAGAATATCAGATATTTCTTCTGTGCAATTTTTTCTTTATTGATAGTAGATCTTATATATTTCAGAGAAATAAGGCCATCCACTATGTTATAAAGGTAGACAGAGAAAGCTTCATAGTCAGAAAGTTGCCATTGGGTTTCTTGTATGAATTGCATTCATACAAGATCCTTTAGAAAATAAATAAGTTTTAGTAGGAGACTTGTTACATGATAGATACAGAAACATTTGACTCAGTGAGTAAATAAATAATATTTTACTTTACCATCTGACAGGCATGTTGCAAAATATCATATGATCAATGATGGGGAGAAGGATTGAACTAATATTAGCACTGTGCAGGAAATGGTATATAGTGATAGAATTTTGGATAAGAAATTCACTACTCACATGCCAATAGATATAAATTCTGCTCTTCTTTCAGCAGCCCTGGAGACTTCAACTTCACTGGAGGAGACAACAACTTGTGGGAAAGTGTAAAAAATAGACAAAAGAAGTTTATCCTTCCTCTGGCTTGTACAGCTCATTATAAATAATGTGTTCAGTTGAGCTATGAAGATATTATAGAGTATCCTTTTTACTCAGATAATCAATAACCAGTTCATTTTCTCCATAAAGGACTTGAAATAGGGACATGATCTCTCAAGATTGTAATGAAATTTTTATTCCCATCAGCCTAAAGATACAGACCTCATTTTTATTATTGTTGTTGTTATTTTTAATGAACATATGTCTTCTAAAGGAACATCTTAAAAAATAAGTTGAAAATAAATGTTCTCATATAATATCCTACATCTCTGAATTTTTTATTATGGGCTTTCAATTTACCAACCAAATTGAAGTTATTCTGTCTTCATTTTCTGCTTTGGTGTCACAGCTGGAGATATCAATGTTCAAAGTGTGGTTGAATTTCTCAAAGGGCAAAAATATAGCTATTATAAATAAGTAACTTGTAAGAATTTTTATATTAATACTTTAAAAGCATAGTAGAGCTAAAGGTGTACATTACTAAGTACTTAGTATATTTGTTTCATAAATAAATCAACTAATAAATTAGTATAGTTTTATATATCTTTAGGATACCAAAAGCAATTGCTCACTTGAGGATTTTAATTATAAATACAAATTAACACTATAACATGAAAATATAAAAATTCCTATCAACAGTTATGCTTTGAAAAATATTCTTTTTGATTCTGGACTTTCTTACCAAGATATCATGTCCTTTACATTTCAAATTATATCTCATCAAGCAACAACTGCCCTTTCATTGTCTGGAGAATTCTCAAATTTGGCTTTAATTTTCATTAGTCTTTTTGTCTCCACACTTCTCCTTTTGCTAAAATATTAGTTATGAATCATGTCACTATTTCTCCTATTGGGTTCTATTGCACAAAGATAGAGCATGGTAAACTTTTTTTGCCCTCCCTTGCAAAATATCAGTTAGCTGATACTAATTTTACTAAATCATTTTTTAAAAAATATATCTTATTGATTTTTTACAGAGGGTAAAGGAGAGGGATAGAGAGTTAGAAACATCGATGAGAGAAAAACATTGATCAGCTGCCTCCTGTAGGCCCCCCACTGAGGTTGTGCATGCAGCCACGGTACATGCCCTTGACTGGAATTGAACCTGGGACCTTTCAGTCCGAAGGCTGATGCTCTATCCACTGAGCCAAAACAATTTCAGCTAATTTTACTAAATCTTATTAAATTTATTAAATGTGGAAGAAAAATTGATGTCCACAATGACAGTTCTTATGTTTTCAAAATTTTTCTTTAAAGAAATAATTCTGATAATAGATTGATAAGTAATGATATTAGAATATCATCCTTTTGCAACTTTTAATTAAATAATGAATGTAGAAAATGTATATATTAATGTCTGCTAACATAGAAAACAGTCAACAATAGGATAGTTGTCAACTGATAGAAGAACAAAATACCATTTGTGAACTATTCTTGACCAAAATATCAAACCTATATCTCATGAAGTCTCTTCATCTAACTTTCAATTTATAGGAAATAGAAGGAACTTAAGTGCATAACACCACAGATATACAATCAGCCAAATCTGTTATGTAGCAAACTCTAAGGAAAAATGACCTTGTCTTTAACAAATAGTAAAGGAAAAGAGAAAGAGTGAAAAACATATAAAACTTTGGATATACAACCAATTTTAAACTGTTAAAAAGTGAAATTATGAGACCCTTGGGAAAATGTAAGCAACTGGATATTCATTAATTTTGATAATTTATTGCTCATTTTGGGAGCATAATGGTATAGTTGTAAATTTTAGAGAAGCCATTGTATCTTAGAGCAAAAATGTTAATGAATTAAATTATATGATGACTGAGACTTGATTTAAGAGGATTCAAGGAGTGTGGAGAACAATGTGTGCAGGTTTGTACAGGAAACAAGATTGGCCACTGATTAGTCATTGTTGAAACTGGGTGACAGGCACAGGGAGTTCATTAATGTATTCTCTATATTTGCTTATGTTTGATATTTTCCATTATAAAAAATGTTACTTTTTAATTTAAGAAAATTAAAACTCTGCCACTTCACCAATAGAGATTTTTTTCTAGTTCATCTTGTGCATGAGCTCCAACTATTTTCCCTATTGCTCAGCATTCTTTCCTCTCTACTGTGTACTACCATTCCTCTGAGTCTGTCCCATTGACCAATTCTGCTATATGCACACACACTTACTTCTCTCACTTACTTAAAGGAGAAGTTTAGTTCCTCGTTTCTTATAGCTAGATTCCCAGACTCACTAATGTGTCCTATTAAACTATGGATCACCTATACCAGGTGCCAACCTTGCGCATTCCATACAGGTAAAGACATTAAAATGTCAGACCTATAATTTAGTCTGATAACCAGGCTCTATGACAACTAGGCCCTATTAGTAAAAATATTTTTTATTTACTCCACTGATCTGAATTATGTAATCATTACCTTTTTCATCTCTTTAAAAGGCAGAATTGGCTAATACTAATATTGAAACAGTTTTACATGACTTCTGGGGGTGGGTCCCTTTCCATGATTGTTAATTTTTATATGAGCTATGTATATTGCTCTAAAGACAGCATATTGGAATAAAATTGGAAACGAGAATATTCTCTCAGAATTTAGATTGAAAACAGGTACCATGTAAAGTGAATGCTTTATAATTCATTGACTTTCTAGTGAGGCAATTTTGCATTTTAATTATGTGCTTTATATCTTCATTTGGAAAAGCTAGGTGTATAATCCATTAAAGATGTCCTTTTAGGTCATTAATGGAAATTTTCTCTAAATTAGAAATGCATATTTTAATTCCATTCCTAACTTCAAGTTTATATATCTTCCACTTACATAGCTTTGTTAGAAAACTATTCTCTTTCTTTATTTCGATTTATACGTGTTAAGTATAGAACTTAGGATAAAAGGCAAGGGTTTATGAATTTCAGTGGCTTAGTAAGTTTTTTTAAATTGAAGTTTCTTTTAAAATGGGATAAAGACAACTTGATTTATAAGACAATTTGATGCATGAAACAATCAGCATAATGTTGACATAATCCCATACAGTTAGTTGCATTAAAATGTGGCTTTGCTCTCAGTCACCTCAGGCTACCTGTCCAAAGCTCCACCCCACCAGTTACTTCAGTTCCTTCACATTTAAATGATGGAAGGGTCTGGAAAGCATATCTTCTCCAAACAGTGACTGGGAGTATTAGACATAATTAAATGCTAAATTCCCAGGTGGAAGGAGCCCTAATTATAAATTATGCATCGTTTTTCTGTAAAGCCTGAAAGCTTACTTTGGTAGGACTAACTCCCCCAGCTGCATAAAAGGACATTACTATCACAGAGACTCACTTAATAGATAATCCATACCAAAAGCAGTTTATAAATATTTCCAGTAACAGAGCATTTGCTCCAGTCAGAGTCTTTCATACATCCTCAGTTTCCCAAACATATTCCTATTATAACCTTAGTTTCTTCTGCTTACAATTACTGCCTCCATTCTTTGTTGTTGTTAATCCTTACCTGAGAATATTGTTTCCATTAATTTTTGTGAGAAAGTGAGAGAGGGACATCATTGATCTGAGAGAGACACATGGATTGGTTGCCCCCTGTATGCACTGTTATAGTAATAATAATAAGGATAGAATACAAATATAAAATAAGAAATTGGGTGTGACATATTAAAGAGTGGAATGAAGTGTGAACACCCTTAAAAGAGATGTGCATGTAAGAGATATAAAAGTTTATACCCCACATGTAAAGACCAGATAGCAGAACACCTGGGACCCGCTGATAAGGCACACTGAAGACACACTGAAGATGTCTGCTTGAGCACATAAAAGAGAGCAAGCTCTGAAGGAGATTAGAGCCGCTTGTCTGCTCCTCCACAGACGGTCGCTCTCCGCTCCCCTTCGTGCATCCTGCCTGAACTCTGAGCTCTGCCGTGGACCCTGGGTCCGAACCGTGAGCCACAAGCTGAGGCCTCTACAAGACGCCAAGCAGCAGCTGCAACGTCCAACGTCCAGTGTGTGTGTCTGTCAGTGTGGATCTCCGGGTAGCCTGCCGAGGTCTGGAAACCACCAGGACTCTGGTAAATAAACCGTGTGTGATTCGTGCATTGCCTGTCTCTTGTGTAATTTATGCTCGGCCAATATTTAATAAGTGCCTTGAGTCATCCATATAAGTCCATTCTATTGGCAGAGGATACTCTTGGCCACTTGTGCTTGCGTCCTTAGATAAATTCTGGGACATGCATCCCGACGGGGACCTAGGAATTGAACCTAAAACTCAGGTATGTGCCCTTAACCAGGAATCTAACCCTTGACCTTTCAGGTCCCTGGCCTATATCTAACCATAGAGCCACACTGTCAAGGGCTACTTCCTCTACTTACCAATCAAGAAAACTCTCTTTTTAGTATGGTCATTGATAGCAATGGGATTGTTATAGCACAGTAAAAGCTAGGAAAGTTCCAGGACAAGTGGAATGGGGGAGCTGAGATAGATGGTTAAACAGCAATTTGCAACCACCAGTAAATCCTATTCAAAGGAATTTTAGAGACAAACTAGGCAAGTTAAGGGAATAGAGAGGGTCCATGGGAGAGGAATGCATAGATGGGACTTGGAGACATCAAAATGCTTATCTTCCAGAGGATAGAGAAATGCCACAGGATAAGCGAGGAGGAAGACATACATTAACAGAGGTTAAAAAAAAGTCACAGGAGAGGACATAAGAAAGGCCAAGAGACACATAAAAATATGCTCAAAGTCACTAATCATCTGAGAGATGCCAATCAAAATGACAATGTGGTACTATCTCTCACCTCAGAATGGCTATCATCAACAAATCAAAAAACGACAAGTGCTGGTGAGGATGCAGAGAAAAATTAACCCTCATGCACTGCTGGTAGGAATGAAGACTGGTGCAGCCACTATGGAGAACAGTATGGAGTTTCCTCAAAAAACTAAAAATGGAACTCCCATTTGACCCAGTAATCCCACTTCTAGGAATATATCCTAAGAAACTAGAAACACCAATCAGGAAGGATATATGCCTCCCTATGTTCATAGCAGCACAATTCACCATAGCTAAGATTTGGAAACAGCCTAAGTGACCATCAGCCGATGAGTGGTTTAGAAAACTGTGGTACATCTACACAATGGAATACTACACTGCTATAAAAAGAAGGAATTCTTACCATTTTGCAACAGCCTGTATGGAACTAAAGAGCATTATGCTCAGTGTAATAAGCCAGTTAGAGAAAGATAAATATCACATGATCTCAGTCATTTATGGAATATAATGAACAATATAAATTGATGAACAAAAACAGATTCAGAGACAGTTCAGATCATCAAACCTCAGAGGAAAGGTAGGGGATGGTGGGGTGAAGGAGGAGAGATCAACCAAAGAAACTATATGCATGCATATACGCCTAACCCTGTGGTCGGCAAACTGCGGCTCGCGAGCCACTCACAGCTCCAGAGCTGCGGCTTGTGGTTCTGTTGACTAATGAGTTTGCTGACCACTGCCTTAGGGAAAAACAGTTAAAAACATTTTAATAATGTACTAATGTCTTTAACCTGAAGTCAAAACTTCTGGGTAAGGGTAATGCCTTATGAAGTGGTCGGCAAACTCATTAGTCAACAGAGTGGCAAATAGAGGCTCATGAGCCATATTGAGGGGGAAGGAGGCGGGGGATGAGGGGATAAGGACACATATGTAATACCTTAATCAACAAAGAAAAAAAGAAAAAAATCACAGGATATTGGGCAGAAGGAAATAGATTTTCACAGAGGATAGAGGAATGTTGCAAGATAAGGGGAGAGAAAGAGATGTATTACCGAACTAAAGGGGTAAGTTCACTTGCATGCATCATGTGGGCTTTGAGATTTAAAATTGATACTATGTATCAGAATGATGAACGAGAAAAGCACACAGTCCTAAATTAAGGAAAGGTCAAGTTAAAAAGGGTCAGGTTCAAACAAAGAACTGCAATATATATAAGCCAGAGACAAAGGGACATGAGACAGATTTTTATATTTAGATTTTTTCCATTAGAGAGAGAGCAGGCTTTTCTTATTTGGGGGATTCCTTCTCAGGGTGTCTCCTTTAGGAAATCTATTAGTCCATGAATTTATTCTTCATCTTCATGAACAAGGACTCATGAGAAGAAAAGTCTGCAACCTGAACCCCAAGTTTTATTATCTTCTCTAACTCAAGGACACTCAAGAGTAAATTGTGCCTTGCCAGTGTGGCCAAATGGTTGAGCATTCATCTATGAACCAAAAAGTCACGGTTCGATTCTCCATCAGGGCATATGCCTAGCTTGTGGGCTTGATCCCTGGTGGGGGCATGTAGGAAGCCGCCAGTCAGTGATTCTCATCATTGATGTTTCTCTTTCTCCTTTCTTCTCTGAAATCAATAGAAGTGTCTTAAACAATAAATAAACCAGGACAGATACAACCAAACATACAAGATATCCTTGAAAGGGCAAGCAACATACAGACTGCTAGGGACTCCTCTGGAATAGAAAATCTTGGCTTCTCTCCCTCATTCTTCCCTTTGCTGCATCCATAATTATCTTCATACTGAGAAGAGAGGAAGTCAGGAAAAGGGGTCCATAGGAGAGGAATGCCCACATGACTGACAAAGACAGCTCCAAGCCACCAGATTATTTACAAGAATGTTACAAGAAAAGGGAAGAAGAGGAGGGCACCTGGTGAGCTTTGAAACTTTGAAATTGATGCCATGCAGAAAAGAAGAAAGTGGCCAATTAGGAAAAGCAGGGGGCACATAAAATAAGGAAGAGTCCAATTAGAAAGTGAAATAAATGGGCAAAGAAGCTGCTAGCATTTATAAGTCCATAGACAGAGAGACTGGACAGGTTTTTTTTTTTCCATTTTGGAGGAAAGAGCAGGACTCTCCCATTTGGGGGGCCCCTTCCCTGGGTAAGGGGGGGTGTATATTCTTGAAATAAACTTCCACACTTTTGCTTAAAATCTTTTAGTCCATGGATTTTATTCTTCAAACTTTGTAGAACAAGTTTGAGGAGAGTCTCAGCTTGCCATTTGGGATATCAATACTACTATTAATATTTGGACCCATGTTACTCAATTTATTAAAACAATTGCTTTCTTCTTATATAGCAGCCATACAACTCCAAATGGTACTGTCTGAAGAATAACAAGCCCTCATTCTATGGAACAGACTTCTTATTTTGGGTCTCTGGATAGATAATGGCTTCAGGCCCCAATTACCCATGAGGGCTTCTCCCCCTCTTGCTGCTCCTGAGGGGCAACCACCTCCTTTCGTCTTCATCTAGCAAGTCTGGTAACCCAAAGCCCCACAAATACCCCAGATCAGCTTGAAGCAGCAAGAGTGGTCTTCATTCAAAAATCCCCAAAGAACTGGGTTCCTATAACTTTTGGGAAATTTTAGGTAGAAAGTTAAACATGAACAGCTGGGGTAGAACCTGCCCTGGGGTTTTGAACAGGGATCAGACCAATATTGCCTTCAGACCACCACTCTGTGGGTGGCCCAGCAGCCAGCAGACAGCCAACGGGCAGGTTCAGACCAGATGTTGCTTGGCAAAAGCTCTGAAAAGGACATGACCTCAATGTGACCTTCTAGGGTCCTGGACTAATTATAATAAAATTTGCATTTTGGTTTTGACACCCCACCAATTGTTGATTTTTTCTGTATGCATTATGGGTAAAAAGAAATAAATGCGCATGAAAGTCTTCACCCAGAAAAATCTTTCTTTTAAACCATATAACACAGGAGTACAGGACTATTGTCTCTCTCAACTGGCCCACTCCTCACTTGGAGTATATCTTCAACAAATCCCATTTTGCTTTACTTGCATCTTTGTTGACCTTACAATCTTTTCTGCATCCTCAAGAAGAACCGAGGTCCCAGCTGGTAACCCAAATCGGATTGGTGTTATATTAGCTTTAATTTAAATCTTAATTCTGAAATTTACTAATATTATGGCCTCAAGAAGATAACTTGTCCTCAATAAGACTTATTTTCTCATCTGCAAAAATGGATATATTTGTATAAAGCTGTGAGATAATGTCCATACAATGTGAAACATATTATAAGCAATCAGTCCTGACAGCTGATGGTTTTCAAGAGAAATTAAATAGGATAGCTTGCCTAATGTTCACAATTAGTCAGTGACATAACAGATTTAAACTGTGGGATTCCAAAAGAGTCACCCAAACTGTGGCTCTATGGTATGCCGATTGTTTTGAGCTAAAAGCAAATTTAGCTTCAGGCTCAAGAGAAACTTCTGCCACTCCCCATTAACTAACTACCTGGAATAATTTGATTGAGAAGCCTTG
Organism: Lasiurus cinereus; assembly: GCA_011751065.1. Taxonomy (NCBI): domain Eukaryota; kingdom Metazoa; phylum Chordata; class Mammalia; order Chiroptera; family Vespertilionidae; genus Lasiurus; species Lasiurus cinereus. The sequence continues at coordinate 27,005,511 of JAAGEH010000304.1, forward strand.
TCCATAAGAGAATATCAGAGATAACCTCTTTTGACCTACCTATAGGGCAGGGAAAACTTCTATTTAATAATGGTCTGCTCTTCTAATCACCCTGCAAGGATCTCTTGAGGCCCCCAAGGCATTTTCCCTCATCCCCTAGTTCAGGATGCTAAATACCTCTGTCTACACATCATAGCAGTTGAGTCTTCCCACTCAGTCAGAGTCTCCAAGCAACTTCTTGTGCAAATGATATTTAAAGCCAGTTCTTCTGATCCCTAAACTATTTCACAAGATTTTTTTGTTACCAAACTAAAGGGGTATGTTCACTTGCATGCATCAGAGTCCAATCAAATATAAACAGGAGTTTTCAGCCAAAAAAGTAGAGGTTTATTTAAAGCAATGGTTTCAAACCTGAAAGCATAGGTAAACCTGGTTCTCCAATGACTTCTAGAGTTTGAGTTATATATAGGAAATAATTATTAATCATAGTGATTAAGGATGTTGTGACATGGACTCTACTTACTGTTTGGGGCCAGGGTAAGAAGTAGTTGATCCTCATATGAGGTCCTGATGTCAAATATGGCACAGTTCTGTCTGGTTTCATGAGAGTGCTGTTGCTAAGCTCTTTACCCTGTCATAGTCTTAGGGGTTGGGAAGTTGGGAGGTTGGGGGCAGGGGGTGAAACACAATTGCTCTCAAGATGTTATCTCTAGTTTGATGAAACTGTTTCTATGGCCAACAGACCTAAGGCTTTGTTCTTAAAACAGTTTGATGCTGACCAGAATCTGATGTCCTGAAGGCTTAATGATTGTGGAAGAGTATGCAAGAACAGTAAGGAGAAAGGGTCACTTTAAAGTAATGGAGTTTCTGCATGGTTACATTCCTACATAGTCTTGAAAAGGGCTGATATTATATAGTAACATAATATAAAAACAAAGCAATAAAAACATAACAGCTTTCTCTACTTTTAGGAAAGAATACTTATCTTCACCTGCATTCCTGTTAATCTATGTTATAAATTTATCAGGAAAGATAGATTTTCAGTTTAGGGACACGTATTAGGGAGTGTGATTTTGACTCTATGTTGAACTATTTCTTCTAATCATACTCCTATGTTTTATGGCTCAATTGTTTCTAAACTCAATTTTAGAGTAATATTTATTGAATCTTACAAATACTAATACCCATTGATAGTCAACTTGTATAGTAAAGAAGAAAAATGAACATAAAATATCTTATTTATATATGGAATCTAGTGAACAAAATAAACTGATGAACAAAATAGATCCAGAAACATAGAAGCATGCAACAGACTGATATATTTCAGAGGGAGAGGATTAACCAGAGAAATTATATGCATGTATGCATAAGCCATGGGCACAGACAATAGTGCAATGAAGACCTTGGGAGGGGGTGGAAGTGGGGAGGAAAGGGTTAATGGGAGAAAATGGGGACATCTGTAATACTTTCAAAATAAAGATAACTTTTTTTAAATGGACACAAAATATGGCTGTATTTCTCAAGCCTTAGTATATGCCTTGATGTATTCTTTACCATCTGTCACGGCAATTGGTGATGCCCAGATAATGGAGGCTGCTTCACCTTACTTATGTCCCAGAGGAACTGTTGTATTGTACCCTGAATCTCACAAAGGATGCCTCAAGAAGTCAAATTATGGAGTCATTTATTAAAGGCTGGCAGCATACAAGGGGCAAAAGTGCTCCAGATCTCACAGTGCCAAAAAGCTTGCTGCATCTGGCTTATATTGGCAGAATATCATAAATGTATCGATTACATCTTTGGGTTTGGAAAGAGGATCCTGGTTTGCATAAAGCAGTTACAGAAGCAAAATTGAGCAAGTTAGTTATCTATAAAGATTAAGTATAGTTTTGGATCTACGGATCACTGAATCAACAGAAACACATTATTTGGGGCCACCAAGGTAATTTAGAATAATTGTGCTGTCCAGATTCTGGGACCACTGAGTCAACCGGAATGCATTATCTGTAGCTACTGAGGCAATTTCGGATAATTGAGTTGTCTTGATTCTCACATAATGTGCTTCAATAACCAGTGAGATCACAATCAATGGGATATTCAAACCACTATCCATGGAGTATTCAATCGAATGGGATAGCATACATAAATTCAGAAAATCAAAACAAAACAACTTTTCTATTGTTTTAGCAAGCAAATAAGTACAGAAGCCAAACAGCAGGGTTAAAGTTAAGGTTAAAAACTGCAGTTTCTACCTGAAATGATTGCTACCATACTTCAGAACACATCATAGATGATGGTCCCACAATCACTGTTTCATGCATGTGAGGTGAGCTGGTATATGTGATCAACTATATGTATATTATATTTTAGAATTAAAACAGTATATTAATTTTATGCTACATATTAGTGATATGGAGTTTTTGGACTACAAATTGGAATCTTTGTCCACCGGAGTCTAATCTATGGACAAAAGATGGTATAGCAAAGGTGGAAATTTATTAAAGAAGAAACAGACTCCCACATGGGAAGGGGCAAAGAGTCCCACAGAATGGACTCCCACATGGGAGAGGGAAAGGATCCCACTGAATTTCTTTTTCCTATGGCTTATAAAGGCTGCATATCCTGGTGCCTTGATATCATCCCCTCTGATTGCTCACTATTCCCTTAGGCTGGTTACTATAGTAACTCCTGGGGCCCTCCTTCCTCATAGTCCTGCCATTTCTCTGGGCTTTCTTCTTTTCTATCTGAATGAAGGGCTTCCTTCTCTTTATTTTGTAAATATAGATCTTTCTTGTCTACTTCCAGTTCCCTTGTCTTATGGAAATATAGATCTTTCTTGTCTACTTCCAGTTCCCTTGTCTTATCTAAATGCAGCTGTGTTTTGGAAATGTACCTTCTCCCAGTCTGGACCCCACTTCTAAAAAATCCCTAAGGCTGCCTATATTTCCCTAAAATTCCCGCTTCAAAGTTGTGTTTGGGTGTAGAAGTACTTATGTGTATATGTGTGAAACCAATGAGATTTAGGGATTCTTTTACCACATTTTAACTTACCTCATTTTGACAGTTGAGACTGGTACACAAACGTTCAGTACTATAAAAGAAAAGCTTAAACTACTATACTGATTTAGTGGTTACTTGGTGGGCATAAGGTGTTGTGGGGCGACCTGTGAATAACGACCACCAGATAGTCCAATTTGAAATTTGGGAAGCCTTTATTTCGAACTCGAGTCCAGGCTCATATCTCAACTGACACAGCAGCAAGCAACCAGAGCCCCGAACCCTAGTAGCAAGCACTTTTTATCCCCAACACAGGGGTCTTGGCAGTCTGTGATTGGACAAGCTTCTAACAAAGGGTCAGTTTTATTACATGCAGCTGTAGAAATTTCAGTTACACAATAGGTTAAAAAAAAAAAAAAGCAAAAACAAGCCAAAAAAACAAGGATAGGTACTTAACTTTAGCTCGAAGCATTTCCTGTTTGTACAGCCTTGCAGTTACCTCAAGCAGGATGTGCCTAGGGAGTTTTTTGCAACAGAGCTACTTTGAACAAAAACAAGGGTGGGAGTCCTGCTCGGCTAAAGTGTATCAAGACTCATTCTCTTGCGGTAAGTCACCTGTGAGGACCCAGCTTTTCGGGCTAGGGTCTGTCTTGGCAGAGTTCTTTTGCCAGAACAAAGGAAACTTATCAAAGACTGAAAAGACAGTGTTCTATATCCTTCAGAGGCAAAATATCTGGTAAACTTTGATACCTGAGGTAACTTAGAAACAGACACTGTTATTAAAAGTTTGGATATTAAAAGTTTGTACTGTGTAGTTTTCTTTTTTTTTATAAAATAAAATAAAAAAGAGAATGAGCTCAGGAAAAATGGCTAATTTGAAGGGAATAGAAAGAATCTCTGAATTGAGGGAACTGTAAGATTTGAAAGGGAAACAACCTCCCCTTTCTGACAAAGAATGAACCGTGTGTGAACGAATAAGAAAGAAAGAAATGGTGTTGGGGTAAATTTATTTTAAAATGAATAAGCTATCTTTGGTAAGAACCAGAGAGCAAATAGTTGCATACACTAAAACATGTCTTTATTTTATACAGAATCTCTATATCCTCTTCTCTCTTTTATAGCACATCATTTGGGAAGGAAAATCAATGATGTAGTTTCTGCTTTCTGAAATTATATGTCTGAGATGCTGGATTCTGTGGGTCATTGCTTTGCTTCACTAATGGAAAATATAATGAAACCTGCATGATAGAGGAGAAAAAACAATCCCAATGAAAGCAGGTTAAACTGGTGCAGAATTTTAAATTTGAAATGTAAGCTATGATATAAGTTTCTAATATAAATTATCATCTCCATAAAAATAAGCATTTCTTCATATGGAATGCCACTGATTATTAAAAACATTTTGAGTTTAGAATCTTTGCCTGTATCAAAAGATTTATTTTAATATTAAGTGAAGTTTCTACCATAGCTAGCTAGTTAATAAAGAGAAGACAGTGAAGGAAGTCAGATATTGTTGAGCATATTCAGCTGGGAAGCAGATTGTTTGCTTTTGAGAAGGGAACTGGTCTTGCAGAACTTGTTATCTAAATGCAGAGGCCATGGAACTGTGAATAATACACTGCCTTGGGTCAGGGGAGGATTGTTATGCTGGTGCCAGTACGGACCCCTAACACCTGGGGGCCTTCCTACAGGGCCACGAAGGAGGCAGGGGTATATCTGCAAGACAAAGACCCCAGTGGGATATACACACACACACACACACATACAATATCTCTGCATGTTTCTTCCCTCTGATTTGGAAATTATTCCTGGAGTTCACTAGTGTTAATAAATGAGGTCCCTCCCTTTCTCTAGGAAGCATGCTTGGTATTTCTTTGATCTCCTATAACACTTTACCAGGAAATGACCAGTCCATTCCCCCAGCCCAGAACAAAGGAGAAAGGAATAGAACAAAAGGGTGGTAAGTACATGTACAATGAAGTCAAAATGTCATAGGGAGAGGTGCTGGACCATACAGGCCTGCCAGTCTAAACTGGGGAAAAGATCAGGGGGTGAAACCAATGCAAGCCTGTGAAAGTTTGGGAAGCTAATTGTTCATTTTGAAAAAGCTTCTGGTTCCTCCCAAGCCTGAAAATACGTAACTCCAGGTGAACAAGGAAGCTCTCTCTCTCTCTCTCTCTCTCTCTCTCTCTCTCTCTCTCTCTCTCTTCTCTCTCCCTGGGGGCAGAATGCATGGGGTCTGAAAAACTATGAAGCAGTAACTCTGGGCACTGGCCTTTCAGTGTCTTGCATATCAAGTATCCATAATCATTTCGCAATTAAAAATGAGACTTTCATTATATACTAGAGGCCTGGTGCACGAAATTCATGCACGGAGGGGGATTCCCTCAACTCAGCCTGAGCCTGCACCCTCTCCAACTGGGGACCCTTTGAGAGATGTCTGACTGCCATTTTAGGCCTGATCCCTGGGATGACAGTCAGACATCCCTCCCACAATCTGGGACCACTGGCTCTTAACTGCTCACCTTTCTGCCTGCCTGATTGCCCCTAACTGCTTCTGCCTGGCAGCTTGATCACTCCTAACTGTCCTCTCCTGCAGGCCTGATGTTGCCCCCAACTGCCCTCTTCTATGGGCCAATTTGATTCTGGTTGGTCGGTCCTTATGCCAGCATCAAAAGCTTCACCTCCTAGGTAGCCATTGGCTCCCCACAGCACTCAGATTTGATTCTGATTGTTCGGTTCCTATGTCAGTCAGAGTCAAAAACACTGCCTCCTAGATAGCCATTGGGTCCCCAAAGCACCCAAATTTGGTTCTCATTGGTTGGTTCCTATGCCAACCAATGTCAAAAGCTCTACCTCCGAAGCACCCATTGGTTCCCCACAGTACCCACCTTTGATTCTCATTGGTCAGATCCTATGCTAGTTAGCGTCAGAAACTCTGCCTCCTAGGAAGCCATTGGTTCCCCACAGAACCTACCTTTGGTTCTGATTGGTTGGTTTCTATGTCAATCAGCATCTCCAGGCATATCTCTGGGCCTGATCAAAAAGGCAGGGCTTACTAGCAGCCCCCAGGGGAAGCTGGGAGGGAAAGAAAAGCTTGACTGCTGGCAAAGATCAGAAAGAAAGAGAGAGGGAAAGAGAGAGGTAAGTACACTGATCAACAGCTTCCAGAGGCTGCAGATCAGACCCTGACTCACTTTCTGGGTCTCAGCCATCTGAGCAATCAGTGTTGGTTTGCCAGGCTGCAGCTGGGCAACCCAGTGCTGACTTCCAGATGGTCTGCCTTTGGTCACAGGCTCAACCCCTTTCCAAATCCCCAGGCTCTAGGCTTGGGAAACGCCCACTCCCCCCACCTCTTCCCCACCCCGCCCCTCCAATTGTAGTCTCTGATGGCCTGCTGGGAGGGACCTGGGTGGTGAGAAGATTCCTGGGACCCAGGTATGTATGCAAACTAACCTCCATCTTTGTTGTGTTAATTTGCATACTCACTCTGATTGGCTATGGGCATAGCAGAGTTATGGTCAATTTACATGTTTCTCTATTATTACGTAAGATAGCTTCATTATCTTTTTTCTACTTTTAAAAGTATACCTTCAGAGCCCTAACCAATTTGGCTCAGTGGTTAGAGTGCCTGGGGACTCAAGGTTCCTAGGTTCTATTCTGGTTAAGGGCTCAAGCTTGGGTTGCCAGTTCAATCCCCAATAAAGAGCTTGCAGGAGACAGCCAATCAATTCTTCTCTCTCATCATTGATGTTTGTACCTTCCTCTCTGAAATAAATAAAACTATTTATTATTTTTTCAATTACAATGACTACTAAGTCACTAGTAACTAAGTGGAGATTTTAATGTTCTGTAGTATTGCCTGTTTCCGTCGAATGCTATTGAGTGAAATGTGAGTTCAGCTACATAGGCTCAACTAGAGTAATAGGCATTAATGCTTAATAAAAGTTAAATACATATAACTTAATGATTGTGGTTAAATGTTTTTATTCTGCTAAGAGTAATAAGCCTTTGGTAAGAGGTTCAAATTCTCTTCAGTGTTTGTTACACTTTAATCATTTAGTGTTAAATTAATTTAGACCTGACCTTTGGTCCAAAATCAAGTTTTATAAATATACAAGCTTACAAAATCCAGAGACCTTAAATTGTAAATCTATGAAAAGCCTGATAGATTCCCAGATAAATGGCAGAGATGACAATTTTAAAAAGAACTTACAAAAACATAACCAATTTGTAAATTCTCATGTAAACTTTAACTAGTTATCTTTTCATTATAGGCAATACTTTTATTCAAAGCTTTGACCCTAGATCATGACAAAATCAGGCAAGATTTCATTTCAGAAAATATTGTGTTCACTATCACACACAAGCTTAAATATTAGGAGCATAGAGCTGTCATTTTTGGCATGGCAAGAAAATTAAAGTTTGCTCTATGGTGCTCAACCTGTTGCGTTGTACCCTTAATCTCACAAAGCGTGCCTCAAAAAGTCGAATTATGGAGTCATTTATTAAAGGCTGGTGGCAGATGAGGTGCAAAAGCAATTGATCTCATAGCCCCAAAAGGTTCACCACATCTGGCTTATATGCAGAATATCACAAAGGTCTTAATTACATCTTTGGGTGTGGAATGAGGAACCTGGTTAGCACAAAGCAGTTACAGAAGGGAAATTGAGCAAGTTATCTATAGTTTGGGATCTACTAATCACTGACTCAACAGAAACACATTATCTGGGGCCACCGGGGCAATTTAGAATAATTGTGCTGTCCAGATTCTGGGACCACTGAGTCAACTGGAATGCATTATTAATTTAGGGTAATTGAGCTGTCCTGGTTCCCAGAAGAATGTGCTTTGATAATCAGTGAGATCACAATCAATGGGATATTCAAACCACTATCAATGGAGTGTTCAATCATTTGGGATAGCATACATAAGTTCAGAAAATCAAAATAACTCTTCTATTGTTTTAGCAAGTAAATAAGTTCAGAAGCCAAACAGCAGGGTTAAAATATTAAACAGCAATTTTTATCCAAGCATGGTTGCTACCATTCTTCAAATCAATATCTAAAGTATTTTCTATTCCATTTGCCTGGTTTCTTTTCTCTTCAGTGTATCCAGCATTTTTGAGAACTTCCTACATGTATAATTTAATATTGACCCATAAGCCAGCTACCATTCAAAACTTGAATCAGATATGTACATGACTCAGTTTGAATGATTAATCCTCACATATGTCTGGCATATGTGAGGATTAATCATTTTTTTGTATTGAAACTATGGGAATTGAGGGCATTGGTAGCAAGGGCAGAAAAATTGTTTTAAAAAATACTTTAGGCCCTAGCCAGTTTGGCTCAGAGGACAGAGTGTTGCCCTACAGACTGAAAGGTCCTGGATTTGATTCTTGTCAAGGGCATGTACCTCTGTACCTCGGTTGCAGGCTTGATCCCAGCCCTGGTTGGGCATGTGCAGGAGGCAACCAATCAGTGTATCTCTCTCACATTGATGTTTCTCTCTGTGTGCTTCTCCTCCTCCATTTCACTCTCTCTCTAAAAACCACAACAACAACAACAACAACAACAACAACAAAATAACAAATAAAAGCAAAGGGAAAATATCCTCAGGTCAAGATTACAAAAAATTAAAAATTACTTTAAAATATCCTATCTAAAAAAAAAGAGTGATATGCAAATTGACCGTACCTCCACTACGCTCACAAGGCATGCCCACCAGTCAATCAGAGCAAGTCTGCAAATTAACCCAACCAAGATGGATACAGCCACAGAGAGGGCAGGAGAGAGGCCTGGGTTGCCCCTGGTGATGGAAGAAGCCAAGCTTTCCACAAAGCCTGGCCTGCAGAGGTTAAGGCAATAAAGTTTCAATTGCAGAAAATAAATAAATCCCAGATACCAGGGCCTCTGCTTCGGTTACTGGGGGACGTGGCTGGCCTGCAAACCACCACAGGCCCCTCACCCAGGCCACCCCACACCCCAAGGGAACACCCACCCTAATTCAGGACACCCTTCAGAGCAAACCAGCTGGCCCCCACCCATGCACCAGGCCTCTATCCTATCTAATAAAAGAGTAATATGCAGATTGGTCATCACTCCAGAACACAAGATGACTACCCCCATAGGATCATAAGATCCTGCCCCCATGTGGACACAAGATGGCCACCACAAGATGGCCAGCAGGGGAGGGCAGTTGGTAGGGACCAGGCTTGCAAGAGAGAACATTTGGGTGTGATCAAGCCTGCAGGGGAGGGCAGTTACCTGTGACCAGGCTGGCAGAGGAGGGAAGTTTGGGGTGACCGGGCCTGCAAGGAAAGGCAGTTGGGGGTAACCAGGTCCACAGGGTATGGCGGTTAGGGGCAAACAGGCTGGCAGGGGAGCAGTTAGGCACCAATCAGGCAGGCAGGAGAGTGGTTAGGGGGTGATCAGGCTGGCAGGCAGAAATGGTTAGGGGCAATCAAGAAGGCAGGCAGGTGAGCAGTTGGAAGGCAGCAGTCCTGGATTGTGAGAGGGATGTCCAACTGCCCGTTTAGGCCCAATCCAGGATCGGGCCTGAACATGCAGTTGAACATCTCTCAAGGAGTTTCAGGTTGGAGAGGGAGCAAGCTGGGCTAAAGGACACCCTCCCCTGTGCACAGATTTTGTGCACCAAGCCTCTAGTATGTAATAAGGAATAAAACTGCAAATTTATCCAAATCAACTAATTATTTTAAATTAAGTAGAAACTATAAAATCACCACCACTTTACAGTTTCTGGTGAATTGACATATCTCTGAATCCTACAGAATTTTCCAAAATGTGCTTTACAGACTATTAAAGCAGAAATGTAGCCAGCAATATTAACACAAAAAGCAAAGGAGGTTGTTAAAGTCCTACAGCCAAATAATTTGGGGAAAGTTAGCTAAAGATAATTATATAATTTTAATTGTGTTTTGTTGTTGTTCTGTAGTTTCTTATTTTATAGTTAATACTAGTGGCCCAGTTCACAAAATTCATGCATATTAAAACAGATTATTTAGAGGAAATATTTTAATATTATTATTTTCCCTTTCTCTATAATAGAAGTGTCAGAGGTGAAAGAAAATTAGTAAAATGTATATGAAAATCTTCCTCCTGTCAGAGTCTGGGGTACACCACAGTCCCCAGAGTCAAGTCCCCACCCACCCATGTGTGCCTCAAAATCGTGTGAGACCCAGACCTGGCTGGCCCTCCCCATTGGGCTTTATCCAAAACCACATGGTTCCACCCTTGTCCAGCTCCACTGGGTGGGGGAGGCGCAGCCTCAGGACCCCTGTGCCAGAGTGGGGGGCATGCCTTGAGGTCCTCCATCAGGCCCTACTGGTAAAGAGGTGAAGCCTCAGATCCCCTATCAAGCCCTACTGGATGGGGGCCATAGCCTGAGGTTCCCTGGCCTGGCACTCAGGCATGGCCTGAGGTCCCCGTCAAGCCACTGCTTGTATCTGCTGATAGTGCCAAGCAACAGGGACTTGTGTCAGTTGCCAGCAGTGGGTGCGAGCACTAGCTCTGGCACCAGCTGTGGGTGCAAGTGGGGCCAGTGCTGATAGTGGGTGCAAGTGGTGGCTCTGGAGCTGGCACCATGTATAACCGTGAGGCGGGAGCAAAAAATTTTCAGTAACCACCAGGGGCTTGCCCTGATGACAATGACAAAGGCCCTGCCTTGGTCTGGTGCCCCTGCTCACCTGCTCTATCATCCCACTATGGCTGACACCTGCCATGTTCCACACTCTGCCACCTGCTGCTGATGCCTGCCATGTTCCACATGCATCCCCTGGTGATCAGCGTACGTCATAGTGACCAGTTGTTCAGCATGGAAGAGCTGACAATAGGTACCAATGTGGACTTTATCAATGACTGTGAATTTCAGTTTACAAACACAGCCCTAGGCATATGCTTGCCTCTGAAGATGATATTGAAGGAGTCATCCCCCCTTCAATGGTCTTGTTACTTGGCATCTATTCATTGGGCTGGGTGCCTCATTCTAAGCAGTAGAGCTTCCAGTAGGCATTGCCAATCTGGATACCAGTCTGGCCACTCACACATGGCTGTTGCTTGCAACTGCTGAGCTGAAGACAATGATAAAAAGGAGAGGTTGTTTGTTCTTACAGTGCTGTTCTAGGTAGTTGATATAAAAGAACCTGTGAATGAGATTATTTTTATACCTTCAACAATAAAGATAAGTAAAACTTTTTAAAAAGTACAGGTAAAAAAAAATAATCTGTGTAAACATGGTATTTTTGATTCAATAAGAATTTAAGGGCAGTAGGCAAGAGAGTATCAACTATATGAGCCTCAAATAGATCATTCATGATCAATCAACATGAAATTTATTTTTCATGTTTAAAAATACAGTAGGAGTTGACATATGTTATACTAGATAAAATAGTTTTAAACACAGTACATGCTTTACTTTTGTTAAATTTATTAATTAATAATAATTGCACTCATTTCAGATATTGTTTCCACATGTTTCATTTTTCTCAAAAATTAAAAGAAAAAAAAATTCTAAAATATATTTATCTCAAGATTATAAAAAACTGAGCTCTCTATAAAATTTTATCTGCTTTTATTTACTTGATCCATTATAGTTTTCTAATTCAGATTTCTTTCCATTATTAATAATCAGCACCTTGAGATTGAGAACTGTATGTGAACTACAAGATCCTCAAGCATTACATCCTATATAATAAAAGGCTAATATGCAAATAGACCAAATGGTGAAACAATCGTACAACTGGTCACTATGTCATGCGCTAACCACCAGGGGGCATCTGTGGAACATGGCGGGCAACAGCAGCAGGTGGCAGAGTATGGATGGAACATGCCAGGCGTCGGCCACAGTGGGATGGTAAAGCAGTTGAGCAGGGGCACCAAACCAAGGCGGGGCCCTGGTCATTGTCATCAGGGCAAGCCCCTGGTGGCTACTGAAAATTCTTTGCCTCCACTCCACGGTCACACCTGCTGCCAGCGCATGCCCTGCTTGCACCAGAGCCACCACTCGCACCCACAGCTGGTGCCAGAGCTAGCGCTCACACCACTGCCAGCACCCAGCACCAGGCCCTATTGCTCAACACTGTCAGCAGGTGCAAGCGGTGGTTTCCAGCCCCAATACCCATGAGGACTTCTCCACCTCTTGCTGCTCCTGAGGGGCTATTGGGGCAGCAGCCACCACTCATACCTGCCGATAGCACAGGTTCTGCTTGCACCAGCTGCTGGCACTGGCCCCAATCATTCTTCATTGTCAGCGTGTGGGAGCAGAGCTGCCAGCAGACAGGGGACCAGAGGCTGCAGTGGGAGGGGCCAGGCAGGGGCATGGAGGATGGGCCAAGATCCACGCTTGTGCCCACTGCAGCCTCGTGGCCACAGTTCCTTTCAAGTGCATGAATTTGTGCATTGGGCCCCTAGTCTTAGGATAATAGAACATTTATTGACTCTTACAGAGTAGCATGTAATTTGAAATTTATAACTGGAAAAATGATAAGAATGTTTTGGTGTCTCTATCATTCGAGTAGCTCAAATCAATAAACAACTATCTTTTTTTTTTTTCATTAAACAGGTATCTATCACTTTTTATTCAGGTAAAAATTTTAAAAGCTGAACAACATATAAAGTATATGCACTGGAAAACTATCATTTTTCTTGACACAACAGTGCCAGGCTTTATAAGGTGCTATTAATTTTGGAATGGGTTACACTATCATGAGCTTTGGGCAATATTATGACGTCATTCTATAAAGAAAAAATTAACTTGCATAGTAGCTACTTCATTTTAAATAATGCTATTTTAAGGCATTAAATAAAACTAAAAGGCAACAAGATTATAACTAAGGCTCTAAACACAAGCAGGCTAGTTTCAAATTCAGCTTTTGCAACTTATAGCATATGACTTTGATCAAGCTATTAACTCCTAAAGCCTAAATTTTTTTTCTCTTTTAAAAATAGTATAATAATAATAATATCATACTCTACTTATGTGACACTTGATTAAATAATGCCTATAAATTACTTATTAAGTGCATATTATTTTTTAATAAATAATTTCAGCTTTTCTTGGAATACAAATATAATAGAGCAGGGTGAAAAGTAGGGGCACAATTAAATTGTGGCCAGCACTTTAAATATCATACAAAATTATTTTCTTTCTCCTAAACAATATAGTCTAATTTATAACGCTACACTGTCAACTGACTCATGACCAGAGAATTTTTTTATTAATTGTAAAGATCTCCTTAAATCGCCCCTATGAGAAATACTCCTTTCTACATGTTTTCTTTTTTACGCATTTTCCCCATAGAGGATGAGAATTTCCCTTCTTCCCTTATAGTTTTGTTTGTTTGTTTGTTTTTCTAATAATTAAATTTATATAACAGATTAACAGGAGAAAACCAAATTTAATTTTGTACTTACAGGAACTCGTAGAAATGAGACCTAAAGTGATTAAAACAGGTAGCCTTTATATCTTTTAGACAAAAAACAAACAAACACACACACACACACAAGAAATTTGTGAAGAATTACTAAAAAGGGAAATTGGACTTTAGGTAACTAACTAGTGAAGAAATAACAAGGTTTGTTTATACAGCCTTCTGGGCCCAATTGTTTATCTCTGGTGATAAGGATGTTGTCTATTCTCCTGCTGTGGGGAACATACCTTCACATGAAGATTGATTTCCTGTTTTTATGGGCACAAAGGCAGGCCAGTGTCCTTCCTTGCACTTTCAGTTTCTTAAATAAATTTAATTCAACATAATTAATATGCCAAAGTGGTATATTCTGGGGTCGCATATTCAGCTCCCTTTCACCTCTAATTTATCGATAGTAAGCACTTTACTTTCTTAGTGTGTAACTGATAAATTCCAAGAAGAAATAGATTCAGTACCAGAATATTAAGATGATATCTCCCATCAAAGAATGAGTATTATTTTGACAACAATTCCACTGGTGGCTGATTGTTTATTCCTGGTGACACTAAAAATCAATGCCACCAATGGCAACTGGGTAGGTGGAAAGATTAGCAGAGCACATGGTCACCAAATAGATTTACTCTAAAAAGCTACAACTGAGTTTTCTTTTGATTTTATATTTTTTCTATAAATTGTAAGCTTTATCAATTTAAGAAGCTACATTGATTAAATAAAAATAACTAAACACAATTTTAACTACTTACATATTAGCAAAGAAAATTCTTTTTGAACCATTTAAGGATCTTAAGTTTATGAAGATACAAGATATTGATAAGACTTTTATATGAATACATAAATGTTAAATGTGGGGATATGGAGCTAGATGGGAAGAAGCCTGTTCAGTCATCAAATGTTAGAAATAAAAGGAAAGTCATAGGAAATAAAGCAGTGACTATCCATTCATTGTCCAGCTTTTTTGAATTCCAAAAATAGCTATAGAGGATATAATGGGGAAGTTCTACAGAGAATAAGGTGTGAAGTTTATGCCACAACAAATGAAAAAAATAACGGAGTAAAATAGTGTTACAGGTTGAATTGTGTCATCCTCTATCCCCAAATCCATATATTGAAGTCCTAATTCCCAGTACTTCAGAACATTACCATATATGGAGACAAGATCAAAGGCTAATTAAGTAAAATGAGGTTTTTAGGGTGGGTCCTAATCCAATATTACTGGTGTCTTTATTAAAAGAAGAAATTATGTACAGTCATACATATCCACAGATGAAAGACCATGTTAAAAAAAAAGAAGAAGAAGAAGAAGAAGAAGATGGCCATCTACAAGCTAAGGAGTGAGAAGTCAGAAAAATCAACCCTATAGTTACAAGACACTTTAATCCAAGATTTTTCGCCTTCAGAACTATGAGAAAATGAATGCTCAAGCCATCCAGGCTGTGGAACATTGTTATGGCAGCCTTATTAAACTAATATGAAGAGAAAGAGAAAGAGGGAGGGTTTGGGGAAGATAGAAGCTCCACTTCCTCCAAGGTCATTTGGTGCCATCCTTATCTCCTTCCCATCAAGGAGATCCTAACGTAGTTTCCAAGAACCTAGATCCTCAAACCACATAGAATAAAAAACATTATAAACTGATGAACAAAAGGATAGATACAGAAGCAGTAAAGCATCAAACAGACTGTCAAATTTTACAGCAGAAAGATTAAGGAGAAGTGGGGTAGATAAGAGATCAACCAAATGACTTGTATGCATGCATATAAGCATAACCAATGAACACAAGACACTGGGGGGTTGGGAAGTGGGGGAGCAATGAGGAGATATGTATACAGGTAAAACAATAAAAAATAAAAATAAAACACACACACGCACATACACACACACAAAAGAATTGGGTTGAAAGAGGTGATAGTTTTAAAAACCAACCTTGTTTTCTAAAACAGAATAAGTAGCTCTTGGGTGCAAAGTTTTCATATCTCAAATGTAGTGTGAAAGCATAGAACTACTGACATCAAAGGAGCACTACAGACAGACGTGATGGATTTAGAACGTAGCATTTCTTTTACACTTGGACTTGTAAAGTAAGATTAATATATTTTAATATATTTATAGCTTGTTAAATCATTCTTTATTTTTCAATTACCATTGACCTAAAATATTATATTAGTTTCATGTATACATCTTAGTAATTAGACATTATAAAACTTATTAAGTGATCATCTCCCAAAATCATCATATCTACTTGACAAAATAAAGTTATTAGAATACTATTAATGATATTCCCTATGCTATACTTTACACTCCCATGATTACACTGTAACTTTTAATTTGTATTTTTAAATTCATTTACCTTTTTCACCCTTCACTCAAACCCCCCTCTCATCTGGCAGTTTAGATGGGCCTGCAAATTGGGAGAGGCAGGGCCTCAGGGAATCACCAGGGCAGGGCAAACTATGTGAGCCAGGTTGATGGAGACTCAGCTATGGTGCCTGTCTGTCAGCTCTGTGGCAGGGGGGGTCTTAGCAAAGGAGCGATAACCTCTGCCACTACTTTTATCTGGGAGAAAGCTTTGCCCCCAGCTCTTATCCTGATGTCAGACAATTTAACTCTCTTCTGTATGCCCTGCTTCTTTTCAAGTTGCTGTCCCAGCACTGGAGCTCAGAGGGAATGAGTCTGAGTAAATCCCTATTTGGACCTTTAAGAGAAAATGGCTGGGACCCTAGCAGTCTCCAGGTCAGTCAGCCTAAATCCCTGCTGGTTTTTACAGCTCAAAGCTATGGGTACTTTTTTTCCTGATACTGGAACCCTGGGTTGATGGAGTCTACAGTGGGGCTGGTATCTCTCCCTCTTCAGGAGGGACCTCCGCACCCAAGATTAAAAACCCGCCAGACATGATGTCAAACCAGCCCGCACCTCGCCTTCTCCCTTTCTACCAGTCTCAATGTTGCTTCTTCTTTAATTCTCTAGTTGCAGGACTTCTATTATGCCAGATTTCAAATGGTTCTGAATGATTATTGTTCAGTAGTTTAGTGATAATTTTGATGTGGTTGTGGGAGAATTTGAGTACTACTGCATTTACCTAAGCTACCATCTTGTCCTTCTCCCAAGATTAACATCTTGTAATAAGTATTTTAAACTTGCTTAGTAAATGTTTACCAAGCAATGTTTCTAAATGTATATTAATAAATGTTATCACTGGAATATTGGAAAATCATCACAGAAATGCTGAACTATGATGACTATATATGATTCAGGTGATTTCTTATTATGACATATTCATGAATTAATAAATATACAAAACTATAACCATCTAATAATGTAATCATTTACTAAACCCTATCTTTAAAACTATACCTTTGATGCTACCTGGCCAGCCCAGGAATTTAAGAAAAATACAGTAGATGGAAAGGGACATTTTACTTAAGGACAAAGCCTCTTTAATTAGAAAAAAAATCAAAGAAGAAAATAAAATCTTGGACCCATGTGTCATATGTACTCTTGATACCCTTTGATTTAACTTCTTTTTCTGAAATATTAAAAATATACATATATACTTCCAGGAGAAGATACCCTTTTGTTACCAGCATTAGGGCTGTTTTTTGATGTAAGAAAGATGAAAACTATAAATATCATCCCAAAAATAAATATATATGAACTATTTCAAGTTCTAAAAACCTACATTTTGGCTCACACACTTCAGCAGAATAAATAATGAAGCCAAATGACCTCTGGTGGTGACAGATGGGCTCAGCATTTGACAATATAATTCTTGCATTTGCTCTAAGCTAGAATATCTTTAAATTTGATGAGGAATAAAATGAGAATTTTATTACACAATATAAAATAAGACACAGTCATATAAATTGAGCATGAACCCAGAGCATTAATTTGCTATTACTTTAGCTACATAAAATGGTGCAAACATTTATTCTAAGTTGGTAAAGCAGAGGCAATTTTGCTATATAGCAGTTCAGTTTCTTAGGACAGCTCAGGGATGATGTTTAATTAGTTTGCTCTTTTAGTTCACAAGAATATTTAAAAATTCATTTTATTTTTCCTGGTAACTTGGTTAATTAAATGATATATTTCCCCACGAGATATCTTTCATGTCAAAATTCAGTACTTCAAAAAAAATGTCTTCACTTGGTTATCTGTATGTCTATAGTTTAGAAAGCAATTGCTCCCTATAGAAAGTTTATTTTATTAATCATTAGTTACATAAGTTTTTTTTTTCTTCCTGGTACCTAAAACATTCATTTAAAAATAGGTTTTATTTTTATTACCTATGATCTTTGACTCAACAAATAAGAAAAGTCCAAAGAAACTAAAAGTTAGAGATTTTATATATAGCTTTTATTATCCCTCAAAAGACTGAGATATAGACCAATTGCCAAACATTTATGTAGTTACTTATTTAAATGGCAAGATACCCAATTTTTTTCAAGTTATTATAGTTAGCTGGAAATATTTTAATTTTTCTTTAAAATTGAATCAATGGGAGGCAAGTGTGCATGTAGTTTAGAATATATCACAGAATGATTTTTCAATATAACTTTCCTATGGGAACACCCTGCTACCAGACAAGTGTTTTAGCTACTTCCCATCAGCTCATCTGTACCCAGTTATGAAATACATAATGACATTGAATCTCATTTCTTTTTCTTTTTATTAGTTTGGGTTGTTGAAATCAATATGTTTGGTACATTAAAAAAAAAGTATGAATAAATCAAGTATTTCAGGAAAAGAGATAATTTTCGTTTTGTATTTTTTGAACAAATATACATGTGCAGCAGTTTTTTAAGTGTAATTAATTGAAATTTTTAGGACAGACTAACCAATTAGCTTACTTAATTCTCTGCTGTCTTTGAGACTATATTTGTCCAAGGAAAATCATATGCAATGGTAAATAAAAATATAAGTTATTCAGTAAGGTTACTTGAGTCCTAATGTTTATTGTTACATGTATAACAATGGTAGTCAGAACTCAAAAGACACAAATGAAAAACCCAATGTATGCTCTTATAGAGAAAGAGAGAGAGAGTTAATTGACTTCTGGAACTATAAAAGAGAAAATATAGATTCAGATATTACTGTATTCAGGACACAAACAAAATCACCAGAACTCTGTCTGGCTCCATCCTCCAGTTTTTCTTCTTCCTGAAAAATCTATTTTCAGAGAGTTTCTCTCTTTATGTTATAAAAAATGGCCACTAGTTGCTAGGCCAACACTATTTCTACAAAGGAGAAAATTTTCTTGGGAATAACTCTGGCTTGGAACATGTTATATGTTCTTCACTGAAGTGAATGACTATAGTTAAATGAAAGGGAATGATGTGCATGGCCTGTGTGACATAGATCCAAATACTAGATTAAAACTCCAATATGTTAAGGAGGCAATTCCCAAAAGGAAAAGATTATAAGCAGATAAAAAGACCTAGATAACCTTGAGTGAGTTAACCACCACGCAAGTGACTCATCTAATAATAATAAAGTCAATACAGAAATCATCAGTAGCAGAGATTTTGTTTTTAATTCTAGAGAATCAATAGTAAAAAGAGCTCTATTGAAAATTTAATAGAGTGAATGAGGTAACAGAAAAAAAAAAGTACAGGAGGGGCCTTTAGAAAAAACTGGAGTGAACCTGTCACCTTTAAAGAACTCTAAACTTGAAATCATGTGAGAATTAGGAGAAATAAGATATTAAGAGAGTAAATTGAAAGTATGCTTAAAAGGCAAATGGTGTTCCTACTTTTTTCTTTCCCTAACTACTCTACTGCCTTGCTTCTTAGGTACAAGTATCTGAGTATTTAAAGAAATGAAAGAAACTGCAAGCAGAAAACCAAAGCATTTGTGCCTCAGGGCAAAGTCTCCCCAGTCAGGTATTTGAGTCTTCATCACATAAAGGGCTAGCTCTGCATTGTGTAGATTAAAAAAAAAAATGACAAATACACACCTGCAATGGAAACCTATGTCTTAATCAAGAATAATCAACTAAAGTTCTTCTAAATATAATGAAAGTATTAAAGATCACTAGGCATATGAAGAAAATCAGAAGTATAAAATATTGAAATGATATAATAATTTTTCCTATACAAAATAAATAATTCAGAAACAAAAATAACTTTAAAAAAAGCAAGCATCCTTGGGGATATTCAGGTCAAACTATTTTGTCCGATAAAACAGAAACAGGTTATCACTTTAAAGCAACAATTTGGGAGTTAAAAATTTTAAAATGAGAGAACAAAGACAATTGGGAATATTATAAAAATAATTAAAGAACATATTCCACAATTAGAAATATGATGATTCTAGAGTTTTTAAAGGGTCCCTACAGTGGCAACCTAAATGAGTAAAGGATTCATCATTATGAAATACAGTCTATAAAGAAAATATAGAGAATTTTAAAGGCTATCAAAGAGAAAGAGAAGTTAAAAGTTGATCATGATAGAGCAATGAGAATCAAATTGGCAGTATGCCTTCAACAGAATACCAGATGGTTGAGAACATTAGATCAATGCCTAAAGCTCTGAGGGAAATGAATTTTTAATGAAGAATAGTCTACTCAGAAAAACTACTCTTTTAGAAGAAGAAAATAAACATTTTTATGACAAATAGTGCACTCTATTTCAAAAAAGATAATGTACATAAGTGGTTAGTCTCTAACCTCCCCTCCCCCAAAAAAATTTTGAAAAAATAAAATTCAAGGAAATAAACAAAAATTCCAAGATCATAGCTGTGCAGTGAATCTATAGTTATTCCAGTTTAGAAAAAGTATTTGGTGGGATCCAAAAGTAGTATCCTCATAAAAAATAATGGAATGGATATCAATAAATTGATAGCATCAAATAATGTTTTGGGTTTTTTTTTTTAAGATTTTAGAGATAGATAGAGAGAGAGAGAGAGAGAAACATTGATGTGAGAGTGAAACATTGATCAGCTACCTCCTACACACCCCCTACCACTGATCAAGCCCACAACTATGCATGTGCCCTGATTGGTAACTTAATCAGCAACCTTTTGATGAAAGGGCTGATACCCAATCAACTGAAATGTACACTTAACTCTCATAAAATGAAGGTATGTCAATAACTGTATTTTCTAACTAATTATTGAAGTAAACAATACAATTTAACAATTAATTCAAAGAATACATAAATATATAGGCAATCAGAAATGCTAAAATAGACCATCCAGCATGGCTCGGTTGTTGAGCACTGACCTATGAACCAGGGCATTCACGTTTCAATTCCCAGTCAGGGCACATGCCTGGGTTGTGGGCTCCATCTCCCTTGTGGGGCGTGCAGGAGGTAGCCAATCAATGATTCTTTCTTATCATTGATGTATATATATATATATATATATATATATATATATATATATATATATATCTTTCTCCTTACTCTCTGAAATCAATAAAAATATGTTAAAATATTTTTTTCAAAATGAAAAACTGTTCAATATCCACATGACAATAAATTGATTGCATTCCATGTAATAAAATCTATATTTCTATGGACATGAATTATTTGCTTTCCTATACATTTTCTGCAACTTGGAGCTGTAAAAAAGCTAAAAAACAATAAATGGCATAGATAACCCTGAAGGGTGAGTTAGATGGTACTTCCAGGAATCATTTTTACACATTGCAAAGTTCCTTACAATGTTTCCTGATACTAGAATAAATAAGAAATTAGAGATATTAGTTATTTGATGAAAATAGCATGTTATTTTTTCCAGATAAAGAAAAAAAAGAGGAGAAAGGGGATGAAATGGGTGAAGAGAGGGGAGAGGAAGAGAGGTGAAGAGAAAAGAGGATAGGAAAGAAAAAGAAAGGCAAGCAGGAAAATTGAAACTTCACAAAGAAAAGAAGTGTCTACAAAACAATGGTCCAAATATGAAAAACAAATTAAAATGGCATTATTTAAATGACTATGGGATGTAAGAAAAATAATCTCTTTTCCTTCAACTATAAAAACATTCTCTTTCAAAGAGCAATTCCAAACCAAAAAGACGTTATCTGTAGTAACTAAAACTTACATAATCATAAAAACAGAACTCATTTTAATATTTTTGAATTTGTATTAGAAAGTAAGCAATTAATTTAGAGTTACACAAAAATAAATATATATAAAAGGTTAAGTGACCAATTGTATGTATGTCCGACCATCTGACTGACTGGTACATATAATGCACACTGGCAATTTAAAAATAAACATTGACTTCATTATGCATCCTATCTAATAAAAGAGTAATATGCAAATTGACCATCACTCCAAGACACAAAACGGCTGCCCCATGTGGTCAAAGATGGCTGTCCACATGTGGACCCAGATGGCCACCACAAGATGGATGGGAAGCGAGAGCAGTTGTGTGCAGTTGAGGGTGACCAGGCCAGCAGAGAAGGACAGTTGGTGGAGATCAGGCCAGCAAGGGAAGACAGTTGGGGAGGACCCAAGCCTTCAGTGGAGGGCAGTTGCGGGGGAACAGGCCTACAAGGGAGGGCAGTTGTGGGTGATCATGGAAGCAGGGAAGGTAATTAGGGCTGACCGGGCCAGCAGAGGATGGTAGCTGGGGAGAACAGGTCAACTGGGGAGGGTAGTTGAGGGAAAAAGGACTGCAGAGGAGGGCAGTTGAGGAATACCAAAACTGCAGAAAGGGCAGTTGTGGGTGATCAGGCCAGCAGGGAGGGCAGTTGGAGGGACGAGGCCAGCAGGCAAGGGCAGTTGGGGGCGACCAGGCCTGCGGGGGAGGGCAGTTTTGGGGGACCAGGCCTGCAGGGGAGGGCAGTTTGGTGTGACCAGGCCTGCAGAGGAGGGCTGTTGGGGGGGGAGGGACTAAGCCTGCAGGGGAGGGCAATTTGGAGTGACTAGGCCTATAGGGGAGGACAGTTTGGGGGGACCCAGGCCTGCAGGGGAGGGCAGTTAGGGGTAAACTGGGTGCCAGGGGAGCAGTTAGGCATCAATCAGGCTGGCAGGGGAGTAGTTAGGGGGTGATCAGGATGGCAGGCAGACTCGGTTATGGGCAATTGGGAAGGCAGGCAGGTGAGCACTTGGGAGCTTGATTGTGAGAGGGATGTCCAACTGCCCTTTTAGGCCTGATCTGTTTAGGCCCTACCAGGATCAGGACTAAAAAGGCAATCGGACATCCCTTGAGGGGTCCCAGATTGGAGAGGGTGCAGGCTGAACTGAAGGACAACCCCCATTCATAAATTTCATGCATCGGGCCTCTAATATATATGATCTACACTAATAAAAGAATAAGATGCAAATTGACTGTCCCTTCACAATGCCTAGCAGCCAATCAGGAATGAGTGTCCAAAGTAACCCAACAGAGATGGTGGGTTAATTTGCATACACAGGCGCTGAGCAGCTGGGGGTGGGGCGGGACACTTGTGTCATCACCATTGTGATGATGCTGGCATTCCACCCCACCCCAACCCCTCTAGGCCTTTGAGTAATGTGGGAAGGTGGAAAGGTAGAAAAGTGGCTCTGGGCTAGAGTGAAAAGGTGGCTCCAGCAGGAGCGAAGTCAGTGCCTGCAACCAAGAGAAGGAAGGCCCATTCTTGCAGGAATCTTCGTGCATCAGGCCTTTAGTATCCTATCTTATAAAAGACTATTATGCAAATTGGCTGTACCTCTGCTACCCTCACAAGCCACGCCCACCAGCCAATCACAAGTTAGAATGCAAATTAACCCAACCAAGATAGCTGCAGTCACGGAGAGAGCAGGAGGCTTGGGTTTCCCTGGCAATGGAGGAAGACAAGCTTTCCGCCTTCCCTGGACTGCCTTGGCCTCCACTTAAAGTTCAAAGTTTCAATTACAGAAGATAAATAAATACCAACAAAAATGGTTGTGGCCACAGAATGAGCAGGAGGCTTGGCTTCACAGAAGGCTACAAAGTTTCAATTATAGAAGATAAGTAAATCCCAGATACCAGGGCCTTCGCTTGGGTCAATGGGGTGTGTGGCCAGCCTGGAAACCATAAAAGGCCCTTCGCTTAGGCTGTCCCATGCCCCAAGGGAACCCCCACCCTGATCTGGGACACCATTCAGGACAAACCAGCCAGCCCCTACCTGATCCTATCTAATTTTATCTAATAAAAGAATAATATGCAAATTGACCATCACTACAATACACAAGATGGCTGTCCCCATGTGATCAAAGATGACTGCCCTCATGTGAACACAAGATAGCCACCACAAGATGGCCAGCAGGGGAGGGCAGTTAGGAGGGACCAGGTCTGCAAGGGAGGGTAGTTGGGGGCAATCAAGCCTGCAGGAGAAGGCAGTTAGGGGTGACCAGGCCTGCAGGGGAGGGTAGTTAGTGACAAATAGGCTGGCAGGGGAGCATTTAAGAATCAATCAGGCTGGCAGGGGAGTGGTTAGGGGGTGATCAGGCTGGCAGGGAGAAGTGGTTAGGGGCAATCAGGAAGGCAGGCTGGGAGCAGTTGGAAGCCAGCAGTCTTGGTTTGTGAGAGGGATGTCCGACTGCCCATTTAGGCCCAATATTACTGAGTTCGCGTCTAAACGGGCAGTCAGACATCCCTTAAGGGGTCCCAGATTAGAGAGGGTGAAGGCTGGGCTGAAGGACACCCCCCCATGCACAAATTCCATGCACCAGGCCTCTAATATAATATTATATATAATATGTATAATATATAATATTATATATATAACATAATTATATATATGTTACTGCAAAGACTTACATGTCAAAATAATTATATATATCATTTTGACATGTAAGTCTTTGCAGTAAATATTACCACACAAAATTTTCTTCTAATTAATTTTTTTTCTATGTGCATGAATCTGTGCACCAGGCCACTAATATATAAATATAAAGGCACCCTTGCAAACTTTTGGAAATAAAGATACACCAGCACAAATTTCAGATGCTGTGAGGGAAAGAGAAGGTAGAAAGAAACATGAAAATCCAATAATAAGATCAGGTAATATTGAAATTAAGCAAAACAAAAATTAATGTTGCTTTTAAAAAATTAAATTGTATTGGGGTGACATTGGTTAACATGAACATATAGGTTTAATGTGTGCATTTCTAAGTTACAGAATATGTATATACCAACATGTGTTCACCATGCAAAGTTAAGTCTTCTCCTGTCACCTATTAGAACCCCCTTTCTCCCCACCCCCAGCAACCATCACACTGGTGTTTGTGTTCATAAGTTTCAGTTTTATATCCCACATATGAGGGAAATAATATGGTTCTTAGCTTTTTATAGAGTTTTGAAGTATGTAAAGTTAATAAGCCACAGCATCACTTGCTGGACTTACTATCATCCACTTTATTCATTTTTTAAGGTCTTCTCTGTATTACTTAAGAGATCAGGAACTACATTTTCCAGAATTTATTTCCCCGTGTGTTTGTGGGTTAGAACTCAGCAACACCTGGGAGAAGGGATGCCTTTATTCTCTGGAGAAAGCCGTGGCTTGAAGGGCTGGGAGGTGTGAGATTGACTCACAGTGAGTTTTGGTAAAACCATTTTATATTATTTAGATCATTTAAACAATGCCAAATAAGAACGTCTCATTTTACTGTGCTTCTCGGATATTCTTGAGAATAGTAGGATCTTCCTGGAAAGTTCTTGTAAAATTATCATTTGATGAGCTTTAGAGTGCTATCTTTCCTGACCCTGACCTTTAGAAGTGAGATTCTTAAGTGTGACACCAAATCTGCCCATGTTTCTGCATGCCTCTAATGTTATACTGTATCTTTTACCTTGGAATACATGGAATAGCATCTGCTTTCGTGAGCAAATTCTGGTTGGTATAAGCCAGTGGTCGGCAAACTCATTAGTCAACAGAACCAAATATTAACAGTACAAATTATTGAAATTTCTTCTGAGAGCCAAATTTTTTAAACTTAAACTTCTTCTAATGCCACTTCTTCAAAATAGACTCGCTCAGGCCATGGTATTTTGTGAAAGAGCCACACTCAAGGGGCCAAAGAGCAGCATGTGGCTCGTGAACCACAGTTTGCCAATCATTGGTATAAGCTATAAACAAATTGGAAGAAGAAATGGAAATCAAATTAAGTCAATAACATTTAAAGCTGATAAAATAAGAAATAACTATATCAGTGGGCTGTAAGAAAGGTTTGATTAGGTACTAAAACCCCACCATCTTGAGATATGTACAAGATTATCTCATATTAAGAACATCAAGATCCTTCTCTGTTCTTTTTTTTTTTTTCTATCACAGGTACATTTAAATGTGGGCAGAAGAAAATATGTGAATTGGTAATAAATTATGGTTTTGAAAAATATATAGTACAAGATAGATCAAATTTGGTCCAAACACTACTAGGAAATGAGAAGCCTGAGTTTCAAGGAAAAATTTACTTAGGAATGGACACATCGTGTCAGGGAATGAGGGCACAGAGCTAGAGACAGACCACTTAATTCATCATCTCTGTACTCATGTGGTTCCAATTCACATCTTCTATGATAAAAGTATGACTTAAACAAGGAGGAGTATCTTCATTCATTTATCCATTCCACTTTTTATTTAATGCCTACTGTGTTTGAAATAATAGACAATAGCACAGTGAGACTGAATATATTAGGCACATTCTTGGAGATTGTAATATTATGTGTGATAAAATACAATGTAGAAAGAATTGCAAGTTTAAAGAAGTTATCTCTTACTTAGTGTCAATCATTTGGTAAAGTCAGCCAAATTTGCATATCTATCTATATAAAGAGGAAATGTGCAAATTAGGTCAGGACTCTGTAACAAGTCATGACCAGACAGGAGGAGGTTGTGTGTGTTGGTGAGGTCTTGAGTGGAGATGGAGACAGAGACTGGAGGGCCAGCAAGCCACTGCGCCCAGCTTGGGCCAGCATCCCAGAGCCAGAGCAGACATGGACAGGGACAGGGGGGCTGGGCCACAACTTCTACTGCTGAGTGCAGGCCTGGAGAGGAGACAGTGGGCCTGCCTCCCTCAGAAGCAGTCCACATCCCTCCTGCCTCCCGTGGAATTGACACTGGTCCCTCCTGGCTCCTGCAGAGGTGACATGGCTCCCTCCCAGCTCCCGGGGGCACCTACGGCTCGCTTTTGCCTCCCATAGAAGCTGCACAGCTCCCATGGGAGCAGCATGGCTCCCGGCAGCTCCTGATTTTCAATTATTGGAGTGGCAGGTGGCCTCCTGCCTGCGATCGATGGGCTAGTCAGAGATTTTGTGGGTTTTTTGTCAAAATTTAAAATGTCACAGAAATAAAATATTTCATTATGTTATATGAAAGAAAAATGAAATTATTATTTTGCAAAGTACATATAAATTGGCAAATAAATTTTGAAAGCCTATTCTTTGCTTCTCCTTTTCTCTAACAGATATCTGTTTTAAAATGTTTTCTTCTATAAAAACATTAATGTGTTCAGTCCATGTTATAAATATAGTTATTACTTTCATTAAATATATTGGTAAGCTAGGGCATAGGTTTACTTATATTTCATCTACTTAAATAGTACATTCCCACAGATAATCTCTAGGAAGATATCTATGCCACTAAGGTGTATATTATACATTCCTACAATGTAAAAACAGGATCTCCTTGACTAATACAATAACTTAGCTGTCTTTTAAACTATTGTTTAATTGGAAAAGTAAAGATAAGAATTCAGAACACTTTAACATTTTTTGGACGTCTAAGTGATACACTGTGCTAGTCTCCAGGGACAAAAAAGATAATGGATATTTCATTCCCTCTTTCAAAGGGATTAGACTCTAGTGTATAGAGATGGTGTACAGGTGCACGCAGAAGGTGTAGTTCTCACTTCTTATCATCTTTCTTTACTCAGCCTAATTGTGATACATTTTTGTTTCCAATACAATTCATCTTGCAGGCTGCAGCCTTTGTTATCTCTTTCTAAAACCTATATTATCATGTAACAGAAAAATAAATACATTATAATAAAAAAATTGTGTTAAATAAGATCCTAGTTAACATAACTAAAGTAGTAGCATGTAAATAAGTATAATAATGTTCTGCTTTGGCTACTTTTCACTTAAAAAACAACTCATTTATGCACTTTTATTTACTACAAGAATAGGAACATATGTACATTTAGTTTAGTAATTTATCATTCTCTTGGTATCATTTGTTGGAAGTTTCTCAAATAAAATATTTTTGTTTGTTTTGAACCTGAATTTTAAAACATAATGTTACATAGTGAACATCTTCCTCTGTCAAACAAAAATATGGATTTTCAACTATTATTTTTAAGTTTTCAAAATTACCCCATCATGGAATTCTAACACAAATTATTCAACAAGACATTACTAGTAGTTATTGGACATGTATATTTTTCTAACTTTTAAAAATCAAAACAACATTGTGAGAACATTATTATGAATAAATTTTTGAACCTAACTTTTTTTTACCAGTTTAAAATAATTTTTCACTTACAGTTTACTTTCAATATTATTTTGTCTTAGTTTCAGTTGCATAGCACAGTGGTTAGATAATCATATATTTTACAAAGTGATTCCCCTCAAATAGCTGAATAAATGTCTGAATGTTTTAACATATACAAAAGTTGTTTTGAATTAGTTTTGGCAGTAATTCTATCAAGCAGTCAATATTTTTGAGTACCTACCTGCATACGCACTATACAAAGAAGAGTTATTAAAAATGGAAAAAAAAACACTAAAAAATGATAGACACCAAGAAACAAGTGGAACACAACCATAAGAAGGAAAAAAAATGATATATAAAAAACATAAGACTGGCATTTGGAAAGAATTAGAAAATGGGAAGTTATGAGATTAAAAAGTTTAAAGGGCAAAAAAATGAAATACAAAAAATATGAAATACAAATTAGAACCAGCTTGGTCAGAATGAAACAAAATACAGTTTGCAAGGAGAAAAAAACATTACAGAACATGTTTTTAACAATCTAAAGTCCCGTCATAGGCCGCTTAAATGTAAAGTTTAGTTGATGTAAGTATTCAGTAAACAGATATCTATAGTTAAAATTGGAAAAATAATTAAGATTAAATTGGTTAGAATGTAATTTTGAAAGATATCCATCAAATGAAATAAAAGGTAAATGGTTTATAACAAGTTGAAATAAATGGTGCTTGAAATACACCTCTTCCAAAAAATACAAATTGGAATTTGTCAATGTAAAGATATGCTCTCACTAAAGACATGACAGTATACTATTTGACATTTGTTGTTTTTCAAAATTTATCTTTATTATAACATATTTATTTTCCTGGGCTCATATATAAAACTTAAATAAAAAACACACTTCAATTTTTTTCCATGAGAACCTATATGTACTGTGATATTAAAGAAGTCTTCATTCCTAATCCTAAGAGAATAGAGTGGAATTTTCTATCTTGAACTTGTAAAAGTGAATAAACCTAGTCAAATAGTGAAAACAATAAAACAAAAAGTGTTCCATTTTGAAAGATCTTTAGAGTTTTGGTTCTCACCAGAAAAAAAAAAATTCTTGGCATTTAACTTGTGTTCCTAAAATTTCCAAGTAAGTACTATCTATATTTGATTTATGGATCTGCCTTAGAGCCATTACCTAGAGTAGATAAACTATGTAATAAATGATTTTGGCTTTATTCTTCAGTATGACTTTTAAATAAGAAAATATAGCATAGAAAGATGCTAGGGTAAAAAAACTTTCAAAGACAAAATAAAAATTATTCAATTTAAATGTTCCTTTTCTTTTTTGTATTAATTAAAATAATTTATTACTATTATTAAAAATTAGAAAGTGTTTGCACATAAATCAGTAACTAGTCTAACAGATTCTATTGCATAGATAGCAACATCTTACCTAATAAAAAAGAAACATACAAATTAACCATTATTTTGCTATGCCCACAACCAATCAGAGTGTGTATGCAAATTAACCTAACAAAGAGGGAGGTAAATTTGCATATGCAGGTGCGGAGCGGCCCTGGAGGGATGGGACTCCTGCTATGAGGGGAGGGTGGCAGTGGAGGGAGCTATAGGAGCGGTGCTCTGGACAGAAGTGAGGACTTGCTGGTTCCCACATGGGCCAGAAGCAGGGACATGCCAGTCCCAGGCAGCTGGGAGTGAAGCCAGGGGAAAGAAGGCTTATTCTTGCACAAATATAATGCAACGGGCCTCTGGTATATATATGGTATAGAATGCTGCAAAGAGAAAAGCCTACTGAGTTATAGGACCAGACTTTTTGAATTTAACTCCCATCTCCAAATACTCTGACAGATTATTTAACTTCCTTATGCCACAACTTTATATCTGTACTATGGAGATAATAATGTTACCTCATATGTTTATTCTAAAGTTAGTATGTGTAAAGTGCTTACAACAGTGCTTCCAATAGTATTACCATTACAATTATTATTATATAATACACAAGGAAGTGGAACTTGCAATTAAAAACTATAAATATAGCAAACTATTGAGTATTTATTTAACGAAGTTTTCTTTTTTTTAAATATAATTTTATTGATTTCAAAAAGGGAGAGATAGAAACATCAATGATGAGAGAGAATCATGGATGGGCTGCCTCCTGCATGCCCCACACAGCCCACAGAACAGGCATGTGCCCTGACCGGGAATCAAACTGTGACATCCTGGTTTATAGGTCGACACTCAACCACTGAGCTATGCCGACTGGGCCATCAACTTTCCAGTCCTCATTATTAGCATGTGATCTTTCAATCCAAGAGTGAAGGATGAGGCATGTGGTGGAATATCAGAATGAACGGGATCTTTTTCCAAAATACATTTGCCTAAAATTCATATTAAAGCCTACTGAATTAAAATTAAGGATGGGCCAAGAAGGAAAAGTATGTTGTCTGTGCCACCCTCTCATCTGCAACCTTTCAAAGCCATTTTTTCAGGATCTAGATTCCAGAAGGACTCACCCAGAGATTTCCCAATGTTTAATCACTGCAACCACTCTTTCCTGTTTCTCAATAATCCCCACGAACAAGATGTGAAAATTTTTCAGTTATTTTCTCTTCTAGAGAGATAGAGAGAAGAAAAATTTAGTAGTTCAGGCCCCTATTCCCTGTGCCCTTTGCCTAATCAATGTCTCACCTAAATCTACAGATTTAGACACTATTTTTCATTTTTAATAAGAACAGTGAGAGGGGATAATCCAAGATGGCGGCATAGGTAAACACCTACATTGCTGCCTCGCACAACAATTTCAAAACTACAACTAAAAGACAGAACGGACATCATCCAGAACCACAGGAAAGCTGGCTGAGTGGAAGTTTTACAGCTAGAAGGAAAGAAGGGGGCTCACAGAAACCCAAAGGAGCTGCAAAAAGCTGAGGAACGGAGACGCACGTGCTGAGAGAGAGGGTGCCGGAGTACCTGGCTGGCTTTCTCTGGCGGGAGGGAAACGGAGACTCTCAACGGCATTGAACCCCTTATCTTTCGACACTAAACCCAGATCCAGCCGAAACTCATACGGGGGGAGTTTGGACTGTGAAGGGGGAGAAGTGCACGGAAGTTTAGGAGAGTCGCAAAAGATCAGAGGACTGGTAGCGCGCACTGCACTGCGCAGAGGAGAGATTGCTGATTGTGCCTCTGGCTTTCTCAAGTGGGCGGGAGACAGACCCTCCCAACTGTGCCACTTCTGACTCCACTAAGCCCCCGTTTCGGGCGAAACCCTGGGGACCTAGACTCGTATGGTCCTGGTGCGCAGGGGAGCCGGAAAGGCAGCGGTCTAGAGGCACCGCAGACAAGCGCACAAGGTCCACTCCAGCGATTGCCCAGTCACGTGAGAGTCAGGGGCCCTGGAGGGCAGGGCCGACTGGAAGGCAAGGCGGTCCCTTAAGCCCTGAGACTCCACCCATCCCAAGCTCAACAGAGGCTTCTTCGGTTTTGCAAGTCTGGTATCATAAGGCTGAATTCAACATAGAAGTTTCCCCGGCATAGTGAAAATGCCCAGACAAGGGAAGGGATCACAAACAAAAGAAATGGAATGAAAAAAACGACTGGATATAGAGTTCAAAACCACGCTTATAAGGTTTTTCAAGAATATGCTAGAAAAGATGGATAAATTTATCAAGTCCCAAGAGGAGATGCAAAAGATCCAACTAGAGATGATGGATAAATTTAGCGAGTCCCAAGAGGAGATGAAAAAGGACCAACTAGAGATACTGACTGAAATAAACAATATTATACAGAGTCCTAACAGCAGACTAGAGGAAGGCAAGAATCAAGTCAAACTTTTGAAATATAAAGAAGCAGAAAACACTCAACTGGAAAAGCAAGAAGAGAAAAGAATCCAAAAATGTGAAGATAATGTAAGGAGCCTCTGGGACAGCTTCAAGTGTACCAACATCAGAATTGTGGGGGTGCCAGAAGAAGAGAGAGAGCAAGATACTGAAAACCTATTTCAAGAAATAATGACTGAAAACTTCCCACATCTGGTAAAAGAAATAGACATACAAGTCCAGGAAGCACACAGAACCCTATATAAAAGGAATCCAAAGAGGACCACACCAAGACACTTCATAATTAAAAATACCAAGAGCAATAAACAAAGAGAGAATATTAAAAGCAGCAAGAGAAAAACAGTTCATTACCTACAAGGGAGCACCATACGACTGTCAGCTGATTTCTCAACAGAAACGATGCAGGCCGGACGGGAGTGGCAAGAAATATTCAACGTGATGAATAGCAAGAACCTACAACCAAGAATAATCTATCCAGCAAATCTATTATTCAGAATTGAAGGGCAGATAAAGAACTTCACAGAGAAGAAAAAGCTAAAGGAGTTCATCAACTCCAAACCAGTATTATATGAAATGCTGAAAGGTACTCTTTAAGAAGAGGAAGAAGAAAAAGGTAAAAGACAATATATTATGAACAACAAATACATATCTATCAACAAGTTAATCTAAAAATTAAGTGAATTAAAAATTTGATCAACGGAATAAACTGGTGTATATAATAGAATCAGGAGCACAGAAAGGGAGTGGACTGATAATTCTCAGGGGGAAAGGGGTGAAGGGTGTACAGGAGAGACTGGACAAAAATCATACACTTATGGATGAGATCAATGGGAGGAAGGTAAGGGCAGAGAGAAGGGTGGGAGCTGGGTGGAGGGGTGCTATGGAGGGGAAAAAAGAGAAACAAATGTAATAATCTGAATAATAAAATTGAATTTAAAAAAAAAGAACAGTGAGCACGTTATTGTTACAAGATCAAAGGAATGGCAAAATGTTTTTCAGTTGCTGGCTTCAGATTTAAAACAAAAATAATTTTAAAAAAGATTAGCCAATAATTAGTAGGATGCTTTGTTCTTGTCCTGAGAAAGGGAAAGCAAAATTTTAACAACAGGAATATTGAAAAGTTGAAATTATGAACTAAAGAGAAGGCACATATGCTGTTTTCTTAAAAATGTTATAAATAATATTCAAATGCAATTTTTTGTTTTAAATATAATCCACACTAACCCTATTTGGAGCATCAGACCATGGACTGAAGGGTCATGAATTTGATTCCAGCCCATTGCAGGCTCCATCCCCAGTCCCAGTCAGGGCACATGCAGAAGGCAACCAATCTATGTGTCTCTCTGACATAGATGTTTCTTCTTCTGTCTGTCTCTCCCTCTCCCTTCCACTCTCTGTAAAAAAAGAAAACTCAATGAGAAAAAATATCCTTGGGTGAGTAATCTTATATAATAAAATAAAAGCGTAGGTGGCGTCACATGACAATGTCATCACAAATGACCACCACAAGATAGCCAGCAGGGGAGGACAGTTGGGGGGCAAACAAGCTAGCAAGGGAAAGCAGTTGGGGCCATTGGGCCAGCAGGGAAGGGCAGTTGAGGGTGATCAGGTTAACAGGGGAGCAGTTAGGCATCAATTAGGCTGGCAGGGGAGCAGTTAGAGAGCGATCAGGCACCAGGCAGGCAAACGGTTAGGAGCCAGCAGTTCCAGATTGTGAGAGGGATGTCTGACTGCTGGCCTAAACTGGCATTCAGACATCCCAGATTGGAGAGGGTGCAAGCCAGACAGGGAAACACCTCCCCTTCCCCTGTGCACCAATTTTGTCACCGGATCACTAGTATATAATAAAAGTCAAGCAAAAGTAATGCAATGTTCAAGTGAAGAAGCCAAGAGAGTGAACAGCAGTGGCAATAGCAAAAGAATCAGTGATGGAATTGAAGGATTTTGTGATTTAATTAAGCAAGTCCTTGTCCTGTGGCAATCTGATACTAAACAAATTGGAGTTGAAATCTGAAAATCACTGCATACAATCCAAAAACTTGAGCATTAACAAATCAGTGTTTTTCATGAGTTTATAAATATTGCTTGAGCTCCCACTCTATTTTAGCTGGTGTTCTAGACATTAGGGATAGAGCAATGAACAAAAATGTCCTTGCCCTCACTCTGTTGGGGAATATTGATAAAAACAAATATATGTTTCATAGAGCAGATAAATGATAAATGCAATGGGTAAAATATTAGATATGGAGTTAGAAAATGCTGATAGTGGGCAGTCAAGCATGCTTCAGTGGCAGTGTAGCATTTAAACACAGACCCAAAATAAGAGAGAGAGAGAGAAGGCAAGAGGATTCCTAGAGACATGACAGGCAGAAAAGAAGAAATCCAGAATGCTTACTCCAGAGATTTCCTCTTGAGTCCACAGATTATGTAGGTGGACAACACTAGAGAATAATCCTAATAATGATTTAGGTAGTGCTTAATGAGTGCAAGGCACAGTCCTTAAGAGATTTATAGAAGTGCACTTGAATAACTCACTAAATCCTAACAACAACCTAATAGTTTAAGGCATATACTATTATCATCATCCTCTGCATTTGATAGATGGGAAATAAAGAAAAGAGAACTTCAGCAATTTGTCCAAAGTTACACAGTCACCCTGAGGCATTTCTGGGATTTGAACCCAGACATTCTGGCTCTCTGTTAGTCTTCAGTCTTTCACACATTACATCTCATCTGACCTCTTCCTTGGAACATTTTCTTCTGCCTCTTGTCTCTTCTTCCTTTCTCTTCCAATTCTAAGGATGCTCATTATTATAGTAGGCCCATCTACATAAGCCAGAATATTTCCCTATTTTAAAGGCAGCTGTTTATAAACCATAATTCTATTTGCAACATTATTTCTTCTTTAATATGCAATATAACAAATTCACAAATTCTGGGGCTTAGGATGTCATCATCTTTGGGGAGGAGAGGTCATTCTGCCTGACACAGGCTCCAACTCTGTACTCCAAACCATTAAATGACTCTACCCTTATAAACATGGCCATAATACAGTTGGTTTCTTAGTGGGTCAGCCAGATTAAGTCTCTGCATAGTCCAGGCACCAAGATGATTAAAGCCAGACAAATTTGGGTTTCTGAAATATGTTTTTAGTCTAGTCATAAACCCAGTAGGTACTGAGTTGAAATGTAGAAATCAGGGGTGCTACTCATTCAATTAGCCTGGGATGTTAATCAAATACAATTATTTAAAACACAACTTCTTTATTTCTATGTTGCAAAAACATGCACATATTTTAATTTTAAAGAACCTAACTAATATATATGTTCACTTTTCACATAGTTTAGTCCTATTGAAAATGATCTATCTCATTCACAGTAGTTGTTCTCTACATTTATTCATTTATTTATTACCTGAAAAGCTGAAAATGTTATTCTGGTCTGTGATCTATATTCATCCAAAAATTTAAAAGCAAAAAATTGAGGCTTTATCTACCAAAATGACTTATCTCCCCCTACCTCCCAACTCTCAATTAAGACTATTTACCTTTTCCTAAATACTTCCTATACTTGGGCTTACCTCTGACCTATTCCCTTGTGCTGCAGGTTGATCCTATTCATCCTTCAAGGCAGGCTCTTTTTCCTTTGTGCTTCTACTAGGTTTTGTTTTCCCTTCTGTATAGCAACCACACATGTTATTTTTGTCTTAATTTATTGTTACCTCTATACATTGTTATGTATTCTCTATCAGATTTTATGTGTAGCAGGAGTGAACTTTACAATGATTTTAGTAGGAAAATGGAACTTAAAAAAAAAACATGTTTGCTGAATCAGTACTGTGACTTTTTAAAAAATTTTTTCAGATATATAACATTTCCTTTTATAATTTTCTAATACTCCATTACTTTTCTCTAATGAAATGCATATATAAAATAAATTTACCTGTACACAGTTAAAATTAATTTATTGTCTGAATTTGGGCATTTGTGAAATAAATATTTTTAAAATTATAATAAAGCACTGCTTTCTTTCCCTATGTTAATGCTCAGGCAAGTCTATACTAAATGGTACAATGTAGTCAAAGGCTCATACCTATCTATATATAAAAAAAGCCCAGAGACCAGATGGCAGAACAACCAGAATGACCAGAACGACTTATGGCTATGACGTGCACTGCAGCAGCCAACCATCCTGATCTGCCTGCCACTTCCTGGTCAGCCTGGCCTCCGAAGGGCCCCCAACACCCTGATCAGGGCCTGGGATGGCCAGCCAACCATTCGACACCTCCCCTGCCCGCCTCCACAAGCCAGGCCCAATGGGCCCCAATTGGGGTGAGCTGACCAGACCCCATCTGTGCACAAATTGGTGCACCAGTCCTCTAGTATGTGGGATAACAACAATGGATTCATAACCACAAATCCTGACCCATATTGTGTATATTATATTGTCTTAACTTTTATCATTGGAATTACTATTATTTGTTTTCTTTTCCACAATATGAAATACTCTTGGTAAATTATCAAACACAACAGTATATAACATCCCCTTGATTTATATAATAGTTATATTTTTTTATAAAATTCAGTGTATATTAAAATTATGCAAAAAAAACTTTTGTGTTTAAATGTAAAGTAGAGGGAGATCTTAGTGTCGAATAATTATGAATTTTTCATCTACAAGATTGATGATGTCAATGTTGTTTAAAAGTCATAGGACACAGTAAACTTATTTTTTGTATTGGGCTCTGTCTTACATTCCAGCATTTCTAGCATTCTGACAGAAGGTTCTTGAATGTTGGCAGTGCAAATTAATAGTAACAACCAAAACCTTGCTTCATAAAATTCCAATCCTGCCCAACTTTCAAGAGTTAATATGATTGTTTGACGACCCAATAGTAAGATTACTTTTACACTGAGAGAAGCATCCCACAATACCAATAGCATCCAGACTCTCTGAAATATTTCTTTGTGGAAGGTGGCTACAATGTTTAGACAGGCTCAAGCCTCAGACTAATAAGAAGGCTCAGTCTTCTCATGGCCACATGCAAGTCCCAGCTTGGAGGGTAGAGTCCTCCCAGAACAATTATAGCCAACAGCTATGGTTATAAGCTTGAACTTATGGTCCGAACACATGGTCCCACATGCCTGAGTGATGTGGGCTTGATAGAGTTCAAGTGCATGTAATTGAGTAGGATCAAAGCCCATGAGAATGTTGTAAACATCTTGACCATGCCCTTACTTTGCCTTGTGGCATCTGGTTATAAAATAAAAATATGGTGTGTAGTCTGTGGCGCTGTTGCTAGCTCTCCATAAGAGAGAACAGCATCCCACCAAGAACCCAGCTTCATTCTCTTGTCTATCTTTTCTCAGTCCTTAATCACCCCATCTCAGGCTCTCTGAACCTAGCTGAGCTGGCACGGCACATAAGGCGCCCTGGGACTGAGTATGCCATGGCAGTGCCAGCTTGCCACATTTCTTAGTGAAGCATCCATCTTATATAAAAACTGTTGTTTGAAAATTTAACCCTGCTATTTGTCTTCTGTAAATGCTTGCTTGTTTAAATAATAAGGAAAATAAGACAACTCCCACTTCAGAGAGGCCATTAAACCTTCCCTGGATAAAATTATAAGTGCTCGCACCAGGCCAAGCCTTTGGTTGAGTTCTCAACGCCCCAGCACATAGGGACCCTTTAAGAACTTGCAAAGGGGGCCAGAAACACTCCATATTTGGAAGACAAAGAAGGTAAAAACATATAAGTAGAGAAAATTCCTCCATTTTGGGGCCTAGAATTGAGAGATATTTTCCTCTGGACCCGCACATAATAAATGTAACTCCATCTCTCTATAAGTATTGCTTGGTTCTTCTTTAGTTTTCTGTAATATTAGTAATCGGAAAGTATTTGCAGACTGACCCTTTTCTGTTCTCTAGGAACTGAATATTTAGACAATGTTTAATGATCCATCAAGGTCTACTTTGAAAGAAAAACAGTGTTCCTATAGAGGGATAAAAAGACCATGGACAGAACCCCAACACAGTTTTCCAAATTATATTCTAGACAAAAAGGTGGAGAGGTAGAATCCCAATGTTGGGAAAGTGTAAGGTCAATGGGACTTGCTTTCATTTGTTTGGTTTTTGTTTGTTTTAAATTTAGAGGCCAACTTTACTCTGGCCTGCTCTCCAAATGATGGGGGTCATGAGACATTTGATCTGCCTTGTCCACGCTGACCACAGTAGCTAAGTATTCTTATAAACCACCTTCTCCTTGATAATTACAAGTGCATGTAATTGAGTAGAAAAACAGGCCAAGAGATTTTGTTCTAATCTTCTTGAGTACAAAACCAGTGTATCAGAATGAGTGCCAGCCTAAAAAGAATGTCTGCACACCTAGCAGCATAATTCAAAAGAGATGCAATTCCCATATCTGTCTTTGTAGTGAGTGCTAAAGTGAGTCCATTGGGAAGTGAGTTGTATTTATTAAATTATTTTTCCACTAAAAGCCCAGTGCAATCTCTAGGCCTGGCTGGCAATCGAAACGCAAGCCTCTGGAATGGATGGGCAGGTCCCACCTAAACTCTGCGCTCTGGACAGTACCTGGGCCCCGGGCTCCCATGCACCCTCATGCACCCCCCTCTGCCTGAGTCATGGTGCCCGAGTCCCCACCTGGAGATGTGGTGAATGTGACCGGACACTATGGGCAGGGGTGTAGCGTGGGCCTCTGGTGCCTAGTGGTGCTGCGCGGAAGCAGGGCAGGCAGCGCACTCTCTCCTGGCAAGCCTTGCAGACCGGCTCCTGTGTGAACCCACAGGGAGTCCAACCAGCCCCTGCAGTCCTGGAAGCTGTGGTCCAGCTTACCCAGAGGAGGCCACATAGGTGTGGGGCAGCTCCTCACAGGCGCCTGGCACCTGAGCATGAGGGAAGGGGGGGCTTCCCTAGCAAGCGAGCCCTGGCATCTGGGGGAAGGTAGCAGGAATAGTGAGAGCAAGGTCGGTGGACACCCCGCATTTTCACAGCACCCCGTTCCTGTAACCCCTGCCCCTAAGTAGCAGGCAAGAAGTAGAAGCACGTCACCGGTACCTGCTATGTTCTGAGCCGCCCCCTGGTGGTCAGTACATGTCATAGCAAGTGGTTGAACTCTGTCAAAGGACCACGGAAGAGGACAATTTGCAAATCAGGCTTTTATTTTATAAGCTAAGGTTTATAAGCTTTTTAAAATAACCCCTCCTCTACCACAACCACAACAAAATCCTAACACAATTTGGCAAAGAATACAGTCCAAATACAAAACTTTAATTGATATTTTCCTATATTCCTTTATACTATTTACTCTCTTTGCAATAAATAAGTAAATGAATAAATAAATAATTCTGTAGAGTGTAGTTTCACAGCATTATCACTTAAATATTCTAGGATTTTTCTAAATGTAGTTTATAGCTTTAACATTCATCTGTACACAGTGTACAGTTAAAACTTGATCAAACCAACTAATAATGATCTGTGTGCATATAAAGGTGATAATGTGAGCACAAAATAGGTACCTTAGTAAATATTGGTTAAATTGGATTTAAATTTATTATAACTGCCACATTCATAGTCCTTCTATGAGTAATCTTGGTTGTAGGTGCTTTTTTTTTTCTTTCTTATTAGATAATGCATAACTAGGACTATTGAAATTTTGTCCCAAAATGCCTTGCACAACACTGTATACATTATGTAATTCAGTAAATATTCTTGAGTAAATTAGTAAATGAATGACTGAATACAGTGACTACTAATTTTTAAGCAAGAAGGTTAGCAAGAGATTAAAAAAAAACATGATCTGTATTTAGCTCCTGTCTTGTCAACTATAGAATTAATATTTTGATTTAAATATTATTGTAATTTTAGAAACTAATACCATTGAATTTCCAGTTTGAAATTGGAGGCTCTTTTTCTTTCTTCTACCTACTTGTGCTTATAGTTTCATCAAGAGAAACCACAAATGCACAACTATCTTTTGGTCTTTTGAGTATGGTCTCTTGTGCCATGAACTATGTAAGTAAATCAACACATTCACAATTGGATGACCAAGGTCAGTAAGGAACACACAGATACCAGCTTCAAGTCTGTCAAGAAATCTGGGCATCAGTGCCTCCTGTGTACCATCTCAGGGTGGGTAACCTCTGCAGCAACAATGTTGCTGAATTGCTGTATAATGGAAAATATAGACCCACCCCCCCTGTTGGCTCAAATGCAAACAACTATGAAACAGTGAGCTCTTGATAGACCACAAGCATATTTAAGTAGTAAAATAGCATCTCACCATGTGATTACTTTAGCCAGCTGTATGAATTTGCCTTGAGCTGAACCAGGCTTTTTTGTGGTGCCAGTTCTTCATTAGAATTCTGAATAAGCATCTTTCAGAGCCAAGAACATGGGATGGTGGGGGAAGAAGAATCTAAATACCTGGTGCTTTTTGGCAAGCAAACCAATTGGACATAATTACACTCTAAATTTTGCTTGGTGAAAAGATCATAACATAAATGCTGGGAATAAATGTTTAACTGATTTGTTTGCCCTTGCTCACTTGAATAAAAGAGCACTAAATCAGCCATCAGACAATGTTTTATATCCAGAGCAATGTAAAACAAATTATTCACTACATTATAGCAATGCAGGGATATCTTTATTCCCCCCAGCCCCCTGTTGATTTTTAAAGAGTCAACAGGGAGAAACCAAGATGACAGCATAGGTGAACACCTAAACTGCTGCCTCGCACAACAATTTCAAAAATATAACTACAAGATAGAACGGACATCATCCAGAACCACAGAAAAGATGACTGAGTGGAAATTCTACAACTAGAAGGAAAGACAGGGACTCATGGAGACTTAGAAGAGCTGTAAAAAGCTGAGGTATGAAGATGTGTGCATAAAGAGAGCAGGTGGCAAAGTGCCTGGCTGGCTTCCTGTGGTGGGAGGGAGACGGAGACTCCCGACTGCACTGAACCCCTTATCTGACTGCATTGAATACCAGTTCTGGAAGACACTCATATGGGGGGAGTCTGGAATACCATGCAAAGGGAGGTGTGCACGGAAATTTAGGGGAGCTGAGAAAAGGCAGAGGTTTGGGGGCACAAACACCACTGCAACCAGAGAGGACAGACTGCTGATTGTGCCATTGGCTTTCTCTAGTAGGTGGGAGACAGAGCCAAACAACTGTGCTGAACTCCACTTCTGACTGCACTGAACCTCAGTATCGGGTGAGACCTTTGGGACCCAGACTCATAAGGGTCCCAGAGCACAAGTGAAAGGCAGAGGTCTAGAGACACGCATACACGTGTGCACAGAGAAGGCTGCAGCAATTTCTGAGAGACACTTGAGACCCAGGAGCTGTGTAGGACAGGGCTGACTGGAAGCTAAGACTGTCTGCTCAGCCCTGAGACTCCACCCCACCCAAGCTCAACAGAGAGGCTTTTGCAGTTTTGCAAGTCTTGCATCATAAGGCTGACTCCAGCACAAAAGTTCTCCTGGCGTAGCAAAAATACAGAGACAAAGAAACAGATCACAAACGAAAGAAATGGAGGAAAACAAACAATTGGATATAGAGTTCAAAATCACGGTAATAAGGTTTTTCAAGAATTTCCTAGAAAAGAGATAAATTTGGCGAGACCCAAGAAGAGATGAAAGAGGAC
Source organism: Lasiurus cinereus (assembly GCA_011751065.1). Lineage (NCBI taxonomy): Eukaryota > Metazoa > Chordata > Mammalia > Chiroptera > Vespertilionidae > Lasiurus > Lasiurus cinereus. The sequence goes on from JAAGEH010000304.1 coordinate 27,046,822, forward strand.
CAACTAGAAATTAAACACACACTGACTGAAATAAAAAATATTATAGAGAGACCTAATAGCAGACTAGAGGAACGCATCAAGTCAAGGATTTGAAATACAAAGAAGCAAAAAACACTCCACTGGAAAAGCAAAAAGCAAAAAGAATAAAAAAATGTGAAGATAGTGTAAGTAGCCTCTGGGACAACTTCAAGCATACCAACATCAGAATTATGGGGGTATAAGAAGAAGAGAGAAAGCAAGATACTGAAAACCTATTTGAAGAAACAATGACTGAAAACTTCCTACAGCTGGTGAAAGAAATAGACTTACAAGTACAGGAAGTGCACAGAACCACAAACAAAATGAATCCAAAGAGGACCACACCAAGACACATCATAATTAAAATACCAAGAGCAAAATACAGAGAGAGAATAGTAAAAGCAGCAAGAGAAAAACAGTTAATTAGCAACTGTTATGCTTACTGGTTATTTTTGGTTCTCACTCTCCTCCACTGTTATTAGAAGGTAGTACTACAAGGGAGAACCCATATCATTGTTAGCTGATTTCTCAACAGAAACTATGCAGGCCAGATGGGAGTGGCAAGAAATATTCAAAGTGATTACTAGCAAGAACCTACAACCAAGATTACTCTACCCAGCAAAGCTATCATTTGGAATTGAAGGGCAGATAAAGAGCTTCACAGATAAGAAAAGCTAAAGGAGTTCATCAACTCCAAACCAGTATTATATGAAATGCTGAAAGGTACTCTTTAAGAAGAGGAAGAAGAAAAAAAAGGTAAAGATAAAAATTATGAACAGCAAATACATACCTATCAACAAGTGAATCTAAAAATAAGTGAATTAAAAATCTGATGAACAGAATAAAATGGTGAATATAATAGAATCAGGGGCATAGAAAGGGAGTGGACTGACAATTCTCAGAGGGAAAGGGGTGAGGGGGGTGCAGGGAGAGACTGTACAAAAATCATACACTTATGGATGAAGACTATGCAGGGGGAGGTAAGGGCAGAGAGAGGGGTGGGAGCTGAGTGGAGAGGAGCTATGGGGGAAAATAAGAGGAACAAATGTAATAATCTGAACAATAAAGGTTTATTAAATATAAATAAATAAATAAATACATAAATAGATAGATAAAATAAAGAGTCAACAAATATTTATTACCCCTATCCTCTGTGCTAGGAGGTGTTATGTTTACTCGGTAATACCTGTGAAAAACTGTCATTATCCTTAAAGTATTTATGTTCTATTAATATATTCAAAATAAATAAAAATTATATATATATATATATAATTTTTAATATATATATATATATATATATTCTTTAAAGAGACAGAGGGCTTAAAAATACAAAATAAAGTAAAATAAGCTATACTAATAAAAGAGAAACATGTAAATTGATGGTCCCTCTGCTATGCCCACTAGCCAATCAGGAGTTTGTATGCCAATTAACTAAACAAAGATGGCAGTGTCCACAGAGCTGGAGTGAGTAGAAGGCTTGGGTTGCCCCTGGCAATGGAGGAAGCCAAGCTTCCAGCCCACTCTGGCCTCTGCTCAAGGAGGGGCTGAGGGCCTGGGTCCCCAAGCGGCATGGCCAGCCTGCAAACAGCCCTCAACCCCTCACCCAGGCTGGCCACATTCCCACAGCGAGGTCCCTCACCCCATGTGGATATGGCCAGCCTGCAAACCCACATGCCCCTCACTCAGGACACTCCATGCCCTGATCCAAGACACCCTTCAGGGCAAACCATCCAGACCCCACCCGTGCACCAGGCCTCTATCTATATTAATAAAAAGGTAATATGCTAATTAGACTGGGAGACCTTCCAGGAGACCTTCCAGACATTCTTCTGGACAAAGCCATGGTGGTAGGGCCGAGGTAGAGGTGTTTAGAGGCCAAGAGGGGAGGACAGTTGTAGGTGTCCAGGCCAGGATGGGACAGCAGTTGTGGGTGATCAGGCCAGCAGAAGGGGGCAGAGGGAGGAGGAGTCATGGGTGAGCAGACCAGAGGGGGGCCAGTTGGGGGTGAGCAGGCTAATGAGGAGGGAAGGTGGGGGCAAGCAGGCCAGCAGGGGAGCAGTTGGGGGCGAGCCCATTGGCACAGGGGACAGTTGGGGATGATCATGCTGGTGGGGAGGGCTAGTTGGGGCAAGCAGGCAGACAGGCAGATGAGCAGTTAGGGGCAGTAGGACATCCTTCGAGGGGTCCCAGGTTTATTTCTTGCTAACCCTCTTGCATTTATTATTAGAACAACATTATTATAATGTAGTGGTGCAGGCCAGGTTGAGGGACACCCTCTTCCCCCTGTGCACAAATTTTGTGCACTAGGCCACTAGTAGGCTACTATAATAAAGAATGATTAGAGTAAGAAATTTGAAGGTAAGTCACAGAAAATTTCTCTGAAGTGATACTTGAGTTCATATATATTTATTCATTAATGAAGTATGTACTAGGGGATAGAAATTTTTCTAGCAGTTTGATGATATCTGTGAACAAAGATTCTTACCATCACTACCTTCTAATAACAGTGGAGGAGAATGAAAACCAAAATGACCAGTAAGCATAACATGCCCTTGCCAGTGTGGCTGGGTTGGTTGGAGTGTCCCATACAAGGAAAGATCATGGTGAGGGCACATAATCAGGTGCAGGTTTGATCCCTAGTTGCATATGAGAGGCGACCAGTTAATGTTTCTCTCTATCCCTAAAATAAATTTTTAAAAGAACATCATAAAAATTACAAATAAGTAATATTATATAATGTGATATGTACTAAAGTGATGCAAATAAGAGCTGGCGGAAAGCTGTCACTGTCCTGACACTTGAATAGGGTGTCAGGAAGGCTTATTGAATAGAAAGTATTTGGTCAAATACTTGAAAGTGGCAAGAGATCTGCCAAGGGTTGGGGTAAGTATGAAGAAACATCTACTGCAAAATTTTGGAAGTGGTTTCTCATGATTTTCAGAAATACTAATGGCAGGGAAGCCAGTATGACCAGCAAGGGAAGAGAATTAGATGATTCAGCAAGGAAAGAGTATTAGATGATTTCAGAAATCTTTGGATTTAGTTCTGAACAATAAGGCTGTGACAATGTGTCAAATTATTTTTGCTTCACAAATCAGTGTTCCTATGTTTGGGAGGAAAGAAACTTTGAGATTGGGAGGCTCACCTGCTCAGAATGGAACATTCCTTCTCTCTTGACCTCTAAAAAACTTGCACTGCAATCCCTATCCACATACCTCCCAACACACTCCTCTCTCTTTTTGCGCTCTTGCGAGATAAATCATTTCTTCTGAGTCAGTGGTTCACCATCCTGGCTGAGATTCAGTCATTAGTGGAGCTTAACAATATCATAGGTGGCAAAGGTGGCCCAATTAGGTGACCCAGATTCAGAACTCAGATATTGCCTGGGATTCTTTTTTGTTTTTAAAACTCACCAAAGTGACTTTGATAGATAGGCAGTTACAGGATCCACTGCTCTAAATCCCAGCGACTCGGTGTGTGGCCCCAGCAATATCAGCATTGTTTCAGAGATTGTTAGAAACACAGAAGTTCAGAACTCATCAGAGAAGTGTGGAATCAGAATCTCTATTTTAACAAATGCTTCAGGTGACTGTATGCACATATGAGTTTGAGATGCACTGCTTTAGATCACTGCCTCCATTCTCAATTTTTACATTTTTGTCTGTGCAGATATATCCCAGTACTGCAAACCCATTTCTTAGTGGGAAGTAAATGTAGGCCACTGGAATAAAATAATCTCTCCAACAGAAACTCTTCATGGGACTTCTTGTGTAAATCTGTTCTGCTTTCTCAGAGTATTTTTATAAGCTGGAAACAATTTGTAAAATAGTGTATAGTGACCAGAAATCCATCATGGTAATTCTATGTAATTTGATAGCATTATAATATTATTTTTTAATTCATTGGTGAGACATTTAAAAAATATTTTTCTGAAGCTTTCTTGAAATTGGAAATTCCTCTTCTCCTAGCTTGAAATATAAGCAGACCCTCCTGCATGTATAAAATTTGAATATGATCAAATTCATACAGAAAAAAATTAGGGAGTGTATCTCGCAGGATCTGGCAATCAATGTAACTTTTTTTTCCCTAAATTTGTTCTTTTCCTTTTTTTGTTTTCAATGAGTAAACATCAGTATTATATTATGGGCTCTGGATTTCTTTCTACATGTAAATGCTTAAAAGTGCATAATAGCCTATAATCAAATAAAATATTTTTAATTTAAAAAATAAATTGGAAGGCCATTGCTAGTGCTTCCAGTGGTTAGAGCATCAGACTTCCCACCGAAGGGCCAGGGGTTTGATTTTCAGTCAGGGGCACATACCTGGGTTGCAGCTTTGTTCCTGGCCCCTGTCAGGGCGCATTTGGGAGGCAACCAATCAATATGTCTCTCTCAAATCAGTATTTTATTCTCTCTCTCTTCTCTGCCCTCCCACTATCTCTAAAAAAAAAATCCAATGCAAAAGGTATCCTCGGGTTGAGGATTAAGCCACACACACACAATAATAATAAATTGGAAGTATTTAGGGTATTTTCAGAATATATGTATATAAAATATACATGTATATGTATGTATTGAAACTATGTAAATTTAAAGGCAGTAATATCCAGCAGAAACAACAGACTTCAAAACTATATGTAATTATGTCCACATAATTTTGACAGCTCTCAGAATAATGTCTCACAAATCCCTGAACAATCACAAGAGAGAAAATAAATACATCAAAGAAAAATTTTCTCTTTAGGTTCATAAAAAGATGACATAATCCTAATTCAAACATCACATCTGAAAATGGATATGTTGCAGAAATAGCAACTTGCAATATTCTTTGTGGTTGATGATGAATTGAAGCCATTCCTAATGATTCACATCTTTTTTGCACAGAGTGAAAAACTGCTTAGTTTATTTAATACCTATTTTTGAAGCTAATGGTGTTTCTCCATGAAAAGTCCATGTGTCATGGAAGAAAATTCATTTGAAAATGGCAAGGCTGATTTGTTAAATGACATTTAGTCCTCTTTTGTATGGTATCCTAAAGACTATCACTTGTTGGTAGGAGTCACCTCTAATAATGAAAAATCATTAACTGAGCCACAAATCATCAAAACAAGTAATTGGTTCAGGAAAGCAAAATAAGCAAAATACTTTGCAAAGAGCATTAGAATGCTATTATAGAGTTTAAAAATGACCTGCATCTTTGAAACTCAAACTTGACTTAAACTTCATCAGATAAAATTTACTGCATGTAAAAAGGTGTTATTTAAAAGCAATTCATGATTTTTCTACATTTTAGAGAGTTTTTATGTCCAATATTTTATTTCAGCCATGCTACAATTCAAAAAGACAAAATTTTAAAATTGCCTCTCAGAAAACATACTATTTTACCATTTTAAACCCATCTTCCATCTATATGTGCACACTTCTGAAATAACTTTTTTCTCTAGCTTTTTCCACTTTTTTGAATATTCAGTGATACAAGAGTCATAGGAGGAGAAAGAGAATACATAACATCTGTAAATTTATTCATCAATGGCATACATAAGATTCAAAAGGAAATGCCCTATACCTCCATTTTTATAACTACATAAATTATTTTATTACAACTAAGTTAAATTGTCCTTATTTAACTAAAATCATCAAAAAGTCTAATGCACAGCTTTGATAGCAGAAATGAAAATAAAATGAATGGTTTTTAATATGGTATTAAAGTAGTTTGAATAATTCAGGCAAAAGGAAAACTTTTGGTGAATTATCTTGGTAAAAGAAAAATATGAGTTGTAACTTTTCTTGAGTTGCATGGAAATTGGGGAGATAAGAAACTAATTAATGATGACTTATTTTAGCAGTCCTGAACAATATTATCAAATTTTTCTTCAAAATGTAGCGATTGCAAGGCCAGAAATATACAAATTTGGGCCACTTACAAGAAGGTTTAAATCTTTTGAAAACTATTTTTAAAGAGAAACAACTTCTTAGTGACATCCACATATTTTTATACTATTTTAGTAGTTCCCAAACTTAGCCACTAAAGTTCCTCATTTTATTTAATGAAAGTGTAGAATTCAATAGTTAATCCCTGCAGATCTCAATTCAGTAAAACTCCAGAAGTGGAAAAATCTTTTGAGGACATCAACAATCTTGAATGGGGCTAGTCTAGATATAAAGATTTAAGATCTAAGTCAAAAATACAGGATCATGCTAAAGAGACAATAAATAAACTAACTAATATAAAAGGTAATATGTAATAATTGCCTAAAAATCTACCAATATTATATTTAAGCACTGGTACTTCTTGAAGCTATAGATAAATTGTATTGCTTTTTAAAAATAAACTCTTAAATCCAACTTGCTTTAAGCCATTTATTATCTCAAAGATCAACCATATTGACCACTAAGTGCAAATGGGCACTTATGCCACCGTCTTGTGGTAAACCGAATGATTTCAGGCAAGAAGAAAACCACACCTAAATATCAGCAATTATTATTTTCCAGACTCCATTATGTCATGTTTATTCTTACTAAGTCTCTCCTCTGAGATTATTTGATCTATGGGTTTTTTTAGGATTCTGCTTGGGAAACAAAAACATAAAAGGTTTGGTATAGAGATTATAGGACTGTTTAGAAAAAGCTCATAATTTCCAGATGCTGAAATTGGGAATAATTTTATTTACTTTTATGATTTTTTCAGCATTCCCAAAATTTCTATGATGCTTATGAATTACTTTCAAAACTAGAAAAAATTCAAAATTATGCCAAATAGTAATTGTAACTGATATGAACATTATTATAATGATCAAGGATATTAATACCAGTAGATTTACTCAGCTGGCAAGAAAATTTATCTAGTTGATAATTTGTGTATTTTCATTTTTGTTAAATCCTTTTTATCAAGTCATGACTTTGAGGTCCTCTGCCTCAAAAGCAGTCAGTCTTTTCTCTCAAGCATAAGTTTTAGTTCACTGAGTATAAAGACTGAGAGTTCGAGGGAAAAAGGGAGGAAGATAAATGTCTTCCTTATATTCCTGTGTGGTGGATCTAAGGCAGTAAGATTCTTTAGACCCAGGTGTTCCACAGAATTTTGGAGCTAAAACATTAGGTAGAGTGAAATAATTTGTGCATCTGAGTTCATAAAACATAATATATACTTCCTACACTGTTTTTCATTTTCAATTATGAGTCAAAATTTATTTCATATGTTTAAAATCTGTGAAAGAATATTTCTCACAACAAATTTCACAAATATTTGTATTCAGATCTTAAGAGATATTAATGAAAAATAATGCTGATTGCTGAGTCTATTTCAGACTTATTAAATCACCATTTCTAAGGATCAGAAAGCTATCACTTAAACAAGCTTCCTAAGTAATTTTAACCACAATAAAGTCTGAAAACAATTATTATAAAGGCATAAATTTATATTTGTCAAAGACTTTTATATGCAGAAATTAACATTTATCATGTCATCACACATCTAATTTTAATACCAGGGGCAAACCTTTCATACATGACTCAGTCTAAGAGAATATCTTCTCTGTCCACAATAAGATGGGAAAATAAAGATAATGCAGTGAATATGTATAGAACTTAGAAGCCACCCTTTTTTTTCTCATTCCTGACCTATTGAAAAACTGATTGCTACAAGCAGGAAAATAATAAATCGTTATATTACCCTCATTCATTAATTTGCTTCTGTATAGTCTAAAGAAAGTAAATGTGATATTTTAGTTTTCCTACAAAGAAATTTTTTTGTACAGGAAGATACTCATAAGGGACAGATGCTTGGAAAATGCATAGCAATCAGCATTATTTTTCATTGGCCCATAACCCTCTGTGTATAGTTTTGGAATTGAGAAGAAGAGTGGAGATGTGAGTGAGAACACTTTGGTATCTACATGATAGACAAAGTATCCTATAAAGAATATAGTATATTTAATATAAATCTGGTGAATCAAATTAAAGTTATCTGATGTCTGAGATTTACTTTAAAATACTCCGGAGGCCAAGACCTGTTTGGCTCGGTGGATAGAGCATTGGCTTGCGGACTGAGGAGTCCCGGGTTCGATTCCGGTCAAGGGCATGTACCTTGCTTGCAGGCACATCTCCACTGTGGGGCGTGCAGGAGGTGGCTGATCTATGTTTCTCTCTCATCGATGTTTCTGACTTTCTATCTCTCTCCCTTCCTCTCTGTAAAAAATCAATAAAATGTATTAAAAAAAAAATACTCCGGAGGCGGGGGTGGCGGAGAAGGTAGTTCTGGAATATATTAGAAAAGATAAGCCAATCCTTTAAAATTATTTAAGTAGGTGAACAGAATTCAAAAGGGTTTATTATACCACTAGAGGCCCAGTGCACAAATTCGTGCATGGGTGGGGTCCAGCTGGCCTCTCCCCTAAGAGGGGTGTGGGGACTGATCAGAGCTGGGCTGGAGGGGTAGAGGGGCCACAGGAGGTTTGCAGGCTGGCTCTGCCCCCATAAGGCAAGTTGGCAGGCCACAGTTCACATTCTGGTCATTTTGGTCATTCTGGTCTCTTGGCTTTTACATATATATATATATATATATATATATATATATATATAACCTTTTCCCAGTGTATGTTTGAAAATTATATAATAAAAAATGCAATGTGTCCTATCCTAGCTCTGTTTTTGTCTAGCTCTAAAACAGTGACCCCATAAAAGTTATTTTTCCCCATAATAAACTATGAAAGAATCCATATTCAATGTACAGGTTCAGTATTTTTTCTTTTATGCTTAAATGTTCTAGTTACTACCATTTCTCAATAGAGTCTTATAAATGGGAGACTAGAAAGATACAGACAGTAAAGTTTGACCTCTCACATGTACACATCTCTGTTGAAAATGTGGTAGCATTATCCTGGGAGTCCAATGATCCTGAAACTCAGACCATCATCAGCAAAGAAGCTGCAATGTGTGGCAGTCTGTTTCAGAAGTGGGAGACTTGGGAAACAACACTAAATAAGTCTGCTTTCAATTAATCTACTTACCTGAAGATATAATTATTTTGTCCCCAAATATAGTAGGGAAGAATGATCTTTAAAGAATACCTGTGGTATGTCTGTATGCATCTATGTTGAGTAAAACTAGTTACTGTCTTTTCTAAGGAATAACTGATTTATATTCTGCTAGTATATTATTTTTTCATTTGTATGAAAATGTCTTTTTTAATGAAATGATGGTGCATGGCAAAATATTTTTAATTTTTTTATTATTTTTTATAATAGTTTTGGAATTGTTCCTCCAAAAACAAACAAACAAACAAACAAAACAAAAAAACTAGGGGTCACAAACTTTTAAAAATCTTTATCTCACCTATTCCCATCTCTATTTCTTTAATCATCTACTTCTATAATATCTTTACTTCTGTAGTTATTTTCTTGTCTAATCCATACTTAATTATGTTGAGCAATTTATTCTATTGCATGTATTTTTCTTATTCTTTTTTATCACTATTGATTGTTGCCTCTGTGTAAAACTCCTAGAGACACATACTAAACTTGTGTAACAGAAAGATACACAAGTTATTAGGAATAATAAATTCATCTTTCACTTTGTAATAACAAAGAATGAGGGAGTGAAATGTGCAGCATTTTTCAGATATTTGTTTATTGATGGTATCTATATATAAAAGCCTAAGCAACCATTATGACAGAATGACAAGAACAACCAGTCACTATGATGCACACTGACTACCAGGAGGCAGATACTCAATGCAGGAGCTGCCCTCTGGTGGTCAGTGCATTCCTACAGCCAACCTCCCATGGCAAGCCAACTTCCCTCAGTCCCTCCCCCACAGGCCAGCCAACCTCCCACCATCTCACCCCCACTCCCTCACCCCCATGAACGAATTCATGCACCAAGCCTCTAGTTGTTAATAAAAATCTATGAAAACAGAAACCACACTAATTATTTTAATAGTGATAATTTAATATAGATAATTGGTTAAAGTAGTATTGATGGGCTCAATTTATTTATTTTATTTATTTATTTAATTATTTATTGTAGACATCACAAAGATAGTAAAGGGGGTAAGCAACTACCAGCTACTATTGTTAAGTTAGGGAAAGGAAAAGTGAATGAGTATTATAAGCTAGAACCTTGAAAAGAGATTTCTGAGGTGCTCTCAATCCTCTTAGGAAGGGAGAAGGGGCTCAGCAGAGCAGAAACCTAGGCCTTGGGATGGAAGATGCTTACTGGCTGATGCTGGTACTCAGGAACTCAGAGCTTGGCAGAGATGAGCCCAGATCTCTAAGGAGAAACTTCTTCTCAACCAGAACAGATTCATCTGAGGGAAGATAATGAGGCTGTTTGGGGAAATGTGTTTTTAAAAAGCCGGAAACTGGAACTAAGTGCTGTTCCCAGAGTGTGCAGCTATTGCTAGGACAGGACTGTTGGGAGCAACATCAGCATCTCAGAGCAGAGAACAGATTAATTACCAGCAGGGTGAATCTTTTCTCATCCCCTATATACAGTCTTTTTAGAGTGCATGTTAGAATGCCATAAACGACTGTATCAGTTTCATGCTTTCACCTAAAAATATTCAGTGATCTTTTTGACAGATGAAGGTGTTCTCATCTACACCATAAAAAGGGCAACACAAAATCCAGTTGGCCAGAGAATTCATCACTAGATATTATTAATTACTGTACTCCCCACGTTCAGTCCTGGTCCCACTGAATATTCTGTAACCTAAAGACAAACATATAAAGTTTACAACCCTTGACAGTTCTTAAAAAAATAATAAAGATGAAAATAAAAGTGGAGCAAAGTCATATGCACAAACAAACAAACACACTCAACATTCTGGAAAAAAACATACAGAGCTGCTACACTACTTGTTTTTATAATCAGTCATAAAGCTGCAGTCAATACAAGCCTTGCCTTGCAGAATTTGCTGCTATCTATAATGTAAATACTTCCATCATCCAAAGTGATGTCATGCAACTCAGAGTTGAGAAGTAACTCACATAATTAGTGCTTGGGAGTCAAGATGCATCTGCTCCAGTGCACCACAGCCTTCAAAGTAATGCCCTTTAAAACAGCATCTGCCATTTTGTATTCCTTATGTCATGCAAGCAAGAGGCAAAAGATAATAGGCCAGGGTGATAGATCATAATTTGTAAGAATAAATTGTGGTTGCTGTCATACAGTTGGGGAGGGGGGTGTGTGGAACCTCTGGGGTTATCTAGAGTCTCCTTTTACTATTTTCATAAAGCAATTAAAAATTAGAGCAAAGCAGAGACATGAACAAATAAGCCCTCAAACAAACAGACAAATGAGGCAGGTCCACTAATGATTCAAACCCTTCAGGAATCAACCTTTAAATTACTACCTGGTAAAGAACTGCAGCCAGCTCTGAGGCAGTAGCACAATTTTAGTGACTATTAATTTTGTGTCCCCCAAAATTAATTTAAGTAGTCAATAAGTATTTTCCACCAGAATAGAATTGATCTACTAGCATAATTATATAAATTGTCATTAAACCAAATGCTGTTTTCTGAACTAAGTTATGACATACATAATGACTTTGGGTTTGAAATTCCATTGTTTGTTTCCCATAAATGTTTGCCAAAGTAGAACAAAACAAAAAGTGACTGAATTAACTTTGGCATCTTTACAAAAATATGAGTAATCCTAATTTCATATTCCCAAATGCCTCACTTTGCTTCTTATTATACAACTGTAAGAGATTCTGGAGAACTAAAGAGAAAATAGTCACCTTCAACTGACTAAGCGCAGGTGCAGAGAAAGAAGCCATTAATTTGTATACCGTATACTGAGCTCAAGGAAAGAATAACACTTCCTTCCTATGACAGGTATATTTATTGATTCTCTGTATCATCCCTTCAAAGCTTTCTCAAAGACTTTAGGCGAAGGAAACTAAAAGCCACATTGTCGAGACTCCTTCACCAGTTGAAAGGTGGAGAGGAGGAGACGTGAGTAACCTGTGACAGCTATTACCAAATGTGTGGACATCAGCAGGCAAGCAGCACAAGAAGGGTATTTTTAGCACCACTGAGTTCTTCCTGAGTATTATCCACTTCAGTGTCCATGCCTGGTAATATCATTAGTGGAAGCTTCCTGGGGCTTCCTGGACTCCTCCTAAAAATAACCCACCCCAGGGCTGCCAGCAGCTGAGGTCACCGGTGACCATTCTTTCTTTATTTTCATTTTCTGCAAGTGCTTTCTTCACCACCACATCCTCAGCTCTTGCAGTGATTTGGAAAGCCTCTTGTTACCCATTTAAATGTCCTTCCTGTATCAGATTAATCTAGAATGAATGACTTCTGAATAATACACCATTCTATCCCATTCTTTTCTCATAAGTGATATGATAGAGATGGATGAAGCAGAAGGAAGCAAAAGAGAAGGTAGAAGAGATCAATATTTGTTTATTACTCTTTGAAATGAATGCAAAGGTTTTCTAGTCCCTGGGATCCTTGGAGAATAATCAGATAAACATTGTCAGAAAGTACTGAAATACAGTATTGTTTTGAGAGTCGAGTAGTCACTTGAAAATTACTTTTAGTGGTACTTCTATGCACCATAGGGTAGCAACTAAGGAGTGGGCATTCTGAACCACTATGGAATTGCTAGTAAATTATCTAAAATGTGATAGAATAAAAGAGGTAATCACATTGATATCTTACATTAGAACTTTAAAATGCTTCAAGGTACAAGTTCCTCATAAAACATTCACTATAGAAGTGGTATCCTATAATTATGTCCACACTTTCAATGATTTCCAAATGATATAAAAAGTATCAATCAGCATATATGCAATATACATGGAATATTTTACATATGCAAGACCCTATGCTATGCATGCACTTTAAGACATACCAAAATGTATCACTGATATGTTCCCTTATTTTACAGAAACTTTCACAGACAGCCTTAATTCTTTCACTCAATCCATCAGCCGCTAGCTGTAGGTTCTAACTATATAAATATATCTCAAATGCATCTATTTCTTTTCATCTGCATTGCATCCACTCTGGCTAAGTGATGATCATCTCCCACAGACTTGCCCCTCACTCCTGCTCTCTACTTCTTCCTCTCCCCTTCTCTCTACCGCAATCCAATTTATACTTGACACACAGAGTATAATTTTAAAACATAAATCAGTTCATGTTATAAAATTTCCAGGGCTTCTTCTTTCTTCTATGATAAAACCCAGGGCCTTTGGTCAGCAAGATAGGGCTCCTGTACATGTCTGAAGCTTTACCTGATTCACAGTGCACCGCTACCCTCCCTATGCTCAACCACCCCGGCCTCCTGTCTCTATCTCCCTTCTCAGCTTTAGCATCTTGACATTCACTGTTCTCTCTCCCCAGTAAATTCCTCCCTCTTGTTTTTATGAAACCTTTATATTTTGAAATAATTTCTAATTTACATAAAAATCACCAAGTAATAATAAGGATTCTTTTTTTATTTTTATTAATTTTTTATACATATCTCCCCATTGCCCCCCCTCCCTCCCAGGCATATCCCAATCCCCCAGTGTCTGTGATCATTGGTTATGCTTATATGCATGCATACAAGTCCTTTGATTGATCACTTATCTACCTCACCTAACTTTAATCTTTCTGCTGTAATGTCACAGACTGTTTGATGCTTTACTGTCTCTGTATCTATCCTTTTTTTCATCAGTTTATAATGTTCTTTATTATCCCCCAATAAGTGCGATCATGTGATGCTTCTCCTTCATTGACTGGCTTATTTCACTAAGCATAAGGCTCTCCAGTTCCAACCAGGTTGCTGCAAATGGTAAGAATTCCTTTTTTTAATGGCAGCATAGAATTCCATTGTGTATATGTACCACAGTTTTCTGATCCAATCATCTGCTGACGGGCACCTAGGCTGTTTCCAAATTGTGGCTATTGTAAATTGTGCTGCTATGAACATAGGGGTGCATAAATCCTTTCTGATTGGTGCTTGTAATTTCTTAGGATAAATTCCTAAGAATGGGATTACAGGGTCAAATGGGAGATCCATTTCTAGTTTTTTGAGGAAACTCCATACTGTTCTCCACAGTGGCTGCACCAGTCTGCATTCCCACCAACAGTGCACAAGGGTTCCTTTTTCTCCGCATCCTCACCAACACTTGTCGTTTGTTGATTTGTTGATGATTGCTATTCTGACAGCTGTAAGATGGTATCGCATTGTCATTTTGATTTGCATCTCTCGGATGATTAATGACTTTGAACATGTTTTCATGTATCTCTTGGCCTTCCTTCTGTCGTCTTTTGAAAAGGTTCTATTTAGGTCTGTTGCCCATTTTTTTATTGGATGCTTCATCTTCCTTTTATTAAGTTGTATAAGTTGGCTGTAGATTTTGGAGATTAAACCTTTATCAGTGATAGCATTTGCAAATATGTTCTCCCATGCATTGATCTTTCTTGTTGTTTTGTTGATGGTTTCTTTTGCTGTGCAAAAGCTTTTTATTTTGATGTAGTCCCATTTGTTTATTTTTTCTTTAGCTTCCATTGCCTTTGGAGCAGTATCAGTGAAGAAGTTCTTTCGGCATATATCTGAGATTGTGCTGCCTGTGGATTCCTCTAGTATTTTTATGGTTTCCCTTCTAATGTTTAAGTCCTGTATCCATTTTGAGTTTATTTTTGTATTTGGTGTAAGTTGGTGGTCCAGTTTCAATTTTTTGCATGTATCTGTCCAATTTTCCCAACACGATTTATTGAAGAGGCTATCTTGGCTCCATTGAATGTTCATGCCTCCTTTGTCAAATATTAATTGAGCATAGTTGTTTGGGTGGATATCTGGGTTCTCTATTCTATTCCATTGATCTATATGTCTGTTCTTATGCCAGTACCAGGCTGTTTTGAGAACAGTTGCTTTGTAGTATAGCTTGAAGTCTGGTATTGAGATCCCACCTACTTTATTCTTTTTTCTCAGAATTGCTGTAGCTATCCGTGGTCTTTTTTTGTTCCAGATGAATCTATGAAGAATTCTTTGTAGGTCTGTGAAATATGTTGTTGGTATTTTAATGGGTAGTGCGTTGAATCTGTAGATTGCTTTGGGTAGTATGGACATTTTAATGATGTTGATTCTCCCAATCCATGAGCATGGTATGCTCTTCCATCTGTTAACATCTTCCTCTATCTCTTTTTTCAGTGTCCTGTAGTTTTCTGCATAAAGGTCTTTTACCTCTTTAGTTAGGTTTATTCCTAGACATCTTAATTTTTTTGGTGCGATGGTAAATGGGATTGCTTTTTTAGTTTCTCTTTCTATAATTTCACTGTTAAGTATAGAAATGCCACAGACTTCTTAGCATTAATTTTGTATCCTGCTACATTGCCAAATTCATTAATTAAGTCAATTAGTTTTGGAATGGAGTCCTTTGGGTTTTTTATGTACAATATCATGTCATCTGCAAATAAGGACAGCTTTACTTCTTCTTTTCCAATTTGGATGCCTTTTATTTCTTCTTGTTGTCTAATTGCAATGGCTAATACTTCCAGTTCTATGTAGAACAGGAGAGGTGAGAGTGGGCATCCCTGTCTTGTTCCTGTTCTTAGGGGAAATGGTTTTAGTTTTTGCCCATTGAGTATGATGTTAGCTGTGGGTTTAACATATATGGCTTTTATGATGTTGAGGTATGATCCTTCTATTCCCACTTTCCTGAGCGTTTCATCAAGAAAGGATGTTCGATTTTGTCAAATGCTTTTTCTGCATCAATTGATATGACTATGTGATTTTTATCTCTCAATTTATTTATGTGATGTATCACGTTTATTGATTTGCGGATATTGAACCATCCCTGCATTCCTGGGATGAATCCTGCTTGGTCATGGTGTATGATCTTTCTGATGTACTGCTGGATCCGGTTTGCTAGAATTTTGTTGAGGATTTTGGCATCTATGTTCATGAGAGATATTGGCCTATAATTCTCTTTCATTGTGTTGTCTTTATCTGGTTTTGGTGTTAGGGTGATGCTGGCTTCATAGAAGGTGTTTGGTAGTATTCCTTCTTCTTGAATGTTTTTGAATAGTCTGAGGAGGATAGGTTTTAATTCTTCCTTGAATGTTTGGTAAAACTCTCCTGTGTAGCCATCTGATCCCGGGCTTTTATTTGCTGGAAGGTTTTTGACTACTGCTTCAATTTCTTCCATAGTTATTGGACTATTGAGATGTTTGGCTTCCTCCTCTTTGAGTTTTGGGAGGTTATATTTTTCTAGGAAAATGTCCATTTCTTGCAGGTTGTCCAATTTTTTGGAATAGAGTTGTTCATAGTATTTTTTAACAATCCTTTGTATTTCCACAGGGTCTGTTGTTATTTCTCCTCTTTCATTTCTGATTTTGTTTATTTGAGTCTTCTCTCTTTGCTTCTTGGTGAGCCTGGCTAGGGGTCCATCAATCTTGTTTATCCTTTCAAAGAACCAGCTCTTTGTTTTGTTGATTTTTTGAATTGTTTCTTTGGTCTCCAGGTTGTTTATCTCCACTCTGATCTTCGCTATTTCCTTCCTTCTGAGTACACTGGGCTTTTCTTGTTGCTCTCATTCTAGCTCTTTGAGTTGTAGGTTTAGGTAATTTATTACCATTGTTTCCTGTTTTTTGCAGTAGGCTTGTAGAGCTATGAACTTCCCTCTCAAGACTGCTTTCACTGTGTCCCATAAATTTTGTATTGTTGTGTTGTCATTGTCATTTGTTGCCATGATGTTTTTGATTTCTTCCTTGATCTCTTTGGTTACCCAGTCATTGTTTAATATCATGCTGTTTAGTCTCCATGTGTTTGATTTCTTTCTATTGTTTTTATTATAGTTGATTTCCAGTTTTATGCCACTGTGGTCTAAGAAAATGCTTGATATGATTTCTATCTTCTTGAATTTGAAAAGACTTTTCTTATGACCCAACATATGATCTATCTTTGAAAATGACCCATGTACACTGGAGAAGAATGTATATTCTGTGGCTTTGAGGTGAAAAGTTCTGAAGATGTCAATTAATTCCATCTGGTCTAGTGAGTCATTTAGGATTGATGTTTCTTTGCTGATTTTTTGTTTAGCGGATTTGTCCAATGGTGACAGTGGGGTATTAAAGTCTCCTACTATGATTGTATTGCTATCAATCTCTCCCTTAATATCCTCCAAGAGTTTTTTTATGTATTTAGGTTCTCCTATATTGGGTGCATATATGTTTACCAGAGTTATTTCTTCTTGTTGGATTGTTTCCTTTAGTATTATGAAGTGGCCTTCTTTATCTCTTGTTATGTCCTTCACTTTGAGATCTAATTTGTCAGATATAAGTATTGCAACCCCAGCTTATTTTTCATTTCCATTTGCCTGAAATACCATGTTCCATCCCTTCACCCTCAATCTGTGTGCATCTCTTTTCCTAAGGTGGGTTTCTTGCAGACATCAGATATATGGATCATGTTTTCTTATCCAATCGGTTACCCTATGTCTTTTGATTGGAGCATTTAATCCGTTTACATTTAAAGTTATTATTGATAAGTACTTATCTGTTGCCATTTTTAGTCCTTACCCCTGAGTTCCTTCTTTGCTTCCTCTTTCTTTTTATTACAGCAGACCTTTTAACATTTCTTGCATTGCTGGTTTTGTGGTAATATATTCCCTTAGTCCTTTTTTGTCTGTGAAGCTTTTGATTTCACCTTCAATTTTGATTGAGAGTCTTGCAGGGTACAGTATTCTTGGATTCAGACCCTTCCTTTGCATGACTTTGTATATTTCATTCCATTCCCTTCTGGCCTGACGAGTTTCTATTGAGAAGTCAGTAGCTAGTCTTATGGGGGTTCCTTTGTAGGTAACTGTCTGTTTCTCTCTGGCTGCTTTTAAGATTCTTACTTTGTCGTCAGTGTTTGCCAATTTAATTATAATGTGCCTTGGTGTCGGTTTGTTGGGGTTCATTTTGCTTGGGACTCTGTGAGCTTCTTGGATTTGTGTGGGTTTTTTCTTTTCTATATTGGGGAAAATTTCTGTCATTATTTCTTCAAACACGTTCTCTAATCCTTGTTCAGTTTCCACTCTTTCTGGAACCCCAATTATGTGGATGTTATTTTGTTTCATGTTATCCCAAAGTTCCCTTAGACTCTCCTCTTGCTTTTTAACTTTTTTTTCTAGAAGCTGCTGTACTTGGGTATTTTTTTCTACTGTGTCTTCTAGCTCACTGATGTGGTCCTCTGCTTCTTCTAGTCTACTTTTGATGCTTTCTATTGAGTTCTTTATAGCAGTGATGTCATTTTCCATTTCTTCTTGTTTATTCTGCACCTCCTCTAGGTTCTTCTGCATTTCTTCTTACTGCTTCTTCACCTGCTCTAGGTTCTTCTTCATTTCCTCTTGGCTCTTACTCATATTGTCAAATTTGTCTTCCATTCTTTTCAACCACATTATGATAATTTCTCTGAACTCTTTCTCTGGTAGGCTTATTTGTGGTTCTATTTCGTTTACTTCCTTTTCTGGTGAAACCTGCCTTTCTGTCTTATGTGGGCTGTTTCTTTTTCTGCCCATGGTCTTTCTTCTCTGGGTGTCTGGTTATGTAGTTCTCTCTCCTACGTTGATTGAAAGGCACAAACTACAACACGACCAGGTACAGCACACAAGGCACTGAGTAGAAATGTATTCAAGATGTTAATAATCACAAATAAGGTGACCACCAATGAAGGACAAATTAGGGGTAAATAGAGAAAGAAGAAGAGGAAAATGAGGAAAAAAGAAAAGAAAGTATTGCCAAAATCAAATTGGGAGAGTGAGAGAGAAAAAAAAAGATAAATAAATGAACAATAAAATAAAATAAAATAAGAAAATAAAAAGGAGAAAAAGGAGAAGGAAAGAGGAAGAGAAAAAAGTCAGAGAGAAAATAAAGTGTATAAGAGAGAAAAGAGGAACAAAATATAGATGTCAGGAGACAACTCCAATAGAACAGTCACTAATCCCAATAAAGGCCAGCAACCAGTACCTAGAGATTAAGGCAAATTGCTAATAGCAACTGGTATCAACGGAGGTGAGGGAAAAGAGAGGTAGAAAACAGAGCAAGCAAAAAGCAAAATAAAACAAGTAGAATAAACTAAAACAATCTCACAAAAAAATTTCAAAAAATTGATATAATCACTTTTCAGGCAAATAGCAACAAAAGGACATAGAGAAAAAACAACTTTTTGGCTAGTGAAGACAAGAGGAGAGAGGTTTGTGTGGACTTGTAGTAGGGGATTTGAAATTAGATATATAAATGGGGTGAAATTTTAACCAGGTAAAGAGAAAAATAGGGAGAATCTAAAGTTGGAAAAGGGAAAGAGAAACAAGACAACAAAATGGGGAAAGTTAGGAGGAAAGTGTTGGCATAAAGGTAGAGTTGAGTTGGAGTAAAATTATGCTAAAGGAAAGATGAAAATAGAATGTAGAACTCTAATCCTGAAATAAAATAAAGAAAAAACAAAATGACACTTTTTTTTCCCCAAAACGGTAAAGTACTAGTGGTAATTAATAATACTAGTTTAAAACAAAAATGTAATAATTATGAAGGTAAAATCAATTGAGGCAGAAAGAAAAAAATATTCTTTTAATTAAAATATGTGAAAATGAAAAATAAAAAATTAAAAATTAAAAAAAAGAAAAAAGGGAAAATAAAAAAAAAAGAAGAAAAATAGAATGGTCCTTCACTTCCACTATTATTCTGCTTGGCACTCCTGTTTCCCAGTAGGGGAGGTATTGCAGTTCCCTGTGTTCCCCTCTTGGTGTTTTAATCTCTTTATTCTTTTGTGGTTATGCGAGAGTAATTTGTGTGTCATCCATTGGGTGGCAGTGTTTCAGAATTGATCTCTGAGACAAAGCACAGGACCCCTCTAGGCTGTGCTCAGATCCTGCTACTCTGCGGTTCTCAAAACCAGTTTGTGGGGGTTTTGCAGCCGGGACACTGTAATAACTCCCAGGCTGTCCCTCTGCCCCAGAAAAAAAAAAAAAAAAGAGTCGTTTTCCAGAGCTCCCCTCTGTCAACAGCTCAGAGGGTTTGCCTTCACACTCAGGGATCACGCCCTGACCACCTCTGCGGACCTCTCCAGAGGCAGCTTTCCCGCAGCCCGGCTCCCACAGTGCGTGTCTCTGCCCTGCGGGGGTAGGAGACCTCACCCTGGCCCAGACGAAATCTGACCCTTCGGCACGCCTTGTGGATCTCTGAATCCTCTGCCTGCGCATCTGGGCCGCCTGGGAAGCCGAGCTCTGGGTCCTGGCTGCTCTGTGGGTGCCTCCGTCAGCCGCAGCTTTCAGACGTTGGCAGACATCCACCTCCCCCTTAAGTCAGGCGCAATCTGATCTTTCCGTGTGCTCTGTGGATCTCTGATTCTGCCGCGTGTCTGCGCCGATTGGAGAGCAGAGTTCTGGATCCCCGGGTCCCTAGCTGCTCGATGGGTGCCCAGCCGCTGGCCGAAGACCGCCACAGACATCCACCTCCCACTGCAAGATGGCTCGGGCTCCGCGTTCGCACTGGTGGCTGAGCCCCTTCCAGCAGTTCACCGCCTTCCCCTGGAGGACAACTGACTCCTAGCTTGCCAACAAACGCTCTCAATGCAACTCTCAGCGACAAAGATCCAGACGCATCTGTCTACTCCGCCGCCATTTTCTGTCTCCCCTAGATTCACTTGTTGATAGATATGTATTTGTTGTTCATAATTTTTTGGCTTTTACCTTTTTCTTCTTCCTCTTCTAAAAGAGTACCTCTCAGCATTTCATATAATACTGGTTTGGAGTTGATGAACTCCTTTAGCTTTCTCTTTTCTGTGAAGCTCTTTATCTGCCCTTCAATTCTGAATGATAGCTTTGCTGGATAGATTATTCTTGGTTGTAGGTTCTTGCTATTCATCACGTTGAATATTTCTTGCCACTCCCGTCTGGCCTGCATCGTTTCTGTTGAGAAATCGGCTGACAGTCGTATGGGTGCTCCCTTGTAGATAATGAACTGTTTTTCTCTTGCTGCTTTTAATATTCTCTCTTTGTCTTTTGCTCTTGGTATTTTAATGATGATGTGTCTTGGTGTGGTCCTCTTTGGATTCCTTTTATATGGGGTTCTGTGTGCTTCCTGGACTTGTAAGTCTATTTCTTTTATCAGATGTGGGAAGTTTTCACTCATTATTTTTTTAAGTAGGTTTTCAGTATCTTGCTCTCTCTATTCTTCTGGCACCCCCACAATTCTGATGTTGGTACGCTTGAAGCTGTCCCAGAGGCTCCTTACATTATCTTCACATTTTTGGATTCTTTTCTCTTCTTGCTTTTCCAGTTGAATGTTTTCTGCTTCTTTATATTTCAAATTTTTGACTTGATCCTTGCCTTTCTCTAGTCTGCTGTTAGGACTCTGTATAATAGTTTTTATTTCAGACAGTGTATGTTTAATTTCTAGTTGGTCCTTTTTCATCTTTAGTTGGACCTTTTTCATCTCCTCTTGAGTCTCACTAAATTTATCCAACTTTTCTAGCATATTCTTGAAAAACCTTATAAACATGGTTTTGAACTCTATATCCAGTCATTTTTTTTCCTCCATTTCTTTTGTTTGTAATCCCTTCCCTTGTCTCGGCATATTCACTATGCCAGGGAAACTTCTTTGTTGAATTCACCTTTATGATACCAGACGCAAAGCTGCAGAAGCCTCTGTTGAGCTTGGGATGGGTGGAGTCTCAGGGCTTAAGGGACCGCCCCGCCCTCCATGGCCCCTGAGTCTCACGTGACTGGGTAATCGCTGGAACGGTCCTTGTGTGCCGTATGCCCGCAGTGCCTCTAACTGCTGCCTTTCTGGCTTCCCTGAGCACCAGGACCACACGAGTCTAGGTCCCCAGGGTTTCACCCGAAACGGGCTTAGTGGAGTCAGAAGTGCTACAGCTGGGAGGGTCTGTGTACCGCCCACTCGAGAAAGCCAGCGATACAATCAGCAATCTGTCCTGCGCGCAGTGCTTTGTGGTCCACCAGGCTTTTGATCTTTTGCGATTCCCCTAAATTTCCTTGCACTTCTCCTTTTCACAGTCCAAACTCCCCCCGTATGAGTTTCGGCTGGATCTGGGGTTTAGTGTCGTAGGATAAGGGGTTCAATGCCTTTGAGAGTCTCCGTTTCCCTCCCACCAGAGAAAGCCAGCCAGGTACTCCGGCACCCGCTCTCTCCTCGCGTGCCTCTCCGTACCTCAGCTTTTTGCAGCTCCTCTGGGTCTCCGTGAGCCCCTCTCTTTCCCTCTAGTTGTAGAACTTCCACTCAGCCAGCTTTCCTGTGGTTCTGGATGATGTCCGTTCTGTCTTTTAGTTGTAGTTTTGAAATTGTTGTGCGAGGCAGCAGTGTAGGTGTTTACCTATGCCGCCATCTTGGATTCCTAAGGCTTCTTATATACTTTGTCCAGATTAGGACATTTGTTTTCATAACCACAATAAAATCATCACAATCTGAAAATTACTACTCACTAAATTTTCATTAAATATTATCACCTAATCCACAAAATCTATAATAATTTGCTGTAAAGAACTAAATCCAATCCTGAGTTTTATGATGCATTTAAATGATTTCTCATTAGCCCTTTTTAAGCTGAAGGTATTCCTTAGTCTCTCCTTGTAGTTCATGTCTTTGATAGGTTTAAAAACTGTGGAGCAGTTACCCTGTGAACCTTTTATATTGATGCACATTCTCATTATATTGTGCTAGAGGCCTGGTGCACAAAATTCATGTATTGGGTCAGGGGGTCCCTCAGCCCGGCCTACACCCTCTCCAATCAAGGACCTTTTGGGGGATGTCCGACTGCCTCTCACAATCTGGGTCCAGTGGCTTCTAACCGCTCACCTGCCTACCTGCCTGATCACCCTTAAGCCCTCTGCCTGCCTGCCTGATTGCTTCAACCACCTCTGCCTGTCTGATCTCCTCTAACCACCTCTGGTTGTCTGCCTGATCACCCCTAACTGCTCCCCTGCTGGCCTGATCACTCCTAACTAACTCTGCCTCACCCTGTACCTCTGGCTGGTTGCAGGCATCCAGGACCCAGGCTTCCCTCCCTCTGGCCAGCTGTAGGCTCTCAGGACCCAGGCCATCTTCTCCAGGGTCAGCAAAGCTACAGGGACCATGGGTGGGCAGCTATGCCCAGGCCACAGATGCTGGTGCTGGTACCCAGGAACATGGGGTGGGCAGCTTGTCCCTCTCCAGGGTTGCAATCCCAGTCACTGGCATCAAGGACCACAGAGCGGACAGCTGTTCCCTCTCCTGGGCCACAGCCTGGCTGATACCTATTCATCTCTCCTCAGTGTTGAGTGTCAGAGCCATTAAGGCATTAAGGTGTGAGGGTGCGGAGACCATTTGAATATTAGCTCTTTATTATATAGGATTAGAAAGTACACTATGAGCCAAAACCAGTTTGGCTCAGTGGATAGAGTGTCAGCCTGAGGGCTGAAGGGTCCTGGGTTCAATTCCAGTCAATGGCATGTACCTTGGTTGCTGGCACATCCCCAGTGGGGGACATGCAAAAGGCAGCTGATTAATGTCTCTCTCTCATGACATTGATGTTTCTAACTCTCTAACCCTCTCTTTTCCTCTCTGTAAGGAATCAATAAAATATATTAAAAAAAAGAAAATACAGTATGGCTAACTGTAATTTCACTGGTGATGTTAGTCTTTATTGTTTGGTCAAAACACTCTCTGGTTTCTGCATCACGGAATTAAACTTAATGTATTTATTAATAATTTAAAGGTAATTGGTGGAAATATAGTTTGATACTCTGTAAATATTCTGATCCTCATCAATTTTTGCATCCATTCATGGTGCTTGCATATTTATCAGTATGAAAGTTGGCGAATGCTGATTTTCTAACTTCAGCATTCCCTTTATTTAAGGAATGTATTGTCTCTTCAACTCAATGCATGGTTAGTTAGTTATTTTTGTATGTATAGATTTTGAATTTCTGGTTTACTCAAAGTATTAACAATTCTTACTTTTATTATTTATTTGATGTTAAATTATCTCAAAGTTGGTCAGTGGAAGCCTTTTCAAAATTGTTGCTGTATCCTTTTGACACATCTCCATCATTCTTTTAAGATTTCTTTGTTCCCAGCCCAAGGAATTGTAATTCGATGTTGTGAAAAATAAACTTTACATCAGAAATGCAAAGTTCTTGCTGTGAACTTTATTTGGCATAAAATAAGCACTTAGTAAAAAAATGTTACTTGTTAATTAAATGTATTTTGGGTAGTATTATTGATATGAAGTTCAATTCATTTACATTTCTCAAATTTAAGTTCTTAAAAAAATGTATGTATCCCAAAATCATGATCATATATTGTACAAATATCATTACACTACCTAAAGATTTCTCTTAAGAAACATTATGAGTTTACATCAATAAAACATACTGCATATTATATTTGTGAACATCCTATCTCATAAAAGAGTAATATGCAAATTGATCATACCTCTGCTACACCCATAAGCCATGCCCACAAGACAATCAGGAGCAAATATACAAATAAACCCAACCAAGATGACTGTGGCCACAGAGACCAGCAGGGAGGCTTGGGTTTCCCCCATGATGGACAAGGCCAAGCTTTCTGCACAACCTGGACAGCCCAGGCCTCTGCTTAAGGCTACAAAGTTTCAATTGTAGAATATAAATAAACCCAGATCCCAGAGCCTCAGCTTGGGTCACTGGGGGATGTGGCTGGCCTGCAAACCACCTCAGGCCCCTCACCAGGCTGCCCCATGCCCCAAGGGAACCCCCATCCTGATCTGGGACACCTTTCAGGGCAAACCAGCTGGCCCCCATCCATGCACAAGGCCTCTATCCTATCTAATAAAAGAGTAATATGCAGTTTGACTATCACTCCAACACACAAGATGGCTTCCTTCATGTGGATACAAGATCCTGCCCCCATGTGGACACAAGATGGCCACCACAAGATGGCCAGCAGGTGAGGGCAGTTGGAAGGGACCACGCCTGCAAGGCAGGGCAGTTAGGGGTGACCAGACCTGAAGAGGAGGGCAGTTAGGGGTGATCAGGCCCACAGGGGAGGGCAATTAGGGGTGAATAGGCCTGAAGGGGAGGGCAGTTAGGGGCAAAAAGGCTGGCAGGTGAAGGCAATTAGGGGTGACCAGGCACACAGGGGAGGGAAGTTATGGGCAAACAAGTTGGCAGGGGGGCAATTAGACATCACTCAGGCTGGCAAAGGAGTGGTTAGGGGGTGATCAGGCTGGCAGGCAGAAGCGGTTAGGGGCAATTGGGAAGGCAGGCAGGCAAGCAGTTGGGAGCCAGCAGTCCTGAATTGTGAGATCAGGCCTAAATGGGCAGTCGGACATCCCTCTAGGGGTCTAAGATTGGAGAGGGTGCAGGCTGGACTGAGGGATACCCTCTTCCTGCCCCTTGTGCACAAATTTTATGCACCGGGTCTCTAGTATTATATAAAATAGTGTGGATACATTTATTTTGCTATATTATCTCTTACAAAGAAGTATTTGTTATTTTCAAATTATTTATTTTCAAAAGATGGTTCATGGCATTCTACTCTTGCTAATACATACATACACCCAATAAGTGTTAAAATGGAATTTCTGGACTGGAATGAGGATTCTTTGTCTGCTGGAATCAAAGAGTGAGTCTATGGACAGAAAGTGGTATAGCAAAGGTGGAAATTTATTGAAGAGCAAATAGAGACTCCCACCTGGGGAGAGGGAAAGAGTTCTACAGAATAGACTCCTACGTGGGGAGAGGGAAGGGTCCCACTGAGTTCCTCTTCCCTATGGCTTATAAAGGCTGCAGATCCTGGTGCCCTGATATCTCTTCTGATTGGTCACTATTCCCTTAGACTGGTTACTGTAGAAACTCCTGGGCTCAAGGTGAACACTACATGGTACATGTGATGACCTCCTCCCTCATTGTTCTTTTCTTTATGGCTTTCTTCCTTCTTCTTTATTTTGTAAATATAGACTTTTTGGCTTTTCAGCTACCTTGTCTTATGTAAATGTACTACTGTTGCTGCTTCCTTGGGTTATGGAAATATAAATGCACCTGGCTTCCTTGTGTTATGGAGATGTACCTTCTCCCAATTTGTACCCTGTGTTTCTCCATGAACCCCAATTCTAAAAATCCCCTAAGCCTGCCTATATCCCCCTAAAATTCCTATTTCACTGTCAATACAATGATGGAAAAATTGGCTAATATATTTTAGTTACTTATATTTTAACAAGAGAAAAGTATTCTCAAAATATTTTACTAATGTTCAGAATTGGTAGTGGAATATCAATATATTATGTTAATTTTATGCTTGCTTTTATTAAATAAAAAGATTTGTAATTATTGTTTTTTGTTTTTAATAATCAATTATGTTGATCTTTTTATCTTTTACACAGATTTTATTTCTACATACAAATATTTTTTTCGTTTAAAGTTACATCATAATAAAACTAAAAAAATACAGCTTTAAGCCATAAAAACAAAATTTTTACATAAATATACAACATGCAAAGCACCAATTATTACTGTCATTTTACTTAGTCATAATGTAAATGAAAATATTTGAAAACCTTGCATTGTTATCGAAATGTGCTACTGCCCTCTTATGGAAGGCACTTATACGACACTCGGAGGTTTTTATACACCTCAAAGTGGAGAGAAAAAATGTTTAAATATGATTTAAGTGCTTATATTCTATTCTCTCCAATTATTGTTTTTATTTTTTGTTAGTTGACTTTCTGAGTACAAAACAGAATTTAAGAATTTTTAATTGTATATTTTATTCTCCTTAAATTAATCAACATAGAATTTCCACAAATTTATTTCTCAAATAGTATTCTTTTCATTTGAACCTGAGTTAGAATAGTATATTTCATGAAAAACTGAAATATAACAGTTGAGATTATTCTGGGTAAAAATACTCACTTTAATATTAATATTTAATATTTAAATGATAGCTGTTTATCATAGCTGATTAATCCATATGAAAAAAGCTGAGTAAAATACGAAAATGTTCAAATAATAGTTCTATATAACATGTGCTATTTTATGTGCATTGTTCTAGGTAAAAAAGTATACTACATATATTCACCCACAGTATTCTCCCATCAATCATATGTTAGAAATAAAGTGAGTCCTCAAATTCAGGAGTCTTGATAGAGCATAAAACATACATGGGAGCCAGGCAGCAAGGCAATTATCTTTATGTTCATGTACCAGGCCTTTAGTTCTACATGTGCGCACACATGGTCTGTAAGAATGTACACACTGAGCAGGCAGACTACTCGACTTTATAATTCCTGACACACGTGACCTGCCTCTTGCTCTTGATTGGAGCTCAGGTGCACAGTCTTTCTCTATTGGCTAATTTAAAGGGAGGGGGTTGGCCTTTGCTGTTTCAAGATGGCAACCCCCATGGAGCTGCAAGCCATGCAGCCAAATGGTGGCTGCCAAGTTATGCAGTCCAAAATGGTGGCTGTCTAAATGGCTTTTTGATAAAGATTATTTGTTTATTCTCACACATATAAGGTAGGTACTATATAATACCTAATATACAGATAAGGAAAAAGAAGCATAGAGAAGTATATGAACTAGTCACTTTGATTCTAAGTTACAGAGATGGCATTGAACCCAGGATACCTGTTTCCCTGTTTCTCAGTCTAAAAGTCTACTGGTACTCTAATGAAGATAATTTATAAAAAACAAAACAAACAAAAAAACCTGATAATCAATCCATGACTCCTAAAAGGAACCCAAATATTGTCAGCTCATCTCTTGTTAGATTATTTTAACAAATTAGATTGATAGTCTAGTTTGGTCCTCCTGATTAAGAATATGGGTATCTGAGTAACCAAGATGGCAGAAAAGGTAAATACCTAAACTGCTGCCTCGCACAACAATTTCAAAACTACAATTAAATGACAAAACAAACAAATTAAATGTCCAGAATCACAGGAAAGCTGGCTGAGTGAAAATTCTACAACTAGAAGAAAAGAGAAAAGCACATTGAGACTCAGAGGAGCTGCAAAAGGCTGAGGTAAGAAGATGCACTGCACACAGAGAGGACTGACGGCTGAGTACGCAGCTGGCTTTCACAAGCAGGAGGCAGACAGAAACTCCTGACTGTGCTGAACTCCAGTTCTGGGCAAGACTCTTGGAAACCAGACTCATTCAGGGGGAACCTGGACTGTCAGAAAAAGAGAAAAGCACACTGAGACTCAGGACCTGTAAAAGGCAGAGGTCCGGAGGTACACACACACAGAAAGGACTGACTGCTGAATACATAGCTGGCTTTCTAAACTGGAAGGGAGATGGAAGCTCCCAATTGCACTGGACTCCAGTTCTGGGGGAGTCTCTGGGAATCGAGACTCATTCAGGGAGAAACTGAACTGTCTGGCAGCAGGCAAAACTCGAGGGCAGCTTTCTCTCAGAGGTGCTTGCAGTAATTACTGAGGGACACTGAGACCCAGGGCCTCATAGGGCAGAGCTGACCTGAAGCCAAGGTTGTCTGTCCTGCCCTATCCAAGCCAAACACAGAGGCTTTTGCAATTTTTCAAGTCTTATCTCATAAGACTGTCTCCAGCACTGAATTTCTCCCAGCGTAGACACAGCTTATCCTCACAGTCAATTGGCCTGGGGGTCAATTCCCCCCAGTGATGCCAACAACAATCAAGACTTAACTACAACAAGGCTGAGCACACAGTCCACAAAGGTTGCACCAAGAGTGTCCACCTAAGGTAACTGGGGAGGCTGAGCCACTGGGCCTATAGGACACATAGCAAACAAAACTACTCTACCAATTCAGGGAAGCAGCCAAAATGTGGAGACAAAGAAACAGGTCACAAATGAAAGAAATGGAGAAAAGCAAATGACTGGATATAGAGTTCAAAACCATGGTTATACAGTTTTTCAAGAATTTTCTAGAAAAGGCAAATAAATTTAGTGAGACCCTCAAGGATATGAAAAAGGACCAACCAGAAATTAAACATACACTGACTGAAATAAAAATATTATACAGAGACCTAGCAGCAAACTAAAGGAACACAAGAATCAGGTCAAAGATTTGAAATACAAAGAAACAAAAAACACTCCACTGGAAAAGCAAAAAGAAAAAAGAATCCAAAAATTTGAAGATAGTATTAGGAGCCTCTGGGACAACTTCAAGCGTACCAACATCAGAATTCTGGTGGTGCTAGAAGAGAGAGCAAGATACTGAAAACCTATTTGAAGAAATAATGACTGAAAACTTCCCCCACCTGGTGAAAGAAATAGACTTACAAGTCCAGGAAGCACACAGAACCCCAAACAAAAGGAATTCAAAGAGGACCACACCAAGACACATCATAATTAAAATGCCAAGAGCAAAAGACAGAGAGAGAATATTAAAAGCAGCAAGAGAAAAACAGTCAATTACCTACAAGGGAGCACCCATATGATTGTCAGCTGATTTCTCAACAGAAACTATGCAGGCCAGCTGATTTCTCAACAGAAACTATGCAGGAAAGAAATATTCAAAATGATGAAAGCAAGAACCTACAACCAAGATTACTCTACCCAGAAAAGCTATCATTCAGAATTAAAGAGCTTCACAGATAAGAAAAAGCTAAAGGAGTTCATCACCACCAAACCAGTATTATATGAAATGCTGAAAGGTATTCTTTAAGAAGAGGAAGAAGAAGAAAAAAGTAAAGATAAAAATTATGAACAACCAATACATACCTATCAACAAGTGAATCTAAAAATCAAGTGAATAAAAAAATCTAATGAACAGAATAAACTGGTGAATATAATAGATTCAAGGGCATAGAAAGGGAGTGAGTGGACTGGGGAGAAAGGGGTGTGGGGGATGAAGGAAGATACTGGACAAAAATTGTACACCTATGAATGAGGGCAGTGGGGATAGGTAAGGGCAGAGGGTGGGGTAGGAACCAAGTGGAGGGGATCTTTGGAGAGAAAAAAGAGGAACAATTGTAATAACCTGAACAATAAAGATTTATTAAATTAAAAAAAAAAACCTGTGGGCATCTGACATCACCTTTTTTATTTTCCTCTAATGCTTCTTCCCTTTTCAATATCTCCTTCTCTTCTCTTCCTACCACTTAACCTCCCAAATATTTGCATGACCATTCTGTGTCAAGCTCTAGCTAAGTCTTGAATATATAATCCTATATAATAAAAGCCTAATATGCTAAGTGTCTAGTCATCCAGTTGGCCATTCAACCATTCACAGGTTAATATGCTAAGGCCACTCAACTGCTCGTTATGATGTCCACTGACCATCAGAGGGCAGACAGTTGACTGGTCAACTGCTCGTTATGATGCACACTGACCACCAGGGGGCAGATGCTCTGATTGGTAGGTTAGCTTGCTGCTGGGGTCCAGCTGATTGGGACTCAATGAGATGGGCCAGACATGCCCTGGACCCCTCTCAGATCCCTCCCTAGCCCTGATCATGCACTGGCGGGGTCGCTTTGCTTAGCTTGTGCCCTGTTGCAATCCAGGACCCCTCAGGGGATGTTGGAGAGCTGACTTCATCCCAATCCTACAGGCTAGGTCAAGGGACCCCACTGGTGCACGAATTCATGTACCAGGCCTTTAGTTCTAAATAAAACAAAGCATTTAATTGTTGGCTAACATGGGAAACAGAGAATTTGAATATAATGGTATGAGTGGTGGTCTAAGTATAATCAGTGCAAATTGCCCCACAAAGGAAATAACATCTAAACTGAGAACTGAAAGATGTGTTGAAGATAAAGGGCAGGGGAGAAATGGAGATCAATCTGGACAGTATGTGCGAAAAAATAAATTAGAAGGGATTTAAGATTCAAAGAAGTGTAAATACAGCAGTTGCCCATGGCTGGGGTGTAGAATATGCTAAAGAGATGAGCCAGAGGTAAGGCAGAAACTTATTTTGAAAAACCAGGTTTATCATTGTAAGCAGTTTGAACTTTATCCTGAGGGAAATGCTGAGCCTTAGAAAGATATTTAAGAAAATAGTTAGATGATAATTACACTTCTAAATCTTTCAGTTATTTGCATTTTCCTCTAGAAAGCAAAGAAAATGGTAAAATATATAATTTATAATTTCATCAAGAAAGTTGAACACAAAGGAATACAGGTGCAACCTTCTCTGTAGTGGGTTGAATTATGCTCCCCTAAGATAGATAGATAGATAGATAGATAGATAGATAGATAGATAGACACACACATAAATACATACTAGAGGCCCAGTGCATGAAATTTGTGCATTTGGGGAGAGGGGGTTTCCTTCAGCCCCGCCTGCTCCCTTTTCAATCTGGGACCCCTTGAGGGATATCCAACTGCCCATTTAGGCCCGATCCAGGTAAGATGGAACCTAAATGGGCAGTTGGACACCCCTCTCACAATCCAGGATTGCTGGCTCCCAACTGCTCACCTTCCTGCCTTCCTGATTGCCTCTAACTACTTCTGTCTGCCAGCCTGATCACTCCCTAACCACTCCCCTGCCAACCTGATTGATGCCTAACTGCTCCCCTGCTCACATGTTTGCCCTTAACTGCCCTCCCCTGTGGGCCTGGTCACCCCTAACTGTCCTCCCTTGTAGGCCGGGTCCCTGCCAACTGCCATCCCCTGCTGGCCATCTTGTGGTGGCCATCTTGTGTCCACATGGGGGCAAAATCTCTTGACCGCATGGGATCAGTCATCTTGTGTGTTTGAGTGATGATCAATCTGCATATTACTCTTTTATTAGATAGGATAGAAGCCTGGTGCACAGGTCGGGGGCAGTTGGATTGCCCTGAAGGGTGTCCTGGATCAGAGTGGATGTTCCCTTGGGGTGTGGGGTGGCCTGGGCAAGGGGCCTGTGGTGGTTTTCAGCCTGGCTATGCCCCCAGGCAACCCAAGCAAAACAATCGAAACATTGTAGCCTGGAACAGAACCAAGCCTTCTGCTCTGTGGCAACAACCATTGAAACTTTGTTGCCTTAAGTGGAGGCCTAGGCCAGCCAGGGTGTGTGGAAAGCTCGGCTTCCTCCATCACTGGGGACATGGCATGATTTCAGACTTGTAGCCTCCAGAACTGTGAGAGAATAGATTTCTGCTCTTGTAAAGTCACTCAGTCTTTGGTACTTTGTTATGGCAGCCTTAGAAAACAAATATACCCCCCTGCTTTGTTCTGTCATTAAGATTTCATACCAGGAGCATTCCAGAGCACTCCAGAATTTACCAAGGGCTAGACAGTTGATTTATGAAAAAGGATGTCATTATATTTTGCAGGACATCATTATATTTTGCAGGACCTTTGTACATATTTTCCCCATTGTGAATTGTCTATATGTTTATTTGTTTTAGGTAAATACAGTTGTCTAAGCCCCCAAAATTTTTCATAAGTTAACTCCTATGCTTTCTTATTTGCCTGCTGAGATGATACTGCATCAAGAAATATACCATGGCCATGCCATTCCCAAGATTTTATATGGACTCCATGATGATAGTAATAACAAATGAGATATTGTATGTGATGTGATTATAAATTGGCAGCCTGTTACCAGAATGAATCCTTTGGCTGCATATTATTTTATTAACACATGTTTCTTTGTTGTTGTTGTTTTTTATCACATTTTGAATGAATTTAGACATGTATCCCAGCAATCCACTTCCTCTTATGCTCTGTAGATTTTCAGATCTGATTTTGTCAACATATATTACCCAACTTGCTTTCTTGGCTATATTATCTTTATAGAATACAAAGGGGGTCTGCATTGGTCTGATTCCTTTGACCCTATATAACAAAACATTTCTACCCCCATATGAAGGAAATTTTGGTATTTCTGTTCAAAAAGTTCTGGTCCCTCAAATCTCATTCTTTCATTTGCTTTTCTTTTTCTTTTTTTCTGATTCCTTCCTTAACTCTTTTATTTTTAAAATATATTTTTATTGATTTCAGAGAGGAAGGGAGGATAGAAACATCTACATTAATAAAAGAGAAAAGTGCAAATTAACCATCACTCCACTATGCCCACAAGCCACTCCCACCAATCTGGAGCAAGTATGCAAGTTAATCCAACCAATATTGTGGCTAGCTACAGAGCTGGATCAAGCAGGAGGCTTGGGTTGCCCCTGGCAATGGAGGAATCAGGAGGCTTGGGTTGCCCTGGCAGGCCCTGGCCTCCACTCAAGGCTATGAAGTTTAAATTATAGAAAATAAATATATCCTAGATACTTGCTTCAAGCCAGCCTTGGCCTCCACTTTGTAGCCTTGAGTGGAGGCCAGGGCTGGCAACCCAGGCTACTAGCCAGCCCTGGTCTCCACTCAAGGCTACAAAATGTCAATTATAGAAGATAAATAAGTCCCAACAAAAATGGCAGTGGCCATGGAGCTGGGCCAAGTAGGAGGCTTGGATTGCCCTGGCAATAGAGGAAGCCAAGTTTCCCACCTCCCTTGGCTGGCCCTGGCTTCTGCTCAAGGCTACAAAGTTATAATTATAGAAGACAAATAAATCCTAGATACTTACTTCCAACTGGCCTTGGCCTCCATTCAAGGAGGTGCTGAAGAAAAGGAAGGAAGGAAGGAAGGAAGGAAGGAAGGAAGGAAGGAAGGAAGGAAGAAAAAGGAAGGAAGGAAGGAAGGAAGGAAGGAAGGAAGGAAGGAAGGAAGGAAGAAAGGAAGAAAGGAAGAAAAAAAGGAAGAAAGGAAGAAAGAAAGAAAGGGGCTGAGACCTTGGGTCACCAGAGGGTGATCAAGCCAGGATGGGATGGCAGGGGCCTTTGGGGGTAAGCAGACTAGCAAGGGGGCTAGTTGGGGGTGAGCAGGCCATCAGTGGGGGTCAACTGGAGGTGATCAGGACAGAGAGGGGGAGGGGCAGTTTGGAGTGAGCAGGCCAGCAGGAGGGGGGCAGTAGAGGCTGAACAGGCCAGTGGGGAAGGAAGGTGGGAGCAAGGCTGATAGGCAGAGTGGTTAGGGGCAATCAGATAGGCAGGTGAGCAGCTGGGGCCAGCAGTCCCAGATTGTAAGAGAGATGTCCAACTGCCGGTTTAGGCCCGATCCTAGTAAACTGGCAGTAATACATCCTTTGAGGGGTCCCAGATTGGAGAGGGTGCAGGCTGGGCTGAGTAACACCCCCCACCACCACCCAACCACCAATTTATGCACTGGGCCTCTAGTGTGTGTGTGTGTGTGTGTGTGTGTGTGTGTGTATGAAGGCAGTGACCATGACGACCAAAACGACCATTTGACCCATCACCATGTGGTGCTAGCATAGATGCATAGATATAGGTAAATTCTATGAGTGAACTAAGAAGGAACCAGACAAATGCTTGCCTTCGTGGAGCTTGCACTGTAAGCTTAGGTCAGGGATGAGAATTCAAAATTGCAACCAGCACAGACCTGAGATGCTGCTTCTCAGAGCAGCCAGAGATACAACTGGTAGTGAACTGGGGTGTGACTGAAGGGCTGGTGCTGACATGAAGGCAGGGGTATTCTGGATTTCCCAGAGGAGCCAATAGCTTCCTAAGAGGAGGTGCTTTTGATTCTCACTGGCATAGAAACCAACCAATCATAACCAAATCTGGGTGAACTGCAAGAAGCCAATGTTTGCCTAGGAGATGGGGCTTTTGACACTGACTGGCATAGAAACCGACCAATCAGAACTTAATCTGGGTGAACTGTGAAGGCAGAACCTAAGGTGGGGGCTGAGAAGGGGTTTTAAGAGCAACAGCTGTTTGGTGTAAGGTGTAAGAAAGTGGTTCAAATTTTTAATAACTGGTTTGGCAGTATAGTGCATATGGCTGGCTATCAGTCCAGATATAAGGAGTGATGTATCTTTATCTGCCAAGAGCATCCCCTCCTGCTGAAAAAAAAGGTTTTCTCCCATTTAAGCAATCCTATCCTATATAATCTATCTATACTAATAAAAGGGTAATATGCTCATTATACTAGGTCGACCAGCCATCTTCTGGATGTCTCATTTCTTTCTGGACAAAACCATGGTGGTGGGAGCCGAGGCAGAGGCAGTTAGGGGTGACCAGGCCATCAGGAGAAGGCAAATAGGGGCAACCAGACCAGGAGGGGAGGGTAGTTGGGGACGAACTGACCAGCAGTGGAGGGCAGTTGGGGGCATTAGGCAAGCAGGCACTGAGTGGTTAGAAGCCAGTGGTCCTGGATTACAGGAAGGATGTCTGACTACTGGTTTAGGCCCAAGCCCTGGAGGCCTAAACTGGAAATCAGACAGCCCCAAAGGGGTCCCGAATTAGAGAAGGTACAGGCTGGACTGAGGGACACCCCCCCACCCCAGTGCACGAATTTCATGCAACAGGCCTCCAGTCAATGATGAAAAAGAATCATTGATCATCAGCTGCCTCCTTCACACCCCCCACTGGTGATTAAACTAAATTGCCCTGACAGGAAATTGAAGAGTGACCTCATGGTTTATGGGTTGATGCCTAATCACTGAGCCATGCAGGCTTGGCCTCTCTCTTGACTCTTAACTTTTGGGCTACATTTTCTTTCTTCAGCCCTGCATTCATTGGTTAGATCCTGTAACATATTTGGCTTCTCTAATTGGATGTATTTTATTCGTACCATTGACTGAGGAAATGTATTTGAAATAGAACAGAAGTATATATAATGCCTTAGCCATTTATAAATTAAGAGGCTTAATTTGTCTTGGCATCTTACAGCTATTCTTACATATAGGGAAATACTTATATGTGGTTTGATTTTTAAGTATTTTGGAAAGTTCCAAGATTGTAAAGGATCAATTTCAACATTTGAAGAATGCCTGAATATAATTAACACTTAATATGAACCAGCAAATATGTTGAGCATTTTATATTATCTTCCTTAATTCTCATACTAGATATAGGTGGTACATACTATTAGTAAATCCACTTTAAAAATAAGGAACTGAGGCTCAGATTGACTTCATAAACTGTCCAGAGTCACATACTAGTAAATGTAGAGCTCATTTTAAGAAAAATAAATTTGAATTCAGGATCAAAAAGCTCTTATTTTATATATATTTCATATAAGTAAAATTGAAATATTTGCATATTGCCTTTTGTAAACTTGGGATTCATTTTTAATGAAATCTTACCCAATCTAAAAACTTAAAAAAGTGAAGCCACTTTAAGTTGAATACAGAGGGCTGGAGTAGAGCAGAAGCCCTTCCCATTGCCACCCTTCCCTCACCTGGTCCCTCCTCCTCCCCCCACCCCCCCACACATTAGGGCTCGCTGGATTAAAAGGGGGCACTGATTTGAGACTGTACTCTCTATCAAATGGGGCAGTTGTCCCTGCGGGTAGAGCTAAAACCTAAAATTTTTGCCAGTCATTTATGCCTTGACTAGTAGATATGAATTAAGGATAAGGCGAAGAGGACAGAAGAGGGCTGGAGACCACTGCGGCCTGAACATGGGCAAGGAGAGAGGAAAGAGCCAAGGGAAATCAAGTTGACTTTAAGTTTAGGGCTAACCAGGTAAATTCTATAAACACTCAACTTAAATGGTGTTAATAGAAGTTAGCAATAGCTAACTTCTCTATATCTAGCTGCCCAGGCCTCAGAATTAGAGCTCTTAAATGAAATTATTTCACTGTTTCAAAACTTTGAACTATAATTTTCAGCAACCGAGTCTCTCTATTTTTTTCAAATCCATATTACCTGAAACATATGATGCTTCTTATAACATGAATAACAAGAGAGGGCCATTTTTCTAGATTTCCCTTAGCTTATGCTCAGCGATTAACCCTCTCTCAATTTGTTCCTTGGTGATTTTGAAGATGGGGCTGCTACATTCTAAGGTGACAGGTCCTAATATTTTCTTTGTGTGAAATCAACTGGACAAACCTAAAACCTCAACAGCACAAACTCCAAGTCAGCCTTGAGAGTTAATAAGAGCAGACAGAGTTGCCAGGTCTGGCTGATCAGTGAAGACTAAAGCAGCAAGACCCACAGTCCAGTCCTCTGGTTCACACAGGTAAGCTCTTTTGCTGGAAATATCTCCCTATTTTCTCTGAACAGACTAAAACCGCTTTTTTTTTTTTATCAATGATATACAGGTAGTGCTTTTTTTTCTGTTAAAAGACAAACTCATAAACATATAAATTACTTTTCGATTACCTTAACGACAATGTAAAGACAAATTTCTGTTCAGACTAATGGCAAATCATTATTATTATTTTCATTCAGAAATAGCATCATTTAATGCAAAATTATTCTCTCCCTAGTTCAAAAATATCCTTCATGGCTTTAACATTACCTGAAATTATTCTATCATAAAAATGAGATGGAGGAGTGGGAGAGATGCAGGAGAGGGAGGGATGGAGGAAAAGGAGGGAAGGAGGAGAAGGAGGAAAAGAGAAGAGGGAAGAAAGGAGGAGAGGGAAAGATGGAGGAGAGGGAGGGGAAGAAGAGAGGACAGATGGAGAAGAGGGAAGGAGGAAAGGGAAAGATGGAGGAGAAGGAGGGAAGGAGGAGAGGGAGGGATGGAGGAGAGGAAGTTTAAGTTTAGGGCTAACGAGGTAAATTCTATAAACACCCAACTTAAATGGTGTTAATAGAATTAGCGATGCAATAGCTAACTTCTCTATATCTAGCTGCCCAGGCCTAAAAAATAAAATAAATAAAAAATACTTAATAAAATACTTATGCCTTAATCATAAACAATTGAATTCCCATGAAACAAACTGTGAGATGTCAAGTTTTGTGTTTTTGTTTGTTTGTTATTGTGTTTTGTTTTTTTTTTTCATTTCATGGAAAAATCAAGGAAAAAATCTCTAAACTAGAGCTTGTCATCATTGTATCTATTATAAAGTATACTTTTGTGAGGAAAATACCCATCCTTGAGGCATCTTGCTGACTGTCTGAAAATAGAGAATTAGTTCTAATAGTGTTATTTAAATAAATTGAATTTGAAAAATTAAAATATTTTACAAATTCAAGTTTAGGATATGGACTACTGCAGTTTCTAAAAGAAAAGTAAATTATTTACAAAGTGATGACAAAAAAGTGTGTTGTTTTTGTTATTGGAATCCATCTGTAAACTTGTGAAATGGGATTTGTTTGGGCTACTTGTTTGAATTGGGATTTGTTTGAATATAAATATTTTATGAAAAAGTGGGGGAAAAATCAAAGTGAAAAAGTTTTGAATGAAAAAATCCCCTCAATACTGTATGGATATTAGGTGTGACTATGAGGTGAAAATAAAGTATATAATAAGTTCCATATGTTAATAAAATACATATTATGTAAATAATTAGATTTCTTCTACTGAATCTAAGTGCTAGAATCAGTTTATTGGTGACAATACTTGGCTAAAAAAAATGGGAGTAAATGTTTCTATTTCACACGAAAGGATCCTGCTGCCCATCAATACCAGAGTCAAATAAGTAGAGACAAGGTTGAACCTTTGTGGTGCTTTTTATTATTCAGATGACTGGCCATCTGAGAAAGCAGCAGGTGTAATACTTTGAAAAGACTGCTCTGACATTTCATTTCAAGCCAGTGCTTCTATAAGGTTAGAGGGTGGGTAAAAGAAATCTAAAACTAGGGAGTTCCCGGACCTTCTTTCTATCATTGTCCTTGCAAAGACAGCCTTGGGATGCTGCCTCCTCTCAGGTAGGTTTTACCCTTGATCCGCGCTTAACCGGTATCTTCTTTTTAGTGTCCGGCTCATCTGGCCTTTGAGGTATCTTTTTTTCTGACCCCTGATTTCCTTCTGGCGACACTTGCTTCAGTTTCCCAGGGTCTGTAAGAAAAATCTCTTTTCCATGTGACTAAGTATAAAACAACTGTGATTCTTTATCTATTACATGCCCCTCCCCTATTAAAATGGCTTGTTGGTTGGTATTCTACATTGACATTGCATTACTTTATACAGCAACTAAAAAAAAAAGTCAGATGATTAAATCTCTTATAGGATTCTAGAGGCCTGGTGCATAAAATTCGTGCATGGGGGGGGGAGGGGAGAGAACAGCCCAAATTGCAACCTCTCCAATCTGGGAACCCTCAAGGAATGTCAGACCACCCACTGGGATCAGGCCTAAACAGGCAGTCTGGCATCCCTCTCACAATCCAGGACTGTTGGCTTCCACCTGCTCACCTGCCTGCCTGCCTGATTGCCCCTAACTGCTTCTGCCTGCCAGCCTGATCACTCCCTAACCACTCCCTTGCCAGCCTGATTGATGCCTAACTGCTCCCCTGCTGTCCCAATTGCCCCTAACTGCCCTCCCCTGCCAGCCTGGTTGCTCCTAACTGCCTTCCCTGCATGCCTGGTCACCCCCAACTGTCCTCCCCTGCAGGCCAGACTGCCCCCAACTGTCCTCCCCTACTGACTCAGTCACT
Source organism: Lasiurus cinereus (assembly GCA_011751065.1). Classification (NCBI taxonomy): domain Eukaryota; kingdom Metazoa; phylum Chordata; class Mammalia; order Chiroptera; family Vespertilionidae; genus Lasiurus; species Lasiurus cinereus. Next base: position 27,086,102 of record JAAGEH010000304.1, read on the forward strand.
CCTAACTGCCTTCCCTGCATGCCTGGTCACCCCCAACTGTCCTCCCCCCTGCAGGCCAGATTGCCCCCAACTGTCCTCCCCTACTGACCCAGTCACTCCTAACTGCCTTCCCTGCAGGCCTGGTCCCTCCCAGCTGCCTTTCCCTGCTGGCCATCTTGTGGTGGCCATCTTGTTTCCACATGGGGCAGCCATCTTGTGTGTTGGATTGATGGTCAATTTGCATATTACCTTTATTATATAGGATTTACAAAAAGGCTTAATTAAAACAATTCTACCCAAATGTCTATTAAGAAAACAGACCATCAATAAATTTCTACTTGCTTTTTCTCCCCCAGAGATTTGACCATCCAGATCCTCTGTTGCTCAGAAAAACTATCTTCATTGTTTAATTCTACCAGTTATTGATCTAACTGACTTCAACTCCGAAAATAAAGCAATCTTTAAAATGATAGGAAAAAAAGCATATTACTTACAAAAGAGAGTTCTTTGGAGAAATGAATATGGGCCAGTCCTCTGCATCTATGAATTTGGTGTATCTAGTTAATAATGTGGGTAGAGTCCAGTCAGTGCAGTTCAGTGGTTGAGCATCAACTTATGAACCAGGAGGTCAAGGCTTGATTCTCAGTAGGGGACATGCAGAAGGCAGCTGATAGATGATTCTTTCTCATCATTGATATTTCTCTCTCTCTCCTTCTCTCTTCCTTTCTCCAAAATCAATAAAAACCCATTTTAAAAAGAATAATAATATAGGTAACTGCTTGTGATGAACAGATAAAATGAATGCCATCATTGCTACCATGCTCACAAATGTAAGTTTTACTCATTCATTTCAGATTGGGGTGCTCTGGGGTATCATGTTCTACTTTTTTCTCCCCCCCCCTTTTTTTTTGATTGCTTGTTTCATAAGCATTCCTTTAAAGAACAGTAAAATGAGATATTTTTACAACCCTTTTAATGTGTTTCTTTTTTACTGAGAATATTGTATTCTTAGAAATAAGTTAGTCCCTTCTAAAGAACCTTTATCTTCCTTAGTACACAACTATGCCCTGAAAAGGCCATCAGTGGAAAAAGAACAGCAGCTGAGATATCACCATTAATCTACAGGCATGGCTCCTTTTATGTGCATGGCGGCACATATGGCATTGCATAGGCACTGCATGGCACATTTCTTGCTGTTCATATAAATCAGATATTTTGTTTTTAGTGGTGATTGTATAGTAATACACATATCTGTGTGTTTTGATGATGGTGCCAGGAATCACTGGTATGCTAAAACATTATTAGAATTCAAAAGACATTGATTTTAGGATTAAGATAATGTCTCAGCTCTTTTTCTCTTTTTACCTCCACATGATAAGCATTCATAAGGCAATGTTTTAGGTAGGAGAGCATATCAGGATAACTAGTAAATCAGCTAATTTTGGAGTCAGTCATTTGAGGCAAAATAACATATGGAACATTTTACTTTGGTTTTAAGTTATAAAGGTAAAAATGTACTATGCTCAGTAATGGATAGCTTATGGAAAGTGTTATCGTTAATATTTCCAACAGTTTTCTAGAGTTTTATGGTTTTCTTTCCTTTTTGTCAATACATTATGGCTCAAAAAATTTACAACTAAAGTATATGGAAAAAAATCCATGTGATTACTATTGATTTTATTCATAGTCAATCAAGATAAATTTGAATCTCTTTGAGATTGTTCAGGAAACACAGAGACAGAACAAAATCAAAAGGAGAAAGATATTTTACTTTCAAAGGTTTTATTATAAATTCCAGCTTCTATCCACCAAATTATTTTCACCCGTTATCACAGTTATCACATTATTTTCTTTCTTTTTCAAGAAAACTGGGGTTCATATTTTACTTGTACTTTTTATCTTTTTCATACCCATGGTACTTAACTAAAAATAAGCCTTACAATTATGTTATTTTAAAATATTCATGTCCTGCTTACAATCCTAAAAGGATTCTAATTCAGTATGTTTAAAATATACAAAAAAGGCATAGGTAACTCAAAAGATAATTATCCTAAATAATAAAAGGCTAATATGCAAAGTGTCCCCTTGGGCAGGAATTCCACCAACCGGGGAGTTCAACTGCCAACCTCCCACATCCCTTCAGCAGGCCCAGATTGGGGTGTGCCGGCCAAACCCCACCCATGCATGAATTCATACACCAGGCCTCTAGTAATTAATAACATTGTACCTTGATCTTAAACTTTCTGCAAACATGTACACATTTGAAGATTTGATGAAAAAAGAAACTTCTGCCTAAAAATGCACATAAATGGAGACACATGGAAATGCAAATATACTTTCATAAAATTATATCCTAAGACTTCATTGCACCAATATGTTAGACTTCCACATTATGACTCTAATATATAATAGTAACTTTTTTTTTTCTCTGTTGTCCTTACCTTCCACTCTGCACACTCTATCAGCCCTCTTGCACACTCCCCAGCCTGCTTTATATTTGAAGATACACAGTACTTAGCTTTGTTATGTTTAGGGGCAAGTTTACACTATAGTTTACAGAAGTAGTGGAAAGTAATACAAAAACAAGTAGCCTCAAATTTTAGAGTGCAGAGGAGAATAATTCATACTACCATTCATTGATTAAATACTACACTGCCTGGGAAACAGTGGTAAGGGATGTCCATGAGGAAGGAGATAAACTGGGAAAAAGATGGATAATTCATGTTCTATTTATTGTGGTGCACGGCTTACCATTAAGAATAAGATAGCCCTCACTGGCTTGGCTCAGTGGATAGAGCATCAGCCTGCGGACTGAAGGGTCCCAGGTTTGATTCTGGCCAAGGGCACATGCCTGGGTTGTGAGCTCGATCCCCAGTATGGGGCGTGCAGGAGGCAGGCAATGATTCTCTCTCATCATTAATGTTTCTAGCTCTCTCTCCTTCTCCCTTCCTCTCTGAAATCAATAAAGAAATATATTAAAAAAAAGAAAAAGAGCCGAGACCGGTTTGGCTCAGTGGATAGTGTCGGCCTGCAGACTGAAGGGTCCTGGGTCCGGTTCCGGTCGGGAGCATGTACCTTGCTTGCGGGCACATCTCCAGTGTGGGGTGTGCAGGAGGCAGCTGATCAATGTCTCTCTCTCATCGATGTTTCTGACTTTCTATCCTTCTCCCTTCTTCTCTGTGAAAAATCAATAAAATATTAAAAAAAAATAAGATAGGTTCTTGGTGAATAGAAACTAAAAGAAAGGATGAGCAAATAAATAAATGGATAGCTGAAGAAATGACTAATGAAAATAAACAAAAAGGAGAGACCTTGTCTATTCAGCTTTAACTTCCATGGTTAATTTCCTCATCTGCCAGCTGAGGGCATTAGAAACAGTTTAGATTCTCTTCCTTTTCTTATCACTCTGTGAATAGAAACTTAGACAGGTAGAGACCTAATTCCCTGGTTCAGTGGTCGGCAAATTCATTAGTCAACAGAGCCAAATATCAACAGTACAACAATTGAAATTTATTTTGAGAGGCAAATTTTTTAAACTTAAACTTCTTCTAACACCACTTCTTCAAAATAGACTCGCCTAGGCCGTGGAATTTTGTGGAAGAGCCACACTCAAAAGCCACACACATGAGCTGCACTTTGCCGACCACAGCACAAAGTGGAAAGCAAGTATCCAAACTGTAAGTAAAAGCCACGTGACAAGAGGGGAAGGGGAAAAAAAAGAAGCTTATTTGGCAATGTATCATGATAAGTTAAAGGCTGGCAGATAAACTTTTTTTGCTATGAACTTCTTAATGTTGGGATAGCTTATAAACATATTGCTTCAGCACAAAAGATAAATAAAATGTATGTTATTTCAACTCCTAAAAAAATGAAGATCTATGTGCCTTCATATGAAACACTATCCAAAATAATTTATTCATTGAAATAAATAAGATTCAGAAGAAAAAATACTAAGTGCTGTCAATTATATAATGTGTGTTTATAGAATATTTAGACAAGGATAAGAAGTAAACTGAAACTGGGGGCTGACTTCAAAGATGGGAGCTAGGAGGCTAGCAGAAATTTTAGGGGAGAAATTACTTCACACTGCATTGTTGTAATATTTGAATTTGTATAATGTGCATTATTGCCTACTATAAAATATTTTTAAAGAGATACAAAATATACTGAATATGTAAAGCAAAAAACTAAAAATTTTAATCACCAGTGGAATTCTATTTTAAATGCTGTGATGCAGTCTATAACATATGTCTATTGCAAACTAATAATATTTGGCAAAAAGAAATCAATGGATATGATTTTGTATTATCTCCCATTTTTGTTGCTTTATTCATCATTTAAAAAATATAACTAATATATTTTATAGTTATAACTAAAAGCCTTTTAATGAGATGCTACTCAGTGGAGTTCTCTTGCTTCATCTAATTTCATATATACATCATAATGTTTCATAAAAATCATCATAATTTTCATACTTCTAAGACAATACTGACCAGCAAGCTGTCAACTGTGGTTTTCTGAGCAACTACAAGTATTCTTTTCAACAATTGTGGGACCACATTAAAACACCATTTCACCATAATACTCTACTTCTCTGTTGTCTCCAAAGTGGTGGTAACTCTGTTAATCATATCTTGATCTACTTGAAATATGATGGCTAATTATGATAAAATTCCTAAGTACTGACTAAAATGCAAAGTAATCCAGTTCAAGTGATATAAAAAAATCAATGTGAAAAACAAATATCATTTTTAAATTTTATTTGTAGCTTAAAATGTAATGCCATACAATTTTATCACTTATAAAAGGATTCATATTTGCATAAAACAGAAGCAAAACAGAAAGTATGAAATAAAATGCCATCTTGCTTCAAGTTTTCAAATTAGTACTTAGAATACTAATATACATCTATATACATTGCAAGTATACTGTATAAATATATTATGAGTAATATTGAACCCACAATAGACATCAAGTAGGTTTTTTAGGCACATGGCATAAAAAAATGCAAAATCTGCATAATTCTTGAGAGTGCTAAGTGACTCACACATCATTTTCACACATACTTCACACAAAATATACAGCCATCATACACATGATCCTGAATATAACCTTTCATCCCAATATTAGTTCCTTCTTACTCTTTGTTACTATTGCACTATACAACAATCACATAAAAAAATAGTTTGCAGTTTTCTTCAACTAATTGCCTGACAAGATAGCAATGCAACCGAAATAAGTACAGCCTAACTACACAGAACAGTCACAGAAATGTGCTGAGAGAGGCACCAATTTACAGAACTGTTCATTATAATACTGGGAGTTTCCCTAAAGGCAAACATGCATTTTAAAGTGCGTACACCATTTTTGAATTGCAAATGCCATTACACCCAGAAATTATTAGAAACTGAGGTTAACACCTGTTTTGTTTTTGTTTTGTTTTTTTCCAGAGAAATACTTGAAAAATCACCAAAAGTGTTTTTAAAAATTCTGACAAACATGAACCTCAGTCACTGTAAGCTTTGTCTGCCACTCCTCCTGTGCAGATGTAAACTGAAGAATACAAAGGAATATACCAGCTGAATTTACATACTGTTAGTGTTCAAGATTACAGCCAGGGAACATCTGAGATCGCCCTCTGATAAATGAAACCTAACGCTTCTCTTCATGAAGCCAAGATTGACTGATATAAATTAACCAAAATAAAACCCACTGACCCAACACCCTCTGTCCCCAGCTACAAGTCAGATTCTGGCATATCTGGCATATAAGTCACATCTGCCATCAAATACCCTATTCCATATCGCCCATTGGGAGCAGTATCCAAAGTCGGTGATCCACCCTGTTTCCGATAAATATTTTTACCCAAATTTGGAGATGACATTTCACTTGGTATCTTTCCATGAATGAGGCTTGCATCATCTCCCTCTAAGTTTACAGGCTCCTTTAGTACCCTTCCTCTTTTATAGGCCACAGAGGCTAAATTACCAGAACTATTGTCCTTAAAGTTGCAGTAACGAATGAAGAAGACAGCTGGGATGGGGAGTAGTGCCAGGCATAGCAGAGATAAACAGATAACCATTGCCCACGCTGGAAATTTCAGAAATTCCTTAGATGCCTGTTAACACCAAAATAGGTATTAATAATCTATTTTCCCTGCAAGTATGGAAAAAATATTATATTTGTCTTAGATTTTTAAGCAAAGAATTCGAGCTGTTCTTGTGACATACTATGGCCAACAGAATGGCGTGACATTAAGCAACTTCAAGGTTAGACCTTAAAGGCCTTGCAATTTCTGCTCTGCTTCATAGAATGCTGCCATAAATCATATAAGTTGGAGGAAGTCAAGAATGAAAAAGTACAGAGAGAAACTGGCTAGGCAACTGTATGAGTTAGCTCAGGCAAAACCAAAAGAAGACTCATCCAGCTCACCCATAGCACTCAAGAAATAATAATCAGCATTGCTTTGAATTGTGACATTTAGGAGGTAGTTTATTATTAAGCAACAGATACCTGTTAGATATGCCATATTGACTTTCTGAAATCTAAATTTTATCACATTTCTGGGGTTTTCATGAGAGATAATAGACTTGTTTATGCCCAGTCATGAATTCAGTTGTTACTATATAGAACTATTGATCATAGAATAAAGGTCAGAGATACTTCTGAAAGCATTCTAACTTTATAACAACCCATATGTAATGGTTGCATTACGATATAGGTAATACAGCTTGACAACAGAATTGTTAATATTAAATAGTTATAACAAAATTTTACTTTGATAGTTGTTTACATTATATCTATATGGTTAATGCATCTTTTCATCAGAAAATAGTATGTGGTATATGATTTAATACATTTAAAAGGGAAAATATTTCTGGTGGTTTGAGCAAAATGTTTTCTAGTTAAAAGCTGAATAATGATTGGTTCATCTATGTGGTGACATGAATAAAGCTACTTTAATGATAACCAAATTACTGTATTTTCCGGAGCACAAGATGACTTTTTAACACAGGAAAATCTTCTCAAAAGTTGGGGGTCATCTTATATATCGGGTGTCGTCTTATAGGGTGGGTATATCCCAAACTCTATATTTTAACTGGAAAAGTTGGGGGTCATCTTATATGCTGGAAAATACGGTAATATTTGATGTAATTTACAATGTATAAAAATCTACAATGCATTAAAAAAACATACATGTTTGGGAATGAACAAAACATAAATCTCAAGATCCTTGCATAAAAGCAACACTAGTGATTAAATAGTAAAATATACTGTGAATAAAGCAAAAGATAAAAACTTCCATATTTTGTATTTTACCGTGTCTTTATTCCATGCATCATAGCCAGGAGGACTTAATATCATATTCACAGTAGTAGTTATTAGCAGTGATAATAGCACTATAGGAGTACTATATTTCCACAAATAGTAATAGTATACGTAGGGAGCAAAGCCCATCATATCTTTCAGGTCTTCCATAAATCTAAATAAAAAGAAGGTAATTATCTCTCAATATATGTATTACCTTATAAATGTGCATTAGATCAAAGATTTGACAGGGAATTAGACATGATACCATATGACATTTTATACTTATCAGAAAGTTACACTGGAAGATGATATAAATTAAGAACATATAAAGTAAAATGGAACCAGTTAAGTACATACTATAATTTTTATTTAGGTAAAGCAGTCTTTAGCCAACTACTGAAATATCTCCTTCTACTGATGACATTCTACTCTATGAACATAGCATTAGCAATACTTTATCAAATTTCAATGCAATGCAGGTTAGAACTTATGGGTAGCTTGCTAGAGTGTACAGATGGCTGGTTTTGAAATTGAAATCTAAGTTAAAGTCCTGGCTCTACAACTAAATACTAAGCCCTTCTGGACAGGCAGGGCACATTCTCCATGTGACATGAATGCTATTAGTCACCTCATAGTATTTTTATGAAGTTTAAGAATAAGTGCATGTCAGACAGCTATTGCTACTATTGCTGTCTAGTACATGAGTATAAAATGGAAAGTCCCCTACCTGAAGATTTTGACAGTAATAAAAACATTCTCACAAAGCTTATTCAATGTCAATATGTTCCTCTCTGTGTTGGGTAAGAGGGCTCTGGTCTTCATTTAACACACATTCTTACTTTACACAGACCTCTAACAAGTTGATGATCTTATTGTTTTAGTCTATACATGTTCACTAAAGACGCCAACTTAAAAATAAATTGGACAATATGTTGCCAAAAATGCCTCCAGGAACATTTTTCTTCTAAGATTACTCTGATTCTTCAACTCACAGCAAGTACATATACTTCTCACATCAAGCAGGTATATAACTCAAGAGATTAAAGGCATCTAGTGAATTAAAATAATGACTCCATATAAATATGACATTTGTGTATACCAGATGCCATATGTATCTCAGAGCAGATATATGGTGTCCTAAATAAGTATACACACACTAAATAATTAAAAAGATAGTGTTTAATATAATACATTTCATTCTCAAAATTGAGCTATCAGCTATTAAAATGTATATACATTTTTGGAGGACACACTGTATTTTCCCAAAATTGGCCTGTTTCAATGACTATGAGTCCCAGGTCTGTCTCTGGGCAGGTTCAATGAGCAAGTCACTTGATATCTCACTGAGCCTGAGTTTTCTCATCTGTAAAACGGAGATAACAATAATAACTCAAAACAATAAGGGTTGTGGAAAATAGCCACTAGATCTTGGAGCTTTCTATTTGACAACCAGCATTAAATCAAAGCTCCAGAATCCTAGATTACATTACAATTCTATCTAATTACCTAATTGGGGAATATACTTCATTAGAACTGTTAAATAAAGAAGAGCCTTCAAAAAATTTTGTTTGTGGCATTTTCTCCTTTAATAATTTTTCTCCCCTTCTAAATTAAAAAGATAATGTCAATTAGTATTTTCAAAATAGAGATAGAAATATACTTACTTATCTGTGCCATAGACAAAAGATACAGCAATATTCTCAAAAATGACTACAATTAGAAGCGGCACTGTAGCAGAATAATCATCAAACATTGTAACAAAGTAATTTCCAGAGCGTTGCACAAATATCAGGCCAATACAAAATGCCAGAAAACAACAGAGAACTGGACAAAAGGAATAAATGAAAAATTAAACCCTTATTCAGAACCAAAAATTTTAAGTTGTATTATGAATTATTATATTCAAAATACAATTTCATTTTCACTTTTATAACTTATCAATAATATGCATAGGCAATACCTTTCCTAATATTGTGGAATATTTCATAGTGGTAGTAATTACTTGGATTTAGCATAGATTTAATATAAATTCATTGTTAGACAGTAATACAATTATCTACCTTAGTCTGTGCAAATTTACTTACCAAGCACAAATAATAAATGAGGTAAATCTGTGAAGATTTTAAAAGTATAAATCCCCTTTCTTCTCTTTATTAATAGCAAAGTGATCTTTTCAAGCAGAAAATTTTCACAGGTCATTCCTATGTTTTTTAAAATATGTTTTATAGAGGGATAGGGAAATAGAAACATCATTGATGACAGAGAATCATTGATCAGCTGCCTCCGGCACATCCCAAACTAGGGATCAAGCCAACAAACCGGGCATGTGCCTGACCAGGAATTCAACCACTGAGCCTCTCTGACTGGGTGGTCATTCCTACTTTTAATAGCTTTGGAATTTCTGCATTAATAATGAGAATAATGCAGTTTATGATAAAAGTAAAGGCCTGGTGCATAAAATTAGTGCAGGATCAGAGGGCAGGGTGTCCTTCAGCCCAGCCTACACCCTCTCCAATCTGACATCCCTCTAATAGGCAGTCAGACATACCTCTCATAATCCAGAACTGCTGACTCCCAACTGCTTGCCTGCCTGACTGCCTGATTACCCCTAACTGCTTCTGCCTTCCAGCCTGATCACCCCCTAACCACTTCCCTTTCAACCTGATTGATGCCTAACTGCTCCCCTGCCAACCTGATTGCCCCTAACTGCCTTCCCCTGCCAGCCTGGTCACTCCTAATTGTCCTCCCTGCCAGCCAGGTCGCCCCATACTGCCCCCCGCTTCATGCCTGGTTGCCCCAAACTGTCCTCAAATTCTTGGCACATGTGTACACAGGGATCCTGATTTAGTGAAAGATAGGACCAAACAACAGAGTGCAAGATAGGACCAAACAACAGATACTCAATTCTCAGAGCAGAAACACAGAGAGCCTCTGACTCCTGACATGCACTAGGGGATTTTGATTTTTGGCACATGCCAGTGGGTTCTCTGTTTCAATGTGGCACAGGCAGGGTCCCTGACTCTAGGTGCACACACAAGGCCACACTAAGCACTTGTGACTCTGACCTGGGGTAAGCATGGTTCCCACCAACCCATAGCAGCTGCATGTCTTGATGTCAGAGCTCTTCAGTGACACTTGGGGGTGCGAAACTCTCACTGCACATGGCCCAGGCCCTCGCAACTCAACATTTTGGGAGACAATGATACAACCCCTAGAGCAGTGGTTCTCAACCTTCCTAAGGCCGCAACCCTTGCATACAGTTCCTCATGTGGTGGTGACCCCCAACTATGACATTTTGCTACTGTTATGCATTGTGATGTAAATATCTGCATTTTCCGATGGTCTTAGGCGGCCCCTGTGAAAGGGTCATTCGACCCACAGGTTGAGAACTGCTGCCCTAGAGGAAAGAAAAGGAGGAATTTCCACAAAAGGAAATGAATGAACCAGAAGCATACAACATGTCAGAAAAAGAATTCAGAGTAATGGTCATATAGTTCATACACCGGATAGATGAGAAAACCAACAACCTATGCAAACATCAGGAAGAAATGAAAAATGATATAGCTGCAATAAAAAAAAAAACACCATGGAAAGCTTCAACAGTAGACTAGAAGAAGCAAAGGACTGAATTAGTGAGTTAGAACATGAAGTACAGAAACAAGCCCAATTTTAACAGCAACTAGAGAAAATAATTAAAAAGCCAGAGAGCTTAAGGGAGCTTTGGAACAATGCAAAACAAAATAACATACATATAATAGGGCTGCCAGAAGGACAAGAAGAGCAGCAAGGATTAGAAAATTTATTTTAAAAAATAATGAAAGAAAACTTCTCTCATATAGTGAAGAAAAAGTTACACAAGTACAGAGTGTCCCAAGCAAGATGAATCCCACAAGACCCACACCAAGACATGACATAATTATAATGGCAAATGTTATTGACAAAGAGAGAATCTTCAAGGTTGCAAGAGACAGACAGAGAGTTACCTACAAAGGATCCCCCATTAGATTGTCAAATTATTTCTCAACAGAAACACATCAAGCTAGAAGGGAATGGAAAGAGATATACAAAGTGATGCAAAGCCAGGAACTGAATCCAATAATACTCTATCCAGCAAGACTATCAATCAAAATTGAAGGGAAAATCAGGAGCTTCAAAGACAAAAAAAGGCTAAGGGAGTTTATCACTACCAAGCCAGCAATCCAAGAAATGCCAAAGAAAATGCTGTAAAAAGAAGAAACAAAAACGTAAGAAAGAACACAAAAAATAAAATAAAAATAAAAATGGCTACAAACAAGTACCTTTCAGTAATAACTTTAAATGTAAACAGACTAAATGCTCCAATCAAAAGATATTGAATGGCTGAATGGATAAAAAACCACGACCCATATATATACTTTCTACAAGAGACCCATCTCAGAACAATGGATTCATACAGACTGAAAGTAAATAAAGAGAAAAATATCTTTCAGGCAAATGGAAATGGAAAAAAAAAAAGTTTGGATAACAATATGTATATCTAACAAAATAGACCTTAAAGTGAAGGCCATAAAAAGAGATAAGGAAAATCACTTAATACTAAAGAAATCAATACAGCAAGAGGATATAACAATTGCAGGAGCATCCAATATAGGAGCACCCAAATACATAAAAAATCTCCTGGAAGATATCAAGAGAGAAATTGACAACAATAAAATCATAGTAGGGAACTTTAATACACCACTGAAATCACTGGATAAATCCTCTAGTCAAAAAATCAACGAAGAAACAGCAATCCTAAATTACTAACTATATCAGTTGGACTTAATTGACATCTTCAGAACATTTCACCCCAAAGCCATGGAATATACGTTCTTCTCAAGTGCACATGGGACATATTTAAAAATAGACCACATACTGGGTCACAAAGGAAGTCTCTCCACATTCAAGAAGATTGAAATCATATCAAGCATCTTCTCAGATCACAATGGCATATTAGAAATAAACTATAATAAAAACAATCCAAAACACGCAAAAACTTGGAAGTTGAATAGCATGTTATTAAATATTGATTGGGTTACCAATGAGATCAAAGAAGAAATTAAAAACATCTAATGAAAATAAAAACACAACAATCCAAAACCTATGGGGCACAATGAAAGTAGTTCTGAGAGGTAAGTTTTTAGTTCTACAGGCCTACCTCAAAAAATAAAACAAAACAACAACAACAACAAAAAATGGTAGTAATGCATCTAACACTACAACTCAAAGAATTAGAAAGAGCAATAAGAAAAGCCCAGAGTAAGCAGAAGGAAAGAGATAATAAAAATTAAAGCAGAAATAAATGACATAGAGACAAAAAAACAAAAAACAAACAAACAAATAATACAAATGATCAATGAAACCAAGAGCTAGTTCTTTGAAAGAATAAACAAGATTGATAAACCTCTACCCAGGCTCACCAAGAAGCAAAGAGAGAGGATCCAAATAAACAAAATCAGAAATGATAAGGGCAAAATAACAACAGACCCAACAGAAATACAAAGAATTGTTTAAAAAAAATACTATGAACAACTCTATTCCAACAAACTAGACAACCTGGAGAAAATGAACATATTCCTAGATAAATCCAATCTCCCAAAACTCAATCAGGAAGATTCTAAACATCTCAATAGTCCAATGACTATGGGAGAAATTGAAACAGTCATTAAAAAGCTTCCAGCAAACAAAAGCCTGGGGCCAGATGGCTTCCCATGAGAGTTTTACCAAACATTCAAGGAAGAACTAAAAACTATCCTCCTCAGACTATTCCAAAACATTCAAGAGGAAGGAACACTTCCAAGTTCCTTCTATGAAGCCAGCATCATCCTAATACCAAAAGCAGATAAAGACAACATAATTAAAGAGAATTATAGGCTAATATCCCTCATGAATATAGATGTGTAAATCCTCAACAAAATTCCAGCAAATTGGATCCAGCAGTACACCAGAAAGATCATACACTGTGACTAAGTAGAATTTATCCCAGGGAAGCAAGGATGATACAATATCTGCAAATCAATAAGTGAGATGCATCATATAAATAAATTGAAGGAGAAAAAATCACATAGTTATATAACTGACACAGAAAAAGAATTTGACAAAACCCAACACCCTTTTTTAAAAAAAATATATTTTATTGATTTTTTACAGAGAGGAAGGGAGAGGGATAGAAAGTCAGAAACATCGATGAGAGAGAGACATCGATCAGCCGCCTCCTGCATGCCTCCCACTAGAGTTGTGCCCGCAAGCAAGGTACATGCCCCCAACCGGAATCGAACCTGGGACCTTTCAGTCTGCAGGCCGACACTCTATCCACTGGGCCAAACCGGTCTTGGCATCAACACCCTTTTTTGATAAAAATTATCAGCAAGGTAGGAATAGAAGGTACATACCTCAACATCATAAAAGCCATATATGACAGACCCACAGCCAACATCATACTCAATGGACAAAAACTAAAACCATTTCCATTAAGAACAGAAACAAGAGAGGGATGCCCACTCTCACCACTCCTGTTCAACATAGTATTGGAAGTACTAGCCATTGCAATCAGACAAGAAGAAATAAAAGGTATCCCAATTGGAAAAGAAGAAGTAAAACTATCCTTATTTGCAGATGACATGATACAGTATATAGAAAACACTAAAGACTCCATCAAAAAATTACTAGACTTAATAAAGGAATTTGGTAAGGTAGCAGGATAAAAAATTAAAGCGAAGAAATCTATGGTATTTCTATATACCAATAGTGAACTTACAGAAAAAGAGAATAAAAAAGCAATCCCATTTACCATCGTACCAAAAAAATTGAGATAGCTAGGAATAAACTTAACTAAGGAAGTAAAAGATCTATATGCAAAAAACTACAGGACACTGAAGAAAGAGATAGAAGAAGATATAAACAGATGGAAAAAATATACTGTGTTCATAGATTCGTAGAATTAACATAATCAAAATGCCCATACTACCCAAAGCAATCTATAGATTCAATGCACTCCCTATTAAAATACCAATGGCATATCTCACAGACCTAGAACAAACTTTACAAAAATTCACCTGGAATAAAAAAGACCCCAAATAGCCACAGCAATCCTGAGAAAGAAGAACAAAGTAGGTGGGATCTCAATACCAGATTTCAAGCTGTATTACAAAGTCACTGTCCTCAAAATAGCCTGATACTGGCACAAGAACAGATATATAAACCAATGGAATAGAATAGAGAACCCAGAAATTGACCTAAACCACTATGCTCAATTAATATTTGACAAAGGAGGCATGAACATACAATGGAGTCAAGACAGTCTCTTTAATAAATGGTGTTGGGAAACTTGAACAGATACATGCAAAAAAAGGAAACTAGACTACCAACTTACACCATACACAAAAAATAAGCTCAAAATTGATAAAGGACTTAAACATAAAAAGGGAAACTTTAAAAATTCAGAGGCAGCAAAATCTCAGACATATGCCTAAGGAACTTTTTCACTAATAATGCTCTTAGGGCAATGGAAAATAAAGAGAAAATAAATAAATAGGACTAGATTAAAATAAAAAGCTTTGCACAGCAAAAGAAACCACCAACAAAGCAATAAGAAAGACCACTACATGGGAAGACATATTTTCCAATGTTATCACCAATAAAAGTTTATTCTCCAACATTTATTGGGAACTCACGCAACTTAACAAAAGGAAGATATACAATCCAATCAAGAAATGGGCAACTGACCTAAATAGAAACTTTTTGAAAGAAGACAGAAGGAAGGCCAAGAAACATATGAAAACATGCTCAAAGTCACTAATTATCCGAGAGATGCAAATTAAAACGACAATGAGATACCATCTCACACCTGTCAGAATGGCTACCATCAACAAATCAATAAATAACAAATGTTGGCGAGGATGTGGAGAAAAAGGTACCCTCGTGCACTGCTGGTGGGAATGCAGATTGGTGCAGCCACTGTGGAGAAGAGTATGGAGTTTCCTCAAAAAACTAAAAATGGAACTCCCATTTGACCCAGTAATCCCACTTCTAGGAATATATCCCAAGAAACCAGACACACCAATCAGAAAGGATATATGCACCCCTATGTTCATAGCAGCACAATTCACCATAGCTAAGATCTGGAAACAGCCTAAGTGACCATCAGCAGATGAGTAGATTAAAAACTGTGGCACCTCTACACAATGAAATACTATGCTGCACTAAAAAAAAAAAAAGGAATTGCTACCATTTGCAACAGCATGGATGGAACTGGAGAGCATTATGCTAAGTGAAATAAGCCATTCAGAGAAAGGTAAATATCACATCTATGATCTCACTCATCTATGGGAAATAATGAACAACATAAACTGATGAAGAAAAACAGATCCAGAGACAGGGAAGCTTCGATCAGACTGTCAAACCTCAGAGGGAAGGTAGGGGAGGAAGGGGATAAGAGGGAGAGATTAAGCAAAGGACTTGTATGCATGCATATAAGCCTAACCAATTACACAGACAACAGGGGGGTTGGGAAGGTAATGGGGGGATGAGGACAATACCTCAATCAATAAAGAAATTAAAATACAAAATAAAATATTCAGTAAAAATAAATAAATTAATTAAATAAAAGATGATTATGTTCTAGATGTCAACAGAGGTGAGCAAAAGCAAAAGAAGGCAAGAACACAGAAGTCCCTGGGTTTGAATATGGGGTTTCATAACAATCTCAACAGGTATGGGTCATATTAGGCCATCTCTGAAGCACTATGCTAAAGTTATGAGCTGCACTATACACAAACAAATATATATAAACATATGAGTAGAAAAGGAGAAGTAGCATGTACTATACTTAGAATCTATCATATATTGAAATGTTTAAATGCTTGTCACAGTATATTATACCTAAAAATCTCAGGATGGAAGTAGCAGAGCTTGAATATGGACCATAGTCTGTGTCACTTTCACTGTCTCCTAATTACAACACAGTATAAGGCAAACATGAAGAAAGGATATTCTAGGTGGTACAGATAGAGTTTTGCTGGAGATGTGAGATGAAAAGATAATGGGGGTTCGCTTATTTAAATTGCACTGTTCTACTAGAGAAGACAAAAACAAAGTCGATGGAGGAACACTTCATCGGGGTCAAATGTAACTTGAATATAGCTATGATCCCAAAGACGGGTAATGGGAGAAAAGAGTACATTCCCTTTGCTCTGTACAAACAGGTCTCCCAGTAGGCAGTGGACACTACTGTGTGTGTTTTTCCCGCTACACTGTTGCTTTTTCCTGAATTTGCAAGCCCTCCTTACCTCACGGGCTTTGGATATGAGACAAAGATGAGGAAAGCAGCAAAGATGGCTATTATATAGCCTGCACATCAGGCGAATATTGATAGCCTTAAGTGAAATAGAAACTGAAGAAGTAGAGACTGCCATTTGATAAAGACAAAGAAGTTTCTCATATATTTTCAGCTGAATGGAGTATATTTAGTATCAATATTTAAGGAACTGCTTAAATTGTTTTATGTGTGTGCGCGCGCGCGCACACACACACACACACACAAACTTAACAGAGCAGTAAGTGGTAAAGGTGTAAATTTGAGACATATTTACACATAAAATGTTACCAAGATCTTTCAGAACTAAACATTGAGCCTCTGGAAGCTTGTGCACCACTGCCCAGATTTCAAGATCACCTACATGTTTTTTATCTAATTTATGTTTGCATCACGTACCGACATTGTTCTTGCACGCTGATCTGGTTGGCTTCCTTACTGTTCGCTTTATCTCTGCATGTTCTACATCCTCTTATCTGTGAGAAGACCTCTCCTCTTTCAAATTCAATTTCCACCTCTTTCATTGTCAGTTCAAGCATATACTTAGATGACTTTTGTTACTTCTTAATTCGTATAACATGTAAAGTTTCTACATATTATGCTATCTATAAGTATATTACATGGCACAAGTCTTTTTATCTACCCAGCTTGCTATTAATTAACGATACTATTATTTTTTGGAGAAGGGGCTTGCCTATATCTTTGTTTCTGTGTGATAATTTTTCATATCTTTTATATCCCTCAAATGCAATACAAAACTGATACTTTACTGCCGAGACTGGTTTGGCTCAGTGGATAGAGCATCGGCTTGCGGACTGAAAGGTCCCAGGTTCGATTCCGGGTGGGGGCATGTACCTTGCTTGCGGGCACATCTCCACTGTGGGGTGTGCAGGAGGCGGCTGATCAATGTCTCTCTCTCATCGATGTTTCTGACTTTCTATCTCTCTCCCTTTCTCTCTGTAAAAATCAATAAAATATATTAAAAAAAACCACAACTGGTACTTTACTAAGTGCTTGCTGGTAGGCTTATTAATAAGCATCAATATTGATAAGTTCTTTTATTTGCTTTCCTACCTAGAGCTATGAACTACTAGTAGACCACAAGTGCTATTTTACACTAGAATTTAGATTTATCAATTTACGTATACACTTTTGGAAAAGGAATTTTGGTTCTGAGTCTTATTATAGTTAATTATTTGACTTGTATTCAAATTAATACATGAACAATCTATGACTTCATTCTAGTTCCAGTAATTCATGATGTCATCACTATTAATTAAGAGCAATCCTATATAATAAAAAGCTAATATGCAAATTGACTGAACCACAGAATAAATGGTCACTATGATGCCCACTGACCACCAGGTTGGCAGATGCTCAATGCAGGAGCTGCCCCCCTGGTGGTCAGTGTGCTCCCACAGGAAGCCAGGCAGCACAGTGGTGGTGGCAGAAGCCTCTCCTGCCTCTGCGGTAGCGCTAAGTATGTCCGACTATAGGGAGCAGTCCTAAGCTATCAGTTGGACATCCCCCGAAGGCTCCCAGACTGCAAGAGGGCACAGGCCAGGCTGAGGGAAACCCGCCTCTCCACCCCCGAGTGCACAAGTTTTGTCATCGGGCCTCTATATAAAAAGTAATCACTAATAATATGATGTATTAAATCTATCATTTGCAATTATATATTATATAATTATATGATTCTACAGTTATAGAAATAAAATAACAAATAAAAGCAATATATATTTACAAATAGACATTAATAAAACCCCAAACAACACATTCCTATTTCCACTTCCGGTCTCTCATCAAGAGTAAAATGCCTGTATCAATCAATGTAAAGTCAAATACATAAATACTCACCAGTAACCAAATCTTTCCTCACTTTGAAACTGTCCACCACAGGCGTGATGATCCCTTCGATGATTCCAAACATGCTGCTGAGGCCTAGATTTATCAGCATGAGGAAGAACAACACTGACCAGAAGGGAGCTAGAGGGAAATGTGTCATCGCTTCTGTAAAGGTGATGAAAGCTAAACCGACTCCCTGAACTTCCTATAAAATAGACAGAATAGCAACATGAAGACAGAGCAATTATAAGTGATGGCTACATACATCAGTTACAAAGAGGAACTTTGAATAATGCCTGGGGGGGGGACTGGAAATAAACATGCAGAATCATATTGTCTCCTAAGGAACTGTGCCTTTGAAGTAACAAGTTGCTTGTGTCATCTTATAAAGAAAACAAATAAACCAGAATTTAGAAACAAAACACCTTTAAAGGGTAACATAATAATTGTCTTTCCATACAGGATTCAAAATTTTTATATTAATGACTAGAGGCCCGGTGCACAAACTCATGCATGTGTGGGGTCCATCAGCCTGGCCAGTGATTGAGGCCAATTGGGGCTATCTTGCCCAGTCTCAATTGGAGCCAATGGGAGCCAGACAGCCAGGAAGGGACACAGGAGGTTGGCCAGCTGGGGAGGGACCAAGGGGAGGCTACAGGGCATGTCTAGCCTATCTTGCCCAGTCTTGATTGGCTGGACCCTAGCAGCAAGCCAACCTACAGATGAGAGCATCTGCCTCCTGGTGGTCAGTACGCATCATAGTGACTGGTCGAACAGTCTACCAAATAGCAGACTGATTGGTCAGACACTTAGCATACCAAGCTTTTATATATATAGATGCTTTACCCATAATTTTCTCACAATTTTTTTTAATGTTTAGACCTATCCTGACATGTATATCTGACTAACTAGCTCTGTAACAGCCCCCCATCCCACCCCCATGCCAGTCCTTGGATGCTTGGTTCAAGGAAGATTGGAAGCAGGGTCCTAGCAGAATATCACTAGGAGTGAACGGGGGATTTGAAAGCCTGAGACCTGATGTCAGCAGGGCACAGGGGATCAAGGACCACAGTAGTCCTCCCTCTCAAAGCTACATGCTTTGTGAGAGAAGGGTCCATGGGATCAGGAAGTGACATAATCATGCCACAGGAGCCCCCAATACTGCAGCTGTGAGTGTCCTTCACTCTGCCAAACAAGGAGTATATTATTTTTTGTTTGTTTTTAAATAATTCTTTATTGTTGAAAGTATTACATATGTCCCACTTTTTCCCCCATTGACTCCTCCAGCCCACCCACTCCCCCTACTCTCAGCATTCACTACCTTATTGTCTGTGTCCATAGATTATGCATAAATGCATACAAGGTCTTTGGTTGATTACTTCCCACCCATCTACCCTCCCCTGCCTTCCCTTCCAGATTCTGCACTCTGTTCCATGCTTCTATGTCTCTGGATCCACTTCGTTCATGAGTTTATTTTGTTATTTAGATTCCACATATGAGCGAGATCATGCTGCACATGATTCTTTATGTTCAGTCTCAAGTATCTTAAATCAAGTGATGAATGGTAAGTTCTCTAAGACATTTTATTTTTGACAATCCAGAGAGAAGGTGACAAGCAATACAAGAATATTTATTAATGTTTACCTATTTTATATTTATTAAAATATATTACACTGGCTAAGAAAAAGAACTTAATCTTAACTTATTGAACACAATTATTAAAATGGCCAAAAATCATTAATGTGCCAAAATAATCATGCAATGTGATAATCATGATATAATTTTTATATTAAATACTATACAAGGAAAGGTATCAGACTGATTTCATTTTATATGCTGAAAATCATTTCATTTATATTCATACTTTAAATTACTATGGATTAATCAATAAAATTGCTTTGCAAAGTAAAGGAAACTAATGATTTAAGAAAGATGTCCTCTGAAATAAAGAATGTGAATTTTAAAACTGTAATGGTCATTTTCCTAACCAAAAATGTCTTCTGGAGAATGAATATTTTAACTGAATGATACCTATTTTATTGCTTAAACATAGTTACTAACTTTATTTAGCTCATCTTCAATATAACAGGTTTGGAGATTAAGAGCAGGAAACTCTTCCCCTTTCACTCTTTTAATGATGTCATAAACTTCATGATAACCTTCTGCAGTAATAGCTGAAAAGTTGATGTGAGAGGGAATAATAGCCTGAGGAATGTCGCCCATTTTCAAAAATGTTTTAATCATTTTAATATTTCTGAAAAAGAGAACAACATGTTAATGAACACTTTAGAAGTTCTTGTTTGTTTGTTTTTTAGGTGGGGGTAATTTTTATATAATTCTGCCATCAAAAGCTAAAGGAAATTAATATTCATACTTTTTAATGCAGTTCTCATTTATGACGTTTGCTTTGAAGCCCAGAACTGCAAACACCACCAATGTGGCCAAGATAGAAGTAAAAAAATTGATAAAGGGCACCAGCATAGCATCAAACTGGCAGTTGTTGTCTCTCTTGTTGTAGCTTGAAAAGGCGATGACACCACCAAATCCCAGACCAAGGGCAAAGAACACCTGAGTAGCAGCTTCTCTCCAGGCTTGGGGCTCCAGCATTTTTTCAAGCTGTTTAAAATGAAACATAATAGAGATCAGCTTCAAAATAATATTTCAGAATAATCTACATGGAATTAGTTATATTGGTTAAATATATCATTATAATATTTAAATCAGTGAGATAATATGTTCTTTAGAAATAGTTTTTTCATTTGAAAATGAAACAAGGAATATGAACAAGAAATACTGTAGACTATCAAGCTTACAGATGGAGATGTTACTTATATAGAGATTTTTTTTATCTACATGAAAATCTAAATTTAAACCAAAAGTATTTGTTTTAAATACTGTAAGACATATCATCAAAGGACTATTTAAAAGAGAAGTGAACTATTTTCAATTACTTCCTATTTATGTCTTTGTTTTCTTTCCAAAGCAAAGTAAGGCAATTATCAACAAAAGTTAAATAATTACTTAACTAAAACCCTATTTTGTCTTTTCTGGTGGAAGTCTAATAGTCAAAGTAGATGTTAATGAGTATGGTAGAGTTAAATTATTTGTATTTTTCATATTCATATATGTATTAATTAATATATTATTCACTCATTCAAATAGACTTTCCTGAAAGCCTTCTTCTTCATAATTAGAGAAATGCACCTACAGGGGTGGGCAAAAGTAGGTTCACAGTTGTGAGTATGCAAAACAGAGTTTAATCTTGTGTTATTATTTATTAACTAGAGGCCCGGTGTATGAAATTCATGCATGGGAGTGTGCCCCTCAGCCCTATCTGCACCCTCTCCAATCTGGGAGTCCTCAGAGGAACCCTGTCCAATCAGGGAGATCTGATGGCCTAGGCCCACTCCCCATGGTTCTCTACTCTGAGGGGTCTGACTGCTCTGTGCCCGCTACCCAGAGGCTCTCTGCGGCCAGAGTGGGATGATTGCTTCATTGTGGGCTTGATATCCAGTTGGGGGTGTGCAGGAAGCAGCCAACTGGTGATTCTCTCTCACTGATGATGTTTCTATCTCTCTCTCCCATTCCCTTCCTCTCAGAAATCAATTAAAATGTATTAAATTTAAAGAGAAGAAGAATGGAAAAAAACAAATGGCTAATGAAAAATAGAAGTTTTCTAGAGCACTGTCCAACCCTTTGGGATTCTGCTTCCTGGCAAGTGTGGACAGTTTGGGTCAAGTAAAATCATAAAAGTTCTCTACTGGTTTGATGTTTTTACATGAACATGATATATACACCTGCTGGTTTCTGAGGGCAAGGCAACAGAATTAGCTATGAGGTCTTCTGTGAAATTATAGAGGAGTCTGTTTTTGCTGTCAAAAGCCAGGTCACCTTTAAAGAGTGTAGAAAACCGGAAATAGGATTTACAAAGAGAAAACAGACAAAAGCAAACAGAGGGATGCTCCCGCACACTTTCCCACCCAGACAGCCCAGTTTCTCAAATATCCTCCCTCCTTGAAGCTGGTGACCTGCGGTCTAAGAGTGGGGGAGTCAGAGAAGCCTGAGGCGAGGTCCAAGGCTCTGACATCACCAGAGAGCTCTCTGCATTTGAATGAAGCCTTGGAGTGAGATCTATTGGAACAAATCGCCTTGACCTCCTCTCTTCCTACTTGCTCCCTACCTACCCACTACTCCTGAAAGCCCAGGATCTGTCTGCTCCCAGCTGCCTCCCCCAAACATGCCAGGCACAGGTGAATCCCAGAGCATAGGCACTGCTCCCCCCAGCAGCACCTAGCTCCAGAGGTTGCTAGTGCCCTGAGGCCTGTGGTGCTGTGGTCCCAGAGACAGCAACACCCAGCAATGGCAGATTCTCAGCCTCCCCCCAGACACAGGAGGAAAGACAACCTGGGCAGCAAGCCTAAGGGATACCCAGGAAGGATGTGCTTGCCGAGCTTCCATGTAGAAGGCCATGCATACGTGCTGCCCAGAGGCCTTCTGTGGAAGGGATGGCACACTCATGTTGCTCTCCCTCAAAAGCCACCCCCCCTCCAGGACTTGGGGTTTCCAGCGGGGCTAAAGGGACTGGGCGCCACCATCTTGTGGCTATGGGCACCATCATCTGTGACAGAGTGATGGTTAATTTGCATATTGCCCTTTTATTATATAGGATTATTGTATTATTTACTTGTCTTATTATTATTGCTATTATTTCAGATCCCTGCTTATGATTTACTTTTTAAATATTAATGGCTAGTAAATTAAACCCACTTCTGCCCATGCCTTATATCATATATAAGACTCTTTCAAATCCAAAGTTCTGAAGTTCTGGATCTGTGCTGGACAAGTATTTCAAGTAATTCTGCTTTACTTCTTAAATAATTATCAAACCTTTTAAATGGAACAATTAATATTAGCCATATATATCAAAGACCACAATAAATAGTTAAATTGGATTTCAGTAACAGTAGTGTTTTTAACTGGCATTTTGTCTTTTTTTCTTAAAATTGTGATGAAACTGCCTTTCGTAGGAGCAATGCCAAATATAGGCAAGAACATGAGATCCATAGACAGTTTCAGATACTGATTCTGCCACTTAATAATCCAAATAGTCTAAACAGTGTTCCCTAAGGTAAGTGGCCTGTCCTTTCTGTTTCTACTTCCTCAACTGAAACATGGGAGCAATAAGACATAAAACTTGCCACATCACCCACCATTCTCATTGCTCAAAAACTGCTAACATATATTGATAACAGTGGCAGACACACTGATGAGAACTTTATATATATTATCTGATTTATTATTTACAATAATCTGTGAAATTGTTGCTGTTATTATCTACATATTCAAAAGGTTAAGGAACCTGCCTAGGTTGCACAGCAGTTCTGGGGTGAAACAGAAATGTGAACACACTCAGAGATGACAAAATCCATAGTTCCCTCAAATATTAGAATTTATTGCTCAATTAATTTTAGTCATTATTATTGAAATGTATTACTTTATCATAACATAATAATTACTATATTTATATGTATGTGTAATCAACTGAGATATGCATATTGTTTATTGACCATTGTTATCTTACTAATTCTGTGTTGATCTACTAAAATATTAAATCAACTGCCTATCTCTACTTCGCCCACTAGGTGGCAGGAAGCACTTATTTACTAAGGACATTATTCAGATTGCTGTACTTCTAATTCAGGAATTAAATCTCCATTCACAATTTAGGAATATTTTATGTGTTTAGGTACTTTTTCCTTATATGAACAATGTAAATTAAAAATACTTAACACCTTCTTATTGTTGTTATATCAATTATCATCCATATAGTGAACTAACACAGAATCTTATCTATAGTCAATGAAAAGTGAACTGAACAAAGAATTAACTACATTTCAAGTAATCTGTAGACCTGGTTTAGAATGTTAATAATGCTGCAGATTTGAATATGGAGGCCATATAAAAAATGCCATAACGAAGGGTTTAAATTCCAAAATATCTATTTAAATCAAATATTTAGAATTATGTTTCAAGCAACTGTCAACTTAGAAAAAGTTGATATGCCAGAAATTCATACCAAACCTAGTTAGTTGCTTTAAACTTAGAATAGCTTTCTTTTTTAATATTATAAATAATTTTGGTCAGTAAGTTATGTCCCAGTTGAATGTGATTTACATTATAATGTAGCTAAAACTGGTGAATCTTAACAAGTTACTCAGTGAAGTGTCCCAACAATGATAAATTTTCAACAGGACTTAGGAACCACTCAAAAACACCAGATACCAATGTCAATATTTTCGCTACTAGAGAATGAATACCAAGTTAGAACCAGATACCTAAAAAACACAGCCCCTTTTACACAGTATCAAAGCAGCTACCAGCAGTGACAAATAATTCTTGGGAAGCAAGTATCTTCTGCCCAAATATCATACCATGATCATTCTTCAAATAACTTCCAATTGCTGACCTGAATTTGAAATTGTATTTTTTAAACTCAGTATCTGCCTTAAGTAATATTATCAAAGTAGTAGTGAGGTATAAGTTCATATTTCAGTGACTAACCAAATAAATATACGTCTCAAAACTTGGTTTCCTTTCCTGTCAAATCAAAGGTCCACAAAGATTGCTGTGCATGTTCAATGTGCCCAGCATTAAGTTCAGCTCTAAACTGAATGACAGAGCATACTAAAGTTCTGAGCCTTTTATGAAATCAAGTGAGAATTTTCCTAAAATGTACATTTATTTACAAAAGTTACAGAACTTCTCAAATTCACCAAGTAAATATTATTTTAGAAAGTACAAAATCTGAAAACAAAACAAGATTGATTTTCTCTAAGAAGAGATTTAACCTGGGCCCATGGATTGTATGTTTTGTCCACCTCCTGAGACACTAAGCAAATGAGTACGTTTTCTGGTAAGAATTTCCTATTATTGTCTTTTTTAAAGGAATCAATGCCACAAAATGTTAAGAACACACTGAAATAGGAGAAAAATAAAGATTGAAAAGTTATAAAATTTACAAGTATAAAAATTGGAAATTAATTTAGTATAAATGGGAAATTATTAAAACTTCAATAGTGACAGACTTAATCTTTAACTAAAATGGGACATTTTAAAATTGGAGCAAGATGGGGATAATTAAAGACATATAAACACTCTGATTTATCTAGGCTAGATAACGTAACAGCTATACTTTGAAAGCCTAATGTTACAAACTAGAACAATTATCCCTTGATTCAAACTGTGGGAAAATTTTAACAGCAAACATAATGCTTTCAAGATCATAAGCCTTAAATAGAAACAAAGTACATACCTGAGGAGTAAACATGTGGCGGATGCCATAAATTGAACCTTTTAGAAAGAGTGTTCTGACTAGGAAACATATAAGTACCACATATGGAGTCAGAGAACTAAAATACACAATCTGCAAAGAAAAAAACAAAAATAGGTGAGACACATATAATTTTTTTTATAGTTCAGATTGTGTTCTGTTCTATACTTTGGCAGTTACTATTTTGATATGGTTAATAAGCTGATTAATAACTTAATATAGCCATCTTAGAATAGCATATTAGTCTTGATTTAATGACTTATTTAAGATCTTGTTTGAGATGTACTAAGAAATGAGAAAGTTCTACTTAATCTTCTTTAGAATGGTTCAGAGATATTGTGTAACTTGAATAGTGTTGATTCCTTATAGTTTATAAAATAATATTTAAGAGAAATAAATGGGCACTAATTCCCTAAAAAATTCCTACTTTATTGTTTTAGGTTAAAAATAAAGTTGTTGTTGTTGTGTTTTTTTCATTAACCAAACTTTCACTATGATTCTGGCTAGCTTCTGGACTAGAGAAAGGTCCCTTTTAAATCTTCCAAGGAACTTAAACAAATAACCATCTGCTTCAGAAGTTTTGCTTTAAGCAAATATTTTTTACAGAAAAATAATGTCCTATCCAGACTTTACTGCCTCCTTGATATCTCCAGGGAGAAGCTTATTAGGTCTCTAAAACTTTTCAGATTCAGAAGGTAACTTCTCAGTTTCCCCCAGACCCATCCTCACTCACCTCCATCTCAATAAATGGCTCACCATCCATCTAGTGGCTGAAGTTAAAGGTTCAGAAGCAGTCCTCCACTTTTTATAATATATTCCTAACTAATATTTGCTTAACATATCCCAGGGACTTTTAATACAGTTGAAATAAAATCCCAATTCTTCCCTCGGACCTGTAAAGCCTTACACTAGAGCTCTAGCTGCCTGCCCCACCACTCATTCCCCACTGAACTCTAGTTCCCCAGGTCCTTGTTATCTGTCCTAAGACCAAGCTCTTCAGCTTGAAGCCAGAGCAGGGCTGCAATCATCTCCCATATCTGCACAGGAGTTTTTTCCTTGCTATTTATGTCTCAACTTTATCTTTTCCAGGAAGTCTGCTCAGACCAATCTAAAAGAGCTGTGCTTTTTCCATCCAATATCTTTAACTGCCCTCCCCCTCCATCCCATTTACCCTCTGTGACATTCATCTTCTTTTATTTACTTAGAGCACTCAGCATTGTTGAAATGATGTTTGTTTCATTTTTTTGGTTTGTTTTATGCTTGCTTGTTAATTTCCAGTTTCTCCTACTTGATTATAAGTTCTGTGAGGTCAGGGGCCTTTTCTCTCCTGTTCACTATCATATCTCAAACACCTAATACAGGCACATAGTAGGTATACAATATGTATCTGTGGAGGGAAGGAATGGAGGGAGGGTGGGAAGAATGGAGGAGAAACCTGTGTAGGGCAGGTAAAAAATATTGAATCCAATAATAACTATAGATAAATAACATACAACTCAATATTATTAATTTGTACTTCTACAGTTCTACTCACTGTTATTTACTTACACATATTTTTATTATATTTAAATTGTATATATTATTTTTAGTAATTGCATTTAATTGCACTTATATTTAAATGTATGGGGAATACCCTCAGAAAAAATTATCTATATTAAGGAAAGGATAATATGCTAATTAGACCAGACATCTTCCAGACATCCTTCTGGACAAAACCAGAGTGGCAGGGGCCAAGGCAGAGGCAGTTAGTGATCAGAAAGGCAAGAAGGCAGGCAAGTGGTTAGGAGCCAGCAGTCTCAGATTGCAAGAAGGATTTTCGACTGCAGGATTGGGCCTAAACAGGCAGTTGGACATCCCCTGAGGGGTCCTGGATTGGAGAAGGTGCAGACATCCCCTCCTTGTGCACAAATTTTGTGCACTAGGACTCTAGTTTATAATAAAAGCATAATATGCTAATTAGACCAGACAACTGAATGATCTTCCAAATGTTATTCTAGACGTCCTTTCAGATGAAGCTGCGATGGTGGGGGTGGTTAGGGGAGATCAGGCAAGCAGGTGAGCAGTTAGGGGTGATCAGGCAGACAGGAAGAGGGGTTAGCGGTAATCAGGCAGGCAGGCAGAGGAGTTAGGGGTGATCAGGCAGGCAGGCAAGCTGTAAGGAGTGATCAGGCAGGCAGGCGATCAGTTAGGGGCAATCAGGCAGGCAGACAGGCAGAGGGGTTAGGGGTGATCAAGCAAGCAGGCAGGCAGGTAGGTAGGTAGGAAAGCAATTAGGAGCGGCGGTACCGGATTATGAGAGGGATATCAGACTACCCATAAGGATTGGGCCTAAATTGGCTGTCAGACATCCCCCAAGAGGTCCCTGGTGCAGGCGAGGCTGAGAGACCACTCTCTCCCCCAACCCCCTGCATCATGCACAAATTTTGTACACCAGGACTCTAATTCTATATAAAATGTTAATATGCAAATCGACCAATGGCAGAATGGCTGATCGCTATGATGTGCGCTGACCACCAGAGGGCAGAAGTTCAACACAGGAGCTGCCCTGGTAGTCAATGTGCTCCCACAGGAGAAGCACCACTCAGCCAGAAGCCAGGCCTATAGCTGGAGAATGCATCAGTGGTGGTGGGAGCCTCTGCCTCCATGGCAGTGCTAAGGACTTCTCAGGGTCCTGAACTGCGAGAGGTCCCAGGCAAGGCTGAGGGACCCCTTTTCCCCCTTAGTGCACAAATGTCATGCACCGGGACTCTATTATGAATAAAATCCCAACATACTTAAAAATCAATATTTTAACCTAATTAGCTATAATAAAGCATAATTTTATAATCATTTCAAATTGATTTAATTCCTATATTGCTTGGGATCAGAATGCCTTTGGATGGAGTACTTTTTATTCTTCTTCTTCTCTAGTTTTAGCATTCTTTAAATTTGCCAGTTTATGTATCTACTTAAGTAGTCTTGATCTCACTTGAATGAAAGCTATTTTTTATGATTCTTCTTCACAAATCTTAATGCTAGCCAGAAGTAAGAGTTTACTTTGTAAAAGATTTTTTTTAACAGAACTCAAATTTGCTGCCTCATAAGTGACTTACTTTCATTAATTCGACTTACTTTAAAAGTGAAAATGAAGGCTACAAAATAAAGTAGTCTGAATGTTATAGTTTTTCCAGTAACTGTAACACAGTATCAGCATGTTCTTAATATAACTTCAAATTAGAGACTAAGAGAAGAAATGACTCTTCCTGTACTTTTATTTGTCCAGGCTAAGCACACCCATAATAAGTCACTCTTGCCCATGTTCTATAACCAACTCAAGCAAAATTATTGATTCTACCACTTAATTCACACATATATCTCATTGTTTCCATTAATAATAATAATTTCCTGGTTACCTAACCTCCAGATTTTCCCTTCATTCCTGAAATCCATCAACTACACTAGAATGATCTCTCTAAAGTAAAAATTAAACATCAAATGCACAGCTAAAGATACTCATATGGTCTGCATTGTTTGTTATGTAACAGCCAATCACTCTAACAGTCCATCTGCTGTTAGATTGTAAGTCAACTTACATTTCAAGTTTCATCTCCTAAGAGCTATACAAGTTGTATGTCAAAGTCATAAAGATACGTGCACTCAGCAATCTTTGGGCTTTGTACATGCTGTTTTCCATGCATCCATTATTTTTTCTCCTGAAACATACTCTAGCCCCAAAGTTACCTTCTCTATGAAAACTTCTCCCAAAACCATGTTAATTTCAGTGACTATCTCTACATTTTGAATTGTTTTACTTGTTGATTTGAAAGAAAGAGAAAAAGAGAGAGAGAGAGAGAGAGAGAGAGAGAGATCAATTTGTTGTTCAACTTATTTATCAGTCATTGGCAGATTCTTTTTAAAAAATTTTATTTATTGATTTGAAAGAGTGAGAGGTCAATTTTTTGTTGTTCCACTTACTTATGCATTTATTGATTGATTATTGTGTGTGCCCTGACAGGGGATTGAACCCACAATCTTGGCGTACTGGGGAAACATTCTTAACCAACTGAGATATCTGGCCCTGGCCTATTGTGCATTTTTTATATACCTGTATTACTGCATTTATTCTATCTCATACTTAAATTATGGGTTCCAGGAGGATAAAACTGTGCCCTCTTCATATTTTCATATTCGTTAATTCCTAACATGTAGTAAATACTCAAAAAAATTGTACAGAATTTATAAAGTTAAATTTTCCTTTATGCATACATTCCCTAAAAAGTAAACTCATCTTTATTCTGAAGTATTTTAAAATTATGAACTAATTATATTGTCAGAATTTTTTCAATTTTCATTTGAGTTTTTAAAGACCCTGATTTGGATTCAATGAAAAGACTCTAGCATAGCTTCCTAAAAGGCACAATAAAACTTTATATTTAGCTCTGGTCAGTTTGGCTCAGTGGATAGAATGTCAGCATGTGAACCAAAGGGTCCCAGGCTCCAGTTAAGGGCAATCGGTCCAAAATGTAAGAGACAGCCAATCGATGATTCCATCTTATCATTGACACCTCTATATCTCCCTTCCTCTCTGAAATCAATAAAAATATTTTTTAATTATATTTAATATGACATGAAGAAAAATAATGGTCCAAAATTTAAATACTAAAGTAGTATTAAGTAGGTCACAGGTAAAATACAAACATACACACACACACAAACACACACCCCAAAAATTTAATTATTAAATTCTGAGATTTAAGATGAATCTTAAGCCAGCTCTTTATAGAGGTATCTGGATGGTGTTTTTAAACTCAAATTATTTCTTTAATCATATGGGTATAATCTTGTCATACAAAATAGTTGCCTACTATTATTAAAAATAGGTTTATCTACCTCACTATATGTAAAAATCTACACTTTCTCCTTTCAATACTTTATTGTATGTATTGCTAAATGAAATTATTTTTCAAATATGTTTATTGTCTTCCTCTGCCACTAGACTGGATATTCCATGAGGACGGGTGTTTTGTCTGCCTTGTTCATCCTTCTATCTCCAGAACAAGGTCAGTGCCTGGCACATGGTAGGTGCTCAATCAATATATATGTATTAAATGATTTGATGAGTGACTACCTCTTCTAAAAAATAATCACTTTTAAGAACTGAGAAATGAAACAGTGAAAATATGTTCCTTTGGCTAATTTTAAGACTCTCTGGATCTTCACAATTGGAATGACTTTCAGTAAGTTATTAGTTTATCAATAAAGATATTATATGTAATTATTTCCATTCCACTGAACCATGAAGACCATAGAAAATATGAAATCATTTTGTTAGTTTTTTAATATTAAAATGCTTATTATAAACACACTTTGAGAAAGTCATTTTCTTTGACTTCATAGCCAATTATTTGTTCTCCTTAAATATGCTAATTTTGCAGGAAAATGAGGATAAAACCATTCAAATCACCTGATTGATAGAAAGATTTACACATGATAATGTTTACAAAGTCCTTAGCATAGTACTAGGAATAATGGCAAAGTAGTACTGGCCAAAAAGTATAAACTTAGAGTTAGAAGAAAAATTAGAACTTCTCATTTGTATACTTCATCTTGTGGCAGGTATCCTCTTAACAAAGACCATAACAAAGGGACATGCTCACTCCCACTGAGAGATCTAGTTTCCTTGTAATCATGCTTGATTCCTTCAAGGTCTTCCTTTCTTTGAGGATTTATCATTACCCCACCACTCTCCATGATCCACACTATTGGACCATAGTTCTGTTCTCTGTAGCACAGATTTAAGCCTTATTCTTCTTTTTATTCAATTAGGTGAGGATTGTGATCACAGGGTGGAAATTTATTTCCATAATACAGGGAGAAATAGAGATTTCAGTAAAATCCAGTATCACAGGCATGGATCAGCTGAAGTGTGCCTACTGGCCTAAAGGAGACTGACATTATCATACTCCAGTTTTATCTCATTAAGTTTCTAATTAATCCTTGTAGTGTGTGTGTGTGTGTGTGTGTGTGTGTGTGTGTGTGTGTTGACAAAGTATAACACAAGTTGATTCATTTTTTTTAACTGCTAAATTCTCTAAATGGTTTTTTCATATACTACCTCTAAACCATATTGCTTATCCTACCTAATAAAGAGAGACTATGTTAATTGACTGTCACAAGATGGCAGCACCCACAGCCAATAAAGAGAGAATATACTAATTGATTGCCACACCCTCAAAGATTGTGGCACCCACAGCCATAAGAAGGTGGCACCCAGTCCCCTCAGCCCTGCTGAGATGCTTGCCTCCAGAGTTCCCCAGTCCTCTTAGTTCCCCAGCTGCGCCCAAGGGCCAGCCTGAGGAACAGGTAACCAGGGCCAGCCGAGGCTTGCACTTCCAGCAGTGGCAACAGCAGAGGTGTGATGGAAACATTGCCTTCCCCTGATCACTGAGTTGCCTCCCACCCCTAAGGGTTCCCAGACTGAAAGCGGGCAGGTCGGGCTAGAAGACTCCCCCTGAGGAATGAATTTCATGCACTAGTCACAAGTAAATTATATTTCTCTATCCTGTACTTGTGATTATTTATTTGGAGGCTCTTGTTGTTTCACAGGCAAACAAAGAGCTTTATATTTATTCCTAGCACATATTTCCCTAGTATATTTAACTTGTTTCAGACTGAGGAATTATGACAATTTCCATTTTCATATCTTTGCTCAAATTACAGCTTTTTCCTCATCTGGGACTACTGAATTCTTTCTTCAAATATTGCCCCAAAGCCATTGAAATAATAAATTATTATTTAAAAAATAAATTATATGTAGTATATAAGTTTAGATTAAATTTTTCTAAAGTTATATTATATAACATAAGAAAAATCTTATTTTGGATAAGAAAAGGATGAATTTTTAAAAAAAACAATGATAAGACATGCTCAAGTTAAGAAGAAACAAAATGTGGCAGTAGGACTCAGCACAAAGTTTTTTTTATTTTTTTTTACTTCTCTGGCTAACCACTTTTGGTTCTCTTTCTTCCAAATGACATTATCTTAAAAATTTGTAAACGTGGTTAGATTTGACTTAAGAATCTATTCCTTTATTTGAAATATGACTGTAATGTGTCTCAAATGGTAGAAGACACCAAATTGAACCAATTAATTGAACTTATTTAATTGTACACTGACATTCAAAAAAAAAAATGAAAAGCTATTTAAATGTGTAATTCATCACATTGATTTTTCCAAAGGAAAAATGGTGTGGGAGTTCCAGCAGGAAGGTAAATATAAACTTAGTTGTGATTTACAAGTTAAAATCATCATTTTAAATTTAAGATGAAGTAAAGGAAGCAAAGAAGAATTACATAGATTTTGAACCTAAAGTGTTCACTATATGGTGTAAAAAAAAAACATGATAGTGAGAGGCATTATAGGGTTGCAATTAAGTAATATGGGCTCAAGATTTACATAGAGCTGGGTATAACTCCAGGTAGCAATTACTAGCCAAGTTTCTTTGGGAAAATTAACTAATTTCTCAAATTGTTTTATATCTGTAAAGAAGGCCTGAGAATAGTAATTAATTTTTAGAGTTTTCTTTAGAATTCAATGGGATAAAATATATAAAGTACCTATCACATTTCCTAGACCAAAGGCACTTGCAATAAATATTGGCTTCTGTTATTGTTCTTTCTCTGATCATTGTGGGAATCACCTTCATCATCATCATTTATTACTACTGCTATTATTATCTCCACTTCTGCTGGTATATGCTGGTGATTGGTAATATATTAGCCTAGAAAGATATATAATCTGATCTATACTTTGGAAAGAAAAAAAAAATAGCAGGGATGGATTATTAACGGCAAAGAAAAATCCATAATAAATCCTTGCTACCATCCAGCCAGGAAATATAGGAGCATTAAAACAATGACAGTAGGAGGAACCAAGATGGCAGAATAAGGTATACACCTATACATGCTGCCTCTCATAACCACAACAAAACTACAACTAAAAAACAAAACGATTATCCCCCAGAACCACAGGAAAGCTGGCAGAGTGGAAATTCTACAACTAGAAGGAAAGAAAAAAGTGCACTGAGATCTGGTAGGACATGCAGAGGCTCAGAAAGGCAGAGGTTCAGAGACGTGCACAAATCGAGCAGGCGTGCACTGTTATTTTCAATTGGGAGAGAGTTACAAGTTCCGGACTGCTCTGAATTCCAGTTTCCAGCGAGATTCTGGGGATCCAGACTCGTACAGGAAGAAGCTGGACTGTCTGCCATTGGGTCAGAAAGGAAGGTGACTTTCTCACAGAGGTGCACACAGAAATCATTGTTTACTGCGCTGGGCATGAGGCGCAGGATACAGAACAGAACACAGAAACACAGAGACGCAGAGAGGACTGACTGGCAGCCATTGCTGTTTGCCATGCCCTAGTGCTTCCCGAAGACCCCACCCGACCCAATTCACAAACCCACCGAGCTGTGCACAGTGGCTTTTGCAAATGAATGGCCTTTCCTCTTGCAACTTAACCTAACAAATTGCAACGAGGTCAGATAACTCTAAAACTTCCAAACTCCAAGCAAAGAGGAGAAATCTACAGATCTTCCTGTAGCTCCTGTTGGGTGGCCTCAGACACTAGCTGACTTGTACCTCCTTGGAGATCCAGGAACCAGTTTACCTAGAGGTCAGTGTGAGACACCAGATTTCAACTCCTTACCATAAGTGACACACTCAAGAGGCAGACTCAGTGAGCACCAAAGGCCCACTGAAGCAAGTGCTGACCCACAGGGGTGTCTCCAGCACAGCAGTTCTTCCATTACAGACACAGCTAATCCTCACAGTCAATTGGCCTAGAGTTCAATTCCTCCCAGTGTACCAACAGCAATCAAGGCTTAACTATAACAAGAATGTGTACCCAGCCCACAAAGGGATGCACCAAGAGTGTCCACCTCAGGTGATTGGGGAGGCGGAGCTACTGGGCCATAAAGGACAACTAGCACACAAATCCGCTCCATCAACACAGAGAAGCAGCCAAAATGTGGAGGCAAAGAAACATGTCACGAATGAAAGGAATGGAGGAAAGCAAACTACTGGACATAGAGTTCAAAACCACATTTATAAGGTTACTCAAGAATCTTCTACAAACTGCTGAGAAACTTAGTGAGACCTCTGAGAAACTTAGTGAGACCTGTAAGGATCTTAATGAGAATGCCAAAAAGAAGGCCAATGTCAGAAATTAAGCATGCACTGTCTGAAATAAAGAATAATATACAGAAATCTAACAGCAGCCTAGAGGACCCCAAGAATCAAACCAAAGATTTGAAATATGAGGAAGCAAAAAAAATCCAACCAGAAAAAAAAAAGAGCCCAACAATGTGAAGATAGTGTAAGGAGTCTCTGGGAAAACTTCAAGCGGACCAACATCAAAATTATGGGGATGCCAGAAGAAGAGAGAGCAAGATACTGAAAACCTATCTGAAGAAATAATGACTGAAAACTTTCCCTACCTGGTGAAAGAATGGACTTACAAGTCCAGAAAGTACAGACAATCCCAAACAAATGGAATCCAAAGAGGACCACACCAAGACACATCATAATTAAAATGCCAAGGGCAAAAGACAAAGAGAGAATCTTGAAAGCAGCAAGAAAAAAACAGTCAATTACCTACAAGGAAGTACCCATACAACAGTCAGCTGATTTCTCAACAGAAAGGATGCAGGCCAGAAGGGAGTAGCAGAAAATATTCAAAGTAATGAATAGCAAGAACCTACAACCAAGATTATTCTACCCAGCAAAGCTATCATTCAGAATTGAATGTCAGATCAACAGCTTCACAGGCAAGAAAAAGCTAAGGGAGTTCATTACTAAACCAGGATTACATGGGCTGAAAGGTATTCTTTAAGAAGAGAAAGAAGAAGAAAAATTATGAACAACCAAGTGATAACAAATACATACCTATCAACAAGTGAATCTAAAAATCAAATGAATAAAAAATTTGATGAAGAGAATAAACTGGTGTATATAATACAACCAAGAGCATAGAAAGGGATTGGACTAACAATTCTTGTGGGGAAAGGGGTGTGAGGGTTGTGGAAAGAGATTGAACAAAAATCTTATACTTATGGGGACAGTGGTGGGGGGTAAGGGCATGGGGTGGAGTGTGGGGAATCAGGTGGAGGGGAGCTATGGGGGAAAAAGAAGAGAAACATCTGTAATAAACTGAACAATAAAGATTTATTTTAAAAAAACAATGACAGCAATAATGAAAAAATGCAATATGAAGCCAAAAGAGTGAATAACAATTACTTTCCTAATTTATTCTTTAAAAAAAAAAAAGAATTTGAAGTTTCTAGAATTCACTTAATGTCTTTTTCAACCACAGCCATTTAACATTTTCCATTAGCCCTGGAAGGCACGCCCTTTACTCTTTTACATTTACTCTGAGTGTGTTGTTAAGATTATCATAACTCCCTAGTGCTGCTCAGATCTTAAAGAAACCCTCCACACTAGAGACCATATTCAAATATCTTATGCAAGTATTCCCTAGAATAACTACAATAGAGAAAAATGAATGATATAACTAAAATGAAAAATTTTATTCTACCACTTTCCCCAATTTCCATGTTTGAAACTGACTGATAATCAGAGAACCAAAATATTAGGGTAAACTCAATAAATAAATAAAAATGGTACTGACAAAAAAATTTCAAAACTCTTGATGAAATAAGAAAATATTATAAATTACTTTGTATGTTGCTATAAAACTTATCTCTTTGCTTATGTCATTTTATTAATGCAAACATATTGTAAAAGCACCACTTTTTATCAATCTTTAATTAACTACACAGAACAAAGCTCTACTTGCAGTTTGCCCACAGAAATTGCAGAATCACAAGGGTGTCTAACATACTAACTTTTTCGGAAGACTGAATGCCTTTGATCATAGCAAAGCAAACCATAGCCCAGGCAACCAGCAAGCAGATGGTCATCTTCCAGTTTAAGCCCCCACTTT
Source organism: Lasiurus cinereus (assembly GCA_011751065.1). Classification (NCBI taxonomy): domain Eukaryota; kingdom Metazoa; phylum Chordata; class Mammalia; order Chiroptera; family Vespertilionidae; genus Lasiurus; species Lasiurus cinereus. The sequence goes on from JAAGEH010000304.1 coordinate 27,122,878, forward strand.
CAGAAATGGAACCGGAAACATCTAATGCTTTTCTGTACCAGTAATAGGTGGTGGCAGAACTTTTTTCACATTCTGGTTCTACTACTGTAAAAAGAAAGATAACACAATAATTTCAGATTATAAAGAGTAATAAGAATTTTTTTCCAATAAGCCTATTTCTCAACATTTCCCAGGAAAGTATTACTATTCTACAGAAGCATTTAAATTCACAATACAAACTCAACTGTAAAAAAGTGAAATATCAACAGACATGTATCCTCTTTGGTATTTCTTATCACACATTTATTAATAAAAACACATGAGCTTTTTATCAAAGTAATTAAAACATATAAAATTTATAGTCCCTTCCACTCCCAGAATTATCTTGCTGGAGCACAGCTGTCAAATGCACTGGCAGCTGACCATATGTGACGTTTGCAATAAGCTAGTCCAAATGACTGTGTTATAATATACAATACAAAGAGAATTTTGGAGACTTAGTATGATAAATATAATGCAAATTATTACATTAATAATTTTATATTAATTATATGTTGAAATGTTAACATTTTGGAAGCATAGGGTTAAGTAAAATATTTCACCTGTTTATTTTTAAATTGTGGCTACAAGAAAATTTTAGGCATATTTCTTTACTGGACATCACTATAAGGAAATATTCTTTATTATATTCTGAGATACAAAAATAAATAATAGAAAAACTATGAAATAAAAACAATTTCTTCAATAGAACATTTTTGTCCTTTGTTTTATTTTAACAAAAACTATAAAGCATCAAAAGAGGTATACAAAATTAAAGACTGTCAAAGTTAACCATATTTCACCCTAATTTCATGAGGCACAACAAAACGACTCGAGAAGGAGAATGTAGTCAATAATATTGTGAAAGGTTTGCACAGTAATGGATGATTACTAGAATTTGTGGGGTTATTACACTGTAACTTATAGAGATACTAAGTCACCACATTGTACAGCTGAAACTAATATAACTAATAATATATTGTACATCAACTATACTTAATTGAGAAGAAAGAGCTAGTAAACTTAGATGGTGCCCAAGTTCTATCTCTCTGAGTATAGCAATCTTAAATGTAAAGAAAGTTGTTATGATAATAATTTTTTCTACATTATTTTTAAAATCTTGAAAGCTCATTCCTTTACCAACTTCATAATTAAATATAAAAACATTATATTGTCCATGTCTTACAAGTATGTGTAGCATTTTTCACAAAAGGACACTCATCCCAAGGTAGAGGATACTGAAAAGACTGAGAAAAATAAAACACACTCCAGCCAATGATGACATTGTAGTAGAGACCCACAAAAAAGCTCACCTGTAAAATAAAATAATGTGATTACATTAATGCCCCTTCCTTTGAAACAATGAGATATGTATCTGACCCCATTTAACATTTTTAAAATCTTATTAATTTTATTTTCATTTAAAAAACATTATCTCTTCTGTAAAAGGGTCTTTCACAGGTCTTAAGAACATGCATTAATAAGATTGAACCATATTAATATACTTCACCTTGTTTTGTATATTGATAAAAGCTCCTATAGTGTTTTTTAAAAAAAGACAATTAAACAGTTGAGTAGAAATACACAAATATATTATTTAAATACAAATAATATAAATCCAAACATTATAAAAATTATATGGCATATACTGCATCAGAAAACTTACTATACAACTTGCAACTCCGATACCACCCAATTTAGGGCTTATGTAATTCCACACACCAATGCTTCCTCGCCGAATTCTTTGCCCCACAGCAAGTTCCAGAAAAAAAAGTGGAATACCTATCATCATAAGCAATATAAAAAATGGCAAAAGATATGCACCTACAGAGACAAGAATAAAATAGTTTGTATTTTTAACAGTCATAGTAGATATAATGCTTATATCTCATAAAAGATTATATTTGAACTTCTATATATAATAAGTATAAAGGACTTTAAAGAAAATGCAATTTCATCACTTTAAACTTTCTAGTATTTGAAACCTCACTTTGACTGTTACAAAGAATTTCTGATAAAAAATAATCATAAAAGTATCAATGAATAACTTGGTTTCATTTTATTATATATATATTATTGTTTCAAGTATTACAAATAGTAGTACATATGTCTCCTACTTGGTTTCATTTTAATGAAAGGGTAAAAAACTTAATTTTTCATAAAAATAATTGACTCCTTAACATTATTTTTTTCAAGTAGGTTTCACAATCTTCTTTTAAAATATATTTTTATTGGTTTCAATAAGGAAGAGAGAGGGAGAAAGATAATATAAACATCAATGATGACAAAGAATTACTGATTGGCTGCCTTCTGGGGATTAATTCTGTATTCTGGGCATGTGCCCTGATCAGGGATGGAACCATGACCTCCTGTTTCACAGGTTGACACTCAAACTCTATGCTACATTGACCAGTCATCATGGAAATCTTATTCACACAATATTTATGAAGTACTTTATTAAATTTTATTCAAATTCATCTATTGATATAAATCATGTACTGCAAATCAGATAAAATAAAATGAATGAAATTTTATGTTATTAAAACTGACTTTTCTTCTTAAAGAGAAGAAATGCTGCTTTAACTAAAAATATAAAAAATAAAATAACTTCTAACACAGAGAAATGTCATTTTCCCATATATACTTCATATAAAAAGAACACTTTAGGAAACAAGCAATATTTTATTTTCCAAAATTCTGTGATGGGTTGATGAGATTGACAGAAGCAAAGACATTTCATATCTATCATAAAATATATGCTATTATTCTTTTAGTAGAGTTTCCTCACTTAAAAAAAATATGTTATAGCTAAATTACAAATTAAGATATCTAAATAGGGATTTTTTTAATGTACCAGTTTGACAAAGTTAATATTACACTATTAATTGATAAAGTTAAATGTGAAAACTATATTCACTTCTACATGAGAATATATATACAAATCATTCTTTAAATAACCTGTAAGACCTACATTCAGATTTCTTATTGGAGTTGTGTCCAATCAGATACTGTCAGGTGAGTTATGCAATCAATTGCACCAATTGCCTTTTTAAATAAAAGGCCATTTATTACGTTTTCCAATTTTTAAAAAGTGTTAAGTGGTATTAGATTTGGGAAGCTATAAAAATTGTTCGGGTATTTGGATGAAGAGTTAAATATTAACATATTAATATTTTTCATATTATTTATCTCAGTATTTATCTAATGCTGAAACAATGACCATATGCAATGATTTTTCTAATATAGTGGTCAGTAATAATTACTGTAATATAGCTGACTTTCAGTCTTTCAGACTTCAATTGATTGTTCAAAGAAATATATACTGTAAAGCATAGATGCATAGCTTATAAAACAGAATATCAAATTTCTAATTCTAAAATGATTTGTAACATTCAGACACTTATAACCTGAAAATGTTTCCAAAAGAAATGAAAGTACATTTTTTTAAATATATTTCATTGATTTTTTTACAGAGAGGAAGGAAGAGGGATAGAGAGTTAAAAACAACGATCAGCCGCCTCCTGTACACCCCCTACTGGGGATGTGCCTGCAACCAAGGTACATGCCCTGACTGGAATCGAACCTGGGACCTTTCAGTCCACAGGCCGACGCCCCATCCACTGAGCCAAACCAGTTTCGGCTGAAAGTACATTTTAACACCTCTATCAAATTCCTACAATATGAATGGATTTATGTGTGAGTGAGTGATCAGGGGAGAAAAAAGAGAATTAATTAAGACTAGATTCATTGGAAATCTTCTCTCAGTTATGTACCCAAGAAATTATATTAGATACTCAGCTCTTTTCTCTAACTCAAATTACTCTAAAATTATCCTCCAAATTAAAAATAGTAATGGCTAAAATATGACTATATACCATTTGTCAGGTACATTTCTAAGTCTGTTGCATGTAGTTAATTACTCATTTATTCCTTACAAGAATCCAATGGGTAAGTGCCATGATTTTCCTCATTTTATAGGTGTGGGAAATAAGCCAAAAAAAAAAAAAAACTCTGTTAACTTATAAAAGATCATACGGCTAATGTCTGAAAGAGCTAGGCTTCATAGTCAAATTGACTTCAAACTCTGAGCTGGTAGCTTCTATGTTATACCACTTATTAAGCTTAACCATTGTGCTTTAAGTATATTTTCAGACAAATCAACTTCCATTAGGTTTGTTACTTTTTATTTCTATTATTTATAAAATGCCTCAAATGATGAATAAGGCCCTAACCAGTTTGGCTCAGTGGATAGATGGTTGGCTTGCGGACTGAAGGTTCCGAGATTTGATTCCGATCAAGGTAATGTACCTTGGTTGTGGGCACATCCCCAGTAGGGGGTGTGCAGGAGGCAGCTGATTGATGTTTCTCTGTTTCTCTCTCATGGATGTTTCTGACTCTCTATTCCTCTCCTTTCCTCTCTCTGTAAAAAAAAAAAAAAAAAAAAAATTGTATACAGTGGTACCTCGAGATACGAGTGCCCTAACATACGAGATTTTTGAGATACCAGCCGCTGAGCGAGCGATTTTTGCTTTGAAATACGAGCAACAGTTGAGATAGGAGTAATCGCGGGGATCAGCCGGCTGTACACGACCCACCAGTTTACCGCGACTCGAGTGTCTCATAGTTTCCCACGCCTTAAGGTTACGGAACGAATTAAACTCGTATCTCGAGGTACCACTGTATATATATATATAAAAGATGAATAAGTAAGATGAATAAGTAAGATTTGGGTAGCAAGGATCTTTGACTCAGCAGCCAGAAGATACTACTTGAATACTTAGAAGGCTCAATGTTATACTGCATTTTGAGCAAAATCTTTTGTGCTCTAACAGCCATCTTGAAATGAGAAAAGTCCACTGGTATTTTGTAATATCACTCTCTAGTATTTGTGATATGAAGAAAGGTAACAATATTAGGAAGAGTATTTTGACTACTTTCACATGAAAATTAGAAAGAAGAGCCATTTTACTAATTACTAAATATGAAATTATTTTTCAACTCTCCATCAAGACAAAAATTGTATTAAATGGAAGGTAACCTGATTCTTCAGTCAAGAAAACTTTCTTCCTTTACAGTATGAATAAGGCTCATAAGGGGGGAGGTCTGAAAATTAGGTTTCATTATCTCAAAGTCTTGGCAAATGAAGTGATTTGTAAGAAACCCAAGCAGGGTAGTGCACAGCTGCTTATAGCTGATTTAGTAAATAATTAATGTGATGTTACCGACTAGCTAAAGAGCTCACAATTTCTTTTTTTTAATTAAATCTTTATTATTCAGATTATTACATTGGTTTCTCCCTTTCCCCCTCCATAGCTCCCCTCCACCCAGCTCCCACCCTTCCTTCTACCCTTACTTCCCTCCCGTTGACCTCATCCATAGGTGTATGATTTTTGTCCAGTCTCTCCCTGTAGACCCCTCACCCCTTCTTTCCCCCTGAGAATTATCAGTCCACTCCCTTTTTGTGTTCCTGATTCTATTATATTCACCGGTTTATTCCGTTGATCAAAATTTTAATTCCCTTAATTTTTAGATTCACTTATTGGTAGATACGTATATGTTGTTCATAATTTTTTATCTTTTACCTTTTTCTTCTTCCTCTTCTAAAAGAGTATCTTTCAGCATTTCATATAATACTGGTTTGGAGTTGATGAACTCCTTTAGCTTTATCTTATCTGTGAAGCTCTTTATCTGCCCTTCACTTCTGAATGATAGCTTTGCTGGATAGAATATTCTTGGTTGTAGGTTCTTGCTATTCATCAAGTTGAATATTTCTTGCCACTCCCATCTGGCCTGCATCGTTTCTGTTGAGATATCAGCTGACAGTCGTATGGTTGCTCCATTGTAGGTAATGAACTGTTTTTCTCTTGCTGCTTTTAATATTCTCTCTTTGTCTTTTGCTCTTGGTATTTTATGATGTGTCTTGGTGTAGTCCTCTTTGGATTCCTTTTATATAGGGTTCTGTGTGCTTCCTGGACTTGTAAGTCTATTTCTTTTATCAGATGTGGGAAGTTTTCAGTCATTATTTCTTTAAGTAGGTTTTCAGTATCTTGCTCTCTCACTTCTTCTGGCACCCCCATAATTCTGATGTTGGTACGCTTGAAGCTGTCCCAGAGGCTCTTTACATTATCTTCACATTTTTGGATTCTTTCTCTTCTTGCTTTTCCAGTTGAGTGTTTTCTGATTCTTTATATTTCAAATTTTTTACTTGATTCTTGCCTTCCTCTAGTCTGCTCTTAGGTCTCTGTACAATATTTTTTATTTCAGTCAGTGTATTTTTAATTTTTAGTTGGTTCTATTCCATCTCTAGTTGGTTCTTTTTCATCTCCTCTTGGGTCTCGCTAACTTTATCCAACTTTTCTAGGATATTCTTGAAAAACCTTATAAGCATGGTTTTGAACTCTATATCCAGTCGTTTGTTTTCCTCCATTTCTTTTGTTTGTGATCCCTTCCCTTGTCTCAGCATTTTCACTATACTGGGAGAACTTGTGTTGGATTCAGCCTTATGATACCAGACTTGCAAACCTGCAAAAGCCTCTCTGTTGAGCTTGAGATGGGTGGAGTCTCAGGGCTTAAGGGACCACCTTGCCTTCCAGTTGGCCCTCCCCTCCATGGCCTGAGTCTCACGTGACTGGGTAATTGCTGGAGTGGTTCCTGTGTGTGTACACACACACTCTCTCGCAGTGCCTCTAGACTGATGCCCTTTTGGCTCCCCTGCACTCTGGGACTATATGAGTCTGGGTCCTCAGGATTTCGCCTGGAACTGGGGTTTAGTGGAGTTAGAAGTGGCACAGTGGGGAGGGTCTGTCTCCCGCCTGCTATTGAAAGCCAGCAGCACAATGAGCAGTCAGTCCTCTGCGCACAGTGCCATGTGCACCACCAGATTTCTGATCTTTTGCAACTCCCCCAAATTTCCATGCACTTCTCCCTTTTCACAGTCCAAATTTCCCCCGTATGAGTTTTGGCTGGATCTGGGGTTTAGTGTCATAGCATAAGGGGTTCAATGCCATTGGGAGTCTCCTTTTCCCTCCCGCCAGAGAAAGCCAGCCAGGTACTCAGGCACCCGCGTCTCTGTACCTCAGCTTTTTGCAGCTCCTCTGGGTCTCTGTGAGCCCCTCTCTTTCCTTCTTGTTGTAGAACTTCCACTCAGCCAGCTTTCCTGTGGTTCTGGATGATGTCCATTCTGTCTTTTTAATTGTAGTTTTGAAATTGTTGTGCGAGGCAGCAGTGTAGGTGTTTATGTATGCCACCATCTTGGATTCCTCCTAAGAGCTCACAATTTCAATGGAATTATGTGATCTGTAGTGCATCACTGACTATGTATTGACTCCAACCTTTCAGGAAGATTTGTCAAACAGGCCAATTTTTCAACCTGTTTTCAACCTGTTATTCTGTGCCTGGGTGAATTAACTAAGCAAGATTTTAAACCCTTATTTTGTCACCATAACACTTTTATCTTTTTATCTTTAATACCTAAGAAGAAATTCCACATTGAATAGTTATATTATTTCATTTGATTTGTAGGTGGCAATTACATAAATAATAAAAAATAAAAACATATTTGTCCAATCAACAAAACTATCACTAACTGGAATAAAAAAACAAAATATTCTTTCTACTCTTTGGGTAGTGAAATGAGGCACATAAAGTATTTAGTTTTTAGCCACACTTATTTTAACAACTTCCATGTTTATAAATAATAAAGCTTCAAACTAAATGTTAGTTAACACTCAGTTTGACTTTGGTGCACTATAAAGATTATGTCCTACACAAACAATCTATTCCTAAGGGTGTTTGTGTCCACCACCCTTAATTTTAAAGAAATGTTTGCTAAATAACCCCTGTATTTATATGCACAAATACAAAAAACTACAGTATTATGTTGATGTATATAGTTTTGTTTAAAACTAAGGATTCTAATTTCTTTAAAGTTTTCTTTAAAACAAAACACTGTCCCCAAATACTACAGAATTGGGAACCAAGTATGTATGATATTCTATATAATAAAGGGGTAATATACAAATTGACCCTAACTGCAGAATGACTGGAAACAACAGGTTGCTATGATGCACACTGACTTCTAGGGGGAAGATGCTCAATGCAGGAACTGTCCTCTGGTGGTCAGTGCGCTCCCACAGGGACAGCTCTGCTCAGCCACAAGCTGGGTTGATGGCTGCAAGCGCCTCCTCCTGCCTTCTTGGCAGCACTAAGGATGTATGACTGTGGCTTAGGCTTGCTCTCCCCAGGCTGCCAGAGGAATGTCTGACTGTCACCTTAGGCCTGTGGGTGCAGGCCAGACTGAGGGATCCCCCCAAGTGCATGAATTCCCATGCACCAGGGCTCTAGTTTAAGGATAAAGAATGTCTGGTATTACATTGAGTGGCCAGATTATTATGATCTCTAAATGCATAATAATCTGGCCACTCAGTTTATATCCTATAAAATAAAAGGCTAATATGCAAATTGTCCCCTGGACTAAGAGTTTAACCAGCAGGCAGGCTGGCCAGACCCCATGAATGCACAAATTCATGCACCAGGCCTCTAAAATATATATATGTGTTGTGTGTGTGTGTGTGTGTGTGTGTGTGTGTGTGTACACTTACACATATTGAGTGACCAGATTGCATTCAGAAATCATAATAATCTGGCCACTCAGTATATATTAATTATCCCATTAAATCCATTCTACTGAAATCTTTAAAGTACTGGTAAGCATTTGAACACTATAAACATTCTAAATTATATGTAATTTTTGTTTTTATGGAGAGTAAAACAACTTAAAAAATTCAGATTTAATAATTCATAAAGAGAATTTTTTTTCTTCACAAAAACTGCTTTATATCAGAAACTAGTTTTTTTCTCCAAAGAGAATATAACTGACAGGCACAAGGAATGCAATATTTGTTTAAAAAGTCAGTAATTTAGAGATGTTTAATAGGATCCACAGAAAGAGTCTGAGAATGTATTACCTTTAAAGTAATCCTTGTGTATTCACATTAAACCATCTGCTCCTATGAAAACCTATTCTGAAAACAGTTAACCTCATTTTCAACAAAGGAATTTCCCTGGCTTTATAATAAAATTCATAGTTTCTAAAATAACGAGATTCCAGCAACAACAGCAGCTATTTGAGATAACCAATTCAAATCTATTCATCAATGTATCACTTAAAAAAATAAAACTTACCACCCCCATTCTTCTGACATAGGTATGGGAATCGCCACACATTTCCTAGACCTACAGAAAATCCAACTTGGGCCAGGATGTATTGTACCCTATTGTTCCAACCTGGTCTTTCATCTTTGATGTTAAGTCCTTTAGCATCTGTATGTTCCTCTTTTTGGAGATGAACAGTTAATTCACTTTTCTTAAAAGCATCATCAGCTGTGTCTTCATTGGAAAGAAGGACTTTGGCAGATTCAATAATCTCATCTTCTAATTCTTTTTCTATCATCTTGCTATTCTTAGGAATTGGAAAGTGCGGATTGTATTATTTTTCTTAAATTCTTTTATGGCAAATTTGCTAATTCTTTTAAAAAATAATTTAGTTAATATGAAGAAAAGCCGAGGAGGATATCAAATAAATCCTTGATTAAGGTGATAAAGTCTTACGGAGCCTGGATCTGTGTGAACATATTCTGCAGGTATCTGTAAAATTTTAAATTAAAAAATGATAATATTTAATGAAAAAATATTAAAATTACTAAATATAATTTATTAATTTATATGATAAAATATCTTCCTATAGAATATAAAACATGATTGTTGGCCTTTCAGAGCTTAACATTTCCTCAAGTATAGAAATTGTAGAGTTCATATGAGCTTCATACACATTTTCTTTTAGCTAATATCTTCCTTCTTTCAAAATTCCACTTTGATAAGACAAACTCAATGCATAAAATATACTCTGTTCATTTATAATTAAAATTTTGTGACTCTTGCCCCACCTGATTTGGCTCATTGCATAGAGCATTGGCCTTCGGACTGAAGGGTCCCAAGCTCGATTCCAGACAAGGGCACATGCCTGGATCCCCATTGAGGGGCATGCAGGAGGCAGCTGGTCAATAATTCTCTCTCATTGTTGATGTTTCTCTCTCTCTCTCTCTCTCTCTCTCTCTCTCTCTCTCTCTCTCTCTCCTTCTCCCTTCCTCTCTGAAATCAATAAAAATATATATTTAAAAATTTTGTGATTCTTTTTCTTCCTTCTTTTTTCCCTTTCTAACTAAAATATAGCTCTCATTTTATTACTTACAGAACTACATATATAATCGCATGCCATCCCTGTAAATTTCTTTCATACAGAATCTCTTCTGTTCATGTATTCATTGATTCAATCATTTGATATTGTGATAAACTTTAAGGGATACAAACATTAATGAAATGTGCAATATCTGCTTTAAGTTGCTTATATCTAAGAGAAAAAGGCATATCACAAATAATTACATTATATTGCGTAATTTACATGACCCAGCTTCATTACAGTAAAAAAAGATCAATAATGTTGGATAAAAGTGGCATAAGAGTTGGGCAGAGAGTAATGCCACACCAAACATAAGGAACAACATAAATACACACAGAAAGTAGTGAAACAATACCTCACAGTATTTGTGTGAACATTCTCTCAAACAACTTAAGACAAGCACTGCCATCATTTTGGCGGTTTTTCTTTCTCTAGTTCATTTTGTTATACTGTATTTCATACCCTTTTCAGACACAGACCAAGTAAGTGTACAAGACTTGTCTACAAACCAATGAGACTGTCAGTTTTAAAAAGTGACTAAACATGTGTGCTTCTCTTCAAAACTGGATCAGAAGGCTTTAGAAATTATACCTCAAGAATTCTGCCAGTTGTTGCTAGAAAAAATGAAATTACTTCATGGAATTGCTGTTATTTTTACTTTAGAAGTCAGAGAAGCAGCCCGTCATACACTAATTTATAATCTTAATTAATACAACAGGGTGGATGGTAACCCTAAGAAAATATAATACTTTAACATGAGCATGAACCTACATTTTTGCTTTTATGATTAGATGTTTAGTTGTTTCCAAAACTAGAATATATACACTAAAAGCAAACACTTATTTAAAATTTGGTGAAGAATAATAGGCAGACAATGAAGAAAATTCTGAAAGAGAATCATTACCAATATTTTAAACTAGTGGCCCGGTGCACAAAATTCATGAACAAGGGTGGGGGGTTGTTCCCTCAGCCCAGCCTGCACCATCTCCAATCAAGGACCCCTTGGGGGATGTCCTAATCTGGAAGTCAGACATCCCTCTCACAATCTGAGACCACTGGCTCCTAACCACTCACCTGCCTGCCCGCCCCTAACTGCCCTCCCCTGCCAGCCTGATCTCAATCCTAACTGATCTTCCCTGCTAACCTGATCACCCCTAATTGCCTCTGCCTGCCTGATCTCCCTAACTGCCCTCCCCTGCTAATCTGGGTGCTCTCTATTGCCCTCCTCTGCAGGCCTGATCACCTCTAAATGCCTCTGTCTAGGCCCTCACCACCATGGCTTTATCTGAAAGAAAATCAATGTCTGGAAAATGGCCAGTAGATCCAGTCTAATTAGCATATTGCTCTTTTATTAGAATAAGTTATATAGGATGGATTGCTTAAATTGGGGTAGAGGGAGCCCTTTTCAGCAGAAGGAGATGCTCTTGTCAGACAAAATCACTGAATCTCCTATCTACCTACTCCAGAACTACCGTGAGGATCAAATAAGATGAGGCACAGGAAAATGCTTCACAGACATTTGGTTAAAGTGTGAAATGTTTGCAGTTGACTCTAAAGCAAGTCATGTTCCTGAGCTGAAGAAACTTTAAGGAGGCTAGTTGCAAGGGAAAGGAAACCAGGCATTGCTATGTGACATCATTACCCGGCACCCACAGCCACCATTTCAGGGCTTGGCTGGACTATGTGCAGAATATAATCAAACGTGGCTGCAGATAAATATTTAACCATTTTTCTCCCTGAATGATCTACAATAATAATCTGCTCTATGTTGATACTTACAGCAGTGAAGCTGACAATTAGCTAAAAGAGAAGTTGGGTGTTTCACTGGACTGGAAAAAATTTAGCTAAATCTATATATATAAAAGGCTACATTGACTCGCACATGCATGATACATATAAACTTTTCATTGGCACAAATAGCACACGTGTGTTTTGAATTGTCATTGTCAATCATGAATTTGATTGACACTTCTATTATAGAGAAAGGGCAAATATCCATATTAAAATATTTCTTCTAATTAATTTCCTTTCAATGTGTATGAATCTGTGCACTGGGCAACTAGTTTTAGTGTAATTTAGAGAAAAAGCTAGTGGAAACTTAAATTAGATGAAGGTGATTTAACAAACTTAAAATGGATGTACTCAGGCAAGAGAACAGAATTAATAAAACACAAAATACTAAATGATAAAAAAAAACAACAAAGGTTTTGCTTAGATTTGTATTTTTGCATAATGAAACTACTGTGAAAGGCTTAAGACTGAGATAAAAATTCCTAAGAATGGTAAGCAGAAGTGGGAAAGCGAAAAGACTTCTCAGGATATTCAATTACCTCTATTAAAACTAAGACAGAAAATATTCAATCTCCAGTTTTTATACTCAATTACTTTGTACTACAACTATAAAGGCCACAGGCAAATATTTTTATCCAGGAGATATCTGATAAACCATACTGGGAAAGAAGTGGGAAGGATTACCTGATCATGAAAGTTAGCCAACCATGAGAGAAAACAAAAATATTCACTAAATAAGTCTAGAAGAATAAATAGGGCTTGTTTTATGTAATAAGGAAAATTGGAAATAAATCTAGATTCATGCCATATAACTTTAAATGTTTTCATGTATTAGACAATGCCTATGATTTTTGTTAATAAAACCATCTGCTCAAAACTATTTTAAAATCTACTGTGAATAGGAATATGTTATTATATCTAATCATGCATATGCATGTAGTAATAGAAGTTGAGAAGTATAAGTTTTCAGAGCTTTTGATAATCACCAAGGTTTCTTTAAAGTCTATCATTCTAAGTCAATGATTTTTTTAATACTTGGAGAACAACCCCAGAGATCTAAAGAATGCAAATGCTTGCCTATTTATAAAAAAGCTTGTTTTTTAATAGGAAGTATATTTTCTACCATACATACAGTAAAATTTGAACTGTGATCACTGAATAAATCATTATAAATATAGATTTTAGGTTTTAGTAATTATTCCAAGTTATTTTAAATATTCAATTATTGAAAAGTCAGGCATCTCATCTGATTATTGGTCTCTCAAATAGCTATTATCCAACTTAAAAATTCTTTACTATTTGCTGTAATTTGATGTTTGTCTTCCCCCATTAAATTCAAATGTTGAAATCCTAACCCCATGTGATAAGAAGTTGGACCTTTAGGAAGTAATAAAAAATAAAAATAAATAAAAATAAAACAGAGCTACTTTAGACACTTCCACCATGTGAGGGCACAATGAGAAGGCACCATCTATATAATCCAGGAATCTGGTTCTCACCAGACACCTAGAGTCTGCTGCTGCCTTGATCTTGGACTTCCCAGTCTCCAGAACTGTGAATAGTTAAATTTCTATTGTATCCAAACTACCCAGTTCATGGTATTTTGTTATGGCAGCCTGAAGGGACTAATAGCATTTCTTATTTACTTAGTGGATAATTTGGCACTTGTTTCCTAGAAATATGTATGAAAACTTTTCATAATGTCAGTAAAATACTATATTTTGAGTTACACATGGTGGAAGAATAAAGTAATTCTTGAAATCAGGTATACAACTGTAATCAGTAAAAGAAGTGTCAATAGCTGTCTTCCTTGCAAAACAGTTATTTTCTTTCTGGAGAAAAAATAATATACTGAATGCTTCTTTTGGAGAAAAATCATCAACGAATTCAATTTAAAATTTGGTGGGATAATATATTGCAACAAAGATACATGTGGGTAAAAATGGCACTCACGCTCACAAAAAGGCAATCGACAACTCTGATGGTCAAATACTCTGAACTTATTGAGAGCAATGCATGTACTCTTCAGGGAAAATTCCGGCATCAAGTACTAGTTAAGAACCGATTACAAGTCAAGCCCAGTACTAGGCCCAGGACACAAGTTAAGTTGGTTATCAGCATCCTCCTAGTTCTGGCAGCATGGGGCCGGGCCGGGTCAGGATCTGGGCGGGGCTGCTGGGTCATTCTCCGAGCAACCAGGCGTGCAAAGCTATACAACAGCTTTGAAAACTGGGTGCCGAGCAACCCAAACCAATACATAAAGCAGAGCCCTCAGTCCTCTCGCTTTCTGCATAGGGAACCGCACCAAGGGTGCAGACTAACGACGGGGTCTGCCTCTAAGACCTCGAAGGAAAACGGCCCGGACGGGGAGAAACGGTCGCACTCATTTGCATGAGCACCCAAACACTTTGACGTCACCGCGCCCGAGGGCGGGCCGCCGGGTCTCCCTCCAGCCTTTCCCGGGGAGGGGCGAGGAAGGAGGGAAACCGAGAGCGCGAACCTGGGGCTCCGTCCGTCGCCAACGCACGCGCAAATGCCGCTTCCCTGAGGAAAAGAAACGAATTCCGGCCCCCGAGGCCTCTGCCACCCAGAGGGACACAACTGTCTGGGAGACCTCTCACTCTCTCGCTCATTCATTCGTATTTACAAGGCTGGGGGCAGTGCCTTCACGAAAGGCTCTTTCCTACGCTCAGAACTGTCCTCTGTCCAGGCCCCTCGCAGACCAGCCCTGGGAATGAAACGCAGAAATGGTCTGGGTTTCCAGTCCTCCTCCCCCCCGCCCCCATCATCTCCTTGAAATCCCAGCAGCACCACCCTCACGGGCACACTCTCCAATTTCTGGGTGCGCAGAAGCACGTGGGCTGGGCTGGGCTGGGCTGGGCTGGGCTGGGCTGGGCTGGCCGAGATAGCCACGTGCCTCCGGCTCCGCGACAGGCTCACGGAGGAACACGGGGCGCAGCCTGCCCCGGGCCAAAGGTAGTTAGTGGGGCTCCAGTGAAAACCCACAGCCTTCGGCGGTCGCCTCCTCGTGTAGTAGCAAAAGCACGGGGCCCACGAGGAATGAGGTGCTCCTCTCCCCGCCTCGCCGCTCACACCCGCGGGGATCCGTTTCCAACTCACCTAGAACCTCGGAAGCGCCTGTCTCCGCCGCGACCCTCCCAGCTTCCCTCCTGGACTTGCCCCAGGGGGACCCGGACCCCCCCCCCCCCCCGCCCCGCGCCCCAGCCAATCCAGATTTGACTTGGAAATGAGCAGTCTCTCGGGGAGGCCGTGGGCAATTTCCACGACCAGAAGGAAAGAAGGAGGGCGGAATGTTTCGACCCATGTGCTTCCCCCCACGCTCCGCTTCCCGCCTCCGCTCCGGGAGTGCTCGGATGGGTGCCGGGCGCAGCGCCCGGAAGGTCCCCGCAGAGCCCAGCCTTGGGCGTCTCCCTCCCTGCCCTCCCTCAGGACACACAGCCCTCCCGAGTCCAGCATCGATTCCGCTCCCGCCCGTGTGCCCGGGCTCCCAGGGGGGCTGACGGCGCGCCACCGCCACCCCCACCGCCACCCCCAAGTACACCGAGCCCTCGACTGCAGGAGAGTGCGTTACCGTTAGCGGGTCCAACCGGCTCCTTTTGCCGCTTCTACGTCCTACAGGAGCAGCGGGGCCAACGGGTCCGGCCAGGTGGCTGCGATGGAGGCGGGGCAGGAGCGGTCTGGCTGCCGGTTAAGGGCGGGTCCTGGGGCGGGTTGAGGGGTTGCTGCCCAGAGGGCTGGCACCGAGGGACTCGCCAGGGCCTGCGAAGGGCTGGGAAGGAGCACGAGATGCAGCGCGCGCGTGCCGAGTGTGTGTGTGTGTGTGTGTGTGTGTGTGTGTGTGTGAGAGAGAGAGAGAGAGAGAGAGAGAGAGAGAGAGAGACTGAGGGGAGAGGGAGGGAGGGAGGGAAGGAGAGAGACAGAGAGAGAGAGAGAGAGAGAGAGAGAGAGAGAG